>OZ035958.1:21229087-21864452 GCA_964034955.1 Orchesella flavescens | reverse complement strand
AAAAAAATTTATTTATAAATTAAAAATCTCATAATGATCATGTATTACTGTTTTTTAGGATTGCAAAGGCTTGTTAGAACCAGAAAGTTATGGCGTTGATGAAGATGGTGATACCACAATGACAATGCCAAGCCAGAACGCTAGTCAATTGCAGCTAAGGGAAATACAAATAGCAAATTCTATTGAATTCATCAACGATTTGATTTTAGGAGACGGTAGATGGATACCTCAAAGGGGTGACGCGGATCCCTTCGTTTTCAAAGGAGTAACCAGGGATGATTTTGAAGAATATTTGGCTATAAGCAGTTCAAAGGAGCCCACTGCTCCAACCATTGGTTCTCAAGCCTCTTCAAGTGGCAGCGTTGTTGTTAATGGGTCTCAAGTGAATGACGAAGCTGGCTCTTCCAGTGAAACAAGTGACGGGGAAACCAGCAGCAGCCTCAGCCGAAGTCCGCTTCGAATTCTAATCTCTCGTAACCCAATAGCTTCTGACGGCTCTAAATTTGATAGCGATGATGAATATCCGCCGCATGGCGAAGCTCTTTCCTCCAGTAAAAGAAACAGCACTGAAACCAGCAACCGAGTCCCAAGCTGCCCTGCTCCAGGAGTAATGTAGAAAGGAGTGTAATATCATAAATACCGGCTTTCCACGCTAAGGCGGAAATTTGACGCCTGTCTCATCTATGCATTTTACAAATAATATGGATGAGATAGCATTTCAATGCAAATATATATTTATTATGTAGAACACTTCTTTTTTTAAATTACTTGAACACATTTTAATTATTTGAACACATTATGTTGGACGGTATGTTTTGGTTTTTGTGGTGGTGATGGTGAGGTCGGTGAATTGAGTCCTAATTCTCTCTCCGCGTCGTAGGAATAGACCTATAAAGAAATGAATTTAATATAAAGGAGTAAGGAGAGGATTAGAGGAAAGGGTTGGTTCTTGGACCTTCGGGTTGGACGTGACGCTCGAGAGCCTGTAGAATTTCTTGGGGTGTTGGAGGGGGGTGTATGTCTGCAACTGGAGTCCTAAATGGAGTTCCTTCTCGGGAAAATTGTGGGGTACTGGCTCGGGAATGTGGGGTAGCTTCGCGAGAGAATGGGGTGCCTTCACGGGAAAATGGGGTATTTTCTCTCGTTGGATAATTTGGAGCGGGGGGTAATGGGGTAGCAGCTCTTGAAAATGGTGTGCGTTCTCGTGGCAAGTGGGGAAAGGGAATGGGATACTCGTGCGGGACATCATCATCATCATAATCTTCTGCAACAACTCTTTCCACAGTATTCCGTCTGAACACAGTTTCCTCCATTTCCTCCACATTTCCATGATATGCCACCGGTAGCACATCGTGTCGTCTCCTCCTCCTCTTCTTCTCCTTCCTGGCAAAACAAATCATCAGCATCGCTCCAAGCATTAATGCTGCAACAAGGTAAAGCCCAATGGCAATATGTTTTTGCCAATTATCTGCAAAAAAAAACAGCGTCAACGATATTTGTAGAAACATCAAAAGGTTGTTGTATTAAAAATGAAATTTTGTAATTTTTTAAAAGCCAAAGTTATACCAGCACCTCTCATTTTGCATTTATTGTTTAAAAAATGCAATGCATTAAAAGTTGTGCTCACCTGATGATGATGATGATTGCCTAAGAGGAATTTCTGGCGCTTCAGTGGCAGGACATAGCTCCTAAAAAGAAAATATTTTAAAGCATATTTTTTTTATCAAGAGAAGAACTGCTTCATCACATCATCATCATTATTCAAAAGTAAAAATGTTTTTTGAGAAAAAGCAAATACAGTAATAAACTCTGCTGATGAGTAAATCATAATGGACATGATGATGGATTAGCACAATTGCTTCTTTTTGTATTTCAGATATTTGCAATATTTCTGTTTAAAATTATAAAAAATTACTGGAGAGCCTGGATTAATGAGATCCACTACCCCCCCAACTATCTTCTCCACACACTCCCAGTTTTCATCCTTCCTTTGGATATATGTGCAAGATGACCTGACACATTCGTTGCACGACAAGTTTGGGCACTACAAAGGAATAATAATTTATAGATTTAACAACAATTACTTCACTGTTAAAATGAGTAAAATGAAGAATTGTAAAACATTCAGAGTGAAATTGTAGCGTCCATATAATGATGATTAATTTTCCTCAAACTCTCATTGATGGAAAAACAAAATACCGCTCCAACCGTCAAATACAAGTATTAAATAAATGGTGATGACAAAAGTAGTTGAGATTTAAAAAATTGAAATACAATCATGTTGGCATTTTAAACTTTCTAATAGCACATCCTTGAAGTTCACAGGCTGCGCTAACTAAAAAGGCCTTACGATTTAAATTGCAGTAAAAACACAAAAAGTAATTTATCTTTTTATTTAAAAAATTACCTTGCTAGGAGCCATGGTCCAAAAGGAAGGGAAGATGAGCTGACACTGTCAAATGTGTAAACACAGCTGAAAGACTGTGAGCAAAAAGTCATCCAATTTTTCCTCTCACATGTTGGGTAAAGTGAGCGTATGTATCATCATCATCATCAAATACCCGTCAGCACATTTTTTTTTATTGAGAATCCTTCCTCTTTTCATAAAAACTTTATTCAGAAATGGCTAAAACTGATGCCAGATCATCACTGCTAAAATTAATAGAGTAGTGTGCCAATCAAATCTCGCAGCAAGTCGAACATTATTATCAATGATCTTTTCTTGATAAAGTAGCAATCAAACCTGGCTGCATTTTATTTGGAATGGTAAAATTAGTTGAATGAGCTCCAGCGACAGTCTCCATAGGTCTATCATGCAATATTTTGAGCACCATTCAAATGACGTTGTAAAACATGAACTGTCATTTCATCCATAAAAAGGAAACGGCTTCCGGTTCAACACGGCAGTTATGTCCCTCATGATGAGTTTTATTCAATATACCAAATTAAAATGTCATCGTCTGGAACAAAGAAGGAAATCAATCACATTTTATACCAAATAAATTCAATTAAAATTTAGAGTACGCAGCTAAACGTACTACACCATTCGATTTACTGACCATCTCGAATTTAAAAACTAGTATTACCAGCTGATTCAAATAACCCGTAGATACTAGTGAGTGGCAAATTAAAGGATTTTTAATTGTACACATATAGTAAAATCAGTGACACGGATAGACATTCACCTCGTATACTTGCTGCGTAAATAACTCAAAGACTGAGCACCCGTTCACATATTATGGCATATTTTTACTGCGCATTTCTCGAATATTTTCTACTACAAAAACGCTTTCAAAGTCCCCCGCAGTCCTCCACAACTTTCTTTTCCCATTCCCAAATCAGTATCAAAAGTACCACTTTAATCAAAAATAAAAAGGAGTGCTATTGATACCAATCTGGAGATAAATCTCCAGGGTTTTTGAAAGTTTAGTGATGTCGTAACCCTTCGTGAAATGGATCACAAAGGGAAAACTCCCAACATAACGAGTAGTGAAATTCTGCAACTGCTTCTCCAAAGCTTATTGGTAGTTCAAGCTCATTTTGCTCCAATAGATCAGCAATGGTGTTTATAAAAAGTACATAAAATTCCCTGCAAAATGTCTGTGACTGGTTTCTATTACTCCAGCGCTCGTGGACCATCAAAAAAATTTGTTGTATTTCTGGGAGTGAAACCGTGGGCATTGTGCGACCGCACATGTAAAATAAAGAGTAAATATGTTGAAAATAGTGTGAAAAACATGCACGACATCCTTCAATGTCAATGTATTGGTTTAAAAACTCGTCAAATTGGCATTCAACGATTCCCGTTGGAGAGATGAGCTGTATAACACGACCAAATCCGCGTTTCCTTACGGCATCCGTGCTGCTGCTGACAGGCTCCATGATGAAATGATGATTCGAAATAAAATCTTGATGCTATACCCTTTAGACATAGCTCGATTTTGCCTGAATTATTGAATAAATTCACAATTTTTCAAGCAGAGTCAGCTATGCCTCTAGGGAGGCCTCCATTCGAATTACAGAAACTTTTTTATTACAACAAATTCTTGGTGAGCAAAGTGACATTGATCAAACACTTCTCTTTGAAGTAAGAAGAAATCCCATAATTTTCGCTTTGAATAAGAGTATTTTTTTGTAATTTTTTTTAACTTTTTTACACAATTGAATAAACATATTTACAGGTTGGTCCATGTCAATTCCAAATGATTGGAGAATGTTTCCACTGATTGTTTTCTTTGTAAAATTTCACAGTTTTCCAAACATGTTCCACGACTTGAGTAAACTTCCAGCCGGGTGGGATTTTGTTTTTGAGTCGAATAAGTAGATCCGTCTTTAGATAAAACTCGTCGCATGCACCCTGTTCCATGGGTTCCCTGATTACTAATTCACAATCCCCACATTCAAAAGTATTATTACAATATGAAAAGGTTTCATACATTATTTTATGAAACTCATCAATCTTGTATTTTATATTTGGCACTGAACTAGAAAATCTTTTTATTAGAATATTCAAGCTGGCCTTTGAAATAATTTCCACAAGCTTCTTATTTTGCGCTTCTTTTAACAAACGCGTCACTGCAATGTGGCAAAACAAAAAATGTCGTTTTAAAAAGTTCAAATCGTAAATGTCTTTGTCGTATATTAGTAATGCACACTTGTAAAAAACTGCAAGACAGTGGGGGCACAAGTTTCTTCCCAATTTACGCGCTGCTTTGAGAACTTGTTTGCAGTCCAGTAGTCCTGGCTTGCATACACACCTGGGCGCTCTTTTCTTCTCGATCCTGTATTTCAGACACCGTAGTTGGTGTCGCAAAAACATGTATCGTACCATGTTTTGTAAAGAAACAGAGAGCGTAGTGATTTGGTGGAGTTGTCTGAAATATTCAAATAATTTTTAGTTTTTACCAAAGAAAAGAAAATTAAAAGCACAATCTTACATAATGCCGAAACTTGAGTTTTTTGCAAGTCTTTACAAATATCCCGTCCGTCTCCGGATCAAAGTCTGGAATAGGTTCTTTGGATTTTACTTGATAATAAAGTTTTATCATCCTTTGTGACCAACAAGTATTGATACCCACTGCAAACATTTCTTTGTTGCAATTCATTAAAGAATTGTAAAAGACGACAAACCAGTAATAAATTTTGGGTGAATTTCTACGTATACCAGTTTTGCCAGTGTTACGAACAATCTTTGCCATAATACCCCGGATACTGTCTTTACAATAGTCTAAACCACCGGCGTAATCTGGCTTGTGAAAATTATAAAATTGCAACTTGCAGTATTCATATTCTTCTAGAACCCATTCAAAAATGTCATTGCTTAACATGTCATCGTCTTGACAAAGTTGAATCAGACAAAAATAAAACACGATAAAACATTTTGAGCAATGCTTAAATGTTTGTGATTGTTTAAACTTTTTCTTGTAAAATCTCACTGCGTTGTATACTTGCCTACAAGAAGGCAAAGTTGTATCGCAACTACACGCATGCTCACTTGCTTTCCCACAATTTGTGAGTAGTAAAAAACCCAACAGACATTGTACCTTTACTACTAAAGTCATGTTGCAGAAATGTATCGCACACCAAATACCTGCCTTCAAATAAGCTGGCTCAAAAGTGACTGATGAAAAATCTGTATGAAGATGTGCCCATGAAGCGAAGCTTTCTATTCATGAATGGTTGATAAATTTTACAAACATTCACGAACAGAGAGCTGCGCCCATAGGCAGGCGACAGATTGGGTTGAAATGGAAGATGAAAGTAGATTACAACAGCTTTTTTTGAATTTGGATATCTTTTTGTTATTTTGTATTTTTATGCTGGTCCTCTCTTCTTTGGCTCGTTCAGACAAGTCATATAGTTGCGTAAATTCCGCCTATGATAATACATGATAGGATCCATAAAGTCTGGTGCTGACCGAATGCTGCGATAGTGTGGTGTGTGAGAAGGTTTTTTTGCTCGTAATAAACAATACTTCCATGATGTATATGCTTCATTGTACAGCGCTGCTACATCATCCGCGTATGAATGCCTTGGTTCGATCTCGTACATTTCAAGCAAGTCTTTTAGTCTTTCATAAAAATCCAAATAGTGGTCGTGGCAGTGAAGTCTTCCACAGTTTTCAAAGCAGCACAAAAAATCTTGATACATTTCTTCATATTTGCATTGTAAGCTTTCCAAAAATGCTGATGAAAATAAAATTTTTGGAGGAACAATCGCATTTAAATACAATGCCACGTTGTAGAAACAGCAACCACATTTTGAGAGTGAATATTTAGTCCTGATAAACGTCCTCAAGTTTGCATAAAAGCTTTCGTCCCCATTGTCCGAGTCGGAAGAATTAGAGTCTTCAGGTAGAGATACAGCCTTTTTAAATTGGTCCGGGAGGTCCGAGGTTGTCTCCATTTTCAGTATTTTCAATATTTAGCAAGTCTGAGAATAAGTTGGAGTCTGAAGGTTCAGTAATTTGGTGCTGAAAATGGGACTGATTTTGTTGATGATGTTGTTGAATGGCATTTGATAGTATACTGAACGAGTGAATAATTTTGACCAGGGTAGAAATGGAAATATTTTCAATCTGTGGAGAAATGGAAAATACAGATTCAATATAATTTAATGCACATGCAAGGCATGCAGTTGATGAATGAGATGGCCTTGGGGCAACGTAAGAAATCTTTTTTGGCTTGCTAGTTTTAAGAATCTTTCTCCCCTTGCCCGACATTGCAAAAATGTTTTTGAATTTCAAATGCAGTTGATGAAATCATGCGAGGGATCTTTGCTTCAACTGGTAATTTACAAAACTTTTCCAAAACCTGATATGAAAATGTTCGCACTATGCATTCATTGTAGTACAAGTTTGATGGCTCAAAAATTGATTCTTGTATTCTTGGTGGAGAAAATTTTCTCAGTCTGTAAAATAACCATAAAAGGACAAAAAGGGCGCAAGATGTAGAATCTTCCTTTTGAAGGCAGACCTTGCTTTGAAATTCAAGGGGAAACGGAGGTTCAATTCCATATGTCTGAAGAGGCAAGCCGACAGAATCAAAATAATCACATTTCACAATGTTTCTTCGAGTTTTAAAAATCCACAAGCAAAGCCAATGCCCAATGGTAGATGCTGAGCTTCTTTTTGAAGTGTTGATGATGATGGCTCTTGGGTACTCGCTGCATGTAACGGTATGTAGCTCATCAGCAGCAACAACGGATGAGAATACCCCATGCTCCTCGCAAATGCACTTTGCCAGGGATGCGAGTTCACACTCCTCCATTCTAGTTTACGTAAATTTGGTTATTGCGATCTATTGACATGCACTTTGTGTCTTGTAAAAGACAGAGGACTGTTAAATTTTCAGTTGGTGCCGTCTTGAATGATATTTCAAGTCTAACTGTCCCAGACTTTTTGAGTTGGTACTTGTTATATCTATTACTGGGAAGTAGATTTATGACAAATGAAAAGGATGTGGCTAGAAACTGGTCAACTGAAATACCATGGGATTGAATATCCTCAGACAACCCATCAAAACTAGCTGTATAGGCAGTCATGTACTCTTTTCGTGCTATGTCAACATCAATCTCATCAATGTCATTACCGTCTACGGTGACTCTAATCTTTGAAATATTTTCATGACTAAAGCAGTAACCAGATTTAGTATAATTCCCATAATAATTTGTGCTTTTAATGCAAGCAACAACCAACGCCAACGGAAGTGGACCTTGACAAATTGGTTCACTTTTGTGACTAACGGTCCCAGAGTTTATAGTGTAATGAATGAGAGAAGAGTCAATGTAGCTATACTTTAGTCTGTAACCCTTATTTAAAATTGCTTGATGAGCTGCTACAACATCTGTGTTTGCATTACATCTTTTTACAACCAAGTGTGCACTTTCAATGTTGAAAAAGCAGTCAAATTTCTTGGGAGATGCAACTGCACTGCTTTCCAAGTATGACTCTGGCAAAGCACGTTTCAATTTAATTCTCATGGAAATGTTTGGACGTAGCATTTTCTTGCATTTGAAAATCCCATGCTCCAAAGCCCCTACCATTTGAAACGTAGAACTCAGCTTGCTAATTCCTCGTCTTGCTTTATAGCCGCTGTTGCTATCGCTAAAAGTATCTGCGGCCGAGTCAGGGAAAAACAGTTCACTTGCAAATTTTGTTTCTTTTGCATCTTTTGAAGTAGAAAAGAGACGCAGCAAGTAGCTAATGTAATTATAATTCGAAGATGAAGAAGTTAAATTTACTCCATTTAATGAAATTTCCAAATCAGTCCAAAGACCATGCAAAAAATTTGAAACGGGAACACTCTTGTCCGCATCCGTGAGGGTGCCCCCCGCTGCATTGGTGAGCTTTCCAATTACAACCAAAGAAATGCTAGAAAGATCAGTATAATAACTACTGGCTGGCAAAACAAATTCACATGGAGTCGAATGATCGCTTCCAGATATATTAAAGGAAGGGTAGACTTTTTCCTCAAAGCTTTCCAAAATGGACACGTCGGTAAGATAATTATCCAAGCTGAGGTCAAAGCTAGAACTAACCCCAGGTGGGGTTTCAGTTTCCCCCGCTTGGAGAGTTTGTTGGGACCATGTATCCATGTTAACGTCTTCTTCTTCTCTTTTTGGAAACTCTACGCCGTCCACTCCCATAGAGAGATGCTTTTGGAATGAACCTTTTCTTTCGCTTTCCACCTTTTAAAGGTTTACGACGCCGTTTCCCAGTAGGTCGTCTTTTTTTATATTTACGAAGTGGGACAATATAGTTGGCCTCGCTCTTTACAAGGCCCGATTTTGGGGTAATGCAAGCTTCCGTCGCCATATCTGACAAAACACAAGAGTCTCCCACACACCGGATATCTCTGTATTTTACCATTGATGTTTCTTTTTAAAATGAAGCTCCACCATTGATGGCATTTCTTGCTCTGGAAGCAATTCTCCCTTGTCAGATATAAGAGAAAAGTTCAAGTGACTAACAACACTACGATTAGCGGGGTAGTAAATTGGAGTTTCTGGCTTGAATGAAAATTGATCTGGTCCAACTTTTCTATCAATTATAGCCAAAAGAGGTAAATATTGTTCATTGTAAACGCAGTTTGGCTCCACACAATTTGACACTATGAATACTTTGCTGCAACTAATTTGAGATTGCCACTGTTCCCGGTTTAAATAGTTTCCATCATCCGGATTCTGTGGATTTATTTTTGATCTGTCTACAAGAATTGTTTCTTTGCCATTAAATTGTTTGTCCTTTGGTAGACCAAGGTAAGTGTTTAGGAAATTGGATAGAGTCAGAAATGCATTAAATGGCTTTAGCTCCAACATTATTGCCGAGTGACTCTCATCAACCACAAAACTCAAATCCAATGCAATCTCACTTCCGCCCGCTTCTTCGACCTTGTCAATTAAATTTGCACCAATGCTTTGCAATGAAGGATTGCCTTGCATTTGGTCTAGCAGAGCAATATACTTTTTAAATTTTTTTTTGTGAATTTCAAAAACTGTCCCAATTGAAAGTTCATTTGTAGATGTGTTGCTCAAAGGAAAAGAGCTGTTGTATTGACCAGGAAGGAACGTGTGCTGTCGAAATCCCAATCCTCTTGCCAATTCTGGGCTGAAATGCAGCTCGTATCCGTTTTCATCAATGTATTGCAATTTTAGTGATTGTATTACATTTTCATGCCAAATCATTTCAAATTGTGCTCCCGAATCATGACTTCGCAAGACTCGATTGAGATTGCTGACTGTAGCTCCAAGTGAAACTGTAGTCTTTACATAGGTAAAACTTCGCTTGCTCTCCAAATTAATGACAATCTCATTGTCCCCCACAATTTTAAAAAATGGTATTTGGCTAGCCGTGCTTGGTATGATGACATGATCATCCCATAATTCTGGTTTTCTCCAATTATCATGCCAATAGACTGAAATCAAGCCAGCTTCATAGTGGGACAAATCAATTGGTCTTCCTACCCGATTTGAAAAGCTAGAGCTCGTATTATCAGGAAATGTGTCAGTATGCCGATTGGAGACTCCAATAAATGAAAAGTCTCCTTCAAATGGAGTCGTCATCGTTTACTGGTAGCAAATCAGTTTCCACAAATGAAGAATTTAAAATGTTTCCGTCCTTGTCGCTCAATAAATAACTCACAACAGGAATACGAGTATAGATTGAATGAATATTGAAATTCTCAGTTGACCAATGCTGTCTGTATCCTTTGTGAAATGTAAGGCGTAAATTACTAATCTTTACTTTTTGTCCTTCCACAAAAGAAGGCTTTTTCCTCTTTCTTCTTGCAAGATTTGTGTACAAGTTCATAAATACTTGGCTATAGTCTTTCTTTCTAATGCTTAGCGGAGCAAATTTGGTTGAAGAATGCCTCGTAAGATTTTGCGATAACACTATATCGTTAATTACATCTACCCACCTCTCTCGCCCAGAGTGATGAAAGTACCTGTACAATCTTCCCTTGATAACTGCTATAGATCGTTCTATTTGATTACTTTTTCTTTGTGAACGTGTGCTGTAATGTACAATGTCATGCTTTTTAAAAATTGCTTGAACTTTTTTGCTATAGAGTCCAGCTTCAAAATCAGATTGTATAAACTTTACTTTATTACGAGTTTGCTTGAGTAAATTCTTTACTGCCCTCGCAAGTTCTGTAGCACTCTTATTTTTCAACTTTTCAACATAGAGCCTCTTTGTAAAAGTATCTATTGCAAGAAAAATCATGGAATAATTATTGTTTTTACGCTTGATTTTTGTAAAGTCAATTAGATCCACTTGTATCAACTGCAATGGCTTAAAAACAATAATTGGCCTATATAGCTTTCTTCTTTTTGGGGATCGGTACAAGTTGTATGTTGATATTTTTTGAAGGCTTGCTTCAGTTTCCTTTAAAGATTTCAGTTTGCGATTGGTTACAAATGTATGCAAACTTGCCAGGGACCCAGGTGTTTTGGGATTGAGATAAAATTTTGAAATGTACCGATCACTGCTTGCGTACCTTTTTGGCATCTTTAATTACTTTTTGGCAAAGCAAGCCTCGTGGAATCTTTACCTTTGCAAGATAATTCAAGAATTTCTCAAAGTTTTCTGGTCTCTCTTTGCCCCGAATAGAATACAGGGCATAGGGTAAAATATTTTTCAAGTTGGTTTCATCAACACTCATTCCACCTTCCCTCAAAGCCTGTAAAAGTTTTGCAACCTTGATTTGAATTGGTTTTGGAAGCTCTTTGAGTTTTTCACTTGCTTCCTTTTCCTTTTCAAAATGTTCCTTTTCCTCGCAAAACTCTTTGTACAGTTTCAGGGGCAAAATTTTGTACCTATCCATAATCACAGATATAAGTCAATGCTTCTTGCAACATACGAAGTAATGCGCATGCCAGGATTGGATCCACAATTTTTTTGTATCGTTTATAATAAAGACCTAGTTTTTTCGTGCGCAAACCCCGTGTTATAATTGCCTTTTCTGGATTAACTAGAGGAGATATGTCTTTTCTTAGAGATAGACAAGCTAGAAATGCCTCCACCTGGCTAGGAGTTGCATCTTTTAAAAGCTTTTCAGTGTCACGACTCTTTACTAAAGTTAGTAAAAACTCATACTCTTTTAGAATGGTTTCCATTTGCCCCAAATAGAATCAAATCACTGCTTGGAAAGACCGAACTCCTGTATCGAATAATATCTGGGTCAGAATTGTGAAAGCTCACAAAAAAATGAGAATATGGTTTTGAATCTGTGACTTGACGATAGACTTGAAACAATTGCTTTGCCAAGGAGCTGTCAGATTGCCGTAGCCAAGTATAAACCATATTCCGGTCACGGCTAAATTTTAGCAACAATGCATAGTCTATATTTAACAAGGACAAGCGCTGACGCTCAATAAATAGTGACTGACTAAGGACAATTAATGCCAAGTTCATGTGATGCGACTTTTGAGTGATAATTTCTTGTAAAACTCGAGGCGATGACATGATGTTTAGTATCTGATCGTCCCAAACAAATAATATTGGAGCTCCAGTTCCCGTATGCTTGTCAATTTCTTCAACATCAGTCGTAAAAATAATATCCTCGTCTTTGCTCAACTCTTCATACAAATTCTGCCAGTAAGTGTACAAGTACACCACTTTGAAAAACTTTTTATCAAATAGCTTATCTCGCTGTTTAATCATCTCGCACGTGACATGAGTTTTTCCACTACGAGTTGGACCAAAGATGAATGTATTTGAAGGAACACGGAGCCTTAAATCAACAATGTCATTACTGGTGCAATCCATTTTCGAGAATGGCTATATATCAAGAGGGAATGCATCTTTCATACGGTTCTCAGTGTGCCCCAATTCCTCTCCACTAGCCTCACAGTTTCATGTTCATTTCTCAAAACTAGCATGCAGCCAGGCTCACGCTGCTCAGCCAGCAAGGCCTTTTTATATGTCTCAAAAGTAGCTACACCTGTCTTGCAATTTCCTTTGAGCAAAGTGGTCTGACCGGATCCCCCGCAATTTTGACATGCATCATCACTGGATTCATTTTTGCAAGAGCTACATAGACATTTAAAGGAAAATGTTTTTGACCGTAGTTTTATAAATTCTGTCGGGTACAAAATCTCAATTTTCCATTTGCCCCCCACCCCCGCATTTTCTGTGCTATACAAGTCGTGATTTTTGGGCAAGTTGGAAAAGTCAAAGTGGCTTGAAATTTGTTTCAAGTCTTGATAGTAACAGTTGTCTGGATCGGAAACGGTGGCCACAATGGCATCAGTTTCCACCGAGCAAATTTTTATCCTATCACCAAAATATGATTTTAAAAAATATACTTCCGAGTATAAAATGTATTTACTCAAATCTAAAATGCACGCACCAACTAGAACTTGTTTGTCAACTAAACGCACCCGCTTCTTCATATGGAAAAGGCTCAAGTCTTCATTTAATATACAAATATCGAGCATGTTGGACATTCTAATCAAACATTTTGCCTCAGTTTCATGCCTGCAAAAACGAACTGTACAATCATTGTGAACGCTGAGGAATTGTCCAAATAATCGATTCCCAATCCCCTTTGATAAGATGGATTCAAACTTATGTTTAGAGGATGACCTTACGCTTAGGTTATAATCAATAAACTTTTTCAAGAATGGTTTTGTCTTGAAACGAATTATCCAGTTTAGTTTTTGAATTTTCAAACCAAAATCAAGGTAAAGCAAAAGCGTGGGATGATAGACAGAGACGTTATGTTTTGTATCTTGATCAAGGGAAATTTTAAAGTAATCATCATCCTCTGGAAATGGAACAATGACTCGGTGTGGCATTAAAGGCATGTCCTTTGTGTATTCCTTTATCGATTCCGGGTAGGAAAACTTTCCATTTATATAATACCCATATTCACCAGGATTTCTACACTGTTCAACATCAAAGTTTGCTACTTGTTCATCACTCAAAAACTCCATGGCTTCAAACGCAAGAGGGAAGGTCATGGCTGTTTGATATAATGAGTTGAGGTCAATATACATTATTTGCTGTCGTTCATGGTTTTGTACATTTTTATCTCTGAGAATTTCAGATTTTGCAACTACATGCTTTTTGTCGAGGGATGAAATTGGTCCTACAATTGAGCTTAGAACCTTTTTTGTCATTTCAGGATTTTTAATGTACTCAAAATTTTCTTTTACGTGAAACATTGCTACACTGAATGCATAGCTAGCCAAAGAAAAATCATGCCAGACACACAGTTTGTACGTGCGTGTTAAAAAGTCGTTGATGGATAAAAAAACTCCCGTCATGGCATATAGCCTGGCCTTCAGATATAAATGGACAAACTCGTGCATGCTGCCACATTTCTTGTAGACTGCAACCATCAGTTCAAACTCTTTGTCTGTTAATTTCCTCTTCAAGTGCAAGTCATAATAGGGCTCACTTATGAGGTGAATGAAGTGTGGAAAAAAGATCTGAGGGCAAGATAATGAATTGTACAATTTAAACTGAATTTCATATTCTGGTATATTGCATTCATATAAAAGTTCATGCAATGGTTTGACGGCAAAATTGTCAAACCCAATAATTCTCAAGAGATTGGGTACTATAATTGCACAGTATCCCTTTTCTTTTTTTGGTATAACAATAATACGCCTGTTTAGCCGTTGCTGCAAGACAGGCAAGAGCAAATGGAATGCACCATTCATCTCATTATCTATTAAAACGCTGATTGTTCGTTTATTTTTACACAACAGGTTACACTTGTTGCAGATTATTTCAATTTGCTGCTCAGATTGGTGATGATTATGATGCTGAACAGGCTTGTGTGCACTTTCGTCCATTGTCACCCCGCAATATGGACAATTTATGGTTGTATTTAATTTCTGTAAGCTATCCTTGGTTGGATTTAATGGGAGGTGGTTTGTTTGAGTCAAGTTGTTCAATATTTCTGCAAATTGAACCAGTTCATCGACAAACCTTTCCAAACTGCCATCACCCCAATATGTGTTGACAAACAACTGCTCATTGTTAACTCCCAAAGCACAAATTGCGTAGCCTCCAATTTCTATTGGGGCACCGATTGTAACTACTGGAAGTAACGTAGCAGTTATTTTATACGGTACATCTAATAACTTGTGCACATCAGTAAAGATAAACCTATCTTCACGCGGATATTTGATTCCTAAACCATTGTAGCACGCCATTTCATGAGCTACAATAGAAGCTGGAGTGAATTTATTTGCACAAAATTTGCAAATGAAATGGGAGCGCTTGTCCCCCACACAAAAAAACTTGCCAGGTGATAAAATGCACACAAAATGCGAATCGATATTTTGATACAATTGTTGTTGTTCATCGTCCAATTGTTTTGCTTCCAGTAACAACAGCGTTACATGTTTTTGACATTGCATATTTGTCATTCTCAGTGGGTATAAAGATTGTCGTGCCTTGCTAAAGGCAAAAATTGAAAGGCTGACTTTGTTTTTTAATTCAAAATCATCTACATCCAATAAATCTACATTTGACTCAAATCCGTCCAGATGAAGCAAATTATTTTCTCGTACGTACTTTATAATGCTTTCGTATGATTGAGGTTGTTTCATTTTTCTATGTACAACTGCTTTTTGTGATGCATTCAAGCTATTGTATTCGCCACAAAACATGTCCCTATAAAGCGAGCATAATATGGATAAAAGGAAGCAATTTCCTTCTCTGCTTTGAATGCTGATTGCCCCATGCCTATGTTTCAAAGCTTTTGGTAATGGCAAGTATGATCCCACTGATGAAGGAGTATAGTTTGCCAGAGAAATGTCTATATTCACTACAGACTGCACGCTATGGCCAGATTGAGTGTCAGCAAACAAGTCGAGAATACTCTGTACATATTTTGTTGCAAAAACCAAGTTTTGACGTATGAAATTTGGATGAGTGATGCGTGAGTAACTGCTGTTGAAGTATCGTGTCTCTACTTCCCCAGTTTTGTTGTTTCGCAAAAGCAAAGTGTAGGTCAGTTTAATCTTTAATGGCCCAGTAGTATCCAAAAAATATTTTATCAATGTATGAGCATCCTGATATATATGCTCCAGTGCCTGATCTATGAGTATAAAGTCTTGAGTAAACTCATGACGATAGGTATGTATAGCTCCTGAATGACAACGCTGATGGCGAACGAATGCATTGATGCTGCCGTCAGGATTTGTAGGTATGGAAGTTATGGATGTCGCACCTAGCCCCACTAGCTGCCTTGGGTTATATTTGCATTCATGCAATAATTTATTTTCCAGAGCTCTTCCGCAGATGCATAGATGATACATTTGGGTATGGGTTTCAAGCTGTTCAATTGAATTTGTTGAAAAGTGACAGGTGCGGCTGAAACCGCAAACAAACTGAGAAAGGATGCAGTAAATTAGTTTATGCAAATATTTTTTATAAAAAAAGAAAAACTTACCAGACGTCGTTTCATGATTCAAATTCTCGCAGCAACTTTTTCTTGAAACTTTCAAATTCTGTACTATCGTAGCAACGGAGTATTTTTGGATCAGTTGTAAATAATATTTTGCTTTTGTATATTTCTCGTAGAGTTGAATATGTAAAGTTGTGGAATTTTTTAAATCGAAGATGATCAAAAAGGACATTTCTTTTCATGAATCGAAGTGGAAATAACAATTTAATTATGCATAATTCACATAAATCGAGAGAAGATAGATATGGAGAATCTATGCATGTTGCACATAAACATTTATTACAACGCTGGCACTCTCTCCCTCCGCTTTTCATTTTTGCAAATGCTTCGTAGGAAATAAAAATATTTTTTGTCGCACAGAGAGCACGCGTAGTGTGTGATATATAAATTTATTGGTTCGCAGTATTCACAAAATTTTTCCAAGCAATGATAACAAAATTGATAAGAGTGAGTATTTTTTTTATTGCACCTTGGTCTTCTTGAATCCATGCTGTCACTTCAAAGTTGGGATGATAAGTGAAGTTCCTCGGAAAACTGCATCCTATTAAAAATGGAAATGTGCATCTTGCAGTAGAGGTCGTTGTCCGGCAGATTGGGCAGGAAAGCTCGTCATTTGAGAAATGAATATAGGCAACATTTCTCAAATAGCGAATCTTACGCTCCCAATCTGGTGGGTTCCTCAAGAGTTCAGGAAATGTGCATCTTTCAGTTCATTGGCCTGATGATTTGAGTTTCGGTAGGAAAGTTTACTACTTGAGAGAAGATACAATAAAACTCCTCTCAAATAGTAAACTTACCCTCCCAGATGACCATTCTGATGGAGTCCTTCATACCTGTCCTATTCACCTGGGAGAGGGCGACGAGAATCACCACCTAAAATTGGCTTTTTAAATCTTGAAAAAGCCCGCAAGAGCTTTTCAGGACTTCTGTTCGTTTCATATTTTCCCTTGGGAATTTCCCAAAGGGATGAAAACTCCGCGTTACATCATACAAGTATTTTTTTATTTGATTTTCATTATTGTTTACTGCTAAACCTATCCCATCGTAATCGAATGTTTGTCTTATTTCTATTTGCTTACTGAAGCCGTCTGGCTGAAATCCACAAAATTGGGTATCCAAGTCCTCTTGGGGAATGATGAATAGCCTCTCTGGGGTCCATCCAAACGGATTGGAATTTATCTGCTGGAAACTAAAAAATCTTTTGGCATTCATTCCATTGAGTTCTGATGTGGTAAATTTGTGATGTATGCTATCATGTAGTATCTGAATTAAAGATTCAGGTAAAATGCCTAGTTTAACTCCTTTTACAAATGTATAAAATGAAAAATGACTTCTTGAACAATTGGTATGGTTGCATTTTTCTGTAAGCACACGGTCATTTTCCCAACAAGAATTAACATCATGTGCAAAAATAAGCCTCTCCCAATTTGAAACTTTGAAAAAGCTACAATTTGTTTGCTGAATATCAACATTAAAGTTGGGAGTTTCAGCAGTTTTTACAGGAAATTCCCAAGAGTCTGGCCTACAGCTATTCAACTGTAACTTGTCCAATTTTGCCTTTATACAGTAACTGGCTAACGCGTAATCAAATGCAGAATTATATTGACATGAAAAATGGTTGCACAGAATCGCGTAAATCTCACAGTTTGAACTGTAATCAATATTGCGAATTGGAAATACGGAATTATATTCCTCTGGAGATTTTGCCTTTTTTCTAACAAGCTTGATAAAATTGCAATAATCCTTCTTTTTAGAATGATTAATTTTGTTGAATGCTTGCGTTACTTCTTCGAAACTTGCACATGACACAATTGTGCCATACAGCAGTATCAAAAGGCCAAACATTTTGAATGTTCATCTTTTTTGTGGGAGACCCTTAATTTATAGGTGGTAAAAGTACATGGAGAGGCTTTGGTGAGTCAATTACAAGTTGAGAAAGGCTACCAACTCTTGAAATTGCGCTATAAATGCGTACATCATTGGGGCGATAGTTTTGAAAGGAGACCCAAGCAGAAGGCAGAGTTTTTCCTTGGCACTTATAAACAGTAAAGCTGTAAGCTAGAGCGCAAGGAAAATATTTGACAGTTATGCTGCTCGATAAATGTGTACAAAATATTTTTTCAACAATTGGTATAATTGGGATGCAATTCGCTGTGCCTGGCAGAGCTAATCCTTTGAAAGTTTTTTCTAATTCACAAACCAAAAAGTTGGGCATTTTTTCAGAGGTTTTGTAGACAATATCTCTAATTTTGAGTTGTGTACCGTTGGTTAATTGCAATTTCACGCATACATTTCGTGTCAAGATGATATTTAATGAAGTGGCAGCAAAAAAACCTTTATATTCCGCTGCACACTGTTCACAGAAAGGCAAAAGTTCAGGCTCAATATACTTGAGTGGTAAATTTTTGCTCATAGCGTAAAGTGAATTGTAGTTATCAACCTCATTATTTGTCCCAAAAATCCTAATGGAATCTTTGAAATTGGTTTTTTCTTCGCATGACAAATTGCTCTCTAAGCGAGACTCCAATAATAACAAATCCTCTCGAGTAACTTGTCGGTCACGCACGTTCCGTAATAATTGAGCGAATCGTTCATCTTGATTTGCTCTATAATTGCCACTCAGTGTGAGTGTTTTAAACTTTTGGTAAAGTAAATGGCCATCATTAGCTAGCTTATCGTCTGGAGGGATATCTGAGAGGTTTTTTGTAAAGCTATAGTCAAGAAGGGCGGAAATTTGTGTGCTGTCAAGCAAAAGTAAAATGTTCATTAATCCAAATGGCTCGTCTGGCTTTGAACGAGCCATTGCAATTCTTTTTGATAATGCTCCTAATGACCGTAATCCCAGCATTGAGCTTTCGTCCACAATCAGATAATTTGCAGATTTTAAGCGCTGAATAACAGAAGGATGCAATGGACTTTCAACCAGCGTCTCCAATTTTTGCTTTATTGCAAAATATCCACTTAAATAATGAATTGTAAAACTCTCCAACGCCCCTGCTTGTAGACCACATGGTGCTGTGCAAATGTATTTTGCTCCTGATGAAACAACATCATGGGAGAATAAAGTGCCGATGAACGTCTTTCCTGTCAAAAAAATCATCATAAGTATATGTGTAATTATTTAAATTTGAAATCATTACCTGAACCTGCCTCTGCATTTACAATACAAAGCATTTGTCTTCCCTCTTTTGATGCCTGCAGTTGTTTTCGAAGTTCTGATAAACATGCATTCTGGGATGGGGTGAGTGTAAGAAATTGTGCCTTTTTATGCAACTTTTGTTCATAAAAAAAGCTTTTTGCTTGTGTTTTGATAAAGTTTGTGTAGAATGACAAGGGTAAATTGTAGACATTATCGGGCTCCATTTTTGTATAAAAGCAAAAGGAAGAGAGTAGCTCTTTGGTTACTGCGTGATTTCCAACTGGTGATCCATCTCTCAGAATAGATCTCTATATATCAGGTTAATCCAACAAAAATTCATGCTGATAAAATGATATTCTTTGAATAATAATGTGCTTGTTTTTACAGACTCATCATGTCCTCCTCAACACAAGAAAAAGGTATAATTTGAAATTTCGAAAAAGGATGAAATATTTGTTTACAATAATGATTCTGGTTATAGTGCTGAAAAGACCTAGCAGTCCTGAAATTGTTGACCTCACTGTTGACTCTCCTCCACCTGTCAAAAAACACTGTGCACACGAAGAGGAAAACAATGACACAATTATTGTTCATCGTTTTAGTGAGGAGGAGTTGGATCTTCAAGAATACGAAGCCCGTGATGATACTCTTGATAGCCTGACCCAAATGTATGAAACAACTTTTATGGTTTGAAAAAAAATGTATGCCATTAACATGAATTCTTTCAGGTTCGAAGACTTGGAGGATGCCCTCCATGTAGCCGTGGATTTAGAACTCATGTGTCCCTGGAAAATGCCCATCTTTTGGCAAAGTGATGTTGAAATAGTGCCAAATATTGTAGGAGATTCAGAAGAATATCCAAAATTTCAGTACAAATTATTCTACCACCTTTTCTATAAATGCTACTGCATTGTTCTCAAGAAGCAACACGAAGGTATGTCCCCCACTAATATTTTCTTTAGCCATTCTAATATTACCCCCCACATTTTATTTCTTTCACACAGTAATTTTCAAGGACTCTAACAACAACGTCACCAAAACAGTCAGCAGTCCATCATTTTTTTGGTGGAAAGCGCGTTATACTGCACGCTTTCTTAAAAATGTTCTTGTGCCGCTGGTTGTTGCCTTGAGAACTACAAAACCTGGTGATTTACTGAAGGAGAATCCCTACATTGATGAAAATTACAAAAAATTTTTCGACCATCCCAGTACCTTCTCATTTCCCGAAAATGACATTTTAGTACGGCCGTACAGTGTCCAAACGCAAAATAATTGTATCAGAATTAGAATGTTTCAAAAATTTCCAACCCCCGTTGAGATGAACAGGGAAGGGAAGGTGATAGGCTGGAATGGTTATTCCAGCAGTTTTACAATCTCGGAATTCGTGAACAATTTATTCACCATCCGTAAGTTCTTGATCATAATATATATGCAGATGAAATGTGTAATAATGATGTTTTATATAGGGACATTGGGTCTTGCATATTATGGGAAGATGGAGAACCTAAGAAAGCAGAAGATGGAGAACCGTAGGAAATCAGTTGGTGGCAGTAACCCAACCGCAAGCAGCAGTTCAGTAAGGACTGCCGGTCGTTCAAGAGGCTAAAAAATCCTGTTTGCAAGTACAAATTTTCAAAATGAAAAAAAAATACAAAATGAAAGACTGACAAAAAAAGGAAAACAGTTAAAATGTTTAAAAAAATATTGTACAGTGGTCAGGGTTTTTTTTAGCAAGGAGCTTTAATAGTCATATTGGCATTTTTAAAATTGTAACTCAAAATTCTAAATCATGGTACCAAATAAAATTGGCTTTTTAATTGGAATAGCAATATCGCTTGCGATAAAAAGTAACTTGGCACTTGTAAGCATTTTGCCATGAAGGCAGGAGAAGCATATAAGTAATATCATTGATGTTCACAATCTCATCTCGGATTCTGTTTGCATAAAATGCACTTTCGCAAAACAGTCTGGCCAGCTTGATGTGAGTCGGCTCCTTTTTCACCTACAAAAATTCAGACATTACTATATACTGCTTTCATACACATATATCATATTATTCTATATCAAACTGACCATTTTTGAGCACCGCATTGCATTAGGGACCCGAAAAAACAGCCTAGATTGAATGCTTATTTCATCCGCCCAGTCGGCCTTGAAGATGGTCGGGGTTGAGCTGTTATAACAGTTTTTCCTTTTGTAAGCAAGAGTCTTACAAAATATTTTAAAGCTCCTTGATGGATTGAGCTCTAGGATGGCAGCAGTCTTCTTGTCCAAACTTGCTTTTAGCTTTCGTCCGAGAGATACTTGGTTGCATTGCAGACGCAGGTATGCATCAATATCACTTTCTTGAGTCTTGAGTATAAAAAACAGAGACTTTGATCACAACGAGACAAAACAAATTTTATCTAGAGTGTCAAATTATCAACAAATTACATTATCGCATGAGAAGCTCATATTCACACTCTCAAATAGTTGCTTCGTGTTGGATTGCCATGAGATGGTATTTTCTATAGCAACTTCTTTCCCCTCGTGAATCCTTGGTAAGAGAGGAAGGTAGACGATGTCTGGGCATCTCTCCTGCATTAAATGAATGATGATGATGATGATGATGATTATGCACAATATATCAGATGCATGAAAAATACTTACATTTTTTGCTGCGGAATGCAAGGTTGGCTCGGTGGCGGATGTTGTCTGAGCTGTCTCGTTTGATGTGGGAGATGCTGCGGTTGGTTCAGTTTGAATCTGAGGTGGTTCGGTAGGAATCAATGTTGTAGCTTCTTGATGTTGAATTGGTGGAGGGAGGTCAGTGATGAGCGATGATTGCTGGGGTTCAAATGGCTGGGGAGAGGTATGTGGGGGAAGAAGCAGCTGGGATTCGTTAAAAAATGGTGGGGGACCAACTGTAGATTGCTGGGATTCAGTGGAAAATGGTGGGGGACCAACTGTGGATTGTCGAGGTTCGGTGGAAAATGGTGGGGGACCAACTGTAGATTGTTGAGGTTCGGTGGAAAATGGTGGGGGACCAACTGTGGATTGCTGGGATTCAGTGGAAAATGGTGGGGGACCAACTGTGGATTGTTGAGATTCAGTTGAAATTGGTGGGGGACCTATTGATAGTGCTAGGTGTGAGCGCTCATAGCTTGTAGTGGGATCACTTGGAATATTAAAAGTTGCTTTTACTGGATTTGGAATTGGTTTATGTGTGGGCACTGTATTAGAAAGGCGTTGGATTGTTTCTTTAGAATTTAATGGGATTCTGAAATGTGGGGGGCGCTCGGTTGATAAAGTAGGTTTTGGAAATTGGTCAAGGATTTTTGGAGGAGTGTTGGATCGAGTGGGGTTACTTGTGACAGATTGCAAAGGAAAATCTTGGATTTGTAATCGACGCTGTTGTTTTTTCCCTTCAAATCAAAATATACCCTAATGTAATTTTTTGTGTATAAATAAATTTAAAATATTTAATTTACTTTGAATGGTTTTGTCTCCGTAAATGCATTCCGTTTTGGTAGTTGCCTTCATTTTCACAACAGATAACACTTTTATTTCAGAGGTTTTCAAGCAAAATCCGTCGTAGGTATCTTTTTCGACAATGAATGAGCATTCTGGAAACTTTTCCGAGCACAAGTCACATGAATTCGAAAATTTCTCACAGTCCAAACTCACTGTGTACCCCATGAATAGGGACAAGGCCACAAGCACTTGCAGATTTTTCTTCATTTTGTTTGATCGTGGATGATGATGATGATCGCTCATTGATGAGAGATGTGAGCAAGCAAGAGGTGCAATCGCAAATGAGAGTAATTATTCCTGCTGCTGTGCTCTTCTCGGTGATGATGATTATGATGGTTTATGCATATATCTAAATAAACCATATTTCACACGAATGAATGTATGAGTAAAAATATTTTTATATGGCTTAACTACGATGAAACATACATTACATTAAAATACATTTTTTGCATCCAACCTAAAAAGCAACACGATCAATATTGTGAACACAAGTGAGGTGACGGCGTAAATTTCGCGTTGTCACAAAGCCTACTTCACAGAAAAGGCAAAAAATATGCTTTTCCATCTGTTTCTTTCGCCTTTCTCCATGTTTGGTTTGCCTACATAAAAAATACACTTGATTAAAACCTATTTAATTTTACTTTTAAAAAGAGGATTAACAGGTACCTTACATATGGCGTGTCAAAACATCTTTTCTCTGAAAAGATTTTGGGCATTTCGCGCATGGGTGTTTCTTTCCAAGATGCTGAGATTCCATGTGTCGTCTCCGATGCTCTAGTCTGGAAAATTTTCTGTACAAAAATATATTCATTTTAGTTTAATAATTTTACTCATTTTATTTACTAAATAATAATACTGTACTTACTTTGGACAATGCGCACAACTGAAACGACCGTCATGAGTTTTTAATGATTTCGGAGGAGATAGATTTTCATCTATTTTCTTTAATGGGGCGGGAGAAAAGAGAGTATCGTCACTATCATCATCGGATGTTGGAATTGGGGGTTGTGGGGGACATTTTGCCTTGGAAATATGAGGTTTGGGCTGTAAAACGAGTCTACGTTTTGGCTGTAAAATATTGCGTATATTCAGCCTTTCCAACTTCTTGCTCTCGCATACTTGACATAAACAGTCCTGCAAATAATAATAAAAAAACCAGCTCAATATTCATTCATAAATATACTGCCCAAACTAATAACTTTATTTTTTTTAATAACGTTTAATAACTAACTTTTAAAATATCTCCTCCGTATAGGTATGTAATCTCCTCTCCAGCTTTTATTTCGCGTTTGGTTTTCAAGTAAACTTTTGGCATGCCATGAACAAATTCAGTCAATATCTCAGTGTTAGGTTGATGACTGGAATTCACAAATCTCCCAAAATTGCCAATGTCTGTCGGATCAATGATGAATTTTCTTCCCCTCAAATCTGTGGTTTCCATTCCAAAACTATGAGGTCCAGTGCGCGTTTGCTGACGTTTTAAATATTCAGCAGATGTGATGACTTCTCCAACAAATTCTAAAATAACCTGGT
This sequence comes from Orchesella flavescens, assembly GCA_964034955.1. NCBI lineage: Eukaryota > Metazoa > Arthropoda > Collembola > Entomobryomorpha > Orchesellidae > Orchesella > Orchesella flavescens. Next base: position 21,840,341 of record OZ035958.1, on the reverse strand, counting down.
TTGATGGAACTGCTTGTGTAGTTTTGACACCCACACCAAATTTATTCACGAAAATTGTCAACGATGAAAGCTGCTTGAATCCCAAAACTCCTTTATTTTTGCACTTTGTCACTTGACAACTTTTTGGGCAAGGTTTCAAGTCCTTAAAATTGGAACACAAGTTGTCCTGACATCTGCTTCGCTTCACATCACACTTACACTGCATGTCCATCATCCCATCATAATCACCAGTTTCGCTTTGGTCATCCATCAATCCTGTATAAAAGTCTACAGAAACCAAATCTGAAAATGCAAAAACATACTTGTAAAAAAATTTAAAGTGTTGAAAGATTATAAATTTTAGATTATATTTTTAAATGTCTACTTACTCTCATCTCTATGAACATACTCTGCTTTGCGCCTTGTCAAATACCCTTTAGTCTCCATTATAAAATTTAAAATAATCAAAAAATAAAAAAAATATCAACACATCATTTTCCAATCCCAACTCCACAGACCAAAACAAACTATTCATAGGCCGAGCGCAGCTTCCAAATTGCCCCAAATTCCAATTCCACCATATCTCCTATGCATAAAAGGAAAGCGATGATGATAATGCTCATTCTCATCAATATTATTTGAAAATACACTGATGAGACAGGCGTCAAATTTCCGCCTTAGCGTGGAAAGCCGGTATTTATGATATTACACTCCTTTCTACATTACTACATTCGTATGATATTTTATTCGTGCATAATTTTGCTCTGGTGATGATGATAATTATCTACGAATGTAGAATAAAAACAAACATTTTGGTTATCCTAAAATCCTGAGTTTAGCAATAGTTGCTTGTCGTTGCTTCTAGCTTGTCGTTGTTCAGATTCATTCTCTTGCAAATAGATTAGAGTGGAGAGAATTCTGAACCTGTGCGATAAGTCCAAGCTCGCTAGAGTTCAAGTACATTTATCTTTATGCATAAAATGTACAATATGGGTATGTCACATAATATATGATGATGTGAATGTTTGTTCTTCATTAAAGTTCTCATTTAGTGGAAAGAGACAACATGAAAATTTTCAAAGCATCATGTAATCAACGAGACTGATGCATACAAAAAAAGGCATGGCACAAAATCATATAAGTTACGTACTATATTCGTATATAAATATTGACCCAATGTTTTATGATCATGTTATTCATGATATTATGACAATCACATATTCGTATTTCTTGCCTATTTAGAAATGCACAGTGCATGATGCACTGTAATGATATTAATAAGCGAGTTACAGCGCTATAAAACTACATAATAGTTTTACCGGAATCAATATTACAAGTACGTAATACCTCATCAAATTCTATTTGACAATCCTTTAGTTCGAATGCAATAAATAATATACATATAGCCATTCAAAATTATGGGGAAAACATAATTGGTTTAATTATCATTATTAGTGCATAATATGCATGCTAATATGCAATATAAATGGAAAAAACTCATGATTTCAGATCTGTCAAAGAAAAGCCTTAAATTCAAACATATAATAGATTGGATTACGGTGTACGGCAGGCATCTCAAAGTGGGAAAAATGGATTGCAAAATACATCCATGCTGCAAGTTAAAGCTGCCCACACAATTTCCATATCCGTCACATACCGCTTGTTTCTTGTCCTGAAAGATCCTGCAAAGAAGAACCATGATTTTTTAAGATTTCTTTTTTAAAAAGTAGTCATAAATTTGCCAAATATACAAAAAAAACTCATATACTAAGGTAAATGGAGAATGCTACTCCAATTTTGAATAATTTGATTCCTTATACCAATACGTTGACATTTCTCAAGACCTCATCTCAAGGCCTCCAACCACATCAAAAATGGTAAAAGATGGAAGGACTTGGAGATGGTAAGTAGTAATAAGTGGTGGTTACAGACACAAAGGTGTGCGTTAAAAAGGCACACGGAGTAAAAGGGCATTTGGAATTTTGATTTTAGTAATTATATACAAGTATTACATTACTATTACATACCAATAATGGTTTTCCAAGTTATGCTTATTTCCATTGCTTTAGCAATATCCAATGGTCCTCCCATTAGTATGTGATCCCTTTGGAAAATCGCTTTTTGATCAGCATCAACAACTAATTTAGCAGTTCCACCTAACAATAAAATAAATTCGTTTGATTTTGTCCTCTGTAAATTTTGGACTCGTATACTAAATACTACGAAACAACTATTCACCTCCTGCAATTACGACAGAGCCCAATTGCTCCATTTGCTCTTCGCTGCAGAATATAAAGGTCTTTCCAGCAAATAAGTCCAACCTGGCCATGTTTGGAAAAAACATATGGTTTTCCGGCGTTATGGAACGATGTTTAAACTCGTTCTCTATTACAGGGGGAAGGAAATCCTGGGGATTTGGGAGGTCTCCAGGTTGATCATTTTGAAGAGATTCGAATGCCGCAAGCAGTACGGTTATGTAAGACGTGGTAACAATCGGTTTTGCAGTAAGGAGAGCACAAATTGTTTTGGTTGTTCCCGTAACATTCTCCATTACGAGATGAGTTGTATCTGGAGTCCAAGCCTTCATAAAGTGACCTCCAAGCCTTAGGATTTGTTCTTTGAACTCGTCCGTTATATCCATTCCTGATGATACGACCACAAGAGGGGTGTAATCCACCCTGAAACCAAACATCAGTTGGTTTATCAATATATGTGTAAAGCATATATACAGCGATAAAGAGATGATGATAAACTCACCTGAATTCATGCTTTGGTTTTGTATTCCTAAAACAAAGTTTAGTACCAATGGAAAGTAACACTTGCTCGGTACACCCCAGACGAATTTTTGCCTTAATGTTGTCTTCAGTTGCATAAATTCCCGTTTCATTTATATCCATAACAGCCAGCAGAGGTGGTGTCAGTAAGGGCGATTCCTGAGAAATAAAGATAATTCTCCGTTTCAATATTTTCTTGGAATTTAAATGCGTTTGCATGAACTCATAACCAGTTTAACTTTCACTCACCAGATTTCCACGTGGGTGTTGGACTTCCAATTTGGCATAGACGTGGGTAATGTCGTCATCACTGCGAATAGTTATGTCCCCCTTGCTCCGTCGTCCTACAAAGTAGGTTGTTCCTACTAGCAAGGAGAAGGAGAGTGGCACTATGGATAGATGTTAAGGGGAAAAGCATTTTAAGTATAATATAAAATGCTTCATATATCAACATTTGAAATATTGAAAAACCTACCTGATCGCTGAGTAGACACGATTTTGATCATGATGATGATGATTTTTTAACAGAGAGAGAGAAAGAGAGAATAGTTTTATATAGGAACAAATTTAACTTCAGTCAGAAAGAGCTTTAGTGATTCACTTCACACATTCACTTCAGCAGCATGAGCTATAATAGACTAAGTATATTCGACGTGACGTGTGCGTACGAGCCGTACGAGGTACAATGCATAAAAATTAATTGGAAGAAATCGTATTATTTTCTAAGAAGAACAATAGCTACTCTCTTTCCTAATCACATTTACAAAAAAATATGTAGGTTGATATTAAAAAGTTGAAGAGCCGATGTGAGCATACTACCAAACGGATTGATCCGCAAATATTCACTAGTCTTTCCGCTGCTGTTGTTCCATGGTCACATATAAAATGACACCATGCATTCATACATGTTCGCATTTGTTTTTCTTGTAACTACATGTGACATGTAAGTGCAATGTAATAACTGTGTACATGTAGAATAAGATTTAGGTTTCGCCAATGCCTTATATCTATCTATCTTCCTTCCCTCTTAGATGTTTGTTCTTTGTTCCAAACATTATGACAGAGTTTGAGTACCTATTACGTACCTGGGGTTATGTGGTCTTTGTAAAATTTGGTTTGAATCTAAATTATCATGCCCACTTGACAAAGATGTGTCTATTTTGATATTTACTCATTCTGCTTTGGCTTGTTACGGTTTGGCTTCTAAACATACACTGCTAAAGCATAAATTTTTAAAGGCCAAATACTTTTGACGACTACGTCTAAAAAACAAAATGCTACTATTCAGCATATACATAAGTACTATCGAATAACAAAGAGTTTCTGATGCCATATTGCAGTCAAGTCAATGAGGTTGAAATTAAAATATTAGTTGGTGACTTTGCGTTGGTTATTATTTTGCTAACAATTAATTTTCTAATATATGTATGGTGAAGGAGACAGATATATTGTTATATGGTTGGTTGTTTGGTGGGTCCATTATGATTAATTCCCTGTGTGTAGCGGGATCACAGAAGGTGATGATGATTATGTTACACGAGAATAAAAGTTGATGGAAAGTTATTGAGACGAGAGTCAAAAGATTTGTGAGCAGAGCAACGCAAAAAGCCGAGAGCCCCGGAGATTTTATTTCAGAGTTTACATAATAATTACAACGTCTAAATATAGGCCGAAGGTCATCATTTAATGTTCAGTAAGCGCTACTTATCGTAGAAATCTTTTGATTCAGCGCACAATTGTGTGTGGGGGCGTATAAAAACTAACATAGTTTGACTTTTTCAACCTAGCTGAGCACAATTATTGCAAAGTAATCATAACATCAAATGTTCTTATAACTAAACTGACACAAATAGCCGAGTCAGAGAAAATTTTGTCGTTGAATTACGTTGAATACTATCTGAACATAACAATATATTTCCAACCTTTTCAATCGAATGAGTCCAACGGAAAGGCAGCAGTCTGTTAAGACGTTTTGAAGACCCTTCTTAAAGAGTCATTATGTGGGAATGCATGTGTTGGCGCTTGACGGACATGATCCTCTCTGCAAATATTTTTATTATTTAATTTGAGTGCTGTCTTGTCTTTCTGCAAACTCGTGAAAAGTCCATTTGAACTGATCTAACATCGTGTCATTCTGCGGAAAATGGAAGCTTTCCTTTTTGAACCTGCCCTTTTGGGGTAGTGTGAACACTTAGGTAAGTAACTTTATATAGAGATTTCAAGTTTCCGAATCAAATAGTTCTTCTTTCAGACATCACTAAACATAATTCCAAACATTCAGGAAGGGAATGGAATAACAAGCTCTAATTGACAATCAGGCCTTAGAAACTATTGAAATCCATCGAGTTTTTCTAACAAAATGTTTATGACGTACCTTTGGTTTCATTACATCATAATTTGGACGAAGGCAAGGAAGGCCAATGCCGCTGAGCTGCCAGCCGGCACAACATAATATTATGTCACCAGAACCAGTAATAAAAAGGGACCTGTTCTGGAATACGAGTAATGTAGTATTCTCATTTTTATTGAGGATTGTTATATGAATGAGGCATGAGGCGTATGAATTTTTTAGATTTGTAAACCGGTTATCTTGTGCACAATGTGTAAATTGCACGTATGTATGACGCAAGGGCATAATGTGCGTAATATATTTGCATCCTGCAGCTTGATTTTTCAATTAAAACATATCTTTATCAATATTGTAATGTTTTGATTTTACACTCAGTCATTGATAAGTATCAAGCTTACGCAGCCTTCTCAATCACTCCCCATACATAGTTGTGTCGGAAATTAATCTCCTGAGAATTCACGGGTATTCCAGCATATCCAGTCAAAAGCTTCTTGAGATCCTCTTTGTAAGCTTTATGTAAACTCTTGGGAATGTTGCCAATACATGGATTACACGCAGCACAAATCTCTGAAATATTTTTAACCAATTCAGTTTTTCAAAAAAAAATATTTTAAGCTTCACTATTTACTTTACACCTAAAAATCATAAAACTAATATTCATACCCAAAGACACGTTGATGTTTTGAAAATGAAAATCCATATCAATCAACACCTCCAAGTGATTAGTACGAAATCCTGCGGATGCAATCAAATCTTTAATTCCCAAATGTTCCTCTCCCTCAGGAAAGCATGACCAAACCGGAAAATATTTGGGATACTCTTTCATGTACTTGTTCCACGTTTTAGTTTCTGATAGCTCCTTTAAAGACCTGATTATCCAGGAGTTGGCCATGAGAGTAGTGAATCCCAGCTGGCCACCGGGTTTCAAAATTACATGGAATTCAGACAGTGCTGTTCTGTTAATAGGAAGCGAAAATTATTTGTTAGTTGCAATCATATTAACAATTATAAAACCCCTTTAAAAGTTGATTACAATACCTCAAATCTCTAATGAAATGAAACACGTGCACCGCAAAAATCTTGTCAAACTTTACATTTCTAAATAGAAATGTGTTGCCAACCAGATCTCCCCGTCCATAAGTTATTCGTTCATGCGAATAATTTTCTTTCGCAAACTCCAACATTTTGCTTGACACATCCACACTGCACATTTTCGAGTCAAAGTTTTCAATTTCTGGAAGTATGAAATTGTAACCAGTACTTCCGGCCCCACAACCATAATCAAGCACCAGCTCACTCCTGTTCCATTCCATGTTGCTGATAAGCTTTGGAACAAACACCCGCACAGCTTCCGCCGCTCCAGATTTATTTTTCTCGTATTTGCTTGGGTCTTGCATTTTTGCGATTCTCCAATAATGATCTGATCTGTGTACTTTCTTCGGTAGACTTCGAAGGAGTGATAGTCAGTGGACGGATGGGTAAAATAATTATACACTTTATATACTACACTGCAAGAAATAACACAGTTGAAAGCATGTAAAATTACACAAACCATTTAAATACATGTGCATTGGATACCTATAATTATATGCAAGGAAACAAGTTTTTAGGCATGAGAAACCAAATGACGTACTTGAGTACGAAGAAAAGCAAAAACATGTTTTAGTTTTTAATTAATCACAATGAACATTAACACGTGTTGTAGGGTTTACAAGTATTCTTGAAATTCTTGAAGCTCCGGAGCACAGTAATGAATTCGCCGAAAATTGATTTTACGACTACATAGCCTTTGAGGGAGTAGTTTTTGCTCTGTAAATTGTTGCCGTGCGCCTCATTCATTCTTGCTATCATATCCCGTTCACTTTCAAACATTGACTTTGGCAGTGAACTCGAACTGCGGGTTTCTATATATTATATAGAAGTAAACTTGTAAATTGCAACTAATGAACCAAATATCCCACAAATAACAAGCACATTATGATTGTGGTGGTGGCAGACCTTTAGGGATCACAACAGAACAGAATGAATAAAATAACTATGGATGTTAATTTATTCCCCTCACATAATCTCATAATAATGTGCACTGTGACTTTTCTTTAGTGAAAATGCAACAAACCATGTTATTTAACCACTGTGGTCATTAGAAAAACCGTGATGGCTGTCGCATCAGCTTCCAAACCTTCCTACTTCATTTTATGACACGCCTTTAGCTTTGACTTGACTAGCACAAATTGAATTGATGCAAGATTCAATACGAAATGCACATTATGAAGTCTAAAAAAGTTGTTTTGAATACCTAATTTTTAAGTAGGTTTTTAGAAGTATATGATGACAGTGCGTCAAAAGAAACAAAGAAACCTATCCTAAACAAGGATTTTGTCGAATTTCAATCAACGTGTTACGTATTATACAATAAAATCGAGAACACATAAGTGCTTACTTCGTTAGGACCCCGACCGACAAATCCGCACATTTCTTTCATTGCAAACCTATTTTTAATTTATGAAAATGGATGATTTCAGATAAATTATCATGATCTTTCCATCATTAGCACACGCACTATTGTATGTTAAAAAAAAGTTGATATGCTATAATGCTTTTTAATTCACACAAAAAGGATTTCACATATAGTTGGGGTTAAGTGATACTTTGTACAGATGGTTTTACTTAAAGAAGAGCCGATGGTCGCACAAACTCAAGGTCTCCGATTTGGCTGAAAATTTGTAGGAATATAGATTTTGATGCGTATATTACGAATCTGAAATCATTAGCCGGTTTGGCGCCTCCAGAGGGAAAAAAACACGGGTTGCCATGGTAACCCGCGGTTTTTTCCCTCTGGGGGCGCCACGATAGCTCAAACCGGCTAATGATTTCAGATTCGTAATATACGCATCAAAATCTATATTCCTACAAATTTTCAGCCAAATCGGAGACCTTGAGTTTGTGCGACCATCGGCTCTTCTTTAAGTAAAACCATCTGTATGTAGGGAAGAAAGCCCAGTGTGTGAGCGACGATGATGATTGATAAGTATTATTGATAAAGCATCAAGCTTATTAATTCCGATTAGCACGGGGTCCTAACTAGTAGTGTTGTGATGTGATGACCACTGATAAAATCTCCAAATTAGATTTTCAAAAACGTAAGCAGTACGTGATCGTAATCGCAATCACAAACGACAGCAAACATTTAGGGGCACACTGAAACTGGGCAAAAAATAAATTGTTATTCAACAAGATTCTATTCTATTGGTATACCTACTTAACCAACGTGTTTAATAGTAACTAATGGCAACAGTCCCAAGAAAAATATTAAGATTTAGAGATCATGATTCTATTTAGGATTTAGGCGTCGTAGAAATAAAGTTAGGGCATAATTTATCCCATGCATTCGAGACATGACATAAAAAATTGTTGACCTCATCACCTCATGTTGGGTTTTGGATGCGTTTTGTTTTTTTCAAAGCGAACAAAAAGCGTCAAAGTGTTTTGATTGATTTGATTGTGCCACCTTCATCGTTAGAAAGGATAGCAATGAAACTGTTGGGAAAGTCGTTGGATAAGGATGGTCATGGGTAAAATTATTTATTAATATAATTTACTATTGACTAATTGGCTATAATATATGTGATGTGATGAGTCAAGGCTGTAGTCTGTGGTGAAAAAAGGATTTAACCCTGTTTTTGTATGGTTTTTTTTTCAGACGCATAACTATCATCCCAGAAGAAAATGAAGACGTGTGGCATGCCTACAATCTCATCACGGAAGGAGCCATAGTTCGAGCCACAACTTTTCGTAAGGTGCAAACGGAATCTGCAACTGGCTCCTCCACCAGCACCAAACTTAGAATGATGTTGACTATTGAGGTGGACGCGGTTGACTTTGATTTGCCTTCTTCCGTGCTTCGCTTAAAGGGCCGGAATGTTCGAGAAAATGAGTGGGTAAAGCTTGGTGCTTATCACACCCTGGATTTGGAAGTGAATCGGAAGTTCACGGTGGCAAAAACTTGGGATTCTGTTGACCTGGATAGAATTGAAACAGCTTGTGACCCCAACCAAAGGGCTGATGTTGGTGCGGTGGTGATGCAAGAAGGTCTAGCCAATATCTGCCTTGTTCTCTCGAACATGACTTTAGTCAAGGCCAAGATTGAGCAGTCAATTCCACGAAAGAGACATGGAATGATTGGAAATCATGAGAAAGGACTGGAGCGGTTCTTTGAGCAGGTGGCTCAAGCCTTGGTTCGTCATATCAACTTTGACATTGTCAAATGCGTCTTGGTAGCCAGTCCTGGATTTGTGAACGAGCAGTTTCTCCAGTATATGATGGAACAAGCAGTCAAGACGGATAATAAGGTGGTGCTGGAGAATAAAAGCAAGTTTCTTTTGGTTCATGCTTCTAGTGGATTCAAACATTCGCTGAAGGAGGTTCTCAACTCTCCATCTGTGATGGAGAAACTTGTGGATACAAAGGCGGCTGGAGAAATGAAAGCTCTGGAAATGTTCTCGAAAATGTTGGAGACTGAACCAGAAAGGGCTTTTTATGGTATGAAGCAAGTGGAGAAGGCTCAAGAGGAAGCACAAGCTGTGCAGGTTCTCATGGTTTTGGATTCATTGATAAGAGCTAGTAACGTGCAGACTAGGAAGAGATTGGTGAATCTGATTGAGAGCGTGAGAGAGGCTGGAGGGGATGTCAAGATTTTCTCTAGTCTTCATGTTTCTGGGGAACGTGAGTGGTTAAATTCAATTCTGTTGCGTATTATTTGGTATTGATTTGACATTTGACTCAATCAATTTTATCAATAATTGTTTGCCATTTGTAAAAATCCTTTTCTAGAACTGGAGATGCTCACAGGAGTAGCAGCTATACTTCGCTTTCCAATGCATGATTTGGAAGATGATGATGACGAGGAGGACTCTGACTCCAATTCGGGAAGTGCTAACGAAAGTTGAAGGCAAATAAGGATAGAGATGGATCACATAACATAAGCTGCCTGCGTTACTCAATTAAACTATATTACTATAACTTTGTGTTGTTGATGCATTGTCTGTATATGAGGTAAAAAGTAAACTATGCGTGCTGATATGATGTTAATTTCATAATATAGCTAATAAAAAATACATGCTGTATAAACATTTTATTATCAGTATCAGACTAATAAATACAACAATCACTGAAAAAATAACAGCAACAGCTTAGTAAAGTTTCTTTTTAAATGAATAAACACAATCTTCCCCATCAATTCACCACTTTCTTCGAATCTGACGAAGAATGTCGGTGCTGGCTACGTACCGCCGCTCGTTGTAAGCAGAAGCAACTTTCCACCGCTGTCGGATGAGGTTCCAGCGATCCAAATGATTCTGAAACAGTATTGCTGGAGATGGAGCCAGATTGTCATGGACCCCCTGAAATCCATAAATATGTACTTCATTATTATTTAAGCCATGCATTATTACGTGACTATTACAAACATTCTTGCAATAAAAAAAACTTTCATAAAAACTCACATAATGCATTAACAACTGTTCATTTTCCCTCGGAGGCGCCGGTGGAATACGGAGAATGACCGGATTTCCAAAACCATCCTTTGGCAACGGCTGCGGTGAAGGCAGCTGATGAATGCCTTCCGGTGATGATCTACCCACATCCATCTGCTGAAAACTTTGCTCTAGCTCCTCAGCCCCTTTTCCCTTCCCCCCTTTTCGAGCACGCCTACAAATGTACACATAAACAAAAATCTTCCTTAATTATCAGCATGCATAATATTACCACAACAAAAATCATGCATTTTCAGAGCGCACAAAAATTGTCAATGATATGATAAATGATACCTACAAATACTAATACTCACATTTCTCCCTTATTCTGAAGCCAAGCCCTCGCCATGGAGTACATTGGAGACGTTTCGTTAAAGTTGGAAAGATCAAGACTCCTGTCAAACACCCGCATCACGTATGGCGATGATGGTGGGATGGAACCACCAGAACTCAACTCTACTTTCACCTTCTTCTTGCCATGACTGGATGCACCTCCTGTCCGAGACTCCGATAATCCTGATCCGGATACGAACATGTCGATTTCATAATCACCATCCTCCTCATCATCACCACCCTCGTCGGCCTCGTCCTTCAAATAGCCATTATTTTGCGCGTCCAGCAGACGTATAATGTTAGCGAACCGATTACGGGCCCGAGCCAAGTCGAGATCAAAACAGAATCGTTTCCTCCGAATTGCTACGTACAAAATAAAAAAAACAAATAATGATAATAATATGTAACAACAGCTTGTACAACATTTAAATCAATACTTAAATAAAACATACGAATTAATGGTTTACCTGCCATCCTCATCGTCATTCGTCACTAATCTGCCAAAAAAAAATCCCTAAATTGTATAATTCCTCAGCGATTCCGACCAACAACCAAGTTAAACAACAGAATGAAGTGAAACAGCAAACAAGAGAAAAACCAAAGACGAAACGCATATCAAAATTAGTCAAATTCATTTTAATTTACTAAGTCTGGTATAAATTTACTTGTAGCGTGTAAATATAACATTATAAAATTACATTTTAATTACGAAAAAATGTACAACCAACATAAACGATTTAAAGTGTCCCAATAACGTGCATAATAAATGCTTCTACGCAAAATAAGATAATCCAGCCAGAGTTTCCATTCCCATTTTCAACAGGAGACCGTGCATTTGTTGTAAGGCGAAGAATTTTCTAATTAGTTTCCCCGTTCTCATACGTTTCATCGTCATCCGGGTCAGAGGCCGAAGAGGCTTGTGCTTCTGAGTATGTTAGTTGTGTAGCAGCGCCGACGCTTATCAATTGGTAGACTTCAGTAAGCGAGTATCCGGGATGAGATGGATCAGAATAGACTGTACGGGCGAGAATGTCTGCTTCTGGAATGCTATCAGCAGATGACTCGTTTTGCTCTTCCTTCAACACAATGGAGACAGGCTGGAAGATGGCGTATTTCCAAAAACGTTTCCGGTTGAATTCGGGTCCTGGGGTATCGTATTTAGCTCCAAAGAAATTGAAGGAGAGGCACTGAAATAGAAACAAAAAATAATTAATTTCACATGAGAAAGTGACAATGAAACATGAAGAAAACTATGGGATGAGATGTATTTACCTGGGGCGGAATGAAACACAAGTTTGGTTCAATTCGAAAAGCACAATGTAAAAAGGTCTCCTCTATTGCCATGTCACGGCCGTAGTCGACACAGGTCACATGGTAGAGTCCCTCTTCATCTATGTCGTTGATCTTTACCCTGTAGTAGACTTTTTCCTTTGGATCCATTCCAACGTATATCCGCTTCTCATCCATTAAGTAGGGCCGTTTCCAAGAGAGGTAGTCCTCCAGCGTAAGTTCCTTATTGTTGTGTAGATGATGTTTCAGATCAAATCTGCCCAGTATGGCGTTAATCACGTCAATCAGTTTGTCTTTACTGGGATTCTGGTATGAAAACACTCCTTGAGTAGTTACATAAGCTAAATTGACTTTGGTGATCACGGATGGAGGAGGATATTCCATTTTCCCAACGATTGGAAGGTATTCTTGGAGAGCCATGCTGAGATTAGATTTCCTGCCTACGACTTTGACGTCTATTGTTGGAATGTCACGTGAGCGTCCTTCAACAATCTTGGCCCAGCAGGAACCCAGTTTAGAACCCAGTTTTTTGAGGTACTCCTGGAAGAATTGCTTCAGAAATGGGAAGCCCAAGAAGCACTCCATGTCTATGAGTTTACACTTCAGGACCTAGAACACAAACAAGCATGTGCATTACCTCAACAAAACAAACCTCCAACTAATGGTGGGATAAGATAAGTGAATAGAAACTTACAAACTGATTAAACTTCAAAACATGTTCATCAGCCTCGAAGACTAGCCCCCAGTGCACCTCCACCTCTTGAAATGCATCGTAGAGTAGACATTTGACGGTTTCAGCATCCTTTTTAACCTCCAATATTATCCCCCTCGAATAAATCCCTTCTCTTCGGCTGGAGCATTCAACAATGCAGTGAGCTCCTCTGCGAAGCAAATTTTGCGGCATGGGGCGCTTTCCAGTAACAGATTTAGTCATTTTCTCATGCATCTCAGCGTACTTGGCCTAAAAAACAGGAACGAATTAAAAAACGAATTAAAATATTACATCAAATGATACGAATAAGTTGAATTTTAATCCTGTTGATTCTCACGAACCGTTGTGACGTCATCGATAAACCCAATATAAAAGTAAGATTCGTCGTCAACTCCAAAGATTTCTGTTGGGAGTGCTCCTCCAGTGGGGATTTCAGCTTGCTTTATTTTCGGAATCGGCCATCCAAGTTTGATCTCCGTTTTCCGGGAGTTTTTGGCAGTTGACATTGATATCGGGTCGACTATACCTCCATCAAAATCAAAAAGATGGTCGTACATTGGAAACACTTGAATTTTTATTAAATTTTTAAATTTCCAAGTTTAGCTGCTACTTCAAGCTAAAACGTTTTCAGAAATCGGAATACTAAGAAATCTCTCTCGACTTGACAGTGGTGTGTGATCCGGCTAGGTCTATGGCTGTAGACAGAATGAAATGGAATGAAATTTTTCAATCCTGTTAGGACTGGGGTAATGGAAAATGTAATGTGAATAATATGTTAATAATCTAAAATGCTCTTACGCGGCTTACAAAACAATCGTTGTTGAATAATAATAATACATGGAAGTAGTGTAGAAGATAAAATGAGATGCTATCATTGACCTTGACATTATAGGTTCAAAAGTTGATGCTAGTAATTATTACCTTCTCTTTTATTTAATGTGGACTTTACAATTACTCTGTTCAAGCTAGGCAAATTAATATCATCGGATGAAGTCAAACCAAAATAATCCTTGATGATTATGATAATATTTTCAGTTTGAACATTGCAAAAAATTTACATAGAGGATATTGAGTCGCTCGCTCGGTCATCATCAACATCATCATCGCGCACATGGAAGACAAAAGTACAAGGTGTTATTGAAATCAGAGCTTTTAGTTTCAGTTGAATGTGAATGGCTTCACTTTCCCACCGTTTTCGTGGAAACACTAACATATTAACGGAAGGCCTGTGTGGGGTCAATTTTTTCAAGGTTGACACCCGCCCCGCTATGGAAGCATTTTGAAATATTTTGAAACAGAAGAAAAGCAGATTATCCGAGCAACAACCGGATGATGTCAAGTACTTAAATTTACAGCAAAACTTACAGTTCATTTTTCATGATTATCATACATAAGGTTGAAGGGAGGTATTAACTTAGTAATTCTGGAAAATGTTTTATTTTTTTATTTGGTCTTAGTAATTTCACCATCCGTATTTATGACACAACTTATATTTGCTCATTTAGTGCCCCAAAGCCCCACTAAAGACACGGAACCAAAACAGCATCTTAGAGCAGTTCTGGGTGGAGACACACTCGATGATCTATTGGATATGTGCAGTGACCCGAAAATTTTTAAGCTCAAGCTCTACATAACCATCCTTGCTGATGACGAAGACTCTGAGAATCTGGAAATCGTTTCAAAAGGTAAAGTTCAATCTGATGACAATGAATCTATTCACTAAAATGACTACACCATTCAAGGCTTATTCGACGCTATTGTTGTAATTATGACAGAAATGTCGGTTTCAATTAACCCCGAAAATGACCCCAAAGCTACAAAATACCTTTTTGAGGATTCTGATTTGGGGACACTTTCTAAACCTTATCGTGGAATGGATCACATTTTTTACCATCGGTATTGAGCTGATTGCAGATGAGGAAGTTGTATATTGCCTGGACATTCCTCAGTTAAAGTGGATGGACAAGGGTATCTTGGAGCCAGGACTTCATGCCGAATTTTCATTTATTGCTGGAAATGGGGCCAAGATTCCTTGCAATAAGATTTTCTTAGCTAGTAAGTGTTGTGCTAATATATCCTACCTTTGAATTACGTTTTCTATTTCAATTTATTTGTTTTGTTATCCTCCATTTATCAAACCTTTCAGGTCGAAGTCCTGTATTTCAACAAATGCTCCAAAGAAACATGATTGAAACCAATGCAGAAAATGCGTACAAGCTAGAAGAAATGACAGAAGAAGGGGTGAAAGCTTTGCTCAAGTACACTTACTACTTCAGTGTTGAAGACGCTTTGAAGGTTGGTTAGGTTCAGCCTAACTAAACCACAAGCTGCTGATGCACTAATATTTTAAGTTGACTTAAATTTTAAATGACAATAGATAATATAATATGAGATTAACTTCTGGCTGCATTGTCTACACTTATTAAATTTACGGAAATATCAATAACTAGCAATCAGTAACATTATTGTTTAAAACATGAAGAAATATGGTTTTAGCTTCTTTTGTTAGTCTAAACTGTTCCCCACAGTAAATAGGAAGGCGCTGTTGAGCCTTTCATTTAAGTGACAAATACTTATAAACGTAAAATTTTTACTATTAAAAGTAAAATGCATCCAGAGCATATTTAGAAAGTAATTGATTGGTTTTATCATTTTCTGTACCTATGTTTAATTCTGGTATACATTTTTACGCAACCAATTTATATTTTCAATTAATAGGGAAAGTTTTTATGTGCAAAAAAGCAATCAATTGTAAATCGTGTAAGTTTAATTACCAGTTTCCAACTTGAACTAAAAAATAATGAATTCGTAAGCAAAAGTAACACAATGCAGCAATAATTTATAGAGTTCGTCGCTCATAGCCCAAAAGTGCTTCCACATTGCATTGAATATATACCATGAAAGCATGCCAAGTTTTGTAAATTACAATAACTATGTTATTGAGTTTTCGCATAGAGAGTACTATAATTATGTAATTTGATACATTATTTTGTATTTTCATGAATTCAGATTGGACACTAATAGCTTTTAATGGACCATTCCAAAATGCCATCGATAAGGAAGCCACGAATTGTAAACTAATCTATTATTATAACATTTTGTTTAAATTTATGTGTATTGTAACTTTGAAAGTATTAAAATAATGTGTAAAGTTACTCTGATTGTCCTATTAATGATTTAATAATGTATACAGTCATTTGTCAATAACATCCATATGATATCCGATTGGTATCCGCATACTAACAACCACATCCTACTAAGACATTCAATGGATGTCATTAAGATCATCCATAGGAACGTCGACAAGACCTGAAAACGCGAAATAGGTCCCTGCATATGATGTCCACATTCTTGTACTAAGTATGGACGTCTATTGGACTTTGGGATATTCAATGTCTGGAAAAATGTGTCTTATGGATGGCCATAGGATGTAATCATGTTAAATGGGATAGTATTAAAAAAAGGTTTTAAAAGTAGTTAATGAAAAAATTGATGAAAAGCTGGAGAACGAGAATAAAATTTACAGCATGGATCACACACAAGCTGTATCACATCGTACTGAACAAAATGTGTAATATTTAGATCGTAAGAGATGAACTTTCCTCTTGTCTTCACTCATGCCATAAGCTATAATACATAACTTTTTAGTACAACACCAGCCTGAATTAATACTGCAGCATTGAAGCAGAGCTTTTCCTTTTCTAGGTAAAACTAAGCGTTGTGCCTTTGATTTGGTATCAGACAGAAAGAGAGAGAAAGGAGATTGAGCTTTCAACTCAATTGGATATAATATACTTACATATAACGTGCGTAGCGAGTAGCAATTAAGATAGGCACATATTCCAGCATTTTTGTATACTTTATCATTACTACAAAAGTAACGTGTGCCACGGTGATATACCTATAGTTTTGTATGAATGTATATTCCCATTCTAAAAGCAAAGGAGATCGGAGTCGGTCTGCTATTGAAGGTAAGTGAGAATGAGAATGCATAGCCAAGATGAGTATGCCTGTTGCATTCCCCTTACTTTTTTCTCCCCTTATCTCAACTGCACTATACATTTGTTTTGGTTTACCGCAAGTCAAATCATCACGCTAGCAATTGAATTGTCATTTTAAAGTGTTAATTACTAATATAAATTAAGCCTGGGGATAAAAAAAGCAGTGACTATTTAGTTTGAGAAGTATTCTGCAACCCAGTAACATTTAGAGGTTCATGCCGTCTAAAATAGAATATAATGTGAGATGAATACAAGGTTGTAAAAAATAAAATCATGATCCGGTTCTCTAATATTTTATGATTTGTTGGAGATTTACATTGAATCGTGGTGAATGTTTGTTTGCTGATTATTAATTGTTGAACTCTTTGATATTTCCAGCATATTACTAATTCATTGCCAGTACAACCAAAAATGTTAATTTTTTCTGACTAGGATAATTCCAACCTGAACTTCACCAAATAATTTACTTAAGGTACATCAAATCATAATTTTAATGAGAAAGAATAATTAATCTCAAACTACTTTACTAAAGCATAGGTTAGATTAAATTCTATAATTCATTGGTTTCATTTTTTACAGGCTTGCATATTCTCCAAATTGGGGAGGATGATGAGAAGGTATCTACTTAGAAGTGTCTTCTCAGCGGCCCAATAATTTTTCAACATTAAGTTATTGGTAAGTATGCACACATTAAGCCAAGAAAATGTATATTTATGAAAAGAACTTTGATATGAATGGTTTGTGCAAGTCTACCTATTGTAGTTCAGTACAAAGAAGATGCGCAAACTGGCGAATGAATGTTGGTTTCCTTTAACAAACTATTTATCTTTCTGCATAACAGCTCAACGTTCCGCATTTAAATTTTGGGAATATGCTTTCTATTTTGTGTCAAAATGAGTTATCAAAGAAGTTTTGAAGTATGACTTTCCTTACTAGCTCTACATTTTTATATTTTACTGAGAAATATTTTTATGACACATTCGCATCCGAAAGAAAACAAACTTGCTTATTTTCCTCTGTAAGGCCACTTTCAGAAAATTCAGACTGATTTTTTGACGTGGTTTACATTTCAAAACTTCTAATTTTACAACATCCAAGCTGCAACTGTTGTAATTCCGAGAAATTGTAAAAGCACACAGTGTTGAATCTTTTGATGAGGGATTAAATATGTAGCCAAGAAACTCATCCAATTCACAATATAAAATGTCCTAACAAACAGTAGCTTTAACTGCATTTGCATTCAACATGCATGGTTTATAATTTTGTTATTTCAGGGTTCCCTGTGGTGCGGAGAAAGAAAATGCTGAAAATTGAAAATCTGGATGTTTATCATCCAGGGGAAGCCTGATGATTGGTGATAATGAATCGTAGCGTGATGCCAAATCTGGTTGACTGGAAATCACCAATGTAGGAAGGACGCCCAAAATGACGTTTTTACCTTGTCTTTAAAGTGAGTTTAAACCAGTTCTTCTCAATAATGGCTGGATTGATATTGCAACAAACCATTTATTGAACTAACTCCCTCCAAATTGGATATTTTATTGGGCATAATAGATGATTAAAAGTCAATGTATGAGGATATAATGTATTTAATTAATTTGTAATTTTCAGGGATATTCCGGAAATGCTGGTTTTGAAAATTTCAAGAAAGCTGGAGGCTCGGTATGATACCAGAGGCGTCTCATATCATCACGTGTGTGATGCCATGATGAAAATCATGGCCATTATTGGATGCAACCACTGAATCGGTTCCTATTTCACCCACTCTCAATTTCGACCTGGTATGTTGATGTTGATATGAAGTGCAAATTATTAAACATGAGGTGCCTGAATAATTGTTTTAATTTAGTTTGCATTAAGGAATTATAACGTAGTGAGGAATTTAAATGGATCTTATTTGCCATAGAATATGACGTCAGGGTGACATGCAATCAAATGGCTAACTGAATATGCTCATTCAAATATGAACCCTGCAGTATCATATTCAGGTAAGCCTAATGGTTGTTTTAATGTTAAAAATTATTGGTTGACGTTCAAACCCCAACAAGTTTTATGACCTATTGTGCATAATTTGTTTTTGCAGACAGACCAAGGACGTATGTAGAATGGGAAGGATAATGAGAAATCAGTGCAAAGTGAATTCAGATGTGATTGCTTTTATTATTAAGGGTAATTACAGATTCTCATATTAATTTATATGTATATTGGGCGTAACGCATTTTTATATGTAAGTATGGATAAAATATTTATGATTTGCTCCAATGCAAAATGAGTATTATTAGTAACAAATCGTTTTTATTCTCAAAGCCGTTCATTATAAACTGAAAATTTAAAGCCTAACTTGTTGTTTAGATTTAGTTCAAGAACTCAAAATATTATATCATGTACGATGTCAACATTGTAAGTAGTGAGAAATGTAAGATAGAATTCCTTTTTTAAGAAATACAAATGACGCAATGTAACGGATTTTGACCCCTAATAAACCCGACAACAGGCGTAAAGAACCGACACCCTTATGCAATTTAACTTAATTTTGAAAATTTTGATTGATTAAAAATTAAGACATTTCGACCATTAAGACATTAGATCATGTTGAGGTCATTTTAAAACGTTTAAAACAGCATGACTGAATTCCTCTCAGCAAATAGAACCATTTTGATGCATCGCACTCTATACTTTGCTAATTAGAAATATTTGACCTTGAACTTTGACCTGGTTTTCGATAACCAATTTCCCATATTTATCAAATCGTTTGAAGGCATTTCCTCAAATTGTTGAGTGGAGAAGAAAGAATTTGAAAATTTTGAACGATTCTCCTGCTTTCTTGAAAATTAAGACGTTTCGACATTTAAACGTTCGTAGGTCACGCTGGGGTCATCGTAGAATTTTTAAAATAGCATGACTGAATTCATCTAAGAAAATAGAGCCATTTTGATGTATCACACTTTATACTTTGCTATTACACATATTTGATCTTATCTGAAAATAAGAACCTACCCCCTTTTGCAAAGGGTGCCGGTTAATAATTAAGAAGCATGACTTCAATTTTTAAGAATCTTGTTGCAAATTTAGGTACATGAAAATTCTATAATATATTTTATAATTTTTTTTAAACCAGTGGATTTACACGATTTGGGTCACAGCTTTCAGTTCATTTAGAAGATAATTGTGGATTGTCTAACTTTTCATGGCACAATAATACGCTTTATTGTTATTTAAACTTCATTAAAACTTTTAACTCTGTGAAATTTAAAGAGTCTTCGCTGGAAATCCGAATACCAAGTTGACTCATTGGACGCAACATCATCACCATTACGTAACATGTATTTGTTCACAATCACTTATCGTCACCGGAGGCAATGGTTAAATAAATTCTGCCTTTGCGTTACTCAATTCGATCCGGGACATTGATGTGATATTACAGGTATGAAGTACTTGAATGCATAAATTTTAATATAAGCAAACAGAAAAATTATTTTATAAATATAATTGTAACACAGCAGGAATTGTAACCGGATCCCTGATATTGCAACCATTTCCCGTAGAAACCTCTCTTGACGATGCATTGACAACATGCATTGACAACATGAGACAGATTGGCGTTCAGCTTTTAGTTTAAATAAAAAGATATTGATAACGTGAGTCAACCTCAAAATGGAATTGTACTAATTCATATTCATATATATTTTTACTAATTTGATAAATATGTACTTTGGGATTTCAGGACGATGAATATATATAACAAGGGACTGCCTACACTCGTTCCAGGCCTTACACTAGTTGTCTTTGGAATTCAGTTTAACTTCGATCAAAGACGGTTATTTAATGTTTATTTTTATAAGAAGATCAGCCTAGTTGTGTCGAACGTTATTAACTTTGGGGAAGATTAGATTAATGTGTCATTTTCTTTGCAGTACGGAATTACCTCTGCAAGTTTTTTGTGTGGTTGCAGGCAAACGATATTGAATCAAATGATTTTCCCCTTTTTGTAAGTGTTTATGCAAAATTGCAAATTAGTTTTCATTAGAAATTGTGTAGAGATTTATATTACTATTTTATAGAAACGTATGTCTTTCGTAACGTGTAAAATGGGGCCACAGGCCACACGATTGACAAATGTAAAGCTGAGCTAAACAAATTATCTGAATTCATAGTGATGAAAATTATAATGAATAGGACTATAAATGAACAAATTAGTGTTAACGATTGTCTTTACGTACAAGTTTATTTGTTTATACGCAAATAACAGAGAATGTTCATTGAAGAAAGGAAGCTTTTCATTTACCGAAGGCAAAATGTGAATGGTATGTACTCGCAATACTCATCATGACATGACATGTTTGACAAAGATTTCACATTTTTTCCTCGATTAATGTAATGCTTTGTACAAAAATTAAGATTTCTAATACGTTAGATTCAGTTTAAAATATAATAAAAAGAACACAAAATTATGTAATAAAAACGGAACACGTTTCTTTGCCCAAATAATTATACCAATATCAATTCCCAAGCTAACACAATATCATTTCAGTTCGTCAGCTACTACATCATCACAGACAGTAGGTGCAACATTCAAGAAAGAATGTCTAACTTGAGCGTATAGACCTCTGAGTAGTGGTTTGACTTTTAAGCAACGCGAATGCCGAATGCAATTGCAGAGCAAAAGAAGAAGCCCACATAAGTTCATTTGCTTTAACACTCTTCTTAACAGCACTGTAATGCTGCTGCACTGACGTTCCTTTAGCAGAACATTACTTCAATTTCATCATCATCATCATTTTCATCTACTTCAGTTGAGCTAGCTAAGTCAATAAGAATGTGGAGTGTAAGAAAAACAAGGGAAACCATGCAGCATAGAGTTGACCAGCCTACCGCTACACTCAAAAACCTCTTTTCCTCCAAGGTATAACTGTGTTAAGTATTTCAATGCAAGAAAATTTCGTTCCAGAGACTAGAGACAGTGGATGCAAACTCAATACTACTCATTTCAATGCGATATAAAAGCTGCTTCAGGTTGTAGTAGCTAAGCTTAGAGCTAGTGCGTCTTGAATTAAAAGGCAAAAGAAGCAACAACCAACGGCATATAAACTGTTCACAGAAGCAAGCATGAAGTAGTGAAGTTTCTTCACTCATTTGGTTGAGCCTGCGTTCATGCAACTCATGTGAAGTTGACTTTGTTCGTGGTAAGAACTGCATTTCTTATACAATACAAAATCTATATACCGTGAGTTTTGCTGGATTATGCTGTTCCTTCTTGGGATTGTTAGGGCAAAAAGAATATAATATGCACTACCATCTCTCATTTTACCTATCTAATTAATGAAAATACGCAATGCAAATAGTTTTCGCGTCGACTTTTTATATCGAGTAGTTTTTTTCAGAATTTATTATTTAGCTTGTCAAATTACTAAGAAAATGGGTATCTAAGATAGAATTATGTATGAATTTAGAATTCTTGTGATTTTAGTTTAATTAATTTTTATCACGTTTTCACAGATGTACGAGCTGCTCACCAAAGATAATTATGCTCGAGAGGATCACATTTTCGCCTTCTTCAATGGGTTTCCAGTTGAAGAGACAAAGGTTGTCTTGTACACTGATAGACCAGCAAAAAATACGTATTCATCAGGGTATGCATTTCATCGAGCTATAGGTCCTTCAACTCGGAATATCCTCACATTCGAATGTGTCGATCCATTATATCACCTATTCTTTATAAAGACCTGTTACAGTAAGACATTTATTGGTATGCTAATTAACATCATGTACGGCTATCATCATAGGTTAGTTTTGGATTTACCTGTGCCTTCGTTTGCTATCCGGTGGCCCAATTTTCCATTTGCTTCCTAAGGCCAGAATTAAAACGGGGCGACCTGAGATTTTGGGTGACCTGTGCCTCCGAAAAAGTGGAGATAATCCCAAAATTGCACAAAAAATGAAACCATTAAATTCCCTTTATTATGACCATACGGGAATTATTGAACGGAAAATATTTTGAGATATTGAAAATTACAAGTGAGTTGGTTAGCCAAGCAAGGGGTTAACAGTGAATGATGAAAGTCATGCAAAATTTCATTCTCAACTGAAACAGAGCGCGGAAATCAATGTGACAACTTGTTCTTTTTTACTTTTGATTTTTTTATTAGGTTTCTTGTTAACTAGTGATTGATTAGTGTTATCTACAAAAATGAATTCAATCCTACTTTGAACAACTCGTTTAAATTCGTTAAAACTGTCGAAATAATTTAGAATAATTTAAATAGTATAACTTTCTTAGAAACTGTCAAATCACAAAATACAATTATAGTTAACATGGTAAAATAAATTAGAAATGTTAAACATTTCAAAATTAAGTTTGTCTTATTAATTTCAATCATAATAGTTGCATTTACAAGCAACAACACTGTGACTGTGCAAAAAAGACAGATTTCCATAGTAAAAACTCGAAAGGAAAATTTCAAAAGGTTAACGTACATAAGGAACTTTATGTTGTCATTTTAGATATTTTACAAACAATTAATTTTCGAAAAATTTCTTCAAACCGATAAAAAATATATACAAAAACTGAGTTATCTTTTACTAATGAAATCCAAACTTCAAAGGATTTCATAGCATCATTTTTATTTGACAGTGGTTTAGGTTAATGCTTCAAATTTTAAAGCTTTAACTTTGTTGAAATCCACTCCATCCATCTCTTCTTCATCCATGCTCCAACTTTTTAAGGTCAGGTATCCTGGTTGGACTTGGACTACAACTAAATCGTTGGAAACTCTCTGCTCAATATGTCTTTGGGCGTTTGAAGCATCCAATATTCTCCAGAAAAAGAAACGGAGATGTCGTAGCCGTTGGATTCTCCCTGCCTTTTGTTCAGGAACACTGTTCCAGTCAATGAGTGGGGCTGATAGTCCTCCTAATTTTTTGTATATATAAAAATTTGCGTTGAGGAACGGTACCCATTGTTCCCAACTGTCATAAGGGAAAGGAGGATCCTGCTCGTGTGGAAGTTGATGGGAATAAAAGGCAGGATGAAACAAGTTCATGACCATGTGCATTTGCTATAAATATATATATAAAAATTTATAGCATTAAAGTTACCAAGTCATACATTCAATGAAATTATTGGCATTCAAAGTAAGTTAGCTTACCGAATTAATCAAGTGCTTCTTGCCCTTTACTGCAGATCCAATGAGCAGGAATACCAAGTGGTCATATTCCGCATTCAAATAGGATATCAGAAAATCTGTGAATATCTGCCAACCCAAGTCAATTGTATCCGAAAGGCTGGTAGAATTAGTGAAAGTGGGAGTGAACTTCATATTGAGTAGAAGGACGCCTGTAATGAAATAACGAGAAGATTAAATTGTAAAGTTTAAATTCACATCAAATTCTAATCTGAAAGCTTTTTACTATTATTACTACCTTGCTCAATCCACCCATTTAACTTGCAACGGCTCTTCAAATTCGCCATTTCTAAGTCATCCACAGCTACAGCGAGGGTCTGCTCTGGAATGCACTCGGAAAGCAAGCGCATTTCATTTTGAAGGAATGTGAGGATATTCCGAGTTGAAGGACCTATAGCTCGATGAAATGCATACCCTGATGAATACGTATTTTTTGCTGGTCTATCAGTGTACATGACAACCTTTGTCTCTTCAACTGGAAACCCATTGAAGAAGGCGAAAATGTGATCCTCTCGAGCATAATTATCTTTGGTGAGCAGCTCGTACATCTGTGAAAACGTGATAAAAATTAATTAGATTAAAATCACAAGAATTCTAAATTGTGAAAGAAAGTCCTTAAATTCGTTCACTCACGTAAATCAAGTAAAGGAAGAATTGAAAAACATGAGTATTATTTGGGGTGCGTGGGTTACAACCCAGAGTCAAGAATAATGCTTCGAGCCCCTCTCTGTAGATAGCATTCACCCGTTCCTGAAAGCAAATTAACAAGAGGACATATCTTATATTTAAGAAAAATTACTAAATAATGCGAATTTATGAAAGAAATTGTGAACTAAAAATAAAACATTTCAAACCTCATTAAATACAAAGCGTGAGGAAATGATATTCAACCATGATGCTAAATTCTCTCCATGTATTCCACTCTCAGGAAATAATACACTAAAAACTTTACAAAACCTTTTGGTTGCTGACCCTTTCAAAAGGAAATCTTGTTCAACACCAGTTAATCTTAATAAGTGGGGTTGTTTGGCAATTTCTTCGAAAAATTTATTCACCATTTTCGTCTTTTAATCAATGAAAAAACAGAAAAATATGATGCAAGGATTAAGGAGTGCCTCCTTCTGCTCAAATACCAAAATTCAACTGAATGCTTTGCAAGTAGATGGGAGGATTTACAAATAAAAAGTGCTACTACAATATAGAAACACCCCGTTTAGATCATATTCACACTTTTATTCAATTCTATTTACATACAAAATGGCAGGTTACACTACTTTAGTTGCGTCAAAACAAGAAGAGACCTGAGGGAAATTGCATGGAATATGTAAGGCAAAAAGTTGAAAAGTATATAGCTCTTTAAAAAGCTTCTGCGAAGAAAATGGGGAGAAAAGACGCAGCGTATGGTAAATTTTTTTTCATTATGAGTACAGCATAGTAATTAAAGGGGTTGTGCTTTTTCAGCTGTATACATTTTCTGCTTCTTCTACGTTTAATTATTGCACGAGTATGCCATTATATCATATATCATGACAGCCAAGTAAAAGCATTCGAGAAGTCAGAAGCAATGAAGTTTCATTACAATTCATGAAAACTCATGAGTGCTCATGAAACCCTAGAAGTTTTTGCGTGTATAAACCTTACTCAACTAGATCACATAGTCAATAGTAGTAATGCATAGGAGAGGGTGTCAGATAGCTAATAGCTAACGTTTGCGAGAGAAAGGATTGCCTAAATAAAAATAGGAGCAGCATAGTATATATTATTCCTCAGCTAACCATTTTGACCAAGCATCGTATCATAACCATCTCACCATGAGTTGATGTAATGGTACTAAAAACATTTTCTTTCCAGCAAAAAAAAAAGCTTCATGCAACTTGCAAGTAAGCCCCTATTTACTTACAGGAATGCGTATAGTGCACAACATAAAATGCGATGAAATGTTCAGCTTCAACAACTTGACTGTGCCCAAAGAACCTGTTATGGTTGAAGGACGTAGAAGGTCTCGTCTGGCAAATTCACTTTCCCATTACCAGAGCAGAGTTTTAGTTTGTTGTGTTTTTCCGTCCTAGCACTTTAAACAAAATTATTCTGGTGGTGGTGGTAGTGGTAAGAATATGAGAAATGGGATGCCTATTCATTCACACGGTCATATATGGATTTTTTGTTTTATTTCTTCCAGCCAAGTCAAACGAGGAAAGTGAGTTAAAACAGAACAGCAAGGCAAGAAAAACAGCTACAAAAGCGTTGGGTTCAGCACATTTTTTTATGAAATGTAAATGTTTTCTATACTTTTTCGTTCCTCCCTTTCATTTTCATAAATTTTTTTATGTCGCAAAGAATCATTTCTTAGCAATTTAATTCAATGAGTTTTTTAATTGATTGATGTATATAATACATAATCTATATTCATATGTTGTATGCTGCACAATACTGCACATGGCCAGATTAAAAAAAAATGAGGGAGAAAGAGATATGATAACAGTCTCTTCTGCGACCATTGAAATTGGAAGCAACAGATTTATGCTTGATACGTAAATATTATTTCTTACTACACAGTAAGATTAAAATGAAGTTTACGTACATAGTTTTGAGTATGGGAATGAATGAATCATTTTTACTTACTAGTAATGAGCCAGCTTATAGTTTAATAAATGGTTTTTTCTTCGTGTGTTCTTACAAACTCTCATCAAATTACAAAGCTACGAATACGTTAATTTAATATTTGTGACTGACTTTGCATAAGGAAAATGTAATAATGAATTGACTCGAAATTAAGTCTTATTCATAGTTCACACCGTTTACCTACGATCTGGTAGTATGCGCATCACATTGGTCCATCAGGTCCATGATCAAGCGAATCCATGAAGTAATATGTAGCTCTACACAAAAAAATGCTCCAGTAAATCAATCTTCCCATCATGGACATTTGGTTCCGCAGCTTTAACTCACAAATCCAATGGAAAAAGCAGATCTCCTCGTACACTGAAATATAATTCATTCAGACATGAAACGGCTTGTAGTTTCGAAGGTTGGATTTCTCCGATGAAACTTAATTAAACTGTTTGCCGTTTGAACATGCTAGTACTTTAATGAGCAGTACAAAATTTTGAAGTTTTCATGGAGTCTTAAACAAATGCAACATATTTTTGCTAGTACTTGAGCTAGAAATAAATTGTCCCTTTCTCAACAGAGTTGACGAGCAGAATTTAAAAGTCTAATTGGCTTGAAAAGAAAGCAATGGCTAATCGTCAATTCAGTGAAATATTAACATTTATTAATTTAATGTTTTATTAAGTGAATACATATAATTTAAAATAATTATTTATATGCCCTGCTCACAGTTTCATATAATAAAATAATACATAAAACACATACAGATAGTAAAACACCCAACAGTTGAATGTTTTATGATTTTCCGTATTTCTTTTCCTCCCTTGCATTTTCATAGATGATGATGAGCCAACCAGTGCATTGAAATGAGCTTGTAAGATGAAGTAATATTAATAGTAGTATTTTCTCCTTGCAGCGACTTTGAGCGCAGGTAAATCCTGTTAGATTTTACTTTAAAGATTGATGGGATGAGTGGATAGCAAATATTTTTGAGGAATTGCTTCTGCACGTAAAGAATGAATGAGTTTTTACATTTTGTCAATACACATTACACGATGTGTACGAGTGTGAATAGTGTGAGTAGTATTTGTCCAGCCTTGAGCACAACAAGTGTTTTGTCGTTAGCAATGTAAGCAGCAGATAGTCAAGAATCTTGTCTCAAGATAGTGGCTGTATATCTTTATATGTTTTCATAAAAGGAAGCTGGAAAGAGCATCAAGCAGCAAGTAATGCTGGATTACTAGATGCAATGTAACTTTGCTTGACTCAACTTGATGAAATATATATGTACATTCAGGAAAGTTACAGCATATACCTTCGTCTATATGCAATGGTGAGGATTGCGGCCACCCTAAATGTTATAACATAACTTTCAACATCATGATATGATGTTAAATTCATGTACTATGGTACCTGTCATTTCAATGGAAACGAAAAACTTCGCTGTTACTGAGGAAGAATTCGGGGTTTGTGTACGAGATCACCGATGCATTTTTTTAACCCCAAGATGCATGCACCATCGAATACTGCATAAAAATTTATGCTGACACACCGGGTTTGGGTTGCCCCAGTCAAGTTGCACGTTCATTTCGGGTTGCAGAATAATAAATTGTCGCCACTTCAGATAAAAAAATTGACAACGGGCTATAAAATGTAAACAAGTTTTTCTGTAAGTGCAGTCTACAATGGTTTGGTTTTTGGTCTGTCATTGAATTGAAGGAATGAAAAACTTGAGTGCAATAATGCATATAATGTTGAATGTAATATGTGCGTAGCATGTTGGAGTGGATGGTTTGCTGCGAGGAATGGATGAATTTGGATGGGACGGGTAAAATGTGGGTCACTCAACCAGCGTGTTTGTAGTATAGCAGTAGCGAAACACACATATAGGGGCTGATATATGTATATATGTGCCTATATGAAGCTTTACAAATATTCCTTTCACATAGATATATGAAACATCTTTGCCTGTTGCTGCATAATGTGATGTGGTTGGTATTAAGTTGGTAAGCTCTCTTTTTACCCTTTTCTGGCGTTCTGAAATATACACATAGTTCCAAAAGAAATAAATATACTATCACTCGTGTCCCTACTCTTCTCATTTCTCTAGCAAGCAGCTTTGCTCATTCCATGGCTTGGCTGCTCGTTTCTAAGCTGGCAATGAGTGATACATACGCTGTCGCAATATAATATATTTCAACTCTTAAGTTGAGTCCCAACTTTCTGTAAAAGCTTTTGTACACTTTTAGATTTTGGAAGTGAGGGTTATGAAAATGAACGCAATGCAATGCATGACAATGATGGCACAACCTTGATAGGAAACAACTGAAGCCCCATCATCGACCTTCATTGACCAGGTGACCAGACGTCCCCCATTGAGGGGGACAGTCCCCCATTCAAGTTCCCTGTCCCCCGACAAAAAATGTCCCCCAAAACGTCCCCCATTGAGAATTGTGTCCCCCGAAATAAAAAATTGGTACAAAGGGGTTTTTTACTACCAAAATATAAAAATTTATAGGAGATTTATAGTAATTTGCAATTTTATTTCCAAATTTTCTTTTTTCATACAAAATACAACCAAATTTATTAGTTTCTGTGGGCTCCAAAGTCGTTGATGGGCGCATTTTCTGACAATCTGTCCACAATTTATAAATATTTTGCTTCTGTGGAAGGAAATGTTCAGCTGGGCTGTCTAATTTTACAATCTGAATTTCTTTGAGATATTAAATATTTGTGAAAATCTTGTTGCAACGTAAGAAATCGCAAATTTTACTATGCAATGGGAAATAATAAACCCGACAACAGGCGTAAAGAACCGACACCCTTATGCAATTTAACTTAAATTTGAAATTTTTTCGACATTTTAACGTTCGTAGGTGACGCTGGGGTCATCGTAGAATTTTTAAAATAGCATGACTGAATTCATGTAAGAAAATAGAACCATTTGGATGTATCACACTGTACACTTTGCTATTTAGAAATTTTTGATCTTATCTTTGACCTGGTTATCAATAACCGATAAGACCCATCTCGCTTCCCAAGAAAGGTCTTGACCTAAGGTATCATTTAACAAAAAGAATTTTCGAAATTTCTCTACCGTGTCGCCGCTATCGTGCTCACGGACCGACAGACAGACACCATTTGTGAAAATAAGAACCTACCCCCTTTTGCAAAGGGTGCCGGTTAATAAATTGTAACCCTTTTGTAGACTATAAAAAATGTACGTAATTTCTCCTTCTCCACGAAATACTTTTAACGTATGAGTTAAAATTTCGCTCATACGTTAAAAGTATAGAATTTAATCTTAGTTTTCCTGATCTTAAACCCAATTTCTTATTAGAAGTTTTCGGTAAAAGATAAATTCAACAAAAAATAGGCCCCAAAGCGACGGAAAATCAGGAACGCCACTGGTAAATAAACGTAATTTTAAAAATTTCGGAGTGTCCCCCATTGGGCTTTTGAAGATCTGGTCACCTTAAGTCCTTCAACCTTCTTGTGAACATTAAATCTACCTTGCTCTGAGGGTGGATGAAGCTCACGTTAACCAGCTAGGGAAAAAGAAGCCCGTCTTATTCACCCAAAAAACCAGCCAAATAACGCCAGCTCAATGCATCCATGTCAAGATACACACTCACGTCAGTCAAAACCTCGTTTACAGCCAGCGCATATCACTTCTCGCCACTTTCTTTTCCTATGACGACGACAACAGAAATTTAGTGCATATTTGAGCCTAGTACATCATTCTTTTCTTTTTCATTAAGATTTTGTCTGTGACTATTTGTAAAACAACCTGAGGATGAGCTGCAAGATAAAAAATGATAATGATGAGTTTTTTTAGCAAACCTTATATTCCAACTAACTTCATATGTAGATCGGGGCATCGTGAGATGCCGTGCTTTTCTACGTCTAATTTGGTTGAAGTGAATCTACACGTCTTGAATCAGAATATAACGTTTAATATTTTTAAATAGAAAAGTGTTCATTTTAACCCGTCAATATAATAGTATACGTAAAAATCTCATGTTTTCTGAGGACAGCAGAGAACAAGTAATGTGCGTTGGAATATTAGAGACCAAGAAAGTCTTCGTTTTCTTCAAAAGGATGAAGATGAAGGAAGGGTGCAATATGAATAGTTCGTGATACACATAATGATTTCTTTATTTAGTACTGTTTCCCAGTACTGCTTCTGTATATTATTGTAGTTGAAGTATATTTTTGTCATTTGTATACCCTTGACACTCGTATGTATAAACATATGCTAACAAACAAAAAGGTACACAACAAATCAACAAATATTTCTTCTTCAGTAGTGGAAGCGCATTTGAGTGAGGGCACGAAAACATCAGCTTGCATGCATACGATAGTTACCAAAAGTAAAGAAGGTACCTATCTAAAATTAACTACCATTGAGAACATTATTGTTCATTCCATAAATAAATATTATCTGGACAAACTCACGATAGCTTTTGGTTTGTTTGAGTGAATGCAATATGGTTCTTTCACTCGCTGGTGTTTGTTAATGCCAGAAGTATGGCTGCGCAAAGTTAAAAACATAATATTAAGTTCTTTTCATTAATTGCTGATCAGTAGTAAGTGTGAAAATTACATAATGGAAGCACCAGCACATCCGTTGTTGATCGACGTGGTATGAATTTATCTCTCTTTCAAATTATAGGATAATAAACACTATTAATAATGTGGATAATTACATGCAATATCCTAGAATCACGATGTTTTTTGTTTTCACAGATATTACAAAATATCTTCAAATCAATGGAATTCAATGTCAAGAATTTTTCCAATTATCGGTTGGTTTGTAAAACGTGGAATGTTGCAAGTCTAAAAATCTGGAGACAAAACGTGTGGGTGAAAATTGACAATGAAAATTACCGACATGTCTTGAAAATGGTAAATTCGGACGAAACTGAGTTGAGCAAGTATCCTTTCGAAATGTGCAGAGTGGACTGTTTGCATTTTCACAGCAAAGGTGAGAAAGGTACTGAATCACTCCAGTTTTGGGAAAAACTGGACTCCAAGATGACCCACCTCCACATTCACCGCTCAACCTTTTACGGCGCAGATATCTTTAGGCACATCCTTTTCCAAAGTACCCCTAAGCTCCAGGAGTTACGTTTGATTTGTAATACCTACAAACTTGTTGATGATCTTCCCGTTGCAGCTTCACGATTGGATTTGGACAGATTGCTGCAGCATCGGTTGAAGCCTTATGAGGTTCAACATAATTTAAAAGAACTCCAGATCCATGCAGAAATTTCAAAAGATGATGATGATGATGATGACATTGGCTCTGGCAGAGTTGATTTCCCAGTATCTTGGATGGAATTGCTGTTCCACTTTCCACGTATTGAGGTTAGGTGATGATTCATCATTCAACATAACATTTAGAGCTCCATCATTTTTTGTGATTGTGACGCATCATTAAATTTTTCTAGATTTTAAAAGCTTCCGGATTTGGTGATAAAGGAATGGATGAAGCAGCAGAAATACTGAAAGCAACTGAAATCCTTAGGAAAAAATATCCTTGTCACGATGTGTTATATCTCAAAGAATTAAATTTTGAACAAATGTAAGTTTGTGACTTTTAGTGCCTCATAATTTGAAATGATATAATATAAGTGCATAATATATTGGATGTGTCTGCAAATCTAGACGAGGAGAATTTCCTGACTCTGAATTCTACAGGTTTCCATCTGGTATGGTTTCATCCTTACGGCGGCTTAATTTTCCACTCCGAACCCTTTCTCTCGACATTGCATTCGAAGTAGGGGCAAGAGAAGGGGACGTGTGCAAACAGTTACTAAAAATTCATGCCAATTCCCTCAAGGTGTTAAGTTTATCCAAACTTGGAGAAAACAATTCATCATTCACACTATTTCCAGTTGACCTCCACTTGGAAAATCTGACATGTCTGAAGCTAAGGGGATTGGCTTTTGAAAATCTACTGTTTTTAAAACAGTTGCCAAATTTGAAGACTCTCTTGCTTATTTTAAATAATTGGGATCCACATAACGATGAAGAAGGTATACTTATGTGAATATCAAATGCACATTTTTAATTCCAAGTTTTCAAGTTTTTAATGCATTGATGTATATTTATTGTAACCATGATTCTGTTCTGTAGACCAACTATGTTTAATGGACGCACGGTTTAGTGGCTTCACCCATGAATCTCTAGAGGAATTTGAGATGGACAGTGTCATTTTGAATGCCAAGTCAGTACGACGACTAGGAAAGCTAGTTCCGAACCTAAAGAGACTTCGAATTGGCCTGGAAAATGAAGGTTTCACACGGTTGTGTAGAACTTGGAGAACCCTTGAGTCACTCACGATTCACCCGTTTCTTGTCAGTGAGAGAGGGTTTTTGGGTGTCGAAGGAGAGGATAAATATTCTCATCCCAACATAACCGACTTGCAGTGTAAGAAGGTTTCCTTTTGAAAACACGTCGCCTTTCGTCAAGAGTTCCATTTTTAAAACATGATGATAATAAGGATAATGCTTGTATTTTTAAAGATTTGAAATTCTTCGGGATGGGAGACAAGGAAGAGTACGGCAGCGAAAAGCGCATAACCAACTCATCCATTTTACATGGTATTCTTTCATTGGAGAAATTGGAGGATGCTCAGATTCGCCTGAATTCCAATGTAAATTGCGATGAATTTTTAAAAAAATATCAATGATAATAATATATAAGAAAATATAATGAAATTCCTTTTTTCTTGTTAGGTTAAGGAAGCACTTTCTAATCTGTTGCAAACCAAGTTTCCCATGTGCCTTTTTCATTGTCGATCCCTTGACTCTCTTTACTTGGATAACATGGAACACGAGTGATTTTTTACTTTGGATATGCTCAACTGTAGATTGTAGTTGTAAACAATTTTTTTTTGTATTGGTTACAAAGAAAGTTTTACTTTTTCAAGAATATGTTTATTTTATGGTTTTCAAGCTCAAGTTTCAAATATTTTTAGTTAGTAAAAATATTCATTGAAAATAACATTTTTTGTAACATACAATTAATTTTAATGAAATTCGTTAAAGAGTTATAATTATGATAAGTGTTTAATTCGGATATGTTTATTTATAAGTTTGAACTGAATATTGAGAGCAGAAGAAAGTTGTATCATTTATTGAAGATTCTTCATCTGATTGATAATTTGGGGTTTCGGTGACCTCAGACATGTGTCAGGTTAGACGTACTGAAATATTTCTGGTTTATTGCAAATATGTGAATTTAGTTCAGAAATTCATATATTTATTATTATAAATTGTAATTGATTATCAACAGGATTAAGGTGGACAATCATATTAAACAATTTTTTTACCCTACTTAGCCTTTCCATTTATATGGCCTCTCCTTCTCTAAAATAGCCATTAAATACCAAGTCAAGTATTATACTTAGTACAACAAGCGTAACTGTGGAGATGAAAGAATGCAAAGCGTCCTCCTGAAACACAAAGTTGCTAACGCCTCGAATGGAAATGTAGAGGATTAATTCACCACCGGCTACTAACGTGAAAATGATTAAGGTAGCGAAATATATAGTCCGCCTGATTGAGACATTGATCCATTCCAATCGTTCTCCAAAGTTGAAAAGTCCATTTACAATAGTGGTTAATCCAATACAAAAGAAGGGTATTCCTGTGTAAATTACCACGGAGCTGAAGGTCTTGATCAAACCGAGGTTGTTAATTACCTGTATAAATGTAAAAAAGGACAGACCACACAATTAATTATTGAAATGACTTTTATTAAACCATTAGCAGCAGCACACAATAAAATAATGTTCATTTTATTTTACCACCTCCTCTTTCATAGCGGCCGAATAATTTTTGGTTGGTTCAAAGATTTCCCCTTTCTCATACTTTTCAGTCATGGTCAAATAGTCTGCCTCAGCGTGTGCCCTTATCACCATTTTTTCATGGACGGCGAATAACATGCAACATGTCACAAGGAAAATATGAACAAATTGCTACAATAACAAAAACATATTATGATATATTATAGACGAACACACTGAATACAATAACTAATTTGTTTTTATTTACAGTTAAATGTGGATATTTGGTTCAAAAACTTACACAGACATTGTCAATGTATTCAGAGTTTCGGTTCCTCTGGAAGGTCCGGGTTGAACTCGGCATCTTTCAAGGCCTTAAATGGTTACACAGCTGAAATGATTTTATTAGAAATTATGAAAGTGGTTAAAATGTTGAATAAAATACAGTTTATGGGACCAAAAACCAATCTAGAATGATAAAGTAATAATTTTTAACGAGGCTACTATAATCCCATGTAGGTATCTTTTTCATTGTTCTTTGAGTCATAAAAATAGTAATGAGGCCAAACCTTTTTTAACTTGACAATAGCATCAAAATTAAGTGCCGATTTTTTAATCCAATTTCACCTTTTGGAAAGTTTCAGTTACGCCTTTTTATGACGCAAAGCTGGACTTTGAACATGTCCCATATTTTTTCAAAGTAAATATGGAATGTTGAGTTTGAACTTAGCAGTTTTAACTTCGTTAAGTCAGTTCCTTCCTGTTTAACTGTCTTGTTCCTTTTCCGTTCAATGTTTCACATCAGCAGCAGGCAGCCTGAAGACTAGATAAATGCCGGCATGAATGATGATGATGATGGTAATGTATGATTTGCCTTTTGTCTTGTGGAAAAGTTGTTGATGCTGAAGACAAACGCAAAAGTATGCAAACCTTTTTTGATGGATGCAAAGTAAAGATTTCCCCTAAAATTATATACTATTGGATGACACTATAAACTTTGTTTTATTTTAATTATTTATAGATAATAAATTTTACAAAAATTTGAATGGACCAAGTACGACAGCAGCTTCATGAATAAGTACGTTGCTGCCAATCAGAAATAGGCAAGAGTAGCAGAGAGAATTCCGAGCATAGACTGACACGAAATTTGCAACGCCTTGAAGGGACCTAACCAGGATTATTTCGCCAACTGCTGTCATTGTCGTTATTACTGATGTAACAGAAGTCACAGTTCGTAAGATAAGGTGACCAGACGTCCCCCATTGAGGGGGACAGTCCCCCATTCAAGTTGCCTGTCCCCCGAGAAAAAGTGTCCCCCAAAACGTCCCCCATTGAGAAAAGTGTCCCCCAAAATTATAAATTCGCACAAAATGGTATTTCTGATACCAAAATAGTAATGCTTGTTGAATATTTATAATTATTTGTTAATTTTGTCTCCAAATTTTTTCTTTTCTGACCAAATACAACCAAGTATATTGTTTTTTGTATGTTTTAAAGTCGCTTATGGAAAAACCATCGATAAATAATAGAAATAGAGTGTGCAAAAGCATTCAAAAGTGCTGTTGGGCCTTCGAAAAACTTGTGATTTCAATAACTGTGTATTATTTCAATGAACCGTTATTGCGAAGTATGTTCTGCTGGTTTGCATGTTCTTGCTAACGAATTTTATTCAAAGGATTTCTAAGGTGTATCATGGATTACCTGTATGATGACAACTGACGGTTGTCAGCTAACATTCTGTGGTTATTTTAGTCACGAAAAAATGCGCATTTTCCCTATGTCGATTTCTCCATCTACTAGTTACTCCATGTGACAAACTTTCAAAGAATTATTTCACAATTTAAAAACATTGCGGTTCTGTGGAAGGGAAATAGCCAACAGAGCTGCAAAATTTCACTATCAGAATTTATACAAGGTACCAAGAATTAGTGAAAGTCTTGTTGCAAACGAAAGAAACGGAAATTTAACAATGCGATGCAGAATAACGAATTGACATTTTTATGGACTATATAAAAATGAACACAATTCTACTTTTATAGAAAAAACTTCTAAAATTTGAGTTAAATCTCATTTTTCCGATTGCTTAATAGACTTTTTTGGAAAATTAAAGAAATAAGCTCATAAAAACGTTCCAACCTGACTAAAAATTGAAAAAATGCCACTGTTAAATAATACATTATTTTAAAAATTTCTGAGCGTCCCCCATTCGGCTGTGGAAAATCTGGTCACCTTATCGTAAGAAATGGATATCCGAAGCCAAGTCTCGTTGTGCAATGTGTAAAAGCGGAAGTATTGTATTGGCCAATACGACAGGAATTAAGGAATAGCTGGCTGTGTTGAGTACTATCGTGTTGGACATCTGGATCCAACTCAGGTTTTCCATTGTCTGTACGAAAGTGGAAGGAAAAAGGTAGAACAATATAAATATACACAATTAGTTTTAATTGTCTGAAAGAGAATTTGATAGTGGAAAACGGTAGGGTTAGTTGTATTTTTCTACCTTGTTTTTCAAAGCCTGGGAGTACTTCTTTGTTCGTTCAAAAGTTGGCCCGTTCCCTTCCTTCTCCGTGATCATGGCCGAAAAGTCTGCTTGAACATTTTGCAAAATGGAGATTTTGTTAACGACAGCAATAAATATGATGCAGATGACACCGGCTGTCCCCAAATTATCCTTCTAAGATAAAATGGCAAAACATAACCGTCACATATTATTGAATATTAACGTATTACAAAATTACAATCAGAAGCATGGCATACGTATAGAATATTATACATTGCAGTTGCCAGTTGCAGAAAAACTTACCCAACCAAATTTTCCAGCGTTGGACTTCTTCCGGGGTTTCGGCAGAGTAGCTCCATTGACTGCTGAACGGGCATACGGCATCTTCCAACTTTTGAAATCTTTAACTTCGAGCTGATATGGGAATTTAATTAGTTTTCACAAAGCCGTATGGAAATTAAGTAGCCATAAGATTAGGAAGGTTTTAAAACTGAGTAAGGATAAATTCAGAATGAGAAAATAATTTATAAGTTTAAAAGAGGTCGAGGCAATGATAGTACGTAGGTACATTTTTTCCATTGTTTTCTTAAGCATAAAAATGATAATGAGGTAATTTTTTTAACTTAACAATAGCGTCAAAGCCAGTGCCGCAGTTTTTCATGATAATTCTACTATCCAATTTCACACTTGGGAAAGTTTTAATTAGATTTTTTGTGACGTAAAGTTGGATTGTGAACCTGTCCCTGATATCAAAAGAAGATCGAGAATGAAGTAGAAAAGTGTAGGATAAACGAATCCAACCTCAACTCAATCCAGAAATGTTTTTTTACTTAGTTGGGTTACCATATTTGAGGCCCCATTTTGGGGGCTCCGAAGGTCATAAATAAAAAATCACAAACAAGTAACTAGTGCTAAATTTATCCGGCTTTGCATTAAAAAAATAATCAAGTGGATATAGTCAGCCGTTTTTGCATAAAACACGGACCAGTAAACCCTGTTTTAGTCACATAGCACAAAGGGAAGGGGACTGGGGCAACCCAAACCCGGTGTGTCAATATAACTTTTTATGTTGTAACCGATGGTACATACATCTTGGGGTCAAAAAAATGTGTTGGTGATCTCATACACAAACCCCGAATTCTTCCTCACTATGACTATATTGCTCGGTAATGTATAGAAACCGAAGATTTACGTCAAATTGAAACTTAAGTGACGAAGGAACACTTCGTCATGATCATGATGATGAGTAGACTTGAAATTGACTCAATATTTATATTACACTTTCATTGTCACACACGCACTCTTGTGCTTATAGAATTCCATTCATTATTGAGTAGAACTAAATATCAATCATAAATGTGAATGATTATGATGTATGAATGTAAAGTTAACATTTGAGACAGAAGAGAATACTAAGAAGAGAGAGGGACTTGATTCCCGTCTCGGGGAAGTAAGCATTGAATACAGTCTCTCTTAACAGAAACTTTATCTTCTCAATTATTGTATCACATTATCATACTGAATAAATATCATATTACCCTCTAGAAATTAACCTAAGGATAAGAAGATCCTTCACTGGTGAAAACGGCGGACATACGAAGCTAATAAATATAATTCCCCGATAAGCGAAAGAAATCGAACTTTATAAACGAAATGTCTTTTATTCTACTTGTATAATGTACTAAAGTGAATATGATGTTAGTGGCAAAAATACAAAAATATTTTGTAACATAAAATGACGATGAGTACACAATTGATTTTGATTATGTGCTCTTTTCGTATCACTGCTACCCACAACACTAACAACGAATAATATATTATATTCACTTGATTTCATTAAAACAGACTTTGATAGTGATGCGATTGATAATTATTGTTAGCGACAGCAATCATAGCAGTGTGTATCAAAGTCCCCAGAAAAACTTGTTCCGGTGACCTGCGCCAACTCCAACCACCTTTTTCATGTAACCTGATGCCAAAAAAGTCAAGAGTGAGTCAAAACATTTCTTTCAACAGTTTAATTTCATGTAATAATAGCGTTATTGGTGTTGCTTACAACTAAAAAATACCTTCAGCCAAGCTCTCACCTATCGCTATCGCACTTGCCAAAACTGATTTTTTCGGGCCCTTGGGAGGGAGAATCGGACCTGACACGTCCATTGAATTGAGTACTCTTCTGCTGAATGCATCTTATCATCATCATGCACTTCTCAGGACCAAAACGACTACCAACACTACACCATACGTTTCCTACAAATCAAATAAATAAAATCATGCTAAAAATAATTCAAA
This sequence comes from Orchesella flavescens, assembly GCA_964034955.1. NCBI lineage: Eukaryota > Metazoa > Arthropoda > Collembola > Entomobryomorpha > Orchesellidae > Orchesella > Orchesella flavescens. Next base: position 21,800,993 of record OZ035958.1, on the reverse strand, counting down.
AGTCTAAATAATTTTATGTAGGAAGCTTTCTATATGCAATTCACAATGGAATTGTAAAAATCGCACTCAAACGGCTCCCAATATTAATTTTTGGCAGGCTACAAAAACATTCTGATAATGCAGAATATTTTTAACATACAAAACTGCCAAAAACATTATTAAAATCAAATCAATGTTTAAATTAGGTTTCTGTGACTTACTTCAACCTCTCTCCTCTTTCAGACTTCCCTTCATTCATCAAATCGGAAGGCGAGACTCTTTAATTTTTGAGTTTACTACCATCTACCATTGCGCATTGTTCAACATGTATTGCACTCGAACACAAGAACCCTACTCTCAAAATCAAAGTTGTTTTTGCACTGTTTAGGTAAATACAGAGTTTATTAAAATGACGAGATTATAATACTAAGTTATAGCTAACTACAAACATTATTATTGTTTTCATAAACTAGTCACTGAATAAGAGGGATAAAAATAAAATTTACAAGTCAATCATAATCCTAATCCTTTTACCAGTCACTGGCAACTGGCATAGCACAAGGTACTAACAAAATATCTTTCACGTCACACGTTACAGATTTATAACAAATAAATTCAATTGTTTTTTTTAATATTTTAGAATTTAAAAAATCTAATTTCAATCATGATGAATGCCTTGAGGAACCACCGTGTCTTCGTCTATCTCGGTGCTCGTGTCTGCTTTCGTCCCGATCCCGTTTACTATCATGTCTACTGGAATTTCTATAGCTAGAGTCACTTCTTTCCTTATCATCCCTGCTTTTATCACGACGCTCTTCATGTCGATTATGCCTGTTATCGTGCTTATCGTGCTTACGACGCTCATGCTCATAATCTTTGTCAGCCCTTTTCTGCCGGTCTTTGTGATGATGTCGCTGGTGTTGCTGTTCATGATCAGATTTGCCACTGGAGTTGCTGTTGCTATTATCATTATTATTTTCTTGAGGTTCCCGACGTTCTTTGCTCCCATTAATTTTCTCCTTTTCTTTGGCCGTAAAGTATTCTTCATATTTTTCAATATTTACGACTTTAGAGTTCTTCTTGTACTCCCCAGACGGTACCATATTAATGTAGAATTTAGAAACTGCCTCCATCTTCCCGGATATTGCTAGTCTCATGATTATTCGGTTGTTGTCTTCATCAAAGGATTCAATCTGTCCATAATATCCTTTCTTGCTTCCTCTTGTTATCACTGCATGACCTCCTATTTTAATTGACAAGTCTTCTTTCTCTTCCTTGGAATTTGAACTATTTTTGGGAGTAATGTCTTTATTAAGATGAGCAGCTTCAGCACCCAAGCCCATTCCTTTTGGCCTTAGTTTTGGCTCCGCCATGTCAACAACCTTCTTGTTCTTCAGCCCAATTCCTTCAGTCTCCTTCCAACCCATTCCTCGCAACATTGCTAGTCCAAACTCGTCAATAGGTATTCGCTCATAATCATCTAAAGTTGATTGTTCGGGACGAAGAGACACATCCATATTATCATCTTCTTCATATCCATCTGGCACTCGATTTTGAAACAATATTGGAATAACATTATTTGATGTCTTGTCTGATGACTTTGCTGTGGAGGCTTCTTCCATTAGCTCTTTTATAGCGAGTTGTTTTAATGAGTTACTATCACCATCACCATTACTACCAAGACCATTAGTCACTTCAGCCCCTCCAGGATTATTATTGGGTAACAAGGAGTCACCAGCCTCCTTTTTATCTGAATCTGTAGCAAGGTGTCCACCCCGTTTTTCTAGAATTTTATCATCAATTCTCCATTCATTTTTTGTTATTAGAGGGATGACCAATGCTTCCTTGACAGTCTTCGTTTTTTGTTTTTTCGAAACAATATCGTTTCCGTCCAATCTATCAATGAAATCAGGCTCATCATCTTCCTTGTCGTTGTCATCATTGAAAGCTCTTTTGGAGGATTGAGGCAAACGGGCTTTTTCAATAGTAGAAGAAGTGGTAGTCGCTTTCTTGGTTATTTTAAAGGATAACATTTTGAAGAAGGATGTCAGCTAGGTCAACTAAACACTAATGACGAAACACTACTGATTTCCAACTCACAATAATTGTTGACTGTCAACTGTTGGCACACAAGCTGAATAGTGAATACACTTCCTTGCTTGTCAAGCAGTGATACCTGTAACAAGACAAAACGAACATTAAATTTATTTCTAATGACTAATCAAACTTGAATTTCAACTCTATAATTATTAAAAAATCAGGCGCAACTTACTCTTCTTTTGTTCAATGTCAATCTTACACTTTTGACTTTTAGTGGACAACTTCTGGAGCCAAACCAACAGCACGGCACTGAAATAATAAACAGTATTTTTTTAAACAATTAGCGGTTTGGTTTGGTAAATAAAAGACAATCTTTAATTTTCAAAAACACAAAAATGCAAAAATAGAAAGTGATGCTTTATTTGTAAACAAGTTCACGAGTTACGATCATTTTACCTTCAAAATGGGCACGACGGTGTGATGGATAAATGAAAAAAGTTATAATATCCACTATTGTTTATAATTAGTATCAGGATTAAATGTCCAATTAGGAATTGTAACTTTTAAAAACACATTTTAATCAACTTACACTTACAGCAAATGCAAACATAAAAGTAAGTGGAGAGAAAAATCGACAATAAAAGTGCACTTTGAGAGCTATTCAAAGCTCCCTCGTTTCATTTTCTTATTCAGGTGAGACAGGATTTACTCATGTTGTTTATATGGGAACTTGCTTCTATGTGAAACCTTTCTCCTTTTTGTAGTGAAAGCATGATATAGTATACAATAGTTTTAATAGTTACAATAGTAATACAGTAGTTTTAATGTATTTACCTTGGTGAAAGTAATGTCCATGCATATATATCTTGTGCTCAGTGATTGTCACTGCAAAGCAAATGATGATTGGTTTGCTTAGTACTATGAGTGGTCTAAATTCTAAAGCACGGAAATACTGAATACAGGCTTACAAATTCTTCAAAATATTTATTCCATAATTCATTGAATTTGAATGGTATCAAATCAACCCCACACACTCACAAAACTCTATCCTATTTTTGCAAAAAAATAGCAATATTAAGTAATATTGACAATAAAAATGTATTTTGTTTCAGTGTTGATTGATTGTTACATTTTCACATTACATAAGTACCTCCTTACATATACATCAGTTATGTAGTATATTTCGAGCACCATTTAGAACGCGTATGGCACGACGGAAATGCTGTCGAACGGCATTTCCAGTGTTAAATATCCCCTCTCGCTTCTCCGCACAATAAAGTCACTAAAGTATCCCTGGGATCCACGTTGAATCATACCACACTCTTCTCTCACATCCATAAAAAATGCGTTCCATTGACGAAGTCTCTTTGTCTTCCTCTTTTTGGTCCATCCAATACTTGACCAGTCAATAATATAGTCCATGTCCCGTCCCGACATTTGCCATTTGTAGAAACTAGCGTTGATAAATGGAAGCATTGTTGCCCAGTCCAAGTTCCATTTGACTTTACGTGGAGGAGTGTAAGTGTAATGAGAAGGATGATAGAGCTGCATGACCATGTTTCTATCCTGATTAATTAACTCCTTTTTGTCACTAACGGCATTTCCCAGGAACAGAAAGGCGACGTTTCCTACTTCATCACTTAAATACTCTAGCACAAAATCAGTGAACATTTCCCAAGCTTCACGGATATCTTCATCTCCTTCGAAAGTCAGTCTTGAGTTGAGAAGGAGAACCCCTTGTGTAATCCAGCCCCACAAGTCGCAATTCCCCTTTGCTCCGTGTAGCTCTCTATTTGATAAGCTCAGCGCTCTATTGTCCTCCAGATAGTAGGAAACAGCGTCAATTTCCACGTCAACAAACTGCAGGATTTTCTCTGTGGAAGGACAGATTGATTTATGGAAGGCGTAGCCGGAGGAAGGCACATCTTTACAAGGGTCATTTCCCATTATGACCACTTTGACATTGTAAATTGAGCAACCTTCCATGAATCTAAAGATGTTGTCATCTCGATCATACTCTTCTTTCATGAGCTTCTTGTAAATCCAAACGAGGTAGAGCCAAAAGTTGAACACGTGAACATTATCAGGGTCCTTGGGGTGGAAGCCAAAGCGACGGAAGAGCTTCTCCACCTCCCAAATTGTGTATCGATTTTCATTTTTCTAAAAAAAGAATAATAAATTTCCTGTAAATTTCTGAAATAATGCTTTAGTTTGCGTATCAAAAGTTGGAAGTTTGTGAATGAAAAAGTTAAATACCTTATCAAATTCAAATCGTTCCGCAATGACCTCCAGCCAAGCCTCCACATCATAGTCCAGTTGACCATCCTCTGGAAAGAAAATTGAGTACACTTGGGTAAAAGACCGATTCGGATTTGGACAGTGGCTTGCCTTATATCCACATTTATTTGCCAAATAAGGCTGGTTTGAAATAGTTTCAAAAAATTCGTGCACCATTTTACAGCATATCAGGCAAAAACTGCTTGAATATACTGCTTGAATGCCAATACGAAAATGAAGCCGAGTTCTGCTCGCTTTCGAATTTAAAATTTCATCACAAACTTAATTGTTTGAAACCAGAGAGCAATAAAATACTATACTCCCCTTTCTAATATCAGCCGGTTGTCCTTGTTTTGCTTTAAGCACGCACGCACCATCAGGTGGTAGAGCCCAACGCCAACTGACTGAATGATATACACATACAAAACCAGCTACGCTGCTGGAATGATGGGCAAAGAAGCACTCTTTTGTGTATCTACCTTGTTTGTCTGTCTTCTCTCGTTGCTGCAACCTTAAATTTAGCTAGAAATTTCGTTACACACACTACAAAACAGCTAAAAAATCACTTATTGGGTATCATTTATTTTATAACATTCAGCAGGAGCACCTTGTCCATGCAAAAAATTACAAATTTAATTTAAATCGTGGTGAAGTAAATGTTTTGCTACAGTGATACATAACACATTAGTGAGCTCTCCTTCATTCTTGTTTGCTGTATATGAAACTTTCTTTGGTGGTGGTGTGATGAGGTTTTGTTATGAGGTTTTCGATCTGTAAAAGATGTAATGAATGATGTGACAAATGCATGAAAACTTTTAATGCTACAGAACTTGTTGTTGTTGGGGTCGGGCCTGGTATTGAAATACCAGAATATAAATGGCCGTCGTCGTATTGAAAGATAGCGTAAAAACTATATTCAAGGCAAAACGGGATTTACCCTTTTGCTCTAGCTTCAACTTTCGATTTTCACACTATCATCAGAAATGACAATAATAAATATGTAATATTTTTGTTGCCCTCTAAGTATTGTCCTCAAAATACAAACTGGAACCTTTCATTTGTTGACGCATTCACAAGGACAACGATGCAAACAGCAAACTTTTTCTTTTTAAATCAAGGATCGTCGGACTTCATATCCTTATCCTTGGGTTGTACTAGCCCTTGCAAACATGGAAAATTATTATGAAATGGAGCCTTTACTGAACAAAATAGTTGAATAATACAATAATTGCAAGAATAATACAAAAACATTGAATTATTTTTAAATGTACTCTCAGCTTAGACGAGTTATATAGTTAGTTGCATGCTTTATTTTGAGTAAAGCATTTCTAACAAAATATCCGTCAACAGCAACTTAAGGTGAACTGGAACTGGTTTCCTTGATCATGCTAGAAAAGTAAAGCTGAACAAAAACTAAAGGAACTCCTATCCTATGATGGCATGCTTCGGGTAAACTCACGATGCGTTCTCACATGACTCCTCATGAGTTTTCATGAATTGCAATGAATTTTCATGATAGGGAGACAAAAACTCTTTCTAAAAGTTTAGTTGTGCTGCATTTATGATATGTTACTGAAAGAAACGGTTGGAGCATAACGTTACAACATAAGATGCAACGTTTCTGCTGTATTTTATGAACAATAGGATTTATGATGATTATAATTTTTATGTAAGTTCATATATTTAGCGCATATATATGTATCATATTATTTTGCGAATTTATTTGCTCTCAGTAAATTTTGGTGGCCCTTAAAAGGGCCGTTGGGTTCGTAAATGTGTTGGAATTGGGATTTTTTACCCTCCGAATCCGTAAAGGGTTCTTCCTTGACGCTTGAGAGCATAGACAACGTCCATGGCAGTGACGGTCTTCCTCTTGGCGTGCTCAGTGTAGGTTACAGCGTCTCTGATCACGTTCTCAAGAAATACTTTCAAAACTCCACGAGTTTCCTCGTAAATCAGACCAGAGATACGCTTGACTCCACCACGACGAGCTAGACGACGAATGGCGGGCTTGGTGATACCTTGGATGTTATCACGCAATACTTTCCTGTGACGCTTAGCACCCCCCTTTCCAAGACCCTTTCCTCCTTTACCACGACCAGTCATGTTGAAGATATGAAATCAAAGTCAGAAGTTTAGAAAATGTTAAAACGAGTGAGAGCGAATGAATGATTTTGGGATGCTTGTTGGGGCCTTTTATACTGCAGTGCGGACGTGCCTGGTAACAAAATACGGGCAAAGCTGAACATTTTCTGCTGGTACAAAAGGCTGCCACAAAAGTATTCCAGTAGTCCCCAATGTATTTTTTGTATTCTCTCTCTCAAATTCCATTTCATATGACTAAAATATTTATGTGCCAACTGTTCATTTATTGGTATGCAGTAGGTATCATTTACATAAGACCGCCATCCATGTTATACTTTAGATTGACATGTACGCTTAAAGTGTTTCAAGCAAGTGGAAATTTCCTTTTGTGAGACTAAAAAGTACCTAAAGTAGCGGATTCTTAGAATAGAGTTGTTAATAACAACTTGTTATTCATATGTGTTCTTAGATGCAATATGTATGCAAGAATCATTGTCTGACATTAGTAAAATTTTAAATGAAAATGCTTATGATTAGAGGAGAGCCCAGTTGTAAATTTATATTTGGATGGACAAAATGTTATTTGAATTGTGGGTAGAAAGTATCCTCGTTTTAGGTTATGTGAGGGCTACCGCATTATACATGTGCCAAATACATACATATACATCATACTGTTTATGTGCTGTAGAAATATGAAATTTATCGTAATTTCCCATTATACCATCCCTTTTTTATAAAAGTAAGCTGCAGTTTGATATATGAAATGAAAGAACAAAGAAATGGAAAATGACAATCCACCATGAATTTTACTATGAAAATAATTGCTCGTTCGAAATATATTCATGAGACATCGCAAACCAAATATATATTTCGACCGGATGGTGTTCATTCTCTGTATCATTCGTCGCAGCATTAATCTTGTAGATTTGGTAGAAAAAGCGTATTGTTCATAGCGTAATAACTTTGTTGAAGTCATCGCAAACACATCAAAAACTTAATTTAAATCATAGCATGAGTCGAATTTGAATTATTTTAGCTCTTAGGAAATTGTGGTGGCCCTTAAAAGGGCCGTTGGGTTAATAAGTCAATTAAAGTTGAAACAAATTTAGGCAGATTTCTTTTCAGTTTTCTTGGGGAGGAGGACAGCTTGGATGTTGGGCAACACACCACCTTGGGCGATGGTCACACCAGACAACAGCTTGTTCAATTCTTCGTCATTACGGATGGCAAGTTGGAGATGACGAGGAATAATACGGGTCTTCTTGTTATCACGAGCGGCGTTACCTGCCAACTCGAGAACCTCAGCAGCCAAGTACTCCATAACGGCAGCGAGATAAACTGGAGCTCCAGCTCCCACTCGCTCAGCGTAATTTCCCTTTCTCAAGAGACGATGGATACGACCAACTGGGAACTGAAGTCCTGCACGGCTGGAACGGGACTTTGCCTTTCCCTTGACTTTTCCTCCTTTACCACGGCCAGACATGATGATATTAAGGTTTTTGGTAGAGTTTGTATTACAAGTAAAAAGAGTGTTCACGGCTTGGTGATGCAAATACAAGTGATAGCTATATTGCAGTTTGAGCTGGTATTTATATGGCTGAGCTGGGTTGAGAATTGAGTTGGGTCCCTCTAAAGAGGTGGAACTTGGGAGGTTTTGGGGTTCACACTCTTGCCTGGGTTGAATTTTGAGTTGCTATTTATCCAGCAGCTGCACCAACTAAATTGGTTGCGTGTAGCATAAAGAGATTCTATATCAAACCCAAAAGTATATGCATTCACAAACCTCTACCTCAAACAGATTCTAGGTACAAGTAGAGTAAACAAGAAAAAGAACGAATGTGTTAGCATTGAGAGGTATGTGAAGTCAGTTTGGGTTGCTTACTTATCCCTCTTTTCCCTCCTGTGCTCTTGCAAAATAGGTCTTGAATTGCAGTGTGTAACAGTGTAGTGCTATGCAATGTCTTATGCTCCACATATATGCGTTACCCACTCTCGTTGTTTCCACTTTTCCATGCATTCACACTTTGAAATCCTTTGAAACTCAACTCACCTTATGCATATAAATACCCCATTGCTGAGCATTCTTTATCATTCCAACTTCCTTAACTGAACCAACAACAACTAATCTTCTTCTTCCAAAACCAAGCGTAATGGCTCGTACCAAGCAAACTGCTCGTAAATCCACAGGAGGTAAAGCTCCAAGGAAACAACTTGCCACCAAGGCTGCTCGTAAGAGCGCCCCTGCCACCGGAGGTGTAAAGAAGCCCCATCGTTACCGCCCCGGTACCGTCGCCCTCCGTGAAATCCGTCGTTACCAAAAGAGCACTGAGCTCCTCATCCGCAAACTTCCCTTCCAACGTCTTGTTCGTGAGATTGCTCAAGATTTTAAGACCGATTTACGTTTCCAAAGCTCAGCCGTCATGGCTCTCCAAGAAGCCTCTGAGGCTTACTTGGTTGGTCTATTTGAGGACACCAACTTGTGCGCTATCCACGCCAAGCGTGTCACCATCATGCCCAAGGACATCCAATTGGCCAGACGTATCCGAGGAGAACGTGCTTAAGTTTCCTGGAATTTTGACTTCACTTCAAACCAACGGCCCTTTTAAGGGCCACCACTTTTTCTCAAAGAGCTTAATTAATTCTGTAAAATCATTATGCTACAAACTATACGTCATACTTATCATTCATATGCATGTAATGTTGATGACTGCTTATATTTTACCTTTCCTTTCATCATGCTACGTTGCTACGAATATAATTCTGGAGTCACATTCATCCACATACTAAATATTTTAAAGCATTTGTTGATGAATTATCGGATATTAATTACATGCGGAAAAGTACATTGGATTACTTAATATTACAACCTCTGATGTTTTGGTTAAGTAGAGCGTTTGCACAGAGCATTTAAGGTTATTTTTTATATTCGAAGAAGCGATTTACATTGAAATCAATATAATATAGAATTTTATGCACCATGTATTGAAAATGACTTTTGTACTTCTAGCTGCTCGTACTTCATTCATCTTTGGTTTATAAAATATCACAGCAAAATACATTCTTCGTGGAAAGAAATACTCAAACGCATTTTATGATCAAATTAAAATGCCATTTTCAGGTACATCACAATTTTGGATATTATATAGGATAGTGTTTATATTTGATAAGACAGCCAAAACAGCATTATGTATGGAAATAATTTTGTAATACATGGCGAGTTCATTGCTTGTCTTAAATATCAAGTATCCATCTGCTGCAATAAAAATATAAAATGTAAAATGTTGCATGAACTTCTATTAACCCTCGATCCCACAGAAATATGCCTTATATGCGAAGTATGGGCTTGTTTGCATCACTTGTAATGGTTGGAAGAGCTTGGATAAAAAATTAAGCGACCACTTGCTATATAAGATGCCATAGTAGATGTTTGATATCATGTTCCCTTTAATTATTTTATATCCTACCAAAACGACCCAACGTCAGCTTTTCCAATGGCCAATTTCTTGTTGCTAACATATCCTGTTTTACGCACAAATATATATAGAAGCCTTCTTCCATTCTGCACTTGGACTTTGGTTGCTTTGTAATATGCTTGGAAAGTAGCAAGTACGTGTATGATGATAATGATTCACCAGTGAACAAAAACGCAATATCCCTTAGCAAACGAGGCAGCTCAATGTAAAGAATGCAAAGAGCGGGCAAGCATACACAAACTATATAGCGCATAAAAACAAAAAAGGTGAATCCCCCACTTTTCCATAACGCTACACAATGTCATCCTAAAGTCATGAGTTAACAAAGAAGAGCTCACCATTTCCCTCGTCTTTCAACTCAACTTAATCTGAAGAAGGAGGATTTCAACTCAACCAAGCTCCGCCTCAACTCAACTTTTAGGCAACTCAACTCAAAACTCAACTCACCCTCCTCACATAAATAGCAATCATCCTCTACTGCTCTTCATCATTCACTCTCTCGCTCTCAACCTGAAAGTTTGATTTTACTCTCTACCCAACTTAAACCAAGACTCTCTCATCATGCCACCAAAGGTCAGTGGAAAGGCCGCCAAGAAGGCAGGAAAGGCCCAAAAGAATATCACCAAAGGAGATGGAAAGAAGAAGCGCAAGGGAAAAAGGAAGGAATCCTACGCTATCTACATTTACAAAGTGTTGAAGCAGGTCCACCCTGACACTGGAGTTTCCTCAAAGGCCATGTCCATCATGAACTCTTTCGTGAATGACCTTTTCGAGCGTATTGCTGCTGAGGCTTCCCGTCTTGCTCACTACAACAAGAGGACCACCATCACCTCTCGGGAAATCCAAACTGCAGTGCGACTTCTTCTTCCTGGAGAATTGGCCAAGCACGCCGTGTCAGAAGGAACCAAGGCTGTCACCAAATACACTTCCTCCAAGTAAACCGGAAAATGATATGAACTCACGTCGAAATATCAGCTTTCACTGATCTCGAATGTGTGTGTTAAAAACCCAACGGCCCTTTTAAGGGCCACCACAATTTCCTAAGAGCAAACAATTTAATTAATTCACTAGTTCTTTTTACAGCTTATTGCATAAAAATTAGGACATTTAGGTATGCAAGAAGGATTGAATGCTGTAATTCAGAACTAATTTACAAACAAAGTTTGATTTATTATGAGACTGAAGCTTAATATGATTCATAATTTTCATGTGAATATCCTCGGATATGAATATTTGCCATGGAATTTTTAATGTATGATGATGCAACGTAAATTATATTTTCATTATCTACAAAGCTATCAAGTATATTTTTGCGTCTTAATACTATTCTATAAGCTGCTGTAACTTATTGCATGTTCCGTATTTTTCTAGCTCAAAAATGACTGCATAAAAACGGATGCTATGACAATATTAGTAATTTTGCACACGGGTAAATATTGAAGTTTTCATAAATTCATTCAAGTTCATCTTCATCATCAAAATTTTTATATTATCAAGTTAACGTTTGCACCAAATACCCACTTCAACTATGAATGCAGAAGGATTGAAAAGAAATTATTTAGAGAGGGGTTGTTTTCCATTGACGTATTACATGCACAGAAGCATTACAAAAAATACTTGAGGAAGACAGTCATATATCGATCTGTAGAAATTCCAATGCAAACCATATACCAACTCAAAGCTGTCTGCCAGTTCGTTTACAATAATACCACAAAGCCCTCGCTCAATACAAACCTGTCTTGACTTGACCAGGCACGTCCGCACTCTTGTATAAAACTAGGGTTACAAACACATTGTAGCTTCATTCCATCCAACTAGCTCATTTCAGCATTTTATCTTTCAAGCAAATCCAACCCAAAGTCTCAAAATGACTGGTCGTGGTAAAGGAGGAAAGGGTCTTGGAAAGGGGGGTGCCAAGCGTCACAGGAAAGTATTGCGTGATAACATCCAAGGTATCACCAAGCCCGCCATCCGTCGTCTAGCTCGTCGTGGTGGAGTCAAGCGTATCTCTGGTCTGATTTACGAGGAAACTCGTGGAGTTTTGAAAGTTTTCCTTGAAAACGTAATCAGGGACGCTGTCACGTACACTGAGCACGCCAAGAGGAAGACCGTTACTGCTATGGACGTTGTCTATGCTCTCAAGCGTCAAGGAAGAACCCTTTACGGATTCGGAGGTTAAAATACCCCAATTGCAACACATTTACGAACCCAACGGCCCTTTTAAGGGCCACCAAAATTTACTGAGAGCAAATAAATTGGTCATAATTCATATAAATAATATGATATATATTTCCTGTCCTTTGCATAAATTATTGATTATGAAAGAGAATGACATAAACCCGTGGCCACAGTTTTTCATGCACACTCCTGATTCCTTGAAATGGAAATAAAGGCATTTAATCTGAAGCTTAATTTCAATTTTGTAATGCATTTTGTATCATGTATGTACATAATATTGTTACAGGTATTTATCCAAAAAAAAATTTATGCTGAGTAAGATCATTGGTGCAAATGCATACTAAAGACGCTGCTCGAAAAAAACAAATGTGACATTACTAAAATGATAGGTTCATCAAGATTTTTGTCATTTGTTGTTGAAAATGGGCAAGATTGGATTCTTAGGTCTCATTAATTATTTTTAATATAGAAGCATTTATTGAAGTACGTGCAATTTCTTACATAATATTCCAATACTTAAATACTGTCAAATGTGTACTGATGGACGGTGCAATTTGAAACATGTATCCGAATGTATATATTTACAATTACTTCAATTATACTACTAATTACACATGCGTACATACTATACTGAAATGCACAAGGGAAAATATTAGATTCATTCTTGTGGTTTGGCTTTCAAATCCACTATAGGTAGGGTAGCACATAAAAATCCATGATCTCACGATTAGAAAATGAGTAGATACAAAAGTGCACAACCGATGATGAGTTGAAATCATTTACCTACGGCTCTGTGTTGAATAGAAGGAACACAAGCACTATATAACCGCTTGGTAGTGACCAGGCACGTCCGCACTCTTTCTAAATGCTGGTATATAAACCAATTGCAACAGCTTGCGCATATATATGTTTGTGTGAAACCTTTTTTCAGTCGAATTGTATTCTTCAACCACCAACAAACTTTGTATTAACAATGTCTGATACTGAAGCTCCTGAAACTACACCAGCTGCGGCTCCTCCTGCAGCAGCCACCCCAAAGAAGGGGAAGGCAGCAGCAAAGCCCAAAGCCGCCAAAGTAGCCAAGCCAAAGGGAGAGAAGAAGCCCGCCACTCACCCATCCAACGCTGAAATGGTTATTGAAGCCATTACCAAGCTGAGTGATAAGGGAGGCTCTTCTCTCCAAGCCATCAAAAAGTACATCGCTGATGTACACAAAGTGGATGTTCAAAAACAAGGGACTTTCATCAAGAAAGCTCTCAAGAAGGCAGTTGAAAGTGGAAAGCTCACTCAACCCAAGGGATCTGGAGCAGCAGGCTCATTCAAGTTGGCTGTCAAGCCAAAACCAGCAAAGAAACCTGCTGGTGAGAAGAAGCCAGCTGCCAAGAAGGTCAAAGCCGCTGGTTCCCCAGCCAAGAAAGCCGTAAAGAAGCCTGCTGCTAAGAAAGCCGCTGCTCCAAAAGCCAAGCCAGCAGCTCCAGCTTCACCAAAACCAAAGGTTGAGGCAAAGGCACCAAAGGCCGCTGCTAAATTAAAAGCGCCCAAGAGCCCAAAGAAAGCTGCAGCAGCCAAGAAGCCAGCATCTCCTAAAGCCAAGCCAGCAGCGGCACCAAAACCCGCAGCTGCAAAGAAAGCTCCAGCCAAGGCAAAAGCACCAAAAGCAAAGGCTCCCAAGACCATGAAAGCCAAGGCTCCAGCTAAACCCAAGACTGCATCTCCAAAGAAGGCAGCTCCCAAGGCAAAGAAATAAGGATTTCGGAATTATCAGTTGATCATTGATCACTTCATTTTTAAACCAACGGCCCTTTTAAGGGCCACCAAAATTTCCAAAGAGCACAATGTCGCGAGACATTTGAGAATCTATATTTTATATATTATGTAGGAAGAGCTGGGTTTTTAATGACACGATGATCACATTAAAACATTTATTCATAAACACGCTTGCTGCCAACGTTGAGCGATAGTGTGGTTGTTTTATTAACATGATAACTCAGAAATGGATGAAGTATTCTAGTATACCCTATAATTCTTAGTAAGACATGAGCATCAAAAAAACGTAATAATTAATCGTTTTTAGATTTTTCAGCCAAGTAAGAAAAAAGCATACGAAATGACACATGGTTGACGCTGCTTCCGACGGATTGAAAACTCATCATTACAATCCACAATTCGATCAAATTCAATGTAAAAACAATTCTAAAATGAATGCATGTATGCACATTCCTTTTGGATAAAGCTCAAAGCAAGGACACGGAAATCCTACTGATCTTCATATGCATAAAAACTGCTGCAATAACTGTAAAATGCAACTGATTTAGTTTTATTAACGCTACATATGCTTTAATTCCAATTTATAAGAAATTTAGATACTCCAGGACAGAGCTATCGCTAGTCAGGCAAAATGAAATGGTTTTTGCAGTAGAACAACAAGTATAAAAAAATTATAGTTTGATCTACGCTTACACAGCGTTTTTTAATATTAGAAGGTACATAAAATTGGTGAAAACGGTTTGCTCTCAGTAATATATGGTGGCCCTTAAAAGGGCCGTTGGGTTCATTATTTTGTTGTCAAAAGTTGAGCATTTAACCTCCGAATCCGTAGAGGGTTCTTCCTTGACGCTTGAGAGCATAGACAACGTCCATGGCAGTGACGGTCTTCCTCTTGGCGTGCTCAGTGTAGGTTACAGCGTCCCTGATCACGTTCTCCAGAAATACTTTCAAAACTCCACGAGTTTCCTCGTAAATCAAACCAGAGATACGCTTGACTCCACCACGACGAGCGAGACGACGAATGGCAGGCTTGGTGATACCTTGGATGTTATCACGCAATACTTTCCTGTGACGCTTGGCACCCCCCTTTCCAAGACCCTTTCCTCCTTTACCACGACCAGTCATTTTGAGACTTTGGGTTGGATTTCCTTGAAAGAGAAAATGATGAAATGAGCAAGTTTGGCAGAATGATGCTTTGCTTGGTTTTTCACTCCGTTTTTATACAAGAGTGCGGACGTGCCTGACGCTGTGGAACGGCTCTACGTGTGCATCAAACGAAAGAATACCTTCAGTCTCAGCTATTCTATGTACGGAATTCTGTTGAGTTTGAATATATGGATGTTGTGCAATTTTGGCAGTTGGTTTGATTAGCTATAACGCTTTAAATTATCTGATCCCTATGGGTAGTTAAATACTTTCCCCCAAAATAAAACATTTTAAAAATTTATCTAGCAATAAACTTACGCAATGCAGAATGGACACTCTTTACAATAGCATACATTTTCATTTCATATTTCCATACTAGTTCAGTTAGGTTCGGAATTACTAAAATCGGATTACCCATGTTTTAATGCATCGATTTGCTTAAAGTTATGAATTAAAAAGACATTCTCTCGCTTTATGAACGTTACAATTATGCATATTTACATAATAATCCATAAAAACGAAATTTCTTTAAAAGAATGTATATATCGTCATGATATGCAATACTTATTCTATCGTGTTCATGCCTGAACCTGATTTTATAATCATCAATTAAACCCAAAAATTCCAATTGCAAACCTTGGTGTAGCACACGTTTCATAATTATCATTCATCATCCATCTTCATGTTCCACAAAGATTAACATTCCAAAACTCCAAATCAACTTACAATTTTCTCGCCACAACTACTCATTATTGAACCCATGCATATCATCAAAGCATAATGTAGACCAGCTAAAGGTGGGGTTCATAAATATGCAAACACGATCATAGTTATAGTTATAAAATGGCTCTTCGAAATATTTGGTGGCCCTTAAAAGGGCCGTTGGGTTATAGTCTGTTGAAACTACATTCAACTTAAGCAGATTTCTTTTCAGTTTTCTTGGGGAGGAGGACAGCTTGGATGTTGGGCAACACACCACCTTGGGCAATGGTCACACCAGACAACAGCTTGTTCAATTCTTCGTCATTACGGATGGCAAGTTGGAGATGACGAGGAATAATACGGGTCTTCTTGTTGTCACGAGCGGCGTTACCTGCCAACTCGAGAACTTCAGCAGCCAAGTACTCCATAACGGCAGCGAGATAAACTGGAGCTCCAGCTCCCACTCGCTCAGCGTAATTTCCCTTTCTCAAGAGACGATGGATACGACCAACTGGGAACTGAAGTCCTGCACGGCTGGAGCGGGACTTTGCCTTTCCCTTGACTTTTCCTCCTTTACCACGGCCAGACATGATGATATAAGGGGTTTGGTAGTGTTTGTATTGCAAGTAAAATGAGTGTTCACGGCTTGGTGATGCAAATACAAGTGATAGCTATATTGCAGTTTGAGCTGGTATTTATACGGATGAGCTGGGTTGAGAGTTGAGTTGGGTCCCTTTCAAGAGGTGGAGCTTAGGAAATTTGGGGATCGCAATATGTGAGAGCAAGAGAGGGTTGAATTATGAGTTGGGAGTTTTGCACCAGCTAAAGTGGCTTTGTGTAACACATAGAGATTGAACATGAAGAAACGAAAAGATATGCATTCACAAACCTCTAACTGAAACATGGTATGGCTACAGAGGTATTTCAAGTGAGACCACGAACGAATGGGTTAGCATTGCAGGGTATGTGAAACTGGAAGGGTTGCTTTCTTTCATCTCTGTTTTCCCTCCTATTTACTCTTGGAAAATAAGGCTTAAATTGCTATGTGTAACTGTGTATTACAATGCATATGCTCCAAACATGCGTTACCCATTTCCCGTTGCTTCCACTTTTCCATGCATTGACACTTACCCAGCATACTATTGTGAGTATGTGATCCTTTGAAACTCAACTCACCTAATGCATATAAATACCTCATTGCTGAGCATATTTTTCTCATTCCAACTCCATAAACTGAATCATCAACAACTTATCATCTTCTTCCATAAACCAACCAACTTGTACCTGCGAAATGGCTCGTACCAAGCAAACCGCTCGTAAATCCACTGGAGGTAAAGCTCCAAGGAAACAACTTGCCACCAAGGCTGCTCGTAAGAGTGCCCCTGCCACCGGAGGTGTAAAGAAGCCCCATCGTTACCGCCCCGGTACCGTCGCCCTCCGTGAAATCCGTCGTTACCAAAAGAGCACTGAGCTCCTCATCCGCAAACTTCCCTTCCAACGTCTCGTCCGTGAAATTGCTCAATATTTCAAGACCGATTTACGTTTCCAAAGCTCAGCCGTCATGGCTCTCCAAGAAGCCTCTGAGGCTTACTTGGTTGGTCTATTTGAGGACACCAACTTGTGCGCTATCCACGCCAAGCGTGTCACCATCATGCCCAAGGACATCCAATTGGCCAGACGTATCCGAGGAGAACGTGCTTAAATTTATGACATGATATTGTTGAGTTCCAACTCCAACTGATCTCAAACCCAACGGCCCTTTTAAGGGCCACCATATTTTCCAAAGAGCTTGAACAATATTTAATTCATGAGTACCAACAAATTATACTACAAACTATGCATCATATCATATTAAATTTTGATGACTGCTTTAGTATTATGGTTCTTATTTCTACAGTTTGTTTCATGATGTTTACGAGTCTGATTGATTCATTTAATATTTTTAATAATTTTTTTCTCAAATTTAATGATATCAGCCACTTGCAAAACGATACATTATGAATTACATTTTAAATTGCAATGTTCTAAGGGTTATAGAAAGTAGAGCATATGCGCAGAGCATTCAAGATTATCATCCGTATTCCTTGTAGGGAATTACATTAAATTTATTTTGACAATGATTGTTTTGGTGGTTGCAAGAGGTTTGTTCGATTGTTCACATTTAAATCAATAGAATTTGCCAATTTGCCATGGATTTGGAAGGGGTTTATATTTCTAGTTGCTTCATACTTCATGCATTAAAAGTAGTAAGCGATTTAATTGCTAAGTAAGCAATTAACCCACCTTAGGACAGTTTTTAACAAGCACATTGAGCTTTCAGTGATGTCATTGACGTATACGATTATTCGAATAAATTCAGCTTATTCTGCAGTGCAAAATAATTTATCTTGGAGATCAAAACAAAACAGTGTGTAAATATTCTTCGTACGGAGAAATACTCAAATGCAGTTGATGATAGATCATAGAGGATGATGATGATTTATAACACAACATATACATTTGACAAGCCAGCAACAAACATTAGAGTGGAAATATTTTTGTAATGCATATGGAATGGCTGGTGTAGTAAAATATTCTTTTGCTGGAACTTCTTCCAATGAGCTTTAATGCACATGCAAAGTATATGAGTAAGATGTGAAAGTAGGTATTAGATGTTGTATGTGTTCCCACCAAATTTTTTTATCTTCAGCCTCTAGACCCAGCCTCTGCTTTTCCAACGGCCAATTTTATGTTTGTATATCTATTTTTGTTGCTGACACATAGTTTCTGTTCTGTGAACACTTGTATTTCAGCCTTCTTCACTTCTACATGTTTGGGTTTTGGTTACTTGTAATACGCCAGTAAATAACATGTACGTAGTGATAAAGATGATTCGATGAAAAAACCCCAGTATCCCTCGTAAACAGGATGTCCCTGAACAAATGGGACAGCTAAATGTAAGAAATGCAAAGAGCGGGCAAGCATACACAAAATATAGTACGTAAAAACAAAAAAGGTGAATTCCCCACTTTTCCGTAGCGCTACACAATATCATCCTAAAGGCATGAGTTAACAAATGAGAGCTCACTATTTCCCTCGTCGTTCAACTCAACTTAAGCTGAAGAAGGAGGATTTCAACTCAACCTAGCTCCGCCTCAACTCAACTTTTAGGCAACTCAACTCAAAACTCAACTCACTCTCTTCACATAAATAGCAAACATCCTCTACTGCTCTTCATCATTCACTCTCTCGCTCTCAAGCTGAAAGTTTCATTTATTCTCTACCCAACCTAAACCAAAAGCTCACTCAACATGCCACCAAAGGTCAGTGGAAAGGCTGCCAAGAAGGCAGGAAAAGCCCAAAAGAACATCACCAAAGGAGATGGAAAAAAGAAGCGCAAGGGAAAGAGGAAGGAATCCTACGCTATCTACATTTACAAAGTGTTGAAGCAGGTCCACCCTGACACTGGAGTTTCCTCAAAGGCCATGTCCATCATGAACTCTTTCGTGAATGACCTTTTCGAGCGTATTGCTGCTGAGGCTTCCCGTCTCGCTCACTACAACAAGAGGACCACCATCACCTCTCGGGAAATCCAAACTGCAGTGCGACTTCTTCTTCCCGGAGAATTGGCCAAGCACGCCGTGTCAGAAGGAACCAAGGCTGTCACCAAATACACTTCCTCCAAGTAAACTAAAAGGAACTCTGATTGATCGTACAAACCCAACGGCCCTTTTAAGGGCCACCACAATTTCCTAAGAGCAAACTAATATTAAATTCGTCTCAATGACTCTTCATATATGTATACCCGTCAAAACACAGCGTAATGCTAGCATAATATATGCACCGATCATGATGATATTCATGATCATCATGAAAAGGAAACTCGTTACACTTAAATGATATCATGTCAATTTACTATTTTGATGATATGTTGATGATAAACTTTCGGTACTTCTGAAGGATTTATTTATTTTGTCTGTTTGATTTAAAATACTAATTCAGTTAACTGCAATGCTATCACACATTTGGGCATCAAAATTATTTCATTTCCATCCTTCCATCCAATTTTTTGAATGCTCATGCAATACAATTGACATCGCTCGCTTTTACATGAAGTTGATGATATAAAAATGCTGCAAGTATTTAATGCAATCATATTTAAAAAAATATCAAAGTAAAAGCTTGTACGAATTTGGATAGTAGGCAAGTATGCATAAAAACTTATGGCTTGGAAAACATTATAGTTATTTTGCGCACGCTATAATTGAAGGAGAAAATCTTTAAGTCTGATCATTTGATGTTACATAAATTCATTTAATTTTCATCGTAACTAAAAAGAGCTGTTAAATAAATTTTGCTATAATAATTTTATTCCGTATGGCCATAATATCTCAAACAGGAGTGCCTGCTAGCTCACAAATAATACCACAAAGCCAAGCCTCCGTACCAAGCTCCCTGTTCTATACACAGCCGTTCTTGAACATCAGGCACGTCCGCACTCTTGTATAAAAACGGAGTAGAAAACCAACCAAAGCATCATTCTGCCAAACTTGTTCGTTTCTTTTACTTATTCTTTGTAAAACTTGCATCAAAGTACCAAAATGACTGGCCGTGGTAAAGGAGGAAAGGGACTTGGAAAGGGGGGTGCTAAGCGTCACAGGAAAGTATTGCGTGATAACATCCAAGGTATCACCAAGCCCGCTATCCGTCGTCTAGCTCGTCGTGGTGGAGTCAAGCGTATCTCTGGTCTGATTTACGAGGAAACTCGTGGAGTTTTGAAAGTATTTCTTGAGAATGTAATCAGGGACGCTGTAACCTACACTGAGCACGCCAAGAGGAAGACCGTCACTGCCATGGACGTTGTCTATGCTCTCAAGCGTCAAGGAAGAACCCTCTATGGATTTGGAGGTTAAACAAAAAAGTTTGACAACAAAACAATGAACCCAACGGCCCTTTTAAGGGCCACCAAAATTTACCGAGAGCAAATAAATTTGTCTTCATTCATACAAATAACATGATAGATACATATATATCATTTCCTACGCACTGAAAGAGAATGAGACATAAACCATGGAGTTCTAGCATACGACTTAATTCATGAAAAAAACATCATTTATTGGTATGGGATCATTTAAAATCATATGCATTAGTATCATGTACATAATATTGTTTGCGGGTTATGGCCAAACTATGTTAAGAAAATTGGTAAAAATACGTATTAAAGACGAAGCCCCAAAAACAGCCAATGCCACATATCGTATATTATTAAGTAGATTCTTATTTATGTAATTTTACTTCGCATGTTCGTGTGTTACTTTATACTCTTCAGGCAATACGTATTATACTTCAATGTGTTCCATTTCATTTTTCATTCATAACACATGGAATAGTATTGAGGGGAGTACTTGCAATTCCCTTATAATTTTGAATCTACAAGTAACACACAGAATAAATCCACAGTAAATAAGTACATGGGGGAAACTACCCTAATAGCAAAAGTGTTTGGCTGATGTAAGGCCCATCCAAGCCATGATGTCTGGCCCATTCTACATTTTGGCCACGCAGCCATACATAGGCCTGACATGAGTAAGGTTTCACACAAGGCCCATAGATTGGCCATGCAATCCTACTGTTAAAATCCCAACATGCCTTACATGGCCCATAATTCGGCCATTTAATTTTTCATTCAAAAGAATTGATTTGATGCTTTTAAAATACACATTTGTGTCATCAAGTATGCTGAAGAAAGGTAAAAATTAAACAGAAAAGAATACAGAAACATTTTTATTACAGATGACTTGTGAATGGTATACATAAGTATTTCCCTTCAAAGGGTAACATGACACACTTACGTAAAATTTGTTCACACCTTAAAATTATTTCTGTGGTACTTAACTCAACGAAACATAAACCTACATTTAAGCTATTACAAGGGTACACATCAACAGGATTAATTTTAAGGACTTGACACTTAATTAAAGGATCGTCGTTAACACCAGTTATATTCTTGGTTAAAAAACAATTATTTCCTGACTTATTAGTAATTGAAGTATTATTGTACAATATATTTTTGGGTACCTTGCAAAGTAGTATTTACAAACCCGTTTCGATTTGACTTATGTGTTTTGTGATTGTTTCACTCGTGTAAACGCTTGACAAACTGAGCTGGTTATGAACTGCACCCATTAGTTGTATTGATTCTGAGCCTTCCTCCTCCGTGTTCGGGATGACTGCATTACTGCGCCTTCTATCTTCTCGACCACCCACCTTGACCTGATCATCTGTTTCTTCTTTCCCAACAGCGTTTTCTCTTGTGATATCTGTAATATATATATAATTTTATCATTAAAATAAATACATAATGTCTACGATGGTTGAATATGGATGTTTACATTTGTATGTACGTACCAAGAATAAGAGAATGAAGCCCCTTCAGCTTCGTCTTGTTGAACTTGCCAGAGAAGTTCATGGATACGTTAAGATTCAGTCCAATCAGTCCTCAGTATTCCACGAAGTATGGCTTCTGTGCTTCCACCTCATATCCGTTTTAGCTGAGCAATCATATTGCGTGTGACACACGGGCTCAATCCTGGTTCGACTGCCTCCAAAAATGTCAGAGTCCTAGGTTTTCTTGCGATAGCATTGTTGAATCTCTCTGTTGTTTTTCCCGAGCCAGGGGCCAAACATAATGATGGTGTTCCAGTTCGAGCTAAAATTTGAAAAAAAATTGGCATATTATAACTACTCGTTAATTACGTAATAATTAATTGAAAAGAGGAAAAAACATGATCACATCAGTATGGCATCATCCACATTGCTAAACCATTTCCATATTTATAGTATACAATGACAATAAGAAATGTATTATAACTTACCTAAATATATTTGATCGTTTCCTTTCCCGTGGAACAGCTAAACTTGTTTGGAGACACTCACTTTAAAGTTGTAAATCCAATCTCAAGAATGTCCATTAACTAAATACCTCACCAACGAAACACAAAAAGCGAATTGGCACTAGTCGGTAGAAAATGGAGCAAAAAAATAGTAAAAAGCGAACACCAAAGGAAAAAGAATTTAGCTCTGTTGCTTTCCAGTCTTTTTGGGTGGAATCGAACATCCGCACAAATCGAATGACCGAAATGAAAAGGATGAGCAATGATTTATGCATAAAACTATCCTTCTTGACAAGCAGACTGACTGCAAGCGCAGAGCAGCACGTCCTAAGCATTGACCAATCATGTTCGACTCTTGGGCATTGTTGAAAATAAAGAGCGCGACGCATAACATTCATGGGCAATGTCTGGCCCATGTCTTAGTTAAATTTGATCTTTGTTGATTTTTGCAGATTATTAGTTCTTGAAATCCATACAATTTAATTGGATGGGCCAAGTATTTTTTTACTTGCTTATTCTTTTCCCACGGATACACATCATGCCGCACATGAGCTAAGGATGGGCCAAGTAATCTATGAAGGCTTTGCTATTAGGGTACTTTTATAATGCTCATAATAAAAATCAATGAGATTTGATAAAAATATATTTACATGCCTAAATATCTCATTACTGGAATTACATATTTACAATTACGTAGTGAAGTATTTAACATTCAATTATGGATAATGTGAGTAAAAATATCAAGTGCGTTTTTGTGATTTAGATTTGAAATCTACCATAAGCAAGGCTACACATAAATAACCATGATCTCACCATTTCTGAGCAGATAGAAACGCAAACTGACGATGAGTTGAAACCAAATTACCCTTGGCTCTGTGTTGAATAGAAGGAATACAAGCAATATGTATAACCGCTTGGTAGTGACCAGGCACGTCCGCACTCTTTCTGGATGCTTGTATATAACCCACTATAAATAGCTAGCGCATATATCTTTTTCTGTGAAACCTGATTTTAGTCGATTTCTATTCTTCAACCAACAACAACCTTTGTATTAACCATGTCTGATACTGAAGCTCCTGAAACTACACCAGCTGCGGCTCCTCCTGCAGCAGCCACCCCAAAGAAGGGGAAGGCAGCAGCAAAGCCAAAAGCCGCCAAAGTAGCCAAGCCCAAAGGAGAGAAGAAGCCCGCCACTCATCCATCCAATGCTGAAATGGTAATTGAAGCCATTACCAAGCTGAGTGATAAGGGAGGCTCTTCTCTCCAAGCCATTAAGAAGTACATCGCTGAAGTGCACAAAGTGGACGTTCAGAAACAAGGAACTTTCATCAAGAAAGCTCTCAAGAAGGCAGTTGAGAGTGGAAAGCTCACTCAACCCAAGGGATCTGGAGCAGCAGGCTCATTCAAGTTGGCTGTCAAGCCAAAACCTGAAAAGAAACCTGCTGGTGAGAAAAAGCCCAAAGCCAAGAAGGTCAAAGCGGCTGGTTCTCCAGCCAAGAAAGCCGCAAAGAAGCCTGCTGCTAAGAAAGCCGCTGCTCCAAAAGCTGCAGCTTCACCTAAAGCAAAGAAGGCCAAGGCACCAAAAGCCGCTGCCAAACCACAGGCATCTAAGAGCCCTAAGAAAGCCAAAGCACCGGTTGTGGCTGCAGCTCCACCAGCCCCTGTCGCAGCGAAACCCAGGTCAGCTCCCAAAGCCAGGGCGACACCTGTAAAGAAAGCGCCAGCAGCCAAGCCAACAGCACCAAAGTCACCCAAGGCCATGAAAGCTAAAGCTCCAGCCAAGCCCAAGTCTGCCGCTCCAAAGAAAGCTGCTCCCAAAGCCAAGAAGCAGTAAATGGATCTCATTTGATTGTTTTTTTTACTAAAATCTTAAACCAACGGCCCTTTTAAGGGCCACCAAAATTTACAAAGAGCAATAAGTTTCTACTAAATGAATATGATGATGATGCTGATTCGTTTCATAAAGAATGCATATAACTTCAAGTTTGAGAATGAATAAATTCAATCTTACACACTTATTACAGGTATCACAGTTTCACATCAGGAATTACGGGTTTTATGATTTTGCCTTTATTTTGCTGCCTATAGAATGTTAGTTGGGTGAAGTACTTTTATTAAAATTAGCTAATTTATGAATAGGGTGAATTGAAACAAGTATATTTAAAAACTGAAGCTTTCGTCTTTCTGTGCTTTGTACAGGCTATGCTATGCTGCTGCATTACTATGATTGTCTTAAAAACAAAAACAAGCGTTGGAACTTCAAACTTTGAAGTAAATCCTAACAACTAACTCGGTTGAATTTTTTTTATAACCAAGATGGTTTATGATGATTATGATTTTTATGTAAGTTAATATATTTGCTCTTAGGAAATTGTGGTGGCCCTTAAAAGGGCCGTTGGGTTTGTAAATGTGAGGTGGGTGAGATTATTTAACCTCCGAATCCGTAGAGGGTTCTTCCTTGACGCTTGAGAGCATAGACAACGTCCATAGCAGTGACGGTCTTCCTCTTGGCATGCTCAGTGTAGGTTACAGCGTCCCTGATCACGTTCTCCAGAAATACTTTCAAAACTCCACGAGTTTCCTCGTAAATCAGACCAGAGATACGCTTGACTCCACCACGACGAGCGAGACGACGGATGGCGGGCTTGGTGATACCTTGGATGTTATCACGCAATACTTTCCTGTGACGTTTGGCACCCCCCTTTCCAAGTCCCTTTCCTCCTTTACCACGACCAGTCATGTTGAAGATATATACTCAAAGTCAGAAGTTTAAAAAAGACTGATTTGAGCAGGAGCGAGTGATAGGTTTTGGGATGCTTGTTGGGGACTTTTATACTACAGTGCGGACGTGCCTGATGAAAGCAAACGGCAGTAACCGCTTTTAAGGCATTGGTTTCAGATATAATGCTGCTGTTAGGTACATATATGCTTTAATACCATGCATACCATGGAATCCTAATGTTACTGACGTTGAAGTTGAGCACTAAACTGTGTTTGATATCATTAGGCGGCGGGCAGAGGCAGATTTCCATTGTCTGAACCTTTCTTCACATTTTTGCATGATATTTATCGGCTTATGAATTCATATGTATGACTGGAATGGGAGCTGCAAAAATGCTTAAAATAATTCGTGTAAACATGCATCCATGCGGGTTTTTATGTATCCGTACATACATTTATAAAATTCAACTTAAAGACAAGATATAATGCCTGCTTTTTGCTTCAGGATACAAAAATTGATACTATAATCGAGCTTGAAATAAAGCGGCCTTCGTCTAACGTGTAGATATTATATGCTTTGTTTTGTATGCATTCTAATTTTCACTTGAAGGTATGAACATTGCTTAATGAATGTGTATTACGTAGCAATGCAGTATTAGGTCTCATAGCAATATCAATGCCGGATGAACTGAATGTAAATGCATTCCAAAGTGGCAAATATGTATACATTAAACTTATTCATGGATCATGTTATGCATTTATTTTATTCATTTATGCTAAAAAATATAACTACTTCAAAATGAAATGTAATCACTCCTGAACTACATTAACGAAGCTTTCGTAGTTTCAAATTTGAACATATCTATGCGGATTGTTGATTATAAGCGAATGAATATATAAAACTGAAATGCGATGTTTTGCTCTTAGGAAATTGTGGTGGCCCTTAAAAGGGCCGTTGGGTTTTTTACACACACATTCGAGATAAGTGAAAGCTGATCTTTCGACGTGAGTTCATATCATTTTCCGGTTTACTTGGAGGAAGTGTATTTGGTGACAGCCTTGGTTCCTTCTGACACGGCGTGCTTGGCCAATTCTCCGGGAAGAAGAAGTCGCACTGCAGTTTGGATTTCCCGAGAGGTGATGGTGGTCCTCTTGTTGTAGTGAGCGAGACGGGAAGCCTCAGCAGCAATACGCTCGAAAAGGTCATTCACGAAAGAGTTCATGATGGACATGGCCTTTGAGGAAACTCCAGTGTCAGGGTGGACCTGCTTCAACACTTTGTAAATGTAGATAGCGTAGGATTCCTTCCTCTTTCCCTTGCGCTTCTTTTTTCCATCTCCTTTGGTGATGTTCTTTTGGGCTTTTCCTGCCTTCTTGGCAGCCTTTCCACTGACCTTTGGTGGCATGTTGAGTGAGCTTTTGGTTTAGGTTGGGTAGAGAATAAATGAAACTTTCAGCTTGAGAGCGAGAGAGTGAATGATGAAGAGCAGTAGAGGATGTTTGCTATTTATGTGAAGAGAGTGAGTTGAGTTTTGAGTTGAGTTGCCTAAAAGTTGAGTTGAGGCGGAGCTAGGTTGAGTTGAAATCCTCCTTCTTCAGCTTAAGTTGAGTTGAACGACGAGGGAAATAGTGAGCTCTCCTTTGTTAACTCATGCCTTTAGGATGATATTGTGTAGCGCTACGGAAAAGTGGGGAATTCACCTTTTTTGTTTTTACGTACTATATTTTGTGTATGCTTGCCCGCTCTTTGCATTTCTTACATTTAGCTGTCCCATTTGTTCAGGGACATCCTGTTTACGAGGGATACTG
Source organism: Orchesella flavescens (assembly GCA_964034955.1). NCBI lineage: Eukaryota > Metazoa > Arthropoda > Collembola > Entomobryomorpha > Orchesellidae > Orchesella > Orchesella flavescens. The sequence goes on along the minus strand of OZ035958.1, from coordinate 21,773,944 downwards.
GGGTTTTTTCATCGAATCATCTTTATCACTACGTACATGTTATTTACTGGCGTATTACAAGTAACCAAAACCCAAAAATGTAGAAGTGAAGAAGGCTGAAATACAAGTGTTCACAGAACAGAAACTATGTGTCAGCAACAAAAATAGATATACAAACATAAAATTGGCCGTTGGAAAAGCAGAGGCTGGGTCTAGAGGCTGAAGATAAAAAAATTTGGTGGGAACACATACAACATCTAATACCTACTTTCACATCTTACTCATATACTTTGCATGTGCATTAAAGCTCATTGGAAGAAGTTCCAGCAAAAGAATATTTTACTACACCAGCCATTCCATATGCATTACAAAAATATTTCCACTCTAATGTTTGTTGCTGGCTTGTCAAATGTATATGTTGTGTTATAAATCATCATCATGAACTATGAACTACAAAAGTGTATTGTATCTGAAAAAGAAATTCTAATTCTATCATCAACTGCATTTGAGTATTTCTCCGTACGAAGAATATTTACACACTGTTTTGTTTTGATCTCCAAGATAAATTATTTTGCACAGCAGAATAAGCTGAATTTATTCGAATAATCGTATACGTCAATGACATCACTGAAAGCTCAATGTGCTTGTTAAAAACTGTCCTAAGGTGGGTTAATTGCTTAATTAGCAATTAAATCGCTTACTACTTTTAATGCATGAAGTATAAAGCAACTAGAAATATAAACCCCTTCCAAATCCATGGCAAATTGGCAAATTCTATTGATATAAATGTGAACAATCGAACAAACCTCTTGCAACCACCAAAACAATCATTGTCAAAATAAATTTAATGTAATTCCCTACAAGGAATACGGATGATAATCTTGAATGCTCTGCGCATATGCTCTACTTTCTATAACCCTTAGAACATTGCAATTTAAAATGTAATTCATAATGTATCGTTTTGCAAGTGGCTGATATCATTAAATTTGAGAAAAAAATTATTAAAAATATTAAATGAATCAATCAGATTCGTAAACATCATGAAACAAACTGTAGAAATAAGAACCATAATACTAAAGCGGTCATCAAAATTTAATATGATATGATGCATAGTTTGTAGTATAATTTGTTGGTACTCATGAATTAAATATTGTTCAAGCTCTTTGGAAAATATGGTGGCCCTTAAAAGGGCCGTTGGGTTTGAGATCAGTTGGAGTTGGAACTCAACATTATCATGTCATAAATTTAGGCACGTTCTCCTCGGATACGTCTGGCCAATTGGATGTCCTTTGGCATGATGGTGACACGCTTGGCGTGGATAGCGCATAAGTTGGTGTCCTCAAATAGACCGACCAAGTAAGCCTCAGAGGCTTCTTGGAGAGCCATGACGGCTGAGCTTTGGAAACGTAAATCGGTCTTGAAATCTTGAGCAATTTCACGGACGAGACGTTGGAAGGGAAGTTTGCGGATGAGGAGCTCAGTGCTCTTTTGGTAACGACGGATTTCACGGAGGGCGACTGTACCGGGGCGGTAGCGATGGGGCTTCTTTACACCTCCGGTGGCTGGAGCGCTCTTACGGGCAGCTTTGGTGGCGAGCTGCTTTCTTGGAGCTTTACCTCCAGTGGATTTACGAGCGGTTTGCTTGGTACGAGCCATTTCGCAGGTACAAGTTGGTTGGTTTATGATAGAGGAAGATTAGTTGTTGATGGTTCAGTTAAGGAAGTTGGAATGATAAAGAAGGCTCAGCAATGGGGTATTTATATGCATAAGGTGAGTTGAGTTTCAAAGGATCTCATACACACAAAATGTTGGGTAAGTGTGAATGCATGAAAAAGGGAAGCAACGAGACTGGGTAGCAAATATATGTGGAGCATCATGCATAGCAAAACACAGCAATTCAAGCCATAGTCTCCAAGAGAAAACAGGAGGGAAAAGAGGGACAGAAGTAAGCAACTCAAAGCGGCTTAACATACCACTCTTTGCTAACACATTATAGTTCCTTTTACTCACATACTATACCGGTACCTAGAATCTGTTTGAGGTAGCGGTTTGTGAATGCATATCTTAACGTAAAATCCCTATGTTACACACGAAGCTGATGCAGCTGCTGGAAAATCCTAACTCAAACTTCAACCAGGCAAGAGCTCGCTCTCACGTATAGCGATCCCCAAACCTTATAAGCTCCACCTCTTTAGAGGGACCCAACTCAACTCTCAACCCAGCTCAGACGTATAAATACCAACTCAAACTACAGTACAGCTATCACTTGTATTTGCATCACCAAGCTGTGAACACTCTTTTTACTTGTAATACAAACACTAACAAACCCCTAATATCATCATGTCTGGCCGTGGTAAAGGAGGAAAAGTCAAGGGAAAGGCAAAGTCCCGTTCCAGCCGTGCAGGACTTCAGTTCCCAGTTGGTCGTATCCATCGTCTCTTGAGAAAGGGAAATTACGCTGAGCGAGTGGGAGCTGGAGCTCCAGTTTATCTCGCTGCCGTTATGGAGTACTTGGCAGCTGAAGTTCTTGAGTTGGCAGGTAACGCCGCTCGTGATAACAAGAAGACCCGTATCATTCCTCGTCATCTCCAACTTGCCATCCGTAATGACGAAGAATTGAACAAGCTGTTGTCTGGTGTGACCATTGCCCAAGGTGGTGTTTTGCCCAACATCCAGGCTGTCCTCCTCCCCAAGAAAACCGAAAAGAAATCTGCTTAAATTGATCTCAATTCCAACAAGATTATTTGTACCCAACGGCCCTTTTAAGGGCCACCAAATATTTCGAAGAGCCATTTATGAACTTATCATTTACGACTAAATGTAGTAGCAATGCCATAACCACATTATGCTATGACTTTTTATCATTATGATTTCACAATGCAAGTAATCATGTTTCGGCTTACAGCGAATGAGCATATTATGAACCCATAATTTTGACTGGATGTGAGGTTTACGAAGACAAGTGCGAGTCATGATGTGTGTTTGAATATATGAGTTTTAAAGGAATTTTATGACTATTTACCATCGATTATATGCATTAGTGTTGCAAAATTACCCACATCCTATGAACTTTGATTACGAAAATTTCTAAACAAACATCAGCCCAGACTGCCTGATCTACGAAATTTCCAGATTAATTTGAAAGATAGCGTTGATACGTCAAAAATTAAAGGAGTATAATACAAATATTAAACCTGTCAAATAATAATGAATTCATTTCTAATGTTGTCGTAAAAGTAGTTTCTTCTTGACTTCTTACAATAATCTGCTACTTTACTGTGTAGTGTTGTAGAAATTTATCAGGTGGATGCCGTTGTATTACAAAAAAAACAGCGTGATTTTCATTTCAAATAGGATTGCAAAAAACAAGGAACCAAATCATTAATGAAATATGATAAAAAATGTTATTTATTCTAACTCTGGAATGTAGTATTTGTGGAAATTAATTCTTTGCGTCGATCATGATTAAATGAGATTCCCCAAGTGATGTGTCAAATTACCCACAAACTAGTGTACATACTATATGTTTATAAGGATACATTTGCGTAAAAGAAATATCCACTTTCTTATGATAACAATCATGCATTTCATTTCAGAGCTGCTCCGTTCAACCAGGCACGTCCGCACTCTTGTATAAAATACTCTCTCAAACTCATGAAAGCCATCACTTACGAAAATTTGTTCGTTTCTTTTACTTATTCTTTGTAAAACTTGCATCAAAGTACCAAAATGACTGGCCGTGGTAAAGGAGGAAAGGGACTTGGAAAGGGGGGTGCCAAGCGTCACAGAAAAGTATTGCGTGATAACATCCAAGGTATCACCAAGCCCGCCATCCGTCGTCTAGCTCGTCGTGGTGGAGTCAAGCGTATCTCTGGCTTGATTTACGAAGAGACTCGTGGAGTTCTCAAAGTTTTTCTTGAAAACGTAATCAGGGACGCTGTCACCTACACTGAGCACGCCAAGAGGAAGACAGTCACTGCCATGGACGTTGTCTATGCTCTCAAGCGTCAAGGAAGAACTCTTTACGGATTCGGAGGTTAAAATATCCCAATTGCAACAAATTTACGAACCCAACGGCCCTTTTAAGGGCCACCACAATTTCCTAAGAGCGAATATATAAAAATCATAATCATCATAAATCATCTTGTTCATTAAAATAAACAACAGAGTTGTATCATATTGGTTCCAAGTTTGAAGCTTATTTTTAGCAAAAGTTTATTTTTTATTCTAACATATCATAATCATAGCAATCAAGCATAGCATAGCATGTGAAAAGCACAGAAAGATGAAAGCTTCAGTTTTTAAATAAAATTTTTTCAGTTTACCCCATTCCTAAATTAGCTAACTTTAATAAAAGTACTTCACCCAACTAACATTATTCTATAGGCAGCATAATAATCGCAGCATCACATACGCAGAAGAAAGTGTTATTTCATAAAAATTTGCAATTTCAAATAAGTGTGTGACTGAATGAATTCATTCTCAAACTTTAAATAAATCATATATTATGCATTCTTTGTGAAACGAACCATCATCATGATCATATTCATTTAATAGAAAACTCTTTGCTCTCTGGATATTTTGGTGGCCCTTAAAAGGGCCGTTGGTTTAAGTAATTTCAAATGAGTTCCATTTACTGCTTCTTGGCTTTGGGAGCAGCTTTCTTTGGAGCGGCAGACTTGGGCTTGGCTGGAGATTTAGCTTTCATGGTCTTGGGTGCCTTTGGTGCTTTTGGCTTGGTTGCTGGCGCTTTCTTTACAGGTGTTGCTCTGGCTTTGGGAGCTGACCTGGGTTTCGCTGCGACAGGGGCTGGTGGAGCTGGAGCTGCAGCCGGTGCTTTGGCTTTCTTAGGGCTGTTAGGTACCTTTGGCTTGGCTGCGGCCTTTGGTGCCTTGACCTTTTTTGCTTTTGGTGAAGCTGCAGCTTTTGGAGCAGCGGCTTTCTTGGCTGCTGGTTTCTTTGCAGCTTTCTTGGCTGGGGAACCAGCAGCCTTGACCTTCTTGGCTTTGGGCTTCTTCTCCCCAGCAGGTTTCTTTGCCGGTTTTGGCTTGACAGCCAACTTGAATGAGCCTGCTGCTCCAGATCCCTTGGGTTGAGTGAGCTTTCCACTCTCAACTGCCTTCTTGAGAGCTTTCTTGATGAAAGTTCCTTGTTTTTGAACATCCACTTTGTGCACATCAGCAATATACTTCTTGATGGCTTGGAGAGAAGAGCCTCCCTTATCACTCAGCTTAGTGATGGCTTCAATAACCATTTCAGCTGAGGATGGATGAGTGGCGGGCTTCTTCTCAGCTTTTGGCTTGGTTGCTTTGGGGGCTTTTGGTTTAGCTGCTGCCTTTCCCTTTTTGGGGGTGGCTGCTGCAGGAGAAGCTGGAGCTGGGGTGGTTTCTGGTGCTTCAGTGTCGGCCATTGCTTACGCAAAAGGATTACTGGTTTGGTATGAAGAGAGAGTAGTTAGATAGTATTCAACGTGAGAAAGGTTTCATGTGAACAGATCAGGATGGGTTGGTTGTAATCTAGTTTTATACCACCATGTGATTCAGAGTGCGGACGTGCCTGGCGCATAATAAGAATACTTTTGGTTATTATGCCTGCACAAATTCTCGCTTCCATCCTGAGCCCAACGCAAGAATTTCCAACTCAACTCAGCAACTAAAGATATTGCTTTGATGCTTTGTATTAGTAAACTGACTCACAGACTAGATTACATGAAGAATGTTATTTTCGTCCGTTGATATTAATTCACAAAATGCCATTGGTTTAATGTTTGATGATTAAAATAATTTTCGAAACATTTATTCATAACTGCTTATATAATGACAATATCGATTTATGGGACAATGTTAATGCTTCAAATATTTAAAGCTTCAACATGCCCCACTCGAAAAGCTGAAATGAAGTGGATTCAATTCTAAACTCAACTTTAACCCACAATTATGGTACGTTGCTGAGAAAACGAGTTTTAAAGAATTTAATACAATTAAAGAAGCTTTCTCATCCTCCAAGACAATTTGAAATGTTGAAGGAAGAATTTGTGCATTCAACTCAAGCTTTTACGAAAAGAAAACTAATGCTCCTATAGATGCGTACTGAAAGTTGTAAAGTTATATTTATATGATATGTATAAGAAACTGTTCCCGAAACAAAAGTTCCGCACATTAAATATCCATTTTATATGAAAGGAATAATCCATTGTAATGTAGGGACTGGTTAAAAGCACCACGCGTAATAATTCATCACGAATCCCATCCTTTATTTTTTATGAAAGTCAATATAAACGTGTGTCATGTTTGTATGTACATATTTTAGATGATTTATCAAAATTATGATTTTTATTTAAGTTTATATATTTGCTCTTTGTAAAATGTGGTGGCCCTTAAAAGGGCCGTTGGGTTCGTAAATTTGTTGCAATTGGGATTTTTTAACCTCCGAATCCGTAGAGGGTTCTTCCTTGACGCTTGAGAGCATAGACAACGTCCATGGCAGTGACGGTCTTCCTCTTGGCATGCTCAGTGTAGGTTACAGCGTCCCTGATCACGTTCTCCAGAAATACTTTCAAAACTCCACGAGTTTCCTCGTAAATCAGACCAGAGATACGCTTGACTCCACCACGACGAGCTAGACGACGGATGGCGGGCTTGGTGATACCTTGGATGTTATCACGCAATACTTTCCTGTGACGTTTGGCACCCCCCTTTCCAAGTCCCTTTCCTCCTTTACCACGGCCAGTCATTTTGAAGATATATACTCAAAGTGAGAAGTTTAAAAAAGACTGATTTGAGCAGGAGCAAATGAATGATTTTGGGATGCTTGTTGGGGACTTTTATACTACAGTGCGGACGTGCCTGATGAAAGCAAACGGCAGTAACCGCTTTTACGGCATTGGTTTCAGATATAATGCTGCTGTTAGGTACATATATGCTTTAATACAATGGATACCATGGAATCCTAATGTTACTGACGTTGAAGTTGAGCACTAAACTGTATGTGATATCATTGGGTGAGCAGAGGCTTCCATTGTTTGAACCTTTCTTCACATTTTTGCATGATATTTATCGGCTTATGAATTCATATGTATGACCGGAATGGGAGCTGCAAAAATGCTTAAAATAATTCGTGTAAACATGCATCCATGCGGGTTTTTATGTATCTGTACATACATTTATAAAATTCAACTCAAAGACAATTTAATGCCGTTTTTTTGCTTCGTGATGCAAATATTGATAGTATAATTGAGCTTGAAGTAAAGCGGTCATCGTCTAACGTGTAGATATTATATGCTTTGTTTTGTATGCATTCTAATTTTCACTTGAAGGTATGAACATTGCTTAATGAATGTGTATTATGTTATTATGTAGCAGTATTATGTCTCATATCAAAATAGGATGAACTGAATGTAAATGTATTCTAAAATGACAAATATGTACATATAAGTTAAGCTTATTCTTGAATCATGCTATCCATAGCCATTCATTTTGATTCATCCAAATAATATAAAAAATTCAAATGAAATGTAATGAATCTTGAACTACATTAACGAAGCTCTCGTAGTTTCAAATTTTGAACATTTGCTGATTCTTGATTATAAGCGAATGAACATACAAAATTGAAATGTGATGGTTTGCTCTTAGGAAATTTTGGTGGCCCTTAAAAGGGCCGTTGGTTGTATTTACACACGTGAGATCAGCGAAAGCCGACAAATCTGTGTGAGCAGAGATCATTTCCAGTTTACTTGGAGGAAGTGTATTTGGTGACAGCCTTGGTTCCTTCTGACACGGCGTGCTTGGCCAATTCTCCTGGAAGGAGAAGACGCACTGCAGTTTGGATTTCCCGAGAGGTGATGGTGGTCCTCTTGTTGTAGTGAGCAAGACGGGAAGCCTCAGCAGCAATACGCTCGAAAAGGTCATTCACGAAAGAATTCATGATGGACATGGCCTTTGAGGAAACTCCAGTGTCAGGGTGGACCTGCTTCAACACTTTGTAAATGTAGATAGCGTAGGATTCCTTCCTCTTTCCCTTGCGCTTCTTTTTTCCATCTCCTTTGGTGATGTTCTTTTGGGCCTTTCCTGCCTTCTTGGCAGCCTTTCCACTGACCTTTGGTGGCATGATGAGATCAGTATGGTGAACGGTTGGGAGCTTGAGAGAGAAGTATAAATTTCAGTTTGAGAGAAAAATTGTAAATGATGTGTAGCTGGTTGTGCTCGCTATTTATATGGCGAGAGTGGGTCGAGTTTTGAGTTGAGATGAGAACCTTTTAGCCGGAGGGTGAGTTGAAGTTGATGATAAAAAATTTTGGAGGGAATATGTATGTCCTTTGTGTATGCATAAGGAAAGGTTCAATGGAACCCAAGTTTGTTGCCCGCATCACCTTGAATGACATTTGAAAAGACGCAATACATATTTGTAGCATGAGTGAATAATGTGTGAGAATGTTTGAACATTTATTGCAATACAAATGCAACCAAGAGAAATTGGCCGTTGGAAGTATAAATGGGATCGCTCGATTGGGACTGGCTGTGTCTTTTCATGCATGAGAAGCCGTGTCTTTTCTATTTAGATATAAAATGCAATACAACTCCGCATTAGACGTAAATGTGTACATCAACGGATATGAATATATATCATTATCATAGTGGAAAAGGAATGAGCTGACGCTCAGAGTAAAAATGATTTTGGAGGGATTAGATGTTTTGTACGTCATATACATTGCCTAGTTTTTCAACTTGGCACAGGACACAGCGTAATCTTATACTAACAAGCATCAATGAGATGTACCTAAAATCAGACTGTAGCATATTATGTGTCAGAATGGTCGAGCACATCTTGTAAAATGATGAATGACACTGATTATGCGTCCGCAAAGTGACAGAAATATTGAAACAAAAATGTACCTTAACTCAGAGTTGATTTAAAAAATATATTCTTACTCACGACCATAACACAGAAAATAGACATGAACTTGTGAATAACATTAATAAATGTTTACGTGAGATGACATGAGATAATATCGCTTAGCCTCGTTGAAATAAATGTATGTGGAATAAGTGTAACCTGAAAAGTTTCAACAAAGCTCATATTATTGAAAAGAATTTATAGAGGTTAAAAAAAGGATATGAATGAGTTTTGGTGGGATTTGTCTTTTGTACATACACAACGAAAGTTTCACTAGTCGCACACTGCACATAATATAGAGACGTGTTATGATATTTTACGTACCTGAAATTTTTCAGGTACATAGAAATACAGTGACGCCTGTATTTTCCCCGCTCAATGCATGCCTCATCCTATTGTGAATAAGCATATAGTTATCTAAAAATGTATATAGCATTCTGGAGTTATCGCATATATATATATAGAGAGAGAGATGATGCTGTTTTCTAGTTTCCACTACCTATCTATGAACATGAACTCGAAGTAAATTGGTCGTTGGAAAAATAAACATGAGATACATATTAATATGATGATGACGTGATGCGTACATAACATCTTGACTTTTGAGTCTCCAACTGAATGAACATGGGTATAATTCACAATGTTATCTTACTGTCAATAATAATGATAAGCAATTTCCTGGCCATGCTTTGGAATGAAATGACTGTGTATATAAAGACTCATAGAAACTCTAGATAAACCGAAGCTCATGAATGAATTCAGAAAAAGAAGTTGATTGTGCAAGCAAACACAGAGTCTATGAAGTCTGCTGGATATTATAGCCTTATGTTATGATTAGATGATGAGTATATGAATGAAATACTCATCATGCTAGATATGACATTGTCAGAATTCATCAATTAAATAGTTTTTAAGCTCTTTGGAAAATGTGGTGGCCCTTAAAAGGGCCGTTGGGTATGCGATCAGTTGGAGTTGGAACTCAACATTATCATGTCATAAATTTAAGCACGTTCTCCTCGGATACGTCTGGCCAATTGGATGTCCTTGGGCATGATGGTGACACGCTTGGCGTGGATAGCACACAAGTTGGTGTCCTCAAATAGACCAACCAAGTAAGCCTCAGAGGCTTCTTGGAGAGCCATGACGGCTGAGCTTTGGAAACGTAAATCGGTTTTGAAATCTTGGGCAATTTCACGGACGAGACGTTGGAAGGGAAGTTTGCGGATGAGGAGCTCAGTGCTCTTTTGGTAACGACGGATTTCACGGAGGGCGACGGTACCGGGGCGGTAACGATGGGGCTTCTTTACACCTCCGGTGGCTGGAGCGCTCTTACGGGCAGCCTTGGTGGCGAGCTGCTTCCTTGGAGCTTTACCTCCGGTAGATTTACGAGCAGTTTGCTTGGTACGAGCCATTGCAAAAGAGTGGGTTCAAGTTGGTTTTGTTGAAAGTTTATCTGTTGTCAGGTCTCAAAGATAAAACGGAATGAAGAACGTTGGTTTCATGCACCCTATTTATATGAACGTGTTGAATAGAACTGCATGTAGCGAGAGAATTTCAGTAGGGAAAATCAACAGACATGACTATGAACCTACTGTGCATATGTAGGAAGCTGGAAAGGGGTGTAAGAGGGCTGTGCACACAAGAAATACCATCCCAGTCTGTAATCTAAATATTGAACACAACCCAACACAGCAACCAGTTCTCATATTTGTTCTCTTTAAGAGGGGCCCCGAGGGCAATGCTGAAAGATTCCAACTCAAAAATCAACCCACCGCAGACGTATAAAATCAAGCTCAACTAGCTACTCAGGCATCATTTGAGCTCGTAATACCAAAGCGATAACACTCTCTTCATTTCAAACTTCAACCAAAACTCATAATGTCTGGACGTGGCAAAGGAGGAAAAGTCAAGGGAAAGGCAAAGTCCCGTTCCAGCCGTGCAGGACTTCAGTTCCCAGTTGGTCGTATCCATCGTCTCTTGAGAAAGGGAAATTACGCTGAGCGAGTGGGAGCTGGAGCTCCAGTTTATCTCGCTGCCGTCATGGAGTACTTGGCTGCTGAGGTCCTCGAGTTGGCAGGTAACGCCGCTCGTGATAACAAGAAGACCCGTATCATTCCTCGTCATCTCCAACTTGCCATCCGTAATGACGAAGAATTGAACAAACTGTTGTCTGGTGTGACCATCGCCCAAGGTGGTGTGTTGCCCAACATCCAAGCTGTCCTCCTCCCCAAGAAAACTGAAAAGAAATCTGCTTAAGTTGAATGTAGTTTCAACAGACTATTACCCAACGGCCCTTTTAAGGGCCACCAAATATTTCGAAGAGCCTATTATGAACTTAATATCATTTACGAGGAGGTGTAGAAGTAAATACCATAAACTCATTATGGTATGAGTAGTATCATAAACGCAGGGCCCGTAAGTATTCGAAGTACTTTTTATGCAGACGCTATAATGCTTGATGTAATGTGATTGCTGTTGATAAACATTTGACTTAAATTAGGCTTCTTAATTATGATTGTGAATTTTTTTTAAAAAAATTGGGCCAAGCAATACAATGCTGAAGATGAATACACAAACATATTATATGTACTTTCATAGTGAAAACATGTAGAATACCATGAAGTAGCTAGCGGAGATTTCATGTGAAGCATATTTACTCTTCATTCCAGCTTACTATACTTCTACTCTACCAGTACAATTCTGAGTTGGATACTTCACGACAATATATACGCTTTTTCCCTCGTGGCATAATTGACGCATATTGATACATTTAACATTTATGCAGGAGCAACTCACTCATAGTCAGTACTGTAATAATTTACTACTTAATATTGAAGAACAATATTTCGTAGGCATAAATGCTCGTATGGCAGAACTCGATGAAGAATAGTGCCAAGAACGTCGCAGGGGATGAAAAGAAGTAAACTTCATCCAACATACCGAATTGTTTAATTTTGTGTAAGCTAATAACGTTCAGTAATGCTAAAAGTAATGTTATGATTTAATAATGAGATGAGTAATAGGAACAGGAGCTGCGAATTTGAGTTATTCATAAAGAAATAATCATTTTATTCCAATTTGGATTGACAACTTTTAAAGTACAGAAGTGAAATAGTGTGTTAATCATTACCATCTATCTTTAATAATTGATCAAACGATAAACTCAGTAAATCTTCTCAGAATGTAGGGAATCTCTCAAGGTTGAAGAGAGTTTTTAGGAAGCTATATAAGTTGTTTGGGGTATCTTCTTCTGCGGCACTTTTGCTTCAGTAAAGGTCTTTCTTTTGGAATTTTGGATCATTCATGTCGATAAAGGGAATGTCATCACCAGGTGGAAGTGAAACCTTTTTGAAAGTGATTTTGGGTCGGTTATCTTCTTCTGCATCCCTTCTGCTTCTGACAAGGTCCTTCTTTTGAAATTTTGGATCATTCATGTCGATAAATGGAATGTCATCACCAGGTGGAAGTGAAACCTTTTTGAAAGTGATTTTGGGTCGGTTATCTTCTTCTGGGCGCGCTTCAACAGCCAAAAGCATGGCCACCACGAAGGTGCCACAAATGAGGGCGGACTTGTACATCTTGGATATGTTTTAAGATGTGAATCTGAAAGTAAATTGGAAACTGCTCAGTTTCTTCTTTGCTATACAAATGAGAGCAAAAAGATTGAAGTTTGCGGTTTCTTACCTGTACATGAGATGGACGAGTCTTCACTAGTAGTGATATACAGATCGCTTCATCTGCTTGCTTATATACCTACTGACCCGAACCCACTGATTGCTTTTCTGGACCTACTTAGGTACAGACTTCCATAATTAAACCTATTTAATGTGTGTACGCGTTAATATTTTCAATTTTGTTACCTCTTTTGCTGTAATTGCACAGCAAATAAACTTGACGGTTGATGGTGAAAACCAGTTTTAGACTTCTGGAAAATTGTTAAATCTGATAAAGCTACAATGTTCTATTTTATAGTTTGTACTGTGGCAGGAAATCATGCGTTTATTATTATGTAAGGTAATGGGTACAATTATTATGCTCAAGTTCATGATTCGCTGAACATTCCTTACTTAGCAATGGCACCACTTGGCACCGGATCGCTTTTCGTTTAATGCGTTTTTCTTCTAACATTAAATTAAGCATATCCATCGCATAGCTCTAAGTGCTGGTTAGTTAAGGAAAGACGTGTAATTAAATCGAAACGAAATTATACTTCAATAACGTCCAAAAAAAACTTTTTGCTTCAAAGTTGAAAGTAATTATGCGAGGGGAGTTGTTGGCCAGTATTTAATTACCCCCACCCTCACTGTGCATTGATTAGGCTCGCTGCTTGGCTCGAGATGAGAAACTGGATTTTCTAGATCTTTCATTATCGTATGAAAAGAAAACATCTAAACTTTATATTGCATCTCATTGATATAGCACTGACCTGGATATTCTGAATGTGGAATACTTTTTTCATGCTTCGGTGAGCGTAATTAGAATCGGATGGAGACAATCTTTTCTTTAATAGCTAGTCAAAATAAGGTCTTCTTGGTACATGAACATGGGTTTGTAAACACAAGTTGTTACCGACTTTTGATTAAGCATATTGCTTTGGTCTTTACAGAAAAATATTATAAAATCTTCACTTTGTACTAAATCCTAAAAAGTTGATATAAAATTAGATATGAGGTACATAAGTGTTTACATGTTTCTGTGTCAGTGCGAACGGTGAGGAAAAATCTGTACACATGTACTCTCAATCGACATGAATACTTGCAACCGTTAGGTTTAGGTTGAGATATTCATCATGGAGCATTATTGATTTTTAACTGAACTGAACTATGAATTGCTATATCATAAATTAAAAATATATGCATAACTGTCTTGTCAGAATCACACCAACCAGAAATACATGAAAGTATATTTATTGCTATTGCTAGTGCGAATAACCACAAATACAGTACATAGGACGGTATAGTAAATTAGTAACAAATTTTAATGTGCGCAAACTAAAATAGCTGGAATACATCAGGTCAGTCAAAACTCAACTGTAACTCATCCATAATATAGGTAGTCAGTAAATTCACATAGGCACGACGCACGACAAAAATTATGTGAATTATTCAGATCTAATTACAAAATGGAACTCATTTAATATTTTTGCTAAACTGAGTTTTTAGTTAGCGTATTCCTCAACTATTGCGCCAATGTCGGTATTGGTTCCAAACTCGTCCTCGACTTCAGCAATGCCGAGTTGTAAATCCAGAAAAACCTATATAAATAGTTGTCAGAAATCAAAATCCTTTCTATGCTGATTACAGCAAAAATAATTAATTGACTACATTTTTTATTTTGTTACCGTATAGTTCCAATTAACATCGACGTAGTTGATCCACAACAAAACTTGGTCTGTGATACTGACACCCTTCTCCTTAAAAAGTGACACATCCTTGGCTATATTTTGCCTCATTACTCTGTATAAACAGTAGCGAAAATGAGCAAGGCGATGATACTTTTTAGCTGCAGCGGAGCATTGTCGACACCAGTTTTCTGCCTGTAAAAACAGAGAAAAACATTGTGATTGATTATTACTGTAATTTAAGTAAGAATTTTAGTAAATTTGAGACAGCAAAACCTTTCTAATTCCACTTACCTCATTTTCGGGCTTCGGTGGATCTGTATATTCTACCAATGTCTTAATATTGTAAGGAGTTCCCCAGCCTGGTTTAGTATTGAATAGCACCTTCACTAATGGCGTTCGTTTATACTTGTGACTACAGGCGGTACAATAACCCTCTTTGTTCACCTGCGTAGTTGAATAGCGCAGTTTGGGAAAGGTTTGGAGCAAGCGCTAATAAATAATGAAAAAGGCATATGATTAATATTTAAAAACTAAATTTAATAAAATTTTCAGGTACAACAACACAATCAAACCTACCCTTGTTTCCTCATTTAAGTCACATTTGCTTGTCTGGCCTGCTTCAGAGAGAAGTTTGGAAATGACATCCTCCAGACACTGCCACGCTTTGATATGTCCATATAACCGAGGATCTGAAATTACAAATACCTTTTGTTAGTACAAAGTTTCACTGTTATATAAATACGTACTGTAATTATTGGTCTTATCGCTCGCCCACCCATGCTGTTCGGGTCCAATTCTGCATCCCTTATCATATTAGGGAGAATGGAGGGTTGCACATTTTGTAATATTATGAGTGGCATCGATGTCATTAGACAGACTCTTAAGCATTCAGTCTTGGATATTTTGGCTATGAACCTACATAAATCAACCAATGTAACATTTTAAAGTGTTTCAGTCATCATTACATTATTGCACTTTAACTAGAGTAATAGCAGTATGGTGCACATTGTATTTGCAATATTACTTGGCCATGCGGTGAAAGAAAGTTTTATCAACGTAGGGGTAATGTATAATGCTCTCTTCCATTTGCCACCCTTCTGCAAAATGAACGTCAGTCTTTGCAATGTTAATCACTACCGGTTGAAACCGCTCTAAAAAATCTTCGTTGCGAAATTCTTCCTCTGCGAAATACCAACGCTGAAAAACATAAAATGTAGCAAATAGACTATCTATTATGTTATTTTTGTGTATTTACTGTCAAGTTTGCCTGCACCTTACCTGAGGGGAACTGCAATAGAATTGTTGCTGGCCAAATTTACAGGGATAGTATCTACGTAAGCAAAAGTCTGGCTCCAAGATTTGCCAAATGTAGATATTCGATGGATCCCGTTCAATATCCTGGACGTCTATTAGAAACTGTTTATCCTAAAAGGGCAAGTTACGGCTTGTAAGATAATATGTTGATAATTCATAAAAAAATATTTTTTAAACGTTAATAACTAGTCCACTGTATGTACCCCATATAAGCTTTTTATCTCGTCCGGATTGTAAACTGGCCTGCGATAAAGTCTTTGGGACCCTCCTTCCCTATCTATAGAAGAGATAGATTATTATTTTATTAAAAATCACAACCAAAATATATAAGAGATTTCATATTCATAATGACGATAAGGATGAAAACTTACCACCTTCATCACTCACAACATTCTCCACCATATCGTGTTCAGATTTAATACTTTTCTTGAGTTTAGGTCGTCCTCGTTTTTTAGGAACGCTAAAGCTGTCCTGGGATGGCACCATAACGTCAACGAGTGATTCATCAACTTCTGTTTTAATGGAAGTTTCTTTTGAGCGCTGTCCTCCCACTGATTCTAAAAACAATGACTCTTTTAAAGCTGCTCAAAGTTTAAAATATCAGATAGGGTTTGAATTTGGGAATTACGTTTAAACTTTTGAAACTGCTTCGGTTTCGTTAGTCTACGGACTCCACCAACAACAGTTCCTCTCACAGTTTTTCGACCCCTGTTTGCAGTTTTTGATGCACGATTGCCGTCTGAGGATGACGGAAGCATTTCATTTTCTTCTGCAAAAGGCATAAAAGAAACTAAATGTTATTTTCACAAACATAATAATGGCATACCCTTTCTATCAGAAGACTAGATAGACACCTTAATTTTACACAAAAAACATGAGTTATCTTGTTAAATTACGTTTAATCAAGTCATGGAAAGCTTGCTGCTCAGCTTGCATAACATCGTCTTCGTCTTCACTTGATTCCACTTCTTGCTTAATATCAACCGCTAAATCCGACTTCTTCATATCTTCTGCTTCATGACTTTTTCTACGTTGTCCGGCTGAAGACCGTGAATCCGAATCAATTCCAGTACTAACTTTGGCAGACCTACTTCGAGTTGTTCTTGGAGTATAATCCTCATCATCGTCGTCTCCAGAATCGGATGATATATCCAAACTAACCCTGCGTCTTGGGCGATTGCGACTAGTTGCTCTACTTGTATTGGGAGTAGTTTTTTTGCCTGATCAAATACAAATAATTACAAAATACGATTTAAACGAATAAAAGTACATAACTACATTCCAATCATGGTTTACTATGTTCTACCTCGTTTTTTGGGCTTGATGTCTTCCTCTGACTCCTCGTCAACATCCATCTCTTCTTTAATATTCATTTGTCCATCCTTAGCAGTAGTATCAACATCAGAATCATCGTCGGGTTGTTCCACTTTGGGAGTGACCATAGTTGAGCTTCTTGAAGAAGAGGTAGCTGCAGCAATGTCAGCTTCCGTCAAGTGTCGAAGAGAAATCGTCAAATCTGGCAACTTGGGAACTAACTTTTCTTTAATTGAGACTTCTACAGTCTTTTCTGCATTTGTATTGCTGGCAACCTTTTCTTGTTCTTCCTCACATGATTTCGCTGCATCCTTTCCAAGTACTGTTCCAACTGCGTTGAACATTATTTCTTCCATTTGTCCAAAATTTAGTTCAGTCTTGACTACTTCTTTTCTACGTCCTTTAGTTGGAGGTGGTGGTACAACCTCAGCACTAGTACCATTATCGTCCTTTGGTTTAGATGCGCGAGGTTTTCGAGCAGTAGTAGACTCTGGTTTGAGGTCAGTCTTTTTCCTTGATTTCTTGGCAGGGAGCTCGGGCTTTGTAATCCCAGTAGGAGGCAACACAAAATCAGTTTCACATGAAGGAGGCTGGCCCTCAGGACAAACTTGCATAATATGAACATCACCACCTTTATAAGTAGACGCGTCGTCTAATGGAAGTTGTGCGTATAAGCTGGCACGGTGATGAAGTCCCTCCGCTTTCATTTCATTTGACGACACTGCCCCTTCTACACTCTTATTAACACCCCCTTGAATCAGACCAATATCATGCGTATTAGCAACGGGAATTGATTCAAGCGCAACATTTTCACTTTGCTGCTTTCTTGTATTGCTATTGGCCATATTGATAACTGTAGAAAATAATTCGGCAAAGGATTCTCCTTCCACTTTTGGTTTCACTTCCGCATCCATAGTCTTCTTCTGTGGTTTTCTTGGAACACTTTTCTTCTTTTTCGGACGAACTTGAGCCTGAGCTTCAGGAATAGTAGGTTCAGGAGCAAACCTTTCTTCGTGACGTGAACTAGTAGGCCTAGTAGTGTCTGCTACACTATTTGTATGCATGATGACTGAGCGAGTTGGCACTATTGGTGGCTGTTGTGATTGAACAGGGCTGGCGTCATAACTCGGCAATGGAAAGAACTCTGATAGTAGATCGTCCTGAGAAATTGATGTCTGACGAATGGAATAATTATTTTCAAATTGTAGTTCACTCATGTTTTGCTGAAGCTGCTGCAGGCTTGCTTGCTCGTCACCAGGATAATATTGTCGAGTTTCTTCATTCATACGATAAGTGTCTTTAAAAGCAAAAAAAAAAAACTTCAGTAAAAATTTACCATCATATCTTTATCATACTTTCATATTAAATGCATAAAATAAATGCGAACCACTTACATGATTGAGACGGCATAGTAGAAAGAGGTGAACCTTGTCCTCCCTGAACATACGTTGGGGGTGGAAAAAACGTCGGTGGTCTTACCCCTTCACCATGTCTTGGCACTTGGGGACGAATTAATGATTGTGAGCTAGGGCTCGAGTAGTGTTCAAAATATCCTGATGTATTAGGAAGGTGTTGCAGATAATTAAAGGATTGTTGTGACTGCTGCAGGTCATAGTGTTCACTTCCGCCGCCCTGCAGAATATTTTGGGGTTGCTCATTCACATTCATTGCTACTGGTGGTTGATAAACATTGAAATCCCCAATGTCAGAAGAATGCTGCTCCCTGTTTTGATAAACAATACGGGAACCATTATCTACAACAGAGCCTTCTAAAAAGACACCTCCACTAGTGTCTACGTAGCCTCCACTGCCTCCATAAGCACCCCCTTCTTCGACATAGTATCGATCATGATCATGGGTGCTGAGATCAGTGGGGGTTTCCAAATTTATCGATGATGATTCACTTTTGAATAGACCGTGACTGGGATGTGAAAGCGAAGCCAAATGATAACCTTGATTTTGACTTGGCACAGCATTAGGATTAATAGGAATGAGAGAAGGAACGGTAGTTGCTCCAGAAGATGATGAAGTACGCCCGAGAATATGGCTCACGCCACTTAACGTAGTAGCACTGCTGGCCGCAGCTTCACCGTGACGCGGTCTTGTTTGGTTATCATTAGCTATAATTCCGATTCCAGGCTGGCTCAATCCAACAGGAGGGGAGTTATACATGCTGGGTGCTGTCGCTGAATCGGAGGAACGGGAATCTTTTACTTTTCTTGGCCTATTGGGGTCCATTCCTGACCTGACAGATCAGTTAGTCCTAGTCGGTCATCAGTGATATAATCCACTCACTCAGTGTCAGTTAGTCGTTAATCATAAGCTTCAGTCATGCAACTACTAACTACGGGGATCACATGCAGGATTATTATTGTCCTACATTTGATGATTTGCCATTCTAATTAAATCTAATTGCTCACTTTATATATAGCATAAAACCAACTACCAAAAGAGCTAAGATTAACTGGAAAGTCAAAAGTTTATTACATGATCACAATCAATTGTGAATTGAATGAAGAGCAGTCTAAATCTGTATCAGTCACAAAAGTTCCTTGAAATATTAATTAATGAGCTTCAGTCATTAAATCATTAATATGACCACTGTAACGCACTCCACAAATGACATTAATCGTAAACTCCAAAATAAGCCCTACATTCAGACTTCAGATAGCTTTTCGTCCACCAAAAAGTCACAAGTCAAGATAAACAAAATGCTTTTGGTTTATACCAAACCATAAGAACAGTTGGTTGGTGCACTCTACTTTTGTATATTGTGAGACAGATAAGGGCATTCATACAAATGCACCAAAAGTTGATCACTCAACAATGAAGTCACCCCTGGCTCATCTGCTATCTGCTCTAATAAGTACAGTAGAAAATGCACGTGGTGTTTGGTGTTTATACAAAAATGTGATTGAAACATCAACAATCACAATTCACAATTGAAGTGCCTATTCATATTCAACAGCTTTGGTTTGCTGAAGAAGTGTTGAGGTTTGATAATGTGACGGAGTTTTAATTGATTGGAATTAAATTGGATGTTTGATAACGATAACCCAGAATAATGCCCAGTATTATGTCTTTTGCACGAATTTTGCACTGTTCAGTTTGTGATGGGAAGTTTGGAACCAGAAAAGAGTGGTTGAGTCACTTGCTCCTTCCCGAGCATCAAGAGAAGGCTCGAGTCGAGTGTGTGGGTTGGGGTTCTGGAATGAAGGAATGCGTGGTGGTAGCCTATTCTAGTGTGCAGGTGGCTGATGAAGAGGTGCTCGAGTATTTTTGTAAGGATAAGAACACGATGGTGACGGATTTTGTATGGTTTCCACATAGGCCGAGGGTCGGAATCATTCAGTTTGAGAGCAGGTAAGAAAGACGCGAACACGAGAAGGCATTATAAAATCTTAGTTATATTACTTGTTGTCTTGATCCATGATCAATGATTAATTTGTGTTTTAGATGGAAAGTGAACGAAATGTTTTCGAACAGTAATGCATCCGAAGTAAGAATTAAAAATCAGCTATTCCAAATTAAGAAGGGGGCAAACTTCATGAACTTGGAATGTGAGTACAAAACGAAATCTTTACCTTGAATTCATAAAGTGTTCGTTAATCGTTATCTGAATGTATTATTCTAATTTTTATTGTTGGTTTATGACAGGGATGGAAATGATGCCGGAAAGCTCAATGGTAGATAACTTTAATGACACAGGAGCTGTATCACCGGACTCTAATACTGCTCCAACATCTAACTCAAAGGACAAGGAGAAAGCTAAACAACCAACAACCCCAATTAAAATCACTGAAGCAATTATCGTTAAAGCCATCTCCGAGAATAATGAGAAGGGGAAATCATCTCTAGAATCCATCATGAATTACATATCTGATGTGTACGAAGTAGATGTGGAGAAGCACGAAAAGGTCATCAAGAAAACTATTAATAAATCAGTGAAGAATGGGACAATAATTGAAAAGATAAAGGGAACTAGAAAGTCGTATGCATTTGCATTGCCTGCTGAATCAAAGAGGACAAAACCTGAAAGAAAACGTAAAGTGAAAGAGGAACAAGTGTCAACGTCAATAACGGAGCTCAACAGAATGGAAGTCAGTTCGGGCCCATTAGTAGCACAATTCAATGAAATTTGCCGTGAGGTAGAAATTCCTGATGACCAATACAAAACGGCGCTGGAGATAATGGAAAAACTTGAACAAATATTTAAGCTAAGTTATCCATCTTGCAAGCTGTACATGTTCCGTCATTGGTATTTGAAGATGTGGACCAACGGATCAAATCAGTTGATATTCTTCGTTGATTGTTACGGTAAAGTAAAGATTCTAATTTAGATTAACATTTTGCTTTTAACCATATACAAGCAAGTCAGATGCAACATTAAATTAAGGTGTCGTTTACTTATTTCTAGATGAACTATCCGGCAACAAACGAGACATCGTGGAGCCAATGCATAGACCGAGCTCGGAAAAGTTAAAGGAAATCTTACTAGTCAATGATTCTCAAAGTAAATTACCGTGTCAATATATTGGAAGTGGAAGAGATAGAAGCAATAAAATGGAGGGATTTGTTCATAGTAAAAGTGGATTAAAGTTCGTGCTAACTTCTAGCCACAGTGCAAACCTGTTCATTGAAATGCAGACATGTCGCTTGGTGAAATATTTGTGCACGTTCGACTCCAGAGCAGTCCCTTTGTTAAAAATCATCCATTGCTGGGCTAGAATTAACAATGTCAAATTTGGAGAAAAGATTAAGGGGGAAATGAAACGGTTTTCAGATTCAATTGCTCGAGAGCCTACAGCTTTGGAATGGATCATCACGTTTTTTCTATGCTACAGAGGAATCATACCAACTCCAAGAGAAGTTCTGCAGCAACCGCATCCGCCGTTCATATTATTCGGCAATCGGGATATTGGGTTTTCTTTAGATGAAGAATTTTGCAAAAACTGGAAATCTTCGTCGTGCTCACCTCATCCATGCGATTCTGAAGAATTTATACTTACCGTTTTGAAGCTTGCGCAAAGCTTTTTTTCATTCTGTTACAGCTTGACATTAAGATCAAGATCATGGGTTTTGAACATGCGTGATGGAGAACTAGTTCATAAGAAAATGCTTATGGTGAAGGACAAAAACAAATTAACTGATGAAGAAATAGAAGATTTAAAGTCATTAAGTGTTAGCTCTAGAAAATGGATTTTTGATGATCGCGTTGTACTGCTTCACCCTCTTTACTTTTCCAATACTTTCTCCTTCTCACTGCCTAGTTTCGTAAATCAAACATCTTTCTACATGAAACACACTAGTAACAAACTAGCCAAGTTCTTGGAGTCTAAGGACGAATATTTTGATGTTGACTTTAAATTGTTATTCACAGTAGATACGAATTTAGATAGTTCCGAAATTGATGCATTAAAAAGGGGACAGAAAAGAAAGCTGGGTTGGTACATCATATTCATTACATACAAATGACAAGTTTGACTCATTTATAAGTTTTCCAAATTGTCAATGACATTGTTTTTATTTTTTCCTACAGAATCAGAAATGTTGCCGGAAGTTAATGATGTGGCGATCAATGAAGGTAGCAAAACCCAATCGAAAAAAATGAAAAGTAATGATGATGGGATGGTTTCACATAAAAACCAAGGAAGGGCTAGTTTGGAACCATTGGAATGCAAATTCAAAGATATTTGTCGAAGTGTGGAAATTCCTGATGATCAGTACAAATCTGCGCTGGAGATAATGGAAAAACTTGAACAAATACTCAACGTTAAGTTCCCAAGCTGCAGGGTGTATATGTCACGTCAATGGTTCTTGAAACTATGGAGTATGGGAACTAATTACCTGGCGTTCTTTGTTGATGATATTGGTAAGTCTATTATCCATTATCCTTTACACGAAGCATCATTTAGATATATATCTATTAATTGAGGATGCCAAATTGCCAACATCTAATATAAGCGATGTCATATCTATGTAGATGAGCTAGCGGGAAACAAACAGAACAGGAAGAGAGCAGGATCGATGAGATTAAAAGAAGCCATTTTAACGACATCGCAAGAAATAATTTCATTTGATAATGGGGATGATCACGAAATGCGATTCGTAGATAAAAATACGGGAATGCGTTTCTTGATAATTTGTCACCCAATACTGATGATTGAAACCCAGACATTTCGGTTGCTAAAATATTTGTGCACCTTTGATTCAAGAGCCCTCCCGTTTTTCAAGCTAATCCAGTACTGGTCGAGGTTAAATAAAATCTGTTTAGGACATTTTAAGACGGATACTCGATATAGTGCACCAGAACCTTCAGCACTGCAGTGGCTGATGATCTCTTTTCTAGGTAGCAAACGAATTGTACCAACTCCAAGAGAAATTATAGATCGCCCTCACGAACCTGTGTATTTTAAGGATTTTGACATTGGGTTCAACGAGGATGAGGTTTATGCTGCAGAGTGGAACGCTGACCTTTGCCTACCTGCTAAAAATCCGAATGAATTTGCGTGGAACATTTTAGAGCTGGTTCGGGATTTCTTTAAATTTTTATTCAGTCTCAAATCAAGAGCCTTAGTTGTCAATACTAAAGATGCTGAGCTAGTACCAAGAACACTTTTTTATGATAAAGCAAAAGACAAAGATTTGGATACCAGCGTGTTCACCAAACTTACAAGTGAAGAATTATCGTTACTGTGCAAAGACTACAAGGAGGGTTTGCCATTACCGCGACTTAAAAGTTCTATCGTTATTTTACATCCGATATTTTGGGTGTCAACATTTTCCTTTAACACGGAAGACTTCTTTATCAACATTACAAGGTTTCTCCAACATTCTATTTCCAAAATTAATGCCCTTTTGGAATCACGTGGTAGTGATAAAACTGACATTGACCTAAAATCTACGCTCACCGTTGACTTAAAAGTAAAGCCACTTCCATCATAATCGAAGCAGGAAAATACTATTTGATAAATCCCAAAATACTTTTTGTAAACCAACGATTATTCCAATATTGTCATAATTATTATTATTATTTATGATATTTGATGAGTGCAAAATTATAATTAAACCTGTTAGTGCTTACAGTTTATGATGTAAGACTGTAATTTGTTGACTTTGATAAATATCTTGCTCTACTTACTTATAATCGAATGCGCCTATTGCTATTCATTCAGTTTTGTGGGTATTATGTACAGGGCTTATGAATGTTTTAAAATAACTGGACTTGTAGTTGAAATCTTTTCTTATGAATAATATATTGTATATTATGTGAGCCTTTAAACTCTATATCGATAGTAGACAATAGTTATTAACGCGAATTACTTACTAAACCAATTAGCGAGTAGGCTAATGAGGTAATCAGTTGCAAGTTGTAAAAGCCAACGTATGGCGCTATGTAATATGCGTTCTCCAGTCCCAGATTAGGTTGTAGGTAGATGAAACAAAAAGCAAGCGTGGAGAAAGTAAAGAACACGCAAAAATGCACTGTCTGTATGTCATGTCATGGTTTTAAAAAGACAACTGAGAATTTAGTGGTATTTAGCTTATATAGAGATTGGACTGACGGTAGAAGTTCGAAATGGCAACAAACTCCAAACGTATGTTCGACCGTCAAGTTTGCGATGGCAGTTATGGATCTGGAAATACACTGGTTGAATCACTTGCTGCTTCCAGAACATCAAAATAAAGCTAGGCGAAAATTGTTGGAATTCTGATGTGAAGGAACGTGTGGGTGGCTGCATATTCAACAAAGCCAATTGCCAATGAAGCCATTAATGAAAGCACCGCTTCACGTGGGGTTGGCTAGTCTTTTTAATGAAAGAGTTCACGAAGTTGTTACGTTACTTGTTAGAAATGGAGCGCATGTTAATAGCGTGGGTGACAATCAGCAGACTCCACTATCACTCGCGATGAAGAGAAACAAGAAACGGGACCTTGGCCAAACGATAGATTTTCTGAAACAGGCTGGCGCAAGGTAGTGTAACCAATTTCAACTTCAAGTCAATTTTCTCTTTAAAGAGTTGAAAATTGTTGCCAGTAAAAGTAATTTAAATTATGTTTCATCTATGGATATTGCATTGTTATGTGATTACAGCATAGATGGGCGGCCCACAGTGGGCCATGGGCCATTTTCGTGGCCCACTGGCCCACTTGGCCCACTTTGCCACAGTGGGCCATGGGCCAGTGGGCCATGGGCCAAGTGGCCGCCCATCTATGGATTACAGAGCGTACAATAAAAGTTTTTGTACTTTTCCGAAAAAGTTTATTGCACGACGATAGTGAATTCTAAAAAAGTTACCAGCAATAAGAGCAATAATTTCTATACAATTGGAAATTACGCAGACGCAAAATAAACTAATGTTGAATGTAGGAACCACTATAATGTATATCATTGCATCCTGGAACATTGTTGTGAACATATACAACTACTGTGCTCATTCACTTTCTTTTAAGTACGGAGGAGAAAATTTCATTATGTTCTCAGACGCATTCCTGCCTTTTTCATGTATCTGTATTAATGTTGGAAATTTTGAATTCATGATCATAGTAACTCATACATGAATGTTAAATTGAATGCTGCTGGTTAAAGCTTTTGGCATCATTTTGACTTATACAGTACATACATATAACCATGGTGGAAGAATTAGCTCTTTGAAAATTTTGGTGGCCCTTAAAAGGACCGTTGGTTTAATTTACACACGTGAGATCAGCGAAAGCCGACAAATCTGTGTGAGCAGAGATCATTTCCAGTTTACTTGGAGGAAGTGTATTTGGTGACAGCCTTGGTTCCTTCTGACACGGCGTGCTTGGCCAATTCTCCGGGAAGAAGAAGTCGCACTGCAGTTTGGATTTCCCGAGAGGTGATGGTGGTCCTCTTGTTGTAATGAGCGAGACGGGAAGCCTCAGCTGCAATACGCTCGAAAAGGTCATTCACGAAAGAGTTCATGATGGACATGGCCTTTGAGGAAACTCCAGTGTCAGGGTGGACCTGCTTCAATACTTTGTAAATGTAGATAGCGTAGGATTCCTTCCTTTTTCCCTTTCGCTTCTTCTTTCCATCTCCCTTGGTGATGTTCTTTTGGGCTTTTCCTGCCTTCTTGGCAGCCTTTCCACTGATTTTTGGTGGCATGATGAGATCAGTATGGTAAACGGTTGGGAGCTTGAGAGAGAAGTATAACTTTCAAGTTGGAAGTAAGATTGTAAATGATGAGGTGCAGTTGGTTGGGATTGCTATTTATGTGGCGAGAGTGAGTGAGTTTTGAGTTGAGTTGAGAAGCATTTAGCCAGATGGTGAGTTGAAAATTAAGATAAAAAAAAAGTACGGAGGGAAATGTCTGTTCATTTTTCATTCAAGCGAACATTGTGAACTCACTACCTCACCAGAATTATATATCATATATACACGTACATGTTACTTTCTGAGCATATTTCAAGTAACCAAAACCCAAAACTGTAAAAGTGAAGAGGGTTGAAATACAAAACAAGTTTGTACAAAACAGAAACTATGCGTCAGCAATAAAAATAGATATACATACATAAAATTGGCCGTTGGAAAAGCAGATGCAGGGTCTAGAGGTTGAGGATAAAAAAATTGGTGGGAACGCAACCAACGTCTAGTACCTACTTTCACATCTTACTCATATACTGAGTTATCTTATATATATCATATATCTTACTCAAGTGCATTAACGCTTATTGGAAGAAGTTCCAGGAAAAGAACATTTTACTGCAGCAGCCATTCCATGCTTTTCAAAAGTATTTCCATTCTGCTGTTTGTTGCTGCCTTGTTAAATGATATGTTGTATTATATATCATGCTCTATGAAATACAAACGTGTATTGTATCTGAAAAACAAATTCTACTTCTATCTGAGTATTTCTCTGTACGAAGAATATTTTATTTATGATATTTTATACACTGTGATCTCCGTGATAAATTATTTTGCATTGCAAACTAAGCTGAATTTATTCGGATCATCTTATACGTCAATGACATCACTGAATGTTGAATGTACTTGTTAACAACTGCCTTAAGGTGGGTTCATTGCTTAAATAGCTTACTATTTTTAATTCTTGAAATATGAAGCAACCAAAGAGACAACTACTGCTGCAGTTTAGAAGCAACTAGAAATCTAAAAATCATTCCCAATCCATGGTGAAATAGTTATATTGATTTAAATTTGAACAATCGGCCAAACCTCTTGCCATTATGTTGCAACCGTTAAAAAAATTTATTGTCAAAAGATATGCCTTCTTGAAATACGGATGATAATCTTGAATGCTCTGTGCAAACGCTCTACCTTCAACTAACATTTAAACCGATCCAATGTTTCTTAGCATAGATTTTAGCATCATTTGTTGGAATTCATCAATTAAATAGTTTTTATGCTCTTTGGAAAATATGGTGGCCCTTAAAAGGGCCGTTGGGTTTGAGATCAGTTGGAACTCAACAATATCATGTCATAAATTTAAGCACGTTCACCTCGGATACGTCTGGCCAATTGGATATCCTTGGGCATGATGGTGACACGCTTAGCATGAATAGCGCACAAGTTGGTGTCCTCAAATAGACCGACCAAGTAAGCCTCAGAGGCTTCTTGGAGAGCCATGACGGCTGAGCTTTGGAAACGTAAATCGGTCTTGAAATCTTGAGCAATTTCACGGACGAGACGTTGGAATGGCAGCTTCCGGATGAGGAGCTCAGTGCTCTTTTGGTAACGACGGATTTCACGGAGGGCAACGGTACCGGGGCGGTAACGATGAGGCTTCTTTACACCTCCGGTGGCAGGGGCACTCTTACGGGCAGCCTTGGTGGCGAGCTGCTTCCTTGGAGCTTTACCTCCGGTAGATTTACGAGCAGTTTGCTTGGTACGAGCCATTGCAAAAGAGTGGGTTCAAGTTGGTTTTGTGGAAAGTTTATCTGTTGTCAGGTCACAAAGACAAAACGGAATGAAGAACATTAGTTTCATGCACCCTATTTATATGAACGTGTTGAGTAGAACTGCATCAACTGCATGTAGCGAGAGAATTTCAGTAGGGAGAATCAACAGACATGACTATGAACCTAATATGCATCATTTACATGATGCTGGAAAGGGGGGTTAGAGGGCTTTGCACACAAGTAATACCATCCCTAAACACTGAACGTACCACAACAGTTCTTATGTATTTGTTCTCTTTAAGAGGGGCCTCGAGGGCAATGCTGAAAGATTCCAACTCAAAACTCAACCCACCGCAGACGTATAAAATAAAGCTCAACTAGCTACTCAGGCATCATTTGAGTCCGTAATATCAAAGCAATAACATTCTCTTCATTTCAACCTTCAACCAAAAACTCATACCAAAATGTCTGGCCGTGGCAAAGGAGGAAAAGTGAAGGGAAAGGCAAAGTCCCGTTCAAGCCGTGCAGGACTTCAGTTCCCAGTTGGTCGTATCCATCGTCTCTTGAGAAAGGGAAATTACGCTGAGCGAGTGGGAGCTGGAGCTCCAGTTTATCTCGCTGCCGTGATGGAATACTTGGCTGCTGAGGTTCTCGAGTTGGCCGGTAACGCCGCTCGTGATAACAAGAAGACCCGTATTATTCCCCGTCATCTCCAACTTGCCATCCGTAATGACGAAGAATTGAACAAGCTGTTATCTGGTGTGACCATTGCGCAAGGTGGTGTGTTGCCCAACATCCAGGCTGTCCTCCTCCCTAAGAAAACTGAAAAGAAATCTGCTTAAGTTGAATATAGTTTGAACAGACTATTACCCAACGGCCCTTTTAAGGGCCACCAAATATTTCGAAGAGCATATTATGAATTTTATTATTTACGACTAAATGTAGACGCAATACCATAAACGCATTGAATTTTATCATTATGATTTCCCAACCATGTTTCGGCTTACAGCGAATGAGCATATTATGAACCCATAATTTTGACTGGATGTGAGGTTTACGAAGACAAGTGCGAGTCATGATGTGTGCTTGAATATATGAGTTTTAAAGGAATTTTATGACAATTTACCATCGATTATATGCATTAGTGTTGCAAAATTACCCACATCCTATGAACTTTGATTACGAAAATTTCTAAACAAACATCAGCCCGGACTGCATGATCTACGAAATTTCCAGATTAATTTGAAAGATAGCGTTGATACGCCAAAAATTAAAGGAGTATAATACAAATATTAAACCTGTCAAATAATAATGAATTCATTTCTAATGTTGTCGTAAAAGTAGTTTCTTCTTGACTTCTTACAATAATCTGCTGCTTTACTGTGTAGTGTAGTAGAAATTTATCAGGTGGATGCCGTTGTATTATAAAAACAGTGTGATTTTCAGTTCAAATAGAATTGCAAAAGAGAAGGAACAAAATCATTAATCAAATGTGATATAAAAATGTTATTTGTTCTAGCTCTGGAATGTAGCATTTGTGGAAATTAATTCTTTGCGTTGATCATGATTAAATGAGATTCCCCAAGTGATGTGTCAAATTACCCACAAACTAGTGTACATACTATATGTTTATAAGGATACATTTGCATAAAAGAAGTATCCACTTTCTGATGATAACAATCATGCATTTCATTTCAGAGCTGCTTCGTTCAACCAGGCACGTCCGCACTCTTGTATAAAATACTCTCTCAAACTCATGAAAGCCATCATTTACGAAAATTTATTCGTTTCTTTTACTTATTCTTTGTAAAACTTGCATCAA
The DNA here is from genome assembly GCA_964034955.1 of Orchesella flavescens. Lineage (NCBI taxonomy): Eukaryota > Metazoa > Arthropoda > Collembola > Entomobryomorpha > Orchesellidae > Orchesella > Orchesella flavescens. Next base: position 21,744,398 of record OZ035958.1, on the reverse strand, counting down.
AGTACCAAAATGACTGGCCGTGGTAAAGGAGGAAAGGGACTTGGAAAGGGGGGTGCCAAGCGTCACAGGAAAGTATTGCGTGATAACATCCAAGGTATCACCAAGCCCGCCATCCGTCGTCTAGCTCGTCGTGGTGGAGTCAAGCGTATCTCTGGTTTGATTTACGAAGAGACTCGTGGAGTACTGAAAGTATTTCTGGAGAACGTGATCAGGGACGCTGTAACCTACACTGAGCACGCCAAGAGGAAGACCGTCACTGCCATGGACGTTGTCTATGCTCTCAAGCGTCAAGGAAGAACCCTTTACGGATTCGGAGGTTAAAAATCCCAATTGCAACAAATTTACGAACCCAACGGCCCTTTTAAGGGCCACCATATCCTTCGAAGAGCAAATGTATTTGTTATTGATAGATATGAATATAATAATTGTTTCCACTCACAAACTTCATATTAAATGTTTTTATCATCAACAAAATTTTATTTTCATGTTACCTGTAGAAATGTGATATGAAATGAGCAATCCGTGAATCTGAATAATGGATGCAATTTTAAAGTTGTGTAGTCATCCCTGTTATTTAGTTTTTCGCGCATATTTGTACTGATGACCGATGCTAGATTATCGCAAAATACATAATGTAGATGCATGATTTAAAAGATGAACAAAAATGGTATGTATTCCATAAATCCCAAATTCATAGGCAATGTCTATCATCATAAACGGAAGCAACTATTATATATTTCACACGCAGTTGCAATACTCATACATATCTATGTCAGGACGTTTGAAGTACTATAAATTAGAAAATGAACAATGTAATCATTCCGCTATGCATTAAACAGGTCTCCATACCGTCATCGCAAAAGTTGTTACTCTTATTCAATCAAAGTCAATATATCTTTCAGCTTTAGGTTTAGTAACTAAAATTGATACTTCAAATTTCATTCATAAAATGAAACACACCCGACTTTTCTCATTTAAATTGCTCTTTGGAAAGTTTGGTGGCCCTTAAAAGGGCCGTTGGTTTAAAAATGAAGTGATCAATGATCGACTGATAATTCCGAAATCCTTATTTCTTTGCCTTGGGAGCTGCCTTCTTTGGAGATGCGGTCTTGGGTTTAGCTGGAACCTTGGCTTTCATGGTCTTGGGAGCCTTTGCTTTTGGTGCTTTTGCCTTGGCTGGAGCTTTCTTTGCAGCTGCGGGTTTTGGTGCCGCTGCTGGCTTGGCTTTAGGAGATGCTGGCTTCTTGGCTGCTGCAGCTTTCTTTGGGCTCTTGGGCGCTTTTAATTTAGCAGCGGCCTTTGGTGCCTTTGCCGCAACCTTTGGTTTTGGTGAAGCTGGAGCTGCTGGCTTGGCTTTTGGAGCAGCGGCTTTCTTAGCAGCAGGCTTCTTTACGGCTTTCTTGGCTGGCGAACCAGCGGCTTTGACCTTCTTGGCAGCTGGCTTCTTCTCACCAGCAGGTTTCTTTGCTGGTTTTGGCTTGACAGCCAACTTGAATGAGCCTGCTGCTCCAGATCCCTTAGGTTGAGTGAGCTTTCCACTTTCAACTGCCTTCTTGAGAGCTTTCTTGATGAAAGTCCCTTGTTTTTGAACATCCACTTTGTGCACATCAGCGATGTACTTCTTAATGGCTTGGAGGGAAGAGCCTCCCTTGTCGCTCAGCTTGGTAATGGCTTCAATAACCATTTCAGCGTTAGATGGGTGAGTGGCGGGCTTCTTCTCTCCCTTGGGCTTGGCTACTTTGGCGGCTTTTGGCTTTGCTGCTGCCTTCCCCTTCTTTGGGGTGGCTGCTGCAGGAGGAGCCGCAGCTGGTGTAGTTTCAGGAGCTTCAGCATCAGACATGGTTAATACAAAGTTTGTTGTTGGTTGAAGAGAGGAATTGAACTAAAATCAGGTTTCACACGAACAGATATATGCGCAAGCATTTGCAATTGGATTATATACCAGCATTCAGAAAGAGTGCGGACGTGCCTGGTCATGACCAAACGGTTACGTGGTGCTTGTTTTTCTTCTACTCAAACGAGCGGTGGTGAACTGGTTTTAACCCAGGTTGGGTAATTTTATCTAGTCTTTCAGCTACTAAGATATCATCGTCATTTATATGTAACCCTGTTCATGGTACTGAAAGCCAAATGGGAAAAATGCACCTCAGGAATTCGTCACACTAATTTCCGTGGTAGTATTGGGTATTACATAAATATTGTTGGAATTTAATAATGTATTGGAAGTGAGCTTTCAGCAATTGATTATTACGTATGCCCTAATGTATTAAAATCTCATGCATGTTAAGCAGTATTATCAGATTGCAAGCTTTAAAAAAATCGGACTACGCTCTTCAAAAAAGCTATTACATTAAAATAAATTTCCGGATATGCGTAAGGGAGTTCAGACAGTATTATCATCAACTTCAATTTGTACATAAAACACTTCCATTCGTTTCAGCGTTATTAAAAGTCGTATATTTTTATCAGCGTAAGCGTCCTCACTATACATTTTTACAAGTTATTTCTTGCTTTCCACTTTCCATCTATGAAAATGTATCCCAGCTATTTTTGTCAGGCTAGTGCTTTCGAAGATTTTTGGAGCGAAGAAGTGCCATCATTCCTAACAGGTGAAAATATGTAAGAAAAATCTAAGGCTGTAATTATTTCAATCTCAGTAAGTAAATGATATTTAAACGTCGATTTAGTATGTATCCAAACAAAAAAATTCCAGTTAAAACGGTTTTTTATGAAGTGAAGTGGGATGGATTGAAAGGATATTGTGGGTAGGGCATTTCATATTATTTATTTGCATTTACTTAAAATATATATTATTTGCTCTCGGTAAAATGTGGTGGCCCTTAAAAGGGCCGTTGGGTTCAATGTTTTTGTTGTCAAAAGTTGAGATTTTAACCTCCGAATCCGTAGAGGGTTCTTCCTTGACGCTTGAGAGCATAGACAACGTCCATGGCAGTGACGGTCTTCCTTTTGGCGTGCTCAGTGTAGGTAACAGCGTCCCTGATTACGTTCTCAAGAAATACTTTCAAAACTCCACGAGTTTCCTCGTAAATCAGACCAGAAATACGCTTGACTCCACCACGACGTGCTAGACGACGGATGGCGGGCTTGGTGATACCTTGGATGTTATCACGCAATACTTTCCTGTGACGCTTGGCACCCCCCTTTCCAAGACCCTTTCCTCCTTTACCACGACCGGTCATATTGAGACTTTGCTTTGGATTTGCTTGAAAAAGTAGCTGTTGAAATGAACAAGTTTGGCAGAATGAAGCTTTGGTTGGTTTCCCACTTGGTTTTTATACAAGAGTGCGGACGTGCCTGATGCTCAAGAACGGCTGTTTGTAGAAGAAAAACCTTGATGTTGAGTGGTTGGCTTTGTGATATTATTTGTAAAGCATCAGGCAACTTTCATGTGGATGGGATACATGATGCATATATGTATATGGTTTACATTGACATTTTCTACAAATCGATATGTTATCGCCTGCATGAGATATAATACTTCTCTACATGTAAGGTGACAATGGAAAATAACCACTCTCAAAATAATTTCTTAATATAGCCTTCTTTATTCAAAGTTGAATTGAGTGGTAGGACGTAATGCGTTAGATTTGTAATATGCATTTGTGTTGGGATATTGCGGCCTTATGGGATCATATTATGGAAACTAAATTAATTCTAGTTACGAAGAAACTTAAATAAATTTATGCAGTATCAAACTTGAATACTTCCATGTTTAATTAAAATGTGTAGAAAATAAATGTGATACGACCTGGGCATCAGTTTTTGCATATTTTGCTCATATCATCAATACACGTATGAGCTTGCTCTTTCATAATTTTTAAAATATGATTTCATTAAATAGCAGCAGCGTTCTTATGTTACCAACTTAGTATAAACGTTTTTTATCAAGATGTTGGAAGAAGTTTGCATACTTGCATAATAGCATTTCGCTGTATTATTTTCATGTGATTTATTCTTTGTGATTTATTATATTAGTGTGATAAATTCATTACGTTCATCATTCTCATTTGTTTTTGAGCTATGCATAAATGTCGATGATCTAACTATCAAAGTATGCGCTTATATCAGTTTCATAATTACGGGTTCAGTAAAACTGTTTGAAGTGACGGCGTAATGACCATTTTAATGTTGATTGATACAATAATCATGCTTATATTCATTTATGTGCCAAATCCATGAGATGAATTATGAATTTAATATTTTGTTTGCTCTCAGGAAATTTTGGTGGCCCTTAAAAGGGCCGTTGGGTTTGAACGATCAATCAGAGTTCTTTTTAGTTTACTTGGAGGAAGTGTATTTGGTGACAGCCTTGGTTCCTTCTGACACGGCGTGCTTGGCCAATTCTCCGGGAAGAAGAAGTCGCACTGCAGTTTGGATTTCCCGAGAGGTGATGGTGGTCCTCTTGTTGTAGTGAGCGAGACGGGAAGCCTCAGCAGCAATACGCTCGAAAAGGTCATTCACAAAAGAGTTCATGATGGACATGGCCTTTGAGGAAACTCCAGTGTCAGGGTGGACCTGCTTCAACACTTTGTAAATGTAGATAGCGTAGGATTCCTTCCTCTTTCCCTTGCGCTTCTTCTTTCCATCTCCTTTGGTGATATTCTTTTGGGCCTTTCCTGCCTTCTTGGCAGCCTTTCCACTGACCTTTGGTGGCATGGTGAGAGAGTTTTGGAGAGTTGGGTAGAGAATAAATGAAACTTTCAGGTTGAGAGCAAGAGAGTGAATGATGAAGAGCAGTCGAGGATGTTTGCTATTTATGTGAGAAGGGTGAGTTGAGTTTTGAGTTGAGTTGCCTAAAATTTGAGTTGAGGCGGAGCTTGGTTGAGTTGAAATCCTCCTTCTTCAGCTTTGGTTGAGTTGAAAAAAGAGGGAAATGGGAAGCTAGGGACCAGTGGGTGGTGGTTCACCCGTTTGGTTTTTATGCACTATATCTTGTGTGTGTTTGCCCTCTCTTTGCATTTAGCTGCCCTCTTTGTTAAGGAATATTGCGTTTTTGTTCACTACGGAATCATTACGTAGATGTTACTTTCCAAGCATATTACAAAGTAAGTAAAACCCAAATGTAAAAGGGAAGAACGGAAGAAGGCTTCAATATATATTTGTGTGTGAAACAGGATACGTCAGAAACAAAAAATAAAAATTGGCGGTTGGAAAAGCTGATTGGGTCATGTTTGTCAGAGATGATAAAAATTTGGAGGGAACACATCCAACATGAATTATGCCTACTTTAGCATGTTACAGAAATAAAAAGTGACCCTTTCATTTTTTATCTGCGCTCTTTCAAACATGTTTATATTATGCAGTAAAGCCCATACTGCATACATAACTCAGGCTTTTTCGGTGGGATGGAGAGTTAGATCCAGCAAAATAATATTTTACTGCAGCAGATGCATACTTGATATTCCAAAAAATTCAATACATGCAATCACCATTGAGCTCGCAACGTATCACAAAAGTATTTCCATTCTGCTGGCTTGTCAAATGGATACAATCTTCATATTCTATATGAAATTTACAACACTGAAAACTGTCATGTACCTAAAAATGAAATTTTAGTTTTATCATCAAATGCATTTGAATATATCTATCTGTGAAGATCATATTTTGCGCTGATATTTTACAAACTGTAAAGATCTGCTGAATGCAGTGTGGGAAACCACTAAAAATTCATTTTCAATGCATGGTCAAATAATTCTATTGAGTTCAATGTCAATGTGAAAAATTGAACCAACTTCTTGTAACAACCGTAAGAATTATTGTTAAAAGAAATTTAATATCAATTTCTCCTTCGAAAATATTCAGTGTAAATGCTGTACTTTTACGAAGCATCAGAATGTGCCATTTAAAATAATCAAATGTACCTTTTCGAGAGTAATTGACACCCTTAAATTTGAAAAAATGCTTGCAAGAATTAATTATGCAGATGAACCAGATTCCAGAATTATGCTAGTAGAAACACATTCGTATGATGAAAGCAAAGGTACAATATTAAAGCAGTCATTAACATTATATGCATATGAATGATAAATAGGATGCATAATTTGAAGCGTAATAATTTGTTGGAACTAATCAATAGTATTTAAGCTCTTGGGAAAAAGTGGTGGCCCTTAAAAGGGCCGTTGGTTTAAAGTGAAGTCAAAATTCCAGGAAATTTAAGCACGTTCTCCTCGGATACGTCTGGCCAATTGGATGTCCTTGGGCATGATGGTGACACGCTTGGCGTGGATAGCGCACAAGTTGGTGTCCTCAAAGAGACCGACCAAGTAAGCCTCAGAGGCTTCTTGGAGAGCCATGACGGCTGAGCTTTGGAAACGTAAATCGGTCTTGAAATCTTGAGCAATTTCACGAACGAGACGTTGGAAGGGAAGTTTGCGGATGAGGAGCTCAGTGCTCTTTTGGTAACGACGGATTTCACGAAGGGCGACGGTACCGGGGCGGTAACGATGGGGCTTCTTTACACCTCCGGTGGCTGGAGCGCTCTTACGGGCAGCCTTGGTGGCAAGTTGCTTCCTTGGAGCTTTACCTCCGGTGGATTTACGAGCAGTTTGCTTGGTACGAGCCATTTCGCAGGTAGAAGTTGGTTGGTTTAGGGAAGAAGATTAGTTGTTCAATATTCAGCTTGGAGAGTTGGAATGAGAAAAATATGCTCAGCAACAGGGTATTTATATGCATGAGTTGAGTTGACTCTCAAAGAGCATATAGAAACTCAAGTCTTATTTTCCAAGAGTAAGCAGAAGGGTAAAGAGGGATAAAAGTAAGCAACCCAAACTGGCTTCACATACCTAACATACCCAATGCTAACACATTCGTTCTTTTTCTTGTTTACTCTACTTGTACCTAGAATCTGTTTGAGGTAGAGGTTTGTGAATGTGTACCTTTTTGTTTTTTATGTAGAATCCCTGTGTGTTACACACGAAGCCACTTTAGCTGGTGCAGCTGCTGGAAGTATCCCAACTGAAAATTCAACCCAGGCAAGAGTGTGAACCCCCAAACTTCTAAGCTCCACCTCTTTAGAGGGACCCAACTCAACTCTCAACCCAGCTCATCCGTATAAATACCAGCTCAAACTGCAATATAGCTATCACTTGTATTTGCATCACCAAGCCGTGAACACTCATTTTACTCGTAATACAAACACTAACAAACCCCTAATATCATCATGTCTGGCCGTGGTAAAGGAGGAAAAGTCAAGGGAAAGGCAAAGTCCCGTTCCAGCCGTGCAGGACTTCAGTTCCCAGTTGGTCGTATCCATCGTCTCTTGAGAAAGGGAAATTACGCTGAGCGAGTGGGAGCTGGAGCTCCAGTTTATCTCGCTGCCGTTATGGAGTACTTGGCTGCTGAGGTTCTCGAGTTGGCAGGTAACGCCGCTCGTGATAACAAGAAGACTCGTATCATTCCTCGTCATCTCCAACTTGCCATCCGTAATGACGAAGAATTGAACAAGCTGTTGTCTGGTGTGACCATCGCCCAAGGTGGTGTTTTGCCCAACATCCAGGCTGTACTCCTCCCCAAGAAAACCGAAAAGAAATCTGCTTAAATTGATCTCAACTCCAACAAGATTATTTGTACCCAACGGCCCTTTTAAGGGCCACCAAATATTTCGAAGAGCCATTTTATAACTACGTCAGATAAATGCTTAAAAATATGTTGAGGATTTCACCAAACGCTTGATTGCCCTTGCATTTTGATGAATTCATGTTTAATGCCTTTCATGCACAATGATTCTTCATAATTTTGATTCTGCGTATGCACGACGCCAATGAACCTAAGATTGGTATGCATCTTCAATCGACTCAGAATTGACAGTCTCATAAATATAAGCTTACAATATTTATGCATAACAAATTAGTTTTATAAATGATGAATTATTACTTTTTTTTCGTATAATGACTCCAATAAAGCTTTGCAATGCGACGGTTTATATTTAGTTAATGATCACAACATTAAGTTTAGTCATGAAAACCTAATCAATTGTGAATAATACGACGAAACACTTGTTTAAAAATTTGATTTAGTTCATTAGCAAATTTTACTACTTCCATTCATAGCTTCATAGCAGAAAATTCATGGGTTCGTTAACTTGGTTATTTCATTTTTACCTAATTGTTGTACAGGAATGAATCTGTTTAATAGTCAACGATTTAGTTATCGAAGTCCCATGAAGGCATAAAAGTCAGACCTTATATAAGCTCTTCAAATCATTAAATGCCAAGCACCTCGTTTTGCATTCCAATTCGACATGGAAGCCTAGTTCCAAAATCATGAAATAAAATGAATGACATTGAAAATAGTTAGCACTCCAGCTAATAGCGTATTCCTGATTGTAAGCTAGACTTTCATACCAGGAGAATATTCCAGTAACTGCAACGATCACGTTAATAAGAGCGGTTATTTTCTATTGTTACTAACCAAACTACATAAAAAGCATTAATCAAACTCAACAGGATTCCGTAGAGCAAAGTCAAAGCAAAAAGTATTTATTCATTTGATGCACACGTAGAGCCGTTCCACTGCGTCAGGTACGTCCGCACTCTAGTATAAAATCAGAGTTACAAACCCATTCAAGCTTCATTCAATCCAACTTGCTCATTTCAACATAATATCTTTCAAGTAAATACAAAGCAAAGTCTCAATATGACTGGACGTGGTAAAGGAGGAAAAGGTCTTGGAAAGGGGGGTGCTAAGCGTCACAGGAAAGTATTGCGTGATAACATCCAAGGTATCACCAAGCCCGCCATCCGTCGTCTAGCTCGTCGTGGTGGAGTCAAGCGTATCTCTGGTCTGATTTACGAGGAAACTCGTGGAGTTTTGAAAGTATTTCTTGAGAACGTGATCAGGGACGCTGTAACCTACACTGAGCATGCCAAGAGGAAGACCGTCACTGCCATGGACGTTGTCTATGCTCTCAAGCGTCAAGGAAGAACCCTTTACGGATTCGGAGGTTAAACATTCCAAATTGCAACAAATTTACAAACCCAACGGCCCTTTTAAGGGCCACCCCATTTTCCTAAGAGCAAATATATGAACTTACATAAAAATTATAATCATCATAAACCATCTTGGTTATAAAAAAATACAACCGAGTTGTGTATCATATTTGGTTGTAAGGATTTACTTAACAGTTTGAAGATCAAACGTTTATTTTTTATTGCAAACATATCATAATTATACTAATACAGCAGCATACATAGCCTGTAAAAAACTCAGAAAGATGAAAGCTTCAGTTTTTAAATATACTTGTTTCAACTTACCCCATTCATAAATTAGCTAATTTTAATAAAAGTCCTTCACCCAACTAACATTTTATAGGCAGCATAATAAACGCAAAATCATAAACACCGTAATTCCTGATGTGAAACTGTGATTCCTGTAATAAGTGTGTAAGACTGAATTTATTCATTCTCAAACTTGTAAATTTATATGCATTCTTTATGAAACGAATCCTCATCATCATCATATTCATTTAATAGAAAACTTATTGCTCTTTGTAAATTTTGGTGGCCCTTAAAAGGGCCGTTGGTTTAAGTTTTTAGTCAAGCAATGTCAAATGAGATCCATTTACTGCTTCTTGGCTTTGGGAGCAGCTTTCTTTGGAGCGGCAGACTTGGGCTTGGCTGGAGCTTTAGCTTTCATGGTCTTGGGTGCCTTTGGTGCTGTTGGCTTGGTTGCTGGCGCCTTCTTTACAGGTGTTGCTCTGGCTTTTGGAGCTGACCTGGGTTTCGCTGCGACAGGGGCTGGTGGAGCTGCAGCCACAGCCGGTGCTTTGGCTTTCTTAGGGCTGTTGGGTGCCTTTGGCTTGGCTGCGGCCTTTGGTGCCTTGGCCTTCTTTGCTTTTGGTGAAGCTGCAGCTTTTGGAGCAGCGGCTTTCTTAGCAGCAGGCTTCTTTGCGGCTTTCTTGGCTGGAGAACCAGCCGCTTTGACCTTCTTGGCTTTGGGCTTTTTCTCACCAGCAGGTTTCTTTTCAGGTTTTGGCTTGACAGCCAACTTGAAGGAGCCTGCTGCTCCAGATCCCTTGGGTTGAGTGAGCTTTCCACTCTCAACTGCCTTCTTGAGAGCTTTCTTGATGAAAGTCCCTTGTTTTTGAACATCCACTTTGTGCACATCAGCGATGTACTTCTTGATGGCTTGGAGGGAAGAACCCCCCTTGTCACTCAGCTTGGTAATGGCTTCAATAACCATTTCAGCGTTGGATGGGTGAGTGGCGGGCTTCTTCTCTCCCTTGGGCTTGGCTACTTTGGCGGCTTTTGGCTTTGCTGCTGCCTTCCCCTTCTTTGGGGTGGCTGCTGCAGGAGGAGCCGCAGCTGGTGTAGTTTCAGGAGCTTCAGTATCAGACATTGTTAATACAAAGGTTGTTGTTGGTTGAAGAGTAGAAATCAACTAAAATCAGGTTTCACAGAAAAAGATATATGCGCTGGCTATTGAAAGTGAGTTATATACCAGCATTCAGAAAGAGTGCGGACGTGCCTGGTCACGACCAAGCGGTTATGCATTTCTTTTTTCCATCTATTCAACGCAGAGCCAACGGAAATCATTTCAACTCATCGTCCCTATTCATTTTTATATGATCAGTAATGGTGAGATCATGGTTATTTATGTGTAGCCTTGCTTATGGTAGATTTCAAATCTAAATCACAAAAATGCACTTGATATTTTTGCTCCCATAATCCATAGTTGAATGTGAAATACTTTACTACGTAATTGGAAATAATGTAATTGCAGTAATGAGATATTTAGGCATGGAAATATATTTTTATCAAATCTCATTGATTTTTATTATGAGTATTATAAAAGTAGTTTCCCCCATGTACTTATTTATTGTGGATTTATTGTGTGTGTTACTTGTAGATTAAAAAATATAAGGGAATTGCAAGTACTCCCCTCAATACTATTCCATGTGTTATGAATTGAAATGAAATTGAACACATTGAAGTATAATATGTATTGCCTGAAAAGTATAAAGTAACAAACGAACAAGCGAAGTAAAATTACATAAATAAGAATCTACTTAATAATATATTATATGTGGCATTGGCTGTTTTTGGGGCTGCGTCTTTAATACGAATTTTTACAAATTTTCTTACCATAGTTTGGCCATAACCCGCAAACAATATTATGTACATGATACTAATGCACATGATTTTAAATGATCCCATCCCAATAAATGATGTTGTTTTTTAATGAATTAAGTCTTATGGTAGAAAAGCCATTTATATCTCATTTTCTTTCAGTGCGTAGGAAACGATATATGTATCTATCATATTATTTGAATGAATGAAGACAAATTTATTTGCTCTCGGTAAATTTTGGTGGCCCTTAAAAGGGCCGTTGGGTTTGTAAATGTGTTGGAATTATGAATTTTTAACCTCCGAATCCGTACAGGGTTCTTCCTTGACGCTTGAGAGCATAGACAACGTCCATGGCAGTAACGGTCTTCCTCTTGGCGTGCTCAGTGTACGTGACAGCGTCCCTGATTACGTTTTCAAGGAAAACTTTCAAAACTCCACGAGTCTCCTCGTAAATCAGACCGGAGATACGCTTGACTCCACCACGACGAGCTAGACGACGGATGGCGGGCTTGGTGATACCTTGGATGTTATCACGCAATACTTTCCTGTGACGCTTGGCACCCCCCTTTCCAAGACCCTTTCCTCCTTTACCACGACCAGTAATTTTGAGACTTTGGGTTGGATTTGCTTGAACGATAAAATGCTGAAATGAGCTAGTTGGATAGAATGAAGCTACAATGTGTTTGTAACCCTAGTTTTATACTAGAGTGCGGACGTGCCTGGTGAAGTTAAGACAGGTTTGTACTGAGAGAGGGATGCATGGTATTATTGTAAACGAACTGGCAGGCAGGTTTGAGGTGGCGTACTTGGTTTTCAACAGATCGATATATGGCTGTCTTCTTCAAGTGTTTTTTGTAGTGCTTCTGTACATGTAATACATCAATGGAAAACAACCCCTCTCTAAATTATTTCTTTTCAATCCTTCTGCATTCATAGTTGAAGTGGGTATTTGGTGCAAACGTTAACTTAATAATATAAAAATTTTGATGATGAAAATGAACTTGAATGAATTTATGAAAACTTCAATATTTACCCGTGTGCAAAATTACTAATATTGTCATAGCATCCGTTTTTATGCAGTCATTTTCGAACTAAAAAAATACGGAACATGCAATAAGTTATAGCAGCTTATAGAATAGTATTAAGACGCAAAAATATACTTGATAGCTTTGTAGATAATGAAAATATAATTTACGTTGCATCATCATACATTAAAAATTCCATGGCAAATATTCATATCCGAGGATATTCACATGAAAATTATGAATCATATTAAGCATCAGTCTCATTATAAATTCAAACTGTGATTGTAAATTAGTTCTGAATTACAGCATTCAATCCTTCTTGCATACCTAAATGTCCTAATTTTTATGCAATAAGCTGTAAAAAGAACTAGTGAATTAATTAAATTGTTTGCTCTTAGGAAATTGTGGTGGCCCTTAAAAGGGCCGTTGGGTTTTTAACACACACATTCGAGATCAGTGAAAGCTGATATTTCGACGTGAGTTCATATCATTTTCCGGTTTACTTGGAGGAAGTGTATTTGGTGACAGCCTTGGTTCCTTCTGACACGGCGTGCTTGGCCAATTCTCCGGGAAGAAGAAGTCGCACTGCAGTTTGGATTTCCCGAGAGGTGATGGTGGTCCTCTTGTTGTAGTGAGCAAGACGGGAAGCCTCAGCAGCAATACGCTCGAAAAGGTCATTCACGAAAGAGTTCATGATGGACATGGCCTTTGAGGAAACTCCAGTGTCAGGGTGAACCTGCTTCAACACTTTGTAAATGTAGATAGCGTAGGATTCCTTCCTCTTTCCCTTGCGCTTCTTCTTTCCATCTCCTTTGGTTATATTCTTTTGGGCCTTTCCTGCCTTCTTGGCAGCCTTTCCACTGACCTTTGGTGGCATGGTGAGAGAGTTTTGGATTAAGTTGGGTAGAGAATAAATGAAACTTTCAGCTTGAGAGCGAGAGAGTGAATGATGACGAGTAGTTGAGGATGGTTGCTATTTATGTGAGAAGGGTGAGTTGAGTTTTGAGTTGAGTTGCCTAAAAGTTGAGTTGAGGCGGAGCTTGGTTGAGTTGAAATCCTCCTTTTTCAGCTTTGGTTGAGTTGAAAGAAGAGGGAAATGGGAAGCTAGGGACAAGTGGGTGGTTCACCCGTTTGGTTTTTATGCTCTATGTTTGTGTATGCTTGCCCGCTCTTTGCATTCAGCTGTACTCTTTGTTGAGGGATACTGCGTTTTTGTTTACTGGTGAATCATTATCATCATACACGTACTTACTACTTTCCAAGCATATTACAAAGCAACCAAAGCCCAAGTGCAGAATGGAAGAAGGCTTCAATGTATATTTGAGTGTAAAACAGGATGCGTCAGTGACAAAAAATAAAAATTGGCGGTTGGAAAAGCAGATGTTGGGTTGTGTTGTTAAAGGATAAAATAAATTTAGAGGGAACATAATATCCAATATCTACTATGGCATCTTATATAGAAAGTGGTCGCTTCATTTTTTATCCAAGCTCTTCCAACCTTGTACAAGTTATGCAAACAAGCCCATATTCTGCGCATATAAGTCATGTTTAAGTGGGGTCGAGGGTTGGAAGTTCCAGCCAAACGAAAACAACATTTTATTTTTTACAAATTATTTCCATTTTGCTGCGTTTGCTGGCTTGTCCAATGTAAATATCATCCTGTATAAAATCCAAAACTGTGATGTGATGTAATTAAAAATGGAATTTAATTTGATCATAAAATGCATTTGAATATTTTTCCCTGCGAAGAATGTATATTTTGCTGTGATATTTCATAAGCTAAAGATCTGCTTAATAAAGTACGGGCAGCTAGAAATATAAAATTCATTTTCAATCCATTGTCAAATCCATTCTACAGATTGATTTTAAAGTGGATCTCTTCTTCGAATATAAATAATAACCTTGAATGTTCTGTGCAAACGCTCTACTTTACCAAAACATCAGAGGTTGTAATATTAATAATCCAATGTACTTTTCCGCAAGTAATTGATATCCGTTAATTCATCAACAAATGCTTCAAAATATTATTTATGTGGATGAATGAGATTCCAGAATTGCATTCGTAGAAACATGTTTGTATGATGAAAGTGTAAAATATTAAAGCAGTCATCAACATTATATGCATATGGATGATAAGTATGACGCATAATTTGAAGCATAACTTGTTGGAATTAATCAATAAATTTTAGCTCTTGGGAAAAAGTGGTGGCCCTTAAAAGGGCCGTTGGTTTAAAGTGAAGTCAAAATTCCAGGAAATTTAAGCACGTTCTCCTCGGATACGTCTGGCCAATTGGATGTCCTTGGGCATGATGGTGACACGCTTGGCGTGGATAGCGCACAAGTTGGTGTCCTCAAAGAGACCGACCAAGTAAGCCTCAGAGGCTTCTTGGAGAGCCATGACGGCTGAGCTTTGGAAACGTAAATCCGTCTTGAAATCTTGAGCAATTTCACGAACAAGACGTTGGAAGGGAAGTTTGCGGATGAGGAGCTCAGTGCTCTTTTGGTAACGACGGATTTCACGAAGGGCGACGGTACCAGGTCGGTAACGATGGGGCTTCTTTACACCTCCGGTGGCTGGAGCGCTCTTACGGGCAGCCTTGGTGGCGAGCTGCTTCCTCGGAGCTTTACCTCCGGTGGATTTACGGGCAGTTTGCTTGGTACGAGCCATTACGCTTGGTTTATGATAGAGGAAGATTAGTTGTTGATGGTTCAGTTAAGGAAGTTGGAATGATGAAGAATGCTCAGCAATGGGGTATTTATATGCATAAGGTGAGTTGAGTTTCAAAGGATTTCAAAGTGTGAATGCATGGAAAAGTGGAAGCAACGGGAGTGGGTAACGCATATATGTGGAGCATAAGACATTGCATAGCACTACACAGTTACACACTGCAATTCAAGACCTATTTTCCAAGAGCACAGGAGGGAAAAGAGGGATAAGTAAGCAACCCAAACTGGCTTCACATACCTCTCAATGCTAACACATTCGTTCTTTTTCTTGTTTACTCTACTTGTACCTAGAATATGTTTGAGGCAGAGGTTTGTAAATGCATATACGTTTGGGTATGATATAGAATCTCTTTACGCTACACGCAACCAATGTAGTTGGTGCAGCTGCTGGATAAATAGCAACTCAAAATTCAACCCAGGCAAGAGTGTGAACCCCCAAACCTCCCAAGCTCCACCTCTTTAGAGGGACCCAACTCAATTCTCAACCCAGCTTATCCGTATAAATACCAACTCAAACTACAGTATAGCTATCACTTGTATTTGCATCACCAAGCCGTGAACACTCTTTTTACTTGTAATACAAACTCACCAAACCCCTTATATCATCATGTCTGGCCGTGGTAAAGGAGGAAAAGTTAAGGGAAAGGCAAAGTCCCGTTCCAGCCGTGCAGGACTTCAGTTCCCAGTTGGTCGTATCCATCGTCTCTTGAGAAAGGGAAATTACGCTGAGCGAGTGGGAGCTGGAGCTCCAGTTTATCTCGCTGCCGTTATGGAGTACTTGGCAGCTGAAGTTCTTGAGTTGGCAGGTAACGCCGCTCGTGATAACAAGAAGACCCGTATCATTCCTCGTCATCTCCAACTTGCCATCCGTAATGACGAAGAATTGAACAAGCTGTTGTCTGGTGTGACCATTGCCCAAGGTGGTGTGTTGCCCAACATCCAGGCTGTCCTCCTCCCCAAGAAAACCGAAAAGAAGTCTGCTTAAGTTGATCTCAATTCCAACAAGATTATTTGTACCCAACGGCCCTTTTAAGGGCCACCAAATATTTCGAAGAGCCATTTTTTAACTATAACTATGATCGTGTATGCATATTTATGAACCCCACCTAAAAGCGTTTGGTCTACGCTATACTTTGATGATTTGCATGGTTTCAATAAAGAGTAGTTGTGGCGAGTAAATTCTAAGTTGTTTCTTGGAGTTTTAGGCCTCTAATATGCTATGGAACATGAATATGGATCATGAATGATAATTTTGAAACATTGGCCACACCAAGGTCTGCAATAAGAGTTTTCGGTTGTAGTTGATGATAATTAAATCTGGGCTAGGCATGAAAACGATAGAATAGATAACACGGCGATATATGCGTTTTTTATTCGGAAATTTCATTTCGTTTTTATGGATTTATAATGTAAGTATGCATCATTGTAATATTCATAAAGCGAGAGTATCCCTTTTTAATTCATAACTTTATGCAGATTGGCGTTTTAAAACATTTGTAACCCAATTTTATTAATTAGCAACCTAATAATTGAACTATGGTATTGAAATATCATGAAATGAAAATGAATGCTAGTAAAATGAGTGGCCAATCTGCGTAAGTGTATTGCTAGATAAATTTTTAAAATATTTTAGTTTGGGGGAAAGTGTTGAACTTCCCTTATTAACCTGCGATCGAAGATCAATCAAAAGCAGGTTTTTAACCTGCGATCGAAGATCAATCAAAAGCAGGTTTTTTAGAATGGATCATAGTGTGTCTGTCTGTCCGTCCGTCTGTCCGTCTGTTCGCACGATAACTTCTACACCGTTGAAGATTTTCAAAAATTCTTTTTGCTAAACGATACCTTAGGTCAAGCTCTTGGCTAAGTTCTAAGATGAGCAAAATCGGTCAACGGTAACTGGGTCAAAGGTCAAGGTCAAAAAATTTTAATAGCAAAACATGGCTTATGATACATCAAAATGATGCTATTTTTCAAGAAAAACCCCAACTATGCTAATATCAAAGTTCAGAAATGACCCCAGCGTGACCTATAAGCGATTAAAGGTCAATTTTTGAAAAAAAAATCTCAATAGCAGCCACAATTATGAAAATTTTCAAATCTTTTTTAAACCAATGAACTACTCAGACACATAGCTTATGCTAACTTTATTCAGCATAAATGCTAGATCGCAGGTTCCTATATATCTGCCTATTGTCAGGTTTATTGATCAGGTAATTAGAAGAGGTTATTTTCTATACATTGACAAAGGTTTTCGTTTATTAAACTTAGCTTATTAAACTAGTTTAATATACGAAAACCTTTGTCAATGTTTTCTATATTTGCTGTTGCTAACCAAACTAACTACCAAAACTGCACAACATAGATATATTCAAACTCAACAGAATTCCGTATATAGAATAGCTGAGACTGAAGGTATTCTTTCGTTTCATTCAGCCTTAGAGCCGTTCCACAGCGTCAGGCACGTCCGCACTCTAGTATAAAACCAGGGGTGCAAATCCATTGAAACTTCATTCAATCCAACTTGCTCATTTATACATTTTATCCTTCAAGTAGAAGCAACCCAAAGTCTCAAAATGACTGGTCGTGGTAAAGGAGGAAAGGGTCTTGGAAAGGGGGGTGCCAAGCGTCACAGAAAAGTATTGCGTGATAACATCCAAGGTATCACCAAGCCCGCTATTCGTCGTCTCGCTCGTCGTGGTGGAGTCAAGCGTATCTCTGGTCTGATTTACGAGGAAACTCGTGGAGTTTTGAAAGTATTTCTGGAGAACGTAATCAGGGACGCTGTAACCTACACTGAGCACGCCAAGAGGAAGACTGTAACTGCCATGGACGTTGTCTATGCTCTCAAGCGTCAAGGAAGAACCCTCTACGGATTCGGAGGTTAAATGCTCAACTTTTGACAACAAAATAATGAACCCAACGGCCCTTTTAAGGGCCACCATATTTTACTGAGAGCAAACCGTTTTTACCAATTTTATGTACCTTCTAATATTAAAAAACGCTGTGTAAGCGTAGATCAAACTATAATTTTTTTTATTCTTGTTGTTCTACTGCAAAAAACACTTCATTTTGCCTGACTAGCGATAGCTGAAATAAATGCAGTTCTGTCCTGGAGTATCTAAATTTCTTATAAATTGGAATTAAAGCATATGTAGCGTTAATAAAACTAAATCAGTTGCATTTTACCCTTATTGCAGCAGTTTTTATGCATATAAAGATCAGTAGGATTTCCTTGTGCCTGCTTTGAGCTTTATCCAAAAGGAATGTGCATACATGCATTCATTTTAGAATTGTTTTTACATTGAATTTCACCGAATTGTGGATTGTAATGATGAGTTTTCAATCCATCGGAAGCAGCGTCAACCATGTGTCATTTCGTATGCTTTTTTCTTACTTGGCTGAAAAATCTAAAAACGATTAATTATTACGTTTTGTTGATGCTCATGTCTTACTAAGAATTATAGGGTATACTAGAATACTTCATCTATTTCTGAGTTATCATGTTAATAAAACAACCACACTATCGCTCGACGTTGGCAGCAAGCGTGTTTATGAATAAATGTTTTAGTGTGATCGTCGTGTCATTAAAAACCCAGCTCTTCCTACCTAATATATAAAATATAGATTTTCAAATGTCTCACGACATTGTGCTCTTTGGAAAGTTTGGTGGCCCTTAAAAGGGCCGTTGGTTTAAAAATGAAGTGATCAATGATCAACTGATAATTCCGAAATCCTTATTTCTTTGCCTTGGGAGCTGCCTTCTTTGGAGATGCAGTCTTGGGTTTAGCTGGAGCCTTGGCTTTCATGGTCTTGGGAGCCTTCGCTTTTGGTGCTTTTGCCTTGGCTGGAGCTTTCTTTGCAGCTGCGGGTTTTGGTGCCGCTGCTGGCTTGGCTTTAGGAGATGCTGGCTTCTTGACTGCCGCAGCCTTCTTCGGGCTCTTGGGCGCTTTTGGCTTAGCAGCGGCCTTTGGTGCCTTTGCCTCAACCTTTGGTTTTGGTGAAGCTGGAGCTGCTGGCTTGGCTTTTGGAGCAGCGGCTTTCTTTGCAGCAGGCTTCTTTGCGGCTTTCTTGGCTGGGGAACCAGCGGCTTTGACCTTCTTGGCAGCTGGCTTCTTCTCACCAGCAGGCTTCTTTGCTGGTTTTGGCTTGACAGCCAACTTGAATGAGCCTGCTGCTCCAGATCCCTTGGGTTGAGTGAGCTTTCCACTCTCAACTGCCTTCTTGAGAGCTTTCTTGATGAAAGTCCCTTGTTTCTGAACATCCACTTTGTGCACATCAGCAATGTACTTCTTGATGGCTTGGAGAGAAGAGCCTCCCTTATCACTCAGCTTGGTAATGGCTTCAATAACCATTTCAGCGTTGGATGGGTGAGTGGCGGGCTTCTTCTCTCCCTTGGGCTTGGCTACTTTGGCGGCTTTTGGCTTTGCTGCTGCCTTCCCCTTCTTTGGGGTGGCTGCTGCAGGAGGAGCCACAGCTGGTGTAGTTTCAGGAGCTTCAGTATCAGACATGGTTAATACAAAGCTTGTTGGTGGTTGAAGAATACAATTCGACTGAAAAAAGGTTTCACACAAACAGATATATGCGCAAGCTGTTGCAATTGGATTATATACCAGCATTTGGAAGGAGTGCGGACGTGCCTGGTCACTACCAAGCGGTTATATGGTGCTTATGTTCCTTTTATTCCACACAGAGCCGTAGGTAAATGGTTTCAACTCATCGTAGGTTGTGCATTTTTTTATCTACTCATTTTCTAATCCTGAGAACATGGATATTTATGTGCAACCCCACCTATTGTGGATTTCAAAGCCAAACCACAAAAATGAATCTAATATTTTCCGTTGTGCATTTCAGTATAGTATGTACGCATGTGTAATTAGTAGTACAATTGAAGTAATTGTAAATATATACATTCGGATACATGTTTCAAATTGCACCGTCCATCAGTACACATTTGACAGTACTTAAAGTATTCGAATATTATGTAAGAAATTGCACGTACTTCAATAAATGCTTGTATATTAAAAATAATTAATGAGACCTAAGAATCCAATCTTGCCCATTTTCAACAACAAATGACAAAAATCTTGATGAACCTATCATTTTAGTAGAGTCACATTTGTTTTTTTCGAGCAGCGTCTTTAGTATACATTTGCACCTATGTTCTTACTCATCATACATATTTTTGGAAAAATCTCTACAACAATATTATTATACGTGCATAAGACGAATGCATTGCAAAACTGAAATTTAGCCTTAAATTAAATGCTTTTATTTCCATTACAAGGAATCCGGAGTATGCAAGAAAAACAATGGTCACTGGTTTATGTCACTCTCTTTCAGTAATAAGTAATTTATGCAAAGGAAAGGAAATATATATATCATATTATTTATATGAATTATGACAAATTTATTTGCTCTCAGTAAATTTTGGTGGCCCTTAAAAGGGCCGTTGGGTTCGTAAATGTGTTGCAATTGGGGTATTTTAACCTCCGAATCCGTAAAGGGTTCTTCCTTGACGCTTGAGAGCATAGACAACGTCCATAGCAGTGACGGTCTTCCTTTTGGCGTGCTCAGTGTAGGTTACAGCGTCCCTGATTACATTCTCAAGAAATACTTTCAAAACTCCACGAGTTTCCTCGTAAATCAGACCAGAGATACGCTTGACTCCACCACGACGAGCTAGACGACGGATGGCGGGCTTGGTGATACCTTGGATGTTATCACGCAATACTTTCCTGTGACGCTTGGCACCCCCCTTTCCAAGTCCCTTTCCTCCTTTACCACGACCAGTCATTTTGAGACTTTGCTTTGTATTTACTTGAAAGAGTAGCTGTTGAAATAAACAAGTTTGGCGGAATGAAGCTTTGCTTGGCTTCTCACACCGTTTTTATACAAGAGTGCGGACGTGCCTGATGAAGTTAAGACTGGTTTTGACTGAGCGAGGGATGTGTGGTATTATTGTAAACGAACTGGCAGACTGCTTTGAGTTGGTATATGGTTTGCATTGGGATTTCTACAGATCGATATATAAGGTGACCAGACGTCCCCCATTGAGGGGGACAGTCCCCCATTCAAGTTGCCTGTCCCCCGAGAAAAAGTGTCCCCCAAAACGTCCCCCATTGAGAAAAGTGTCCCCCAAAATTATAAATTCGCACAAAATGGTATTTCTGATACCAAAATAGTAATGCTTGTTGAATATTTATAATTATTTGTTAATTTTGTCTCCAAATTTTTTCTTTTCTGACCAAATACAACCAAGTATATTGTTTTTTGTATGTTTTAAAGTCGCTTATGGAAAAACCATCGATAAATAATAGAAATAGAGTGTGCAAAAGCATTCAAAAGTGCTGTTGTGCCTTCGAAAAACTTGTGATTTCAATAACTGTGTATTATTTCAATGAACCGTTATTGCGAAGTATGTTCTGCTGGTTTGCATGTTCTTGCTAACGAATTTTATTCAAAGGATTTCTAAGGTGTATCATGGATTACCTGTATGATGACAACTGACGGTTGTCAGCTAACATTCTGTGGTTATTTTAGTCACGAAAAAATGCGCATTTTCCCTATGTCGATTTCTCCATCTACTAGTTACTCCATGTGACAAACTTTCAAAGAATTATTTCACAATTTAAAAACATTGCGGTTCTGTGGAAGGGAAATAGCCAACAGAGCTGCAAAATTTCACTATCAGAATTTATACAAGGTACCAAGAATTAGTGAAAGTCTTGTTGCAAACGAAAGAAACGGAAATTTAACAATGCGATGCAGAATAACGAATTGACATTTTTATGGACTATATAAAAATGAACACAATTCTACTTTTATAGACAAAACTTCTAAAATTTGAGTTAAATCTCATTTTCCCGATTGCTTAATAGACTTTTTTGGAAAATTAAAGAAATAAGCTCATAAAAACGTTCCAACCTGACTAAAAATTGAAAAAATGCCACTGTTAAATAATACATTATTTTAAAAATTTCTGAGCGTCCCCCATTCGGCTGTGGAAAATCTGGTCACCTTATCGATATATGAGTGTCTTCCTCAAGTATTTTTTGTAATGCTTCTGTGCATGCAATGCGTCAATGGAAAACTACCACTCTCTAAATAATTTCTGCCCAATCCCTCTGCATTTATAATTCAAGTTGACATTTGGTGCAAGCGTTAATTTTATACTATAATATTTTTGACGATGGAATGAATTTATGGAAACTTCAATATTTACCAGCAATATTCAGTATTTAAACTTCAATCCAGCATGGAAAATAACTGATTTTTTCTGAGCAACCGCTTTTTGAAGTCATTTTCGAACTAGCAAAATACATAACGTATAACAATTTACCGCAGCTTTTAGATTAGTATTAAGACGCAAAAATATATTTGATAGCTTTGTATAGATAATGAAACTGGAATTTACGTTGCATCATCATACATAAAAAAAATTCTATAGCAAGTATTCATATCCGAGCATAGTCCTATGAATATTATGAATCATATTAAGCATCAATCTCACAATAAATTCAAAATGTGTTTGTAAATTAGTTCTGAATTGCAGCATTCAATCATTCATAGCTTGCGTAACTAAATGTCCTAATGTTTATGCAATAAGCTGTAAAAAGAACTACTGAATTAATTAAATTGTTTGCTCTTAGGAAGTTGTGGTGGCCCTTAAAAGGGCCGTTGGGTTTTTAACACACACATTCGAGATCAGTGAAAACTGATATTTCGACGTGAGTTCATATCATTTTCCAGTTTACTTGGAGGAAGTGTATTTGGTGACAGCTTTGGTTCCTTCTGACACGGCGTGCTTGGCCAATTCTCCGGGAAGAAGAAGTCGCACTGCAGTTTGGATTTCCCGAGAGGTGATGGTGGTCCTCTTGTTGTAGTGAGCGAGACGGGAAGCCTCAGCAGCAATACGCTCGAAAAGGTCATTCACGAAAGAGTTCATGATGGACATGGCCTTTGAGGAAACTCCAGTGTCGGGGTGAACCTGTTTCAATACTTTGTAAATGTAGATAGCGTAGGATTCCTTCCTCTTTCCCTTGCGCTTCTTCTTTCCATCTCCTTTGGTGATATTCTTTTGGGCCTTTCCTGCCTTCTTGGCAGCCTTTCCACTGACCTTTGGTGGCATGGTGAGAGAGTTTTGGAGAGTTGGGTAGAGAATAAATGAAACTTTCAGGTTGAGAGCGAGAGAGTGAATGATGAAGAGCAGTAGAGGATGATTGCTATTTATGTGAGGAGGGTGAGTTGAGTTTTGAGTTGAGTTGCCTAAAAGTTGGGTTGAGGCGGAGCTTGGTTGAGTTGAAATCCTCCTTCTTCAGCTTTAGTTGAGTTGAAAGAAGAAAGACATGGGAAGCTAAGGACAAGTGGGTGGTTCACCCGCTTGGTTTTTATGCTCTATATTTTTTGTATGCTTGCCCGCTGTTTGCATTCAGCTGTACTCTTTGTTGAGGGATATTGCGTTTTTGTTCACTGGTGAATCATTATCATCATACACGTACTTGCTACTTTCCAAGCATATTACAAAGCAACCAAAGCCCAAGTGCAGAATGGAAGAAGGCTTCAATGTATATTTGTGCCTAAAAAAGGATGCGTCAGTGACAAAAATAAAAATTGGCGGTTGGAAAAGCAGATGTTGGGTTGTGTTGTTAAAGGATAAAATAAATTTAGAGGGAACATAGTATCCAATATCTTCTATGGCATCTTATATAGAAAGTGGTCGCTTCATTTTTTATCCAAGCTCTTCCAACCTTGTACAAGTTATGCAAACAAGCCCATATACTGCGCATATAAGGCATGTTTAAGTGGGGTCGAGGGTTGGAAGAAGTTCTAGCCAAACGAAAACAACATTTTATTTTTTACAAATTATTTCCATTTTGCTGCGTTTGCTGGCTTGTCCAATGTAAATATCATCCTGTATAAAATCCAAAACTGTGATGTGATGTAACTAAAAATGGAATTTAATTTGATCATAAAATGTATTTGAATATTTTTCCCTGCGAAGAATGTATATTTTACTTTGATATTTTATAAGCTAAAGATATATCTGCTTAATGAAGTACGAGCAACTAGTATTATAAAATTCATTTTCAATCCATTCTACAGATTGATTTTAAAGTGGATCTCTTCTTCGAATATAAATAATAACCTTGAATGTTCTGTGCAAACGTCCTACTTTACCGAAACATCAGAGGTTGTAATATAAAGTAATCCAATGTAAATATTCGCAAGTAACTGCAATATCCATAAAGTCATAAACAAATGCTTTAAAATATCAAATATGTGGATCAATGTGATTCCAGAATCATATTTTTAGCAACGTAGTATAATGAAAGGAAAGGTAAAATATAAAAGCAGTCATCAACATTATATGCAAATGAATGATAAGTATGATGCATAATTTGAAGCATAACTTATTGGAATTAATCAATAAATTTTAGCTCTTGGGAAAAAGTGGTGGCCCTTAAAAGGGCCGTTGGTTTAAAGTGAAGTCAAAATTCCAGGAAATTTAAGCACGTTCTCCTCGGATACGTCTGGCCAATTGAATATCCTTGGGCATGATGGTGACACGCTTGGCGTGGATAGCGCACAAGTTGGTGTCCTCAAAAAGACCAACCAAGTAAGCCTCAGAGGCTTCTTGGAGAGCCATGACGGCTGAGCTTTGGAAACGTAAATCGGTCTTGAAATCTTGAGCAATCTCACGAACGAGACGTTGGAAGGGAAGTTTTCGGATGAGGAGCTCAGTGCTCTTTTGGTAACGACGGATTTCACGAAGGGCGACGGTACCGGGGCGGTAACGATGGGGCTTCTTTACACCTCCGGTGGCTGGAGCGCTCTTACGGGCAGCTTTGGTGGCAAGCTGCTTCCTTGGAGCTTTACCTCCAGTGGATTTACGAGCGGTTTGCTTGGTACGAGCCATTTCGCAGGTACAAGTTGGTTGGTTTATGATAGAGGAAGATTAGTTGTTGATGGTTCAGTTAAGGAAGTTGGAATGATAAAGAAGGCTCAGCAATGGGGTATTTATATGCATAAGATGAGTTGAGTTTCAAAGGATCATATACTCACAATATATATGGTAAGTGTGAATGCATGGAAAAGTGGAAACAACGAGAGTGGGTAACGCATATATGTGGAGCATAATGCATAGCAAAACCCAGCAATTCAAGCCATATTCTCCAAGAGTAAACAGGAGGGAAAAGACGGACAAAAGTAAGCAACCCAAACTGGCTTCACATACCTCTCAATGCTAACACGTTCGTTCTTTTTCTTGTTTTCTCTACTTGTACCTAGAATCTGTTTGAGGTAGAGGTTTGTAAATGCATATACTTTTGGGTTTGATATAGAATCTCTTTATGCTACACGCAACCAATTTAGTTGGTGCAGCTGCTGGATAAATAGCAACTCAAAATTCAACCCAGGCAAGAGTGTGAACCCCCAAACCTCCCAAGCTCCACCTCTTTAGAGGGACCCAACTCAATTCTCAACCCAGCTTATCCGTATAAATACCAACTCAAACTACAGTATAGCTATCACTTGTATTTGCATCACCAAGCCGTGAACACTCTTTTTACTTATAATACAAACTCTACCAAATCCCTAACATCATCATGTCTGGCCGTGGTAAAGGAGGAAAAGTCAAGGGAAAGGCAAAGTCCCGTTCCAGCCGTGCAGGACTTCAGTTCCCAGTTGGTCGTATCCATCGTCTCTTGAGAAAGGGAAATTACGCTGAGCGAGTGGGAGCTGGAGCTCCAGTTTATCTCGCTGCCGTTATGGAGTACTTGGCTGCTGAGGTTCTCGAGTTGGCAGGTAACGCCGCTCGTGATAACAAGAAGACCCGTATTATTCCTCGTCATCTCCAACTTGCCATCCGTAACGACGAAGAATTAAACAAGCTGTTGTCTGGTGTGACCATTGCCCAAGGTGGTGTGTTGCCCAACATCCAGGCTGTCCTCCTCCCCAAGAAAACCGAAAAGAAATCTGCTTAAATTGATCTCAACTCCAACAACATTACTTGTACCCAACGGCCCTTTTAAGGGCCACCACATATTTCGAAGAGCTTACCAATGCAGATTATTTATAGAGTTTGCTTACGTTTAAATTCAGTTTTCTTGTAATCGTACATAGTGATAGCAAGAATGAAACCTATGCATTAGAAGCTTAAAACTTTAGTTTATAAAATATGGATGAGCTTTAAGTTTCTTATTTTAGAACAAACTAATATTAAAATATATTATTATAACGAGCGGTTTGACTTAAGACTTCCTCAATAAAATTCGTCAATAGTATATAGTCCAAAAAATATGTTTCGAATGAGCGTATCCCTATTATCTACACAATTTACATAAAATTAGAAATTTAGCTTTTTGTATCTGTATTTACTTAAAGGAATCAGATGAACATGAGAGAATTGTGTGTGCACAAAGCCAACTATAGTAAAATCTAGTTCGCTATGGGTCTTTCCGTGAGTATGAGTGAGGACGCTGATAATTAGAAGCCCCTGTGGATTTGTAAATTTCATGAATAAAATATTTCTCTTTTAAAATTTTGGTGGCCCTTAAAAGGGCCGTTGGTTTACAAAATTTGATGGTTCCGGATTTACTGTTTCTTTGCCTTGGAAGAAGTCGCTTTCTTTGGAGATGCGGCCTTAGGTTTTGCTGAAGCCTCCCGACACTCACAGCGGATTCGGGCCGAGGTCTACTAATAGTCGGCATGCCGAAAGAATATGATTCGGCATGGAGTACGTTATTGGCCACCAAAAGTGGTTCGGGCCGAAGTTGGCCAGCCGATTCCAAAACGCTTCGTGTTGCCGAATTACAGAATTCGTATCGCATGCATGCCAACTTACAACCGAACGTATGCCGCATGCTTTAAAAACAATATGCAATGATTTTTTGCTAAATAAATTAAGAACAAAAATAGATATTTACAATCAAATTTTTTTATTTTGGAATCTTAACCTATGACTGTCGGTTTATAGAATGAAGCAATGGTATACAAATACATGATCTTTTGTAGGGCAAATGTATAAATTTACACAAAATAGAGCTAATATCAATTTTAAGCTTAAAAGATACTGATAATTTTTTAACATAGTAAATATCCAGCAATGAACTTCTAAAAGGATACTCTTGTACATCATGTCTTATTAAATATTCCGCACATTCGTATTCATTTAAGGAATTATCACCAATTTGTCGTTGAACCAATATGATTCTATTATCGCAAGTCATATAACAATTATTGCCTTTCTTAGAAAATACAGTTTTTGTTACATCATTCGAGACTCTACTAACGTTGATTAAATTCTATTTGTGAGTGAAATGAGTGCGATCGAATCATTTTCTTAATGACCTGCATATAACTCTCAAACTGGAATGTGCTGCAATTATCCAGGTTTCCGTGATTTAAACAGTCATCTGCCAAATGCGTAAGAGAATGCACATTATATACAATAAATTCCCTGCCATATAAATCTCTAGCTTCATTAATAAACTTAGTTAGTAATTTTTTAGCAAGATCATTCCACCAAGGTATGTTGCAAAATGTGGAAAGCAAAATATATACGGCCGAATGAAGTAGAACAAAATGTTTTAGCTTCCTACTGCAAATATGCGACTGCAAGGAAGGAAGGCCGGTGTATAATAGGAAGCACCTAAATTCCGTTCCCTTAAAATGGTCAATCTCAAAAAGCGGTCTAGGCTTTCGTTGGAAGTCATTAGGAAAATACTTTCGAAACATAACTAAGTTATTAGAAATTAGAAGTATATCAGCGTGGCGTAATTTGTGAGGCAAGCCCCCCTTTACCCATTGACGTACTAATTTTCTGGTTACCCCTAAACATACAAGATGTAGATAATCTAAAGGAAACTCTGATACTAATCCAACATTTAACTGTAAAAATAAACTGTCTCCAGTATGATGCACTGTATCCCTTTTTGCCCTAAAAGAATCGTCAGTCCGTGATAAAGCTACCTCATTACTATACACAACTCGACCAAGCCATTCCCCTCTTTGATTACATCTTTCGCAAGCATAGTAGCTGTTATGATTTTTAACAGCCTTCAGAAAACTTCTTGCGGGGGCGTCTGCTAAAACTTTAGATATCTTAGAATCATACTTGCTTCCATTGTAATCTATCCCATTACATTCTAATATCTTACAATCATCAATAAACGATTGCATAAAATCTAAACTATGTGGCTTTTTATCACCATAGTATATACCAATTACAAAAGGTTCTTTAACGACAGCCTGATCTAAAATTCCTAGAATCGGCCAAAACTGTTTGTTACTGCTCCTAGAAATAGGCATACCATCTATACCAACTGATATTGAAAGTAAATGGCCTTTATCTGTTACAGTTATTGCGGATTGACTAAAGGTAATACCCAGCTTAATCCAATCGTACAGAAGTCTAATTAAATTGAAATAAACATATGAACCTCCGCTCAAATTTAAAACATTGACACTTCTGGGAGTGAGCAACAACGTCCTAGGATGCTTTGGTAATTCTAATTTTGGAAATTCTGAATTAACTAAACCTAACAAATCTTTAATGGCGGAGTGAGTAATGTTGTGACATACAGCCCACTGCCTTAACTTATCTTTAAATGAATGACAAATCACTTCGTCTTGAACAGAACTTGCTTCTAAATGGCTAAACTCCTCACTGTTCTCAAAAGTTTGAAAGCATGTAGTGATAACATCATTAAACAAAGGAATTCTACTAATATCAGGGGTGGAAGTACAGCCAATTTGGTCATTGTGTATATTTATAAGGTCACCAGTCACTAATCTACACGTTGTTGGTAGAGATGAACTTGACACTGTTGATTGTACCCCATCTTGAATACTTGAAATTACTCTGGAAACTTCCGTTAAGCGTCTCCTTCGTTGTGTTCGTTCTGAGGATCCCCGTCTTCTGTGCATTTTTTCAAACGCCGCTGTTGACGCCCACCTCCTCTGTCGTCTGATCCTTTAAGCCACCTTTGAATAACTTTGTCTATTTCCTTGTTTGTAGCGGTCTCTCCTCCTTTGGTAAGCCTTACAGTTCCTAAAAAAGGAATAAAGCATAGTATTACTCCGTACCTTACTCCTCACCGTTAGTATTATTATATTTAATGTATGTGAAGTAACAAAGGATTTTGGTCTTTTGAATGTACCGTAAATCAATTTAATACACCCGGTCCCTTCAAGGCCAGCAATGGTCTTCTTTCCCCTACCAGTTAAACTTAACTGGGAAGCCAACGTGTTTGTCAGTAAGGTTTCCAGCTCTGCAACTGTAAGCTCAGTAGTCTAAAAACAGAAGGAAGGATGTTAACATTTCTGTTTCCTTGCAATTAATTTACATTATAAAATACATTATACTAATACATTATAAAATCGTTACTTCAAACATGACTTACGAACGCTTGGTTGTTTAAAGGAGCTGATAACCACTGATTGAAGGAGTTGAAGTCATCTATTGTGTCAATCGGAAGTTGAATGGGAATTTTGCACTTCGTGACAGCTGGTTTATTAGGATCGTCCAAGCGCCGTAGCATTTCCTTTTGGTTATCCAAAATCGTCACAAAATACCCTAGTATAGTTTTCTGAAACGCTAAAATACATTGCATAATTTACGGTAATATTTATTTGAGAATGAACTGTGTATAAAATAATGGTTGATATTCAATTTAGCTCCCCTTGGCCAGAGGTGAAACCGAGAGACTTAGGCTGCCTAAATATTGGTTCTCGAGTTGGCGTTGTTAGGGTAGCTGGTGCCCGGAATCGAGATGAAGTTGAGGGTGTAGGAGTTGGCACTAAATAAGATAAATGAATCTTTTTGTTATTTGCATTTCAGTACTTAAAAGTAACTAAATGTTCACGATTTTAATTAAAAGTTAGTATGCTAAGCTACCTATTACTGGAGAAAATGTTTGTACAGGTGCAGTTGGTGGTGGGTGAGTCACTAGTCCAAGAAAAGGGCGTTTGGGAGAAGCTTGCGGATTAAGTTGTGATGCTTTTGTGAATGCTAGAGTTTGGAGTAAATTCTTTTTTAAACAATAAACCAAAACAATGTCGGATTGTTAAAACAAGAAATAGCATACATTGTGATGAGTCAGGCAAGGGCGATCGTTGTAATAAACTGAGCGTTGGACACCCAGCATCCACTTTTTCACTTTCAAGGTTTGACTCAAAGGATTCAGCAGCTGAGTCACTGTTTATGTCACTGCGACAGTTACCCGAATTTTCTTTTGATGACTGATGCTTCTTCAAAGAGTGACGTCGTTTTCGCTTCCTCAAAGCTGTTGCTGATGGGGTTTCATTGGCGGAACTATCAAGATGTATACTCTGACCGCACACAGCCCCTTCTCGCCCTTTTAAAATCAGCTGTGGAAGGAAGAGTTTTTTAGATATCATAAATGACGCATTAAATTGTTATTCAGTAGAGTTTTATGTCTTACCAAACGTGCTTAAGATTCTGCAGGGATAGATTGGCCAACGGTTTTCTGGTTTTTTATGAGCTTCGGCTAACTTATTGATGTTACAATTAGGACCTGAAGGCCAGCAGCAAAAATTATCGTTGCTCCTCAACCAAGTTGATGACACGACGGCTATTGCTCCTTTTCCTCAGGGAATTCCACGGCAGCATAGAATGACATACTAAAATGTAAACAGTAAACGAGAAGTAATACTGAGGCACTTGAAGAAAAAACACCTGTTAATTGTTCAAAATTTTAACTTGTGTGTTGTGTATTACCTTAACCATAAATGTCAACGTGTCTTGATGTGCTTATCCGACGACTTGACCTCTTGTACCCTGTCCTGTTGACTAAACTATTACACTACACTAATTAACAACAGTCAAAACTAATTAGTCTTAAATTTTAACTAAATTGCAATGCGGCAACTAACCTGAATATATCTTTTAAACAAAAAAATCTGGACACTTCTTCAACCCGGTTTACGGATATAAGATTTTATGTATAAATCACTCACACTACAGAATGCAAATAAAGTGCAAGTAAGCAAGGATATGCACAACACTAAAGTAAAATGTTGGAGGTATGCCCGGCACTTGAACGTCCCGCCAGACCGTGTGAATCTTGGCTTGCGGGCCGAACGCTTGCCGAAATCCTTTGTTTCTTATAAATTAATGTGACTAATGAAAGAGAGATGCCGAATACGGCTGGAATGCGGATATCAATCGGCCAAGCATATTTTAAATGTCCAACTCATTGCCGACTTGGCCGAATGCATACCGAATAAAAATGGAAAGGTTGTGAGCGTCGGGCTTGGCCTTTGAAGCTTTAGGAGCTGCCTTCTTTGGAGTGGCAGACTTACGCTTTGCTGGAGCCTTGGCTTTCATGGTCTTGGAAACCTTAGGCTTTGGTGATTTTGCTTTGTTTGCAGCCTTTTTGGCGGTTGCTGACTTTGGCTTGGCCATGTTTATTAGAGCGCTTTTTTTGCTGGTTGATATGATGAGTAGTAGTCGACTGGAAACAGGTTTGGTATGAACTGATGAATGCGCTTGCTGTTGAAATGGAGTAACCAGCATCTAGAAAGAGTGCGGACGTGCCTGGTGAACATGAAGCGGTCATGTATCTCTTTCTTTTTTCAACTCATGCATAGGGGAGACGCTCGGGGAAAGATTTCAACTCAACTGGGCGGTCTTTAGCTACTGCGTGTTGGGAAATCATCACATCATCGAAATTATATATAAGTCGACTACGAATGCTAATGGGTGATGAAATGATGCATAATATTGCATTGTATGCCGTATATGTACTCCGAAAACCAAAAATGAACGTGATATTATTATTATTAACCGGCACCCTTTGCAAAAGGGGGTAGGTTCTTATTTTCACAAATGGTGTCTGTCTGTCCGTCTGTCTGTCTGTCCGTGAGCACGATAGCGGCGACACGGTTGAAGAATTTCAAAAATTCTTTTTGGTAAACGATACCTTAGGTCAAGACCTTCCCTAGGAAGCGAGATGGGGCTTATCGGTTATCGATAACATGGTCAAAGATAAGATCAACAATTTGTAATAGCAAATTATAAAGTGTGATACATCAAAATGGTTCTATTTTCGTAGATGAATTCAGTCCTGCTATTTTAAAAATCTCTGATGACCCCAGCATGACCTACGAACGTTTAAATGTCGAAATTTCTTAATTTTCGAGATAGCAGGATAATCATTCAAAATTTTCAAATTCTTTCTTCTCCACTTCACAATTTGAGGAAATATCTTCAAACAATTCGATAAATATATGAAATTGGTTATCGAAAACCAGGTCAAAGGTCAAGGTCAAATATTTCTAAATAGCGAAGTATAGAGTGCGATGCATCAAATTGACACCATGTGCCGAAAGGATTTCAGTCATGATGTTTTAAAAGTTTTAAAATGACCTCAGCATGACCTTATGTCTTAATGTTCGAATTCATTAAAGGTCGAAATGTCTTAATTTTTAATCAATCAAAATTTTCAAAATGAAGTTAAAGTGCATAAGGGTGTCGGTTCTTTATGCCTGTTGTCAGGTTTATTCTATAATGAATAAGCATGAAATTTAGCTATAATCGGTTTTCCTTTTTACTCTTTTAGCTCAGCAACAAATAACTTTCGGTATTGATTGACAGCCGTTGGTTTCCTGCTTACTTAACTATAATGAATCTCATTCCAATTTAAGCTCTAAATTTATCAAGCAATATATGCTTCTATAATATATGTATAAGTTCTTGCGTTCCTCCACTGCATGTATTCAAAGTGACAAGATGGTATTATATCTTCAATATGTAAGGGAGCGTATAAATGTACGTTTAGGATTATCAAAATAATAAACTAAGCTCCTTAATCTCGTGGTATGAAAAACTATCAATTTTCTGTGGAATTTGGGCTTACCTGAATGTCTCAGTGATAGAATGCATTATATTGTACTAACGAGGGAAGGACCAGGTCTGATTTGTTTTGGAATTGGCTGGGACGCGGTTGTAGTAGTACCTTTTGGTGAGAAACTAAGCCATATAACGTGTTTTGACTCCATGGCCACGAATTTCCGAGTTATGGACATTTTAATTTTGTCGGGGTCAGTTTTTGAAATTTCCCGTTTTTCTTATGGAGTTTAACATGGAGAAAACCAGCTGTCACGGGTACCCCCCTGTACAATCAATTCAAAGTTCCCAAAAGTTCAAAAAATGCCTAAAACTCCAATATTTTGATGTAAAAGTGTTGCAAACCCATAGATCTAAACTAATACTAGATCAGACATGCAGACCATATTTTGTATCCATATAAAATGATCCACGGCTTATATCCCTGACTACAAATACAGTAGTAATTTCACAACAATTGCTCTTCGGCCAACCAAAATATTATGCTTCATTCATTGTTTCAAACAACAGTAGGAGCATGTCAACTGCGGATGCAAATAAAAAAATTTTCATTCCATAATCCAATTTGAAATAAAGCCACACTTTGGAACTTGTGTGAAAACAAAAGCTGAGGATAGGTCGCACTTGTCAGGTTATCGGTTGCTCTAGGTTCGTTAGCTTGTTGAGGTTCATATCCGTACATTCAGCATATGTCTACCAATCAATTTCAAACCAAAAAAGTTCGTCTCCATTTCATTGCTAAAGAGGCAACACTGAAGGTTAATCCAACCACAATGCGATTCAGTTCAAAGGGAATGAATAATTTAAGCTTAGTTTAAAGTTAATAACTGCATGATTTATTGTTAACGGTTAAATATGTGTGGTTTTATGCTATTATTAAAGCTTTAAGTGGCCTGAGTTTCAATATTTTTTTCTTACTTAAATTAGACACCCCAACCTATCTTTTTTATGTTGAATGCAAGGTGTTGGAAGATGTAATATTACCAAAACTGTAGTAGTTCAGGAAACAACGTCCGTAGGATTTTTTATATGGACACAAAAAAATTGCATGTAGTGCATTGAGCACAGCCATTCTATTTGTATAATTCTATGTGCAAACCATAAAATATCGTCAAACGATTCAATTTAGACAGAAAACAGCTATTAGCGTTCCTATGCATGCACCCACGCTTGTATTGAAAAGTCGAGTTTGCCAAATTGAAGACTCGTTAACTCAGAAACACTTTGCCATGGAAACCTCGCATTTGGCACAAATAATGTTTTATTATAAGGTACTTCTACGCCAAGTTTCAGCCAAATCAAAAAAAATCTTGCTTGGTCCTTCCCTCGTAAGATTTATTAAAGCAGCAAAGTATAAAAACTCAAATGAAAATTACTGGCTATCTGAATTCTGTTATTTTAAAATTTAGAACGAATGAATTTAATGGAATTTTAATGACTGGAATGTAGTGTTGGTGGCTAGAATATTATCTTTCTGACGAATGACATGTAATAAAAAATTGAAGTATAAAAAACATATTATTATACATGATGACACCGTACAATCCCACTTGTCAATGAGTTATATTAACGCAAAACGCATACGGAATCTAGTTACATATAATTACTATGTTAGTGCAGGCAAGGTTTATTTGGTGTGAACATTTTTACTAACAATGTTCGTCTCATTTTCAGTCTCACTATCACTTACTGTCAACACCAACTCAACATGAACTTATTATCGCATCGTGATCATGCTAGCTAGAAAGTAAAGCTGTAAAAAAACAAGAGGATCTCTGTATCGCATGCGTCATGTAAACTCATGAATTGTAATGATGTGGAGAGAAAAACTGTTTCTAAAAGTTAGGTTGTGCATAGCATGGCGTAACGCAATATTGCGTCAAGTTATAGCTAGAAATAAAGCATAACTGCTTTAGGTTGTGCTGCAAATGCATCTTGATAATATTCAACTCAAGTTATATGCTTGTAAGAAAGCCATGACGTTTCATTCGTTTTTGCTATTTTCCATCACATTCAAATGAATTTGCAAGTCTTTTGTGTAATTGCCTGTAACAAGAGAGAGCAGTTTACGATCATCGCATGTCAAGAATGCTGGAATTTCTTGTAAAATTAGGGTAAAATGAAAGTAATTGTATTACTGCTTTGGAACTGGTCCCAAAAAATATGCTGCTCAAGAACGCAGAAGTCATGAAACTTGGTTAATGTAGAGGCGAACTATTGGCAGTTTCAAAAGGAATTTGGGGGAGAAAATCCAAGGGTGTTGTCATTTGTCATGTACAGATGCTATGTGCTAATAAGTATGAAGTAACGTAAAAATCTGCACCCATTGTATGTAAAACCTTTGGACAACAAAATATAAAAATTTATGCATCCTGTTCCTTTATTTTATTAGCAACACGTGCTCATAACATCATCAACATCTGTTGGCAAGCGCAACCGACTTGGTTGCTTCATATCCGCTATTGCCCTGTTTCATTTTGCGTAGAATACTTCAAACATGATTGTTAATATAACCAAAGAGCGATTCGAATTTCTACAAAACTGCACATTTTTTTTGGTAATCGAACAAGTCTACGAGGAAGTACGTATGCTATAATTCATAACCAAGTAACGCGTGGGGTTAAACGAAACTTTTGTCTCTATTTCTGCAACACTGACAATATAAACTTGCATGCAAAAATACATGAACTATGAATGTTGCATGAATACAGAATACCCAACACTCAAGGGTTTATTGTAAACTTTAATTTGAAAGGTATTTAAATATGCTTGTATTTATGAGCTATTTTTGGAGGCAGCTAGCACTTGTTTACTCCTAATAATTGTGTAAAATGAGACTACTAGTACTACATCGTCCGTATAAAACTACCATCTATATGACAAAAAGGGTTTACCAACAAAATGTCATTATGTATATCTTGTAACTTTTGAGTTTACATCAGATTACATGTTTACATCAGATTACATGTATTTTATAAATGTATTTACTACTACCAAATGTCACATGAGTTTAGTTGTACTGCATGTAACCAAAGAAAACATAAAAATGTAAAAAGTTTGATGACCTGGCCTAAAGAACATAAATATCAGTTTCATATTATCAATCCTCACACTACTACTTGTAATCGGTGACTTGAAAATTTGACTATCAACCGCCCAAGAGTACTTACAATTTACAAAGTCTATTATTACATATTTTAGTCCGATTATTGTATGTTAGCAACTTCTGCATTGGAAGTATTAAAGTTTAGGCTTTAGGAATTTTCTAGTTAAGGTTTCCAAATCAAAATGCAGTCAACCGCAATCACATTTTGGATGATGGCATTTATCATCTTTGCAACAAATTTATTGGAGAACACCGTAGCGTAGCTCAAAGTTTGATCCTATCTTTTGAATGTTTTAGCTATAATCTGCCCACCGAATGGTGGATCGGTTTTTGTTACACTTTTCAAAGCGCTCAATACATTTCCACCCGCTGTTATTCGTAAGCTCGAAAAACATTTACTCGAATATATTTTACTTTCAGAAATTTATGTACATAACGCATTCAAATTTGAAGATAATACTTGTGACTTTTGAATATTTCAGTGTACGGTTTCGCTGGAAAATGGTACACAACTGGCGACTACTCCTCATAATCAGAAGGTGCGTTTACGTAGGTCATTGAAAGGCTGACACTGCAAGGTGAAGTTTTAATTGGAAGTAGATACACGGGACAAGACTATAACATTTTGTAATATTTTATTTAACCAACAGTAAATAAAATTTTGCAAAAACATACAAAAGCTTAAACTATTACATCATACAATCATAATGAACACATGATAATCCGTAAATTAGAAAAAAAACTTAACCTCACATGCGATATTATAAACATTAAGGAAGCATAAAAAAGATCCTTCATTTTTATAACATCAAACTTAATTGACAAGGACAATGAGTACATAATTAGTACAGGATAACTGATTTGATTAGGTATAGACTAAAAGTTTGATAACAAGGTGAAGCATCACTTCATTAAGTGAGCTATTATAAATGTATATAAATATAAACATTCATAACATTTGTTGTATGTATATAACTTCATCAAAAAATATTTTATACTGGAAGTAGTAATAAAGATCCACTTCCTTTCATCATTTCAAAAGTTTATGTACATGATTTATGAAACGACACTGCACGAACGAGTGATTACGAGTGTAACAAAAAACGAATATAAATACATAGATCTCTCGAATTCCTCCAGTAAGTTACAAAATGTATCTTTCATTAATAAACATAACAGACTTCTTAATAATTCTTATCTTAATCTTAACCATTCTTAAGCATAGTAACATTTCATGCTTTACAACTACTATCATTCCATCCGACACTACCACAATTCAACTTCTATCAGTAGGACCTAAGTTCCTAGGTGAGTTTTTTGCATTATTGACAGCCTCCTTTAATTCAGGACTCTGTCTTAGGTATGAATGGCATTGTTTGGCTCACCTTTTTGCGGGACCTTTTACCTATTGACTGCCGTTCATGTACAGTGCTTCTGTGTCGATCCAAGCTGAACTTCCTTACAAAACTGCGGTCACAAATTTTGCAAACATGTGAAGGTACGATGGGGACAGCTACTCCATCCTTAAGTGCCCTCTTGGTCCCTGAACCCTTTGCAACTGATCTTCCTTGTCGTCGTGGAGCTTTTTGCGCTGCCTTTCTCTGGTTATTTCTCTTTCTGACAGTTTTCGGTGTAGAAGAACTACTGCCCACATTCAATTGATTGGACTGGATGGAGTTGTTCGAGCGCATCTTTTCAGCGGCAATGGATGCACGGCGCTCTTCATCATTTTGGTGTGAAAATTTGTGATTTAAGAAGGCCTTTTGGCTGGTACCCTTCTTCATGGGCTTCGCACATACGTCACACTCAAGTGCTACTGCTGGATGATGGTCGACCTTGTGATCCCGCATGTCTTTAAAAGAATCAAATGCCAAGTTGCATGGAACGCACTTATAATCCCGAACTCGAGGAGCTTTTGGAGGTCCATAGTGTTCTAGGTAAAAAATACGAAATTTGTAAACTTTTTAAACTTTAAAACGCGATTCCAAGCAATCAAGTTTAGACAACACTTACTTTGGTGAATGTGAAGAATATGCCTCTTCAGCTTCATGTAGGTAGAGGATCCCTTGTTCTTATTATTCTTTTGAATAGGCAGCGTGTAGCTGCAAAGGCTGCACTGTAAATAATCCAGTTTGGCCCGTTTTCCGCTTCCATTCACCCTATAGATTTCAATCCCTTCAAAAAGAAATTTACGTTTCCTTTCTCGTAGAAGAAAAACTTCATCACTGTCTTCTTGCTCTACATCAGCATCCTGACGAGTGCTGTAAAGTAATCATAACATAATATAAAAAATTAATATTTTACATTACTATTGTACTCAACTATCCCAATAACAGCTAATATAATCATGATATCTATCTACATGCCCATCTAAACATATCATACTTACTGCACTTCCTGCTTAACCTGAATTACTGAGGTCCCATCCGACTCAGCATTCCGTAATGATTCAGTTTTTGTTATTTTTAACGTGCAAGTCCGGTCATTGGAGAGTGGATCTTCGGAACAATTAGATGATTGGTCACTTTGGTGTTGTTCTTCATACTCCTCCTCTCCCTGCTCAGAAATGGTGAAATTCTCCTGTTGATCCAAATCTGCTAGATTGAACTCTTGCTCTTCCTCCATGCTCTGGTACTCATTCTGATAATCCTGTGGAGGCTCTTCCATTTGTTCGTTATCCACTTGCTCATTGCAACCATGGTCGTCTTCAGCTTGAACATCATTGTCAACGTATTCGTGGTGTTTTCTGAAGAGTTTTTGTGTGTAGCCTGAAATTAATAAACGCATGAGTGGGTAAGTTTAAGGTACATTGTGTTATGATACGCTCACAGATAAAATGTAATAGTAATAAGCTTACCTTGTAGAATCAACTCCGTCAACTTTGTAAACTTTTTCTTTTCCAACATCATGGTAACGGGGTGCAGTTGATTCCTCCCCATTATCTCCCTGTCCACCACCGTACGCTCGATACCTTTGAATGCTTCCTTACGTTTCTCTAAAGCATTCTGTATAATCAAATCTTGCTCCTTCATTACCTCCACATTCTGCTCACAGGAAGGACAGAAGGGGAACATTTCCCTTGTGAAGTTTTGTGGAAGTTCTGAACTCGGTATTTTAAGGTCCTTGAATAGAAGCCTAACAGACTTCTCCAGCTTCCCAAGCTTCCCTCCACTGGTATTAGATAATTGCACACTCTTGGGGCAAAAAAGACAAGTCGTTTTCCTTTGGGACTGTGACAATGAAGGACCTGGTGTAGGTGTAGTTGCAGTGGATGATGATGACCTCTGGCCATTAGAGATAATGTTAGGGTGCCCCCGTGGGCCGCCCTTTCGGGGTCTCATTTCTCACAACTGTTACTCTTTAACCACTATTTAAATCTGCATTTAATCACTCAGAAAACAAATTTATTACTGTTACTATTCACAGTTTACTCATGCACATTTGTGTGAGAAAAAAGGAGGATGATGGCGATTGGAAGAGCTGAAGAATACTGCACGCACACTTGAAATGTTGTGATGTGAAGGAGAT
The DNA here is from genome assembly GCA_964034955.1 of Orchesella flavescens. Classification (NCBI taxonomy): domain Eukaryota; kingdom Metazoa; phylum Arthropoda; class Collembola; order Entomobryomorpha; family Orchesellidae; genus Orchesella; species Orchesella flavescens. The sequence goes on along the minus strand of OZ035958.1, from coordinate 21,705,056 downwards.
CGGGTGAAGGACGACTTGAGCAAGAGTGGAATAGATTCGTGTTTACATCAGGAAATGTGTGATCTTGCCATGTATGCTTTTATATCCTACACACATATTTTTCGTGTAAGAAAATATCAGAGAATCTCCCAATCGAAAAGTTGTGTTCGTATACTAAGTACCCTATCCCTCTTTAACGTGTAGGATCCGGTAAGCACACAAATGCAAGTCACTAGTCATAAAAGAAAACCACAGCCTCCTTTCCATTCTATATTCCAGCAAGTAGCATTGTAGCAGCAGGTTAAAAGTAGAAAAAGGAAGAGAAGGGAAATGGAACTCAATGTAATATCAGCATCTCCAGAGTGAGAAACGTGTTTGTTACTTTTTACTCCGCTGGCTTGGGTCTTCGTGGGTGTCTGAAAGCAATGCAGCGGCATACTATATATTCTCTCCAGCTTCAACTTGAGGATCTTATAAGCACGCTTTGTTTAGCTTCATCTGTGCTGCATCTGAAATCTTAGCTTCAGTTTGTGCAGCAGCGTAGGGATGCATTTTTGGATGCGTGCATGTATCTCTTCCCCGATTCCTTTTGGGTTTTAAAGCAGACGGATATATGAACATACGGATATTCTTAACCATTTTTTCCTTTCCTTGTGTTGAGCATATTTTATTCGAATGGCTTGATATTTATATATGTTAGAGCTAGTATACTCAACTGGATTGTCCTACATTCAACCTTGTGGAAATGTTTAAAGTTGTCCCTACAGTCTACACATTACGCACAATGACAAGTATGACGATGACAACTAAAGTTGGCAATGCGTAGGCAGAATATGTCTAGGTAAAGATGTGGGAATGAATGCATAATACATTAACGGACAAAACTCCCCATGTTTTGTTCTCCAAGGAAAAATATATACTCCAAAACAAAAGCAATTTCAGTATGGAATGTTAACTACAGCTCATTCAACAATATTTAAAATTTGCTGACTACTTAAACGAAGATACTTGGATAAAATTTGGTTGGCTGAACATTACCTGTTTATTAAAAAAATAATTATATAAATGAGTCATAGTTCAATCAATATTTTTCTCTAACATAAATTTAACTTCATTTCATTCAATGCGAGGCAAGGGAAAAATTGAAAGTCAAATCTCAGTCAAACAATGAAAAAGATTGAAAAGAATGTTAAATACTACTTCCTCCTCCAATACTTGAGGAGCATCCAATGAATGAATGAATGAATGAATAAACTTTATTGTTTCTGAGTCTCAGTCATCCAACGTCTAGACAGTATATATACGTTTATGTACTTATGCATCTACAATGAACAAAGTGGTATTTAAGCAACATATGGTTATACCCTTTACATTTTTCTTCCGATAAACCTGATAATTACAAAGTTTCATTTCCTGTCCTTTATGGTTTAATCTGGTATTATATTTTACAAAACTTCAAAACAACTAAAAAATATAAACTATAATCCTGATTACAAACTCAAATATGGAATAATAATTCTTTACAAGAAGATTCAAGGTTTTGTATGCATTAATAGTTGTTATTTCAATGTCCTAGTCTACCAAATATCATGATGGCCATGACATTTATATTAAAAGAAATAGACGGGTCCTAACAAAAAAAACATGATAACAATCTGAGCAAGTAAACCGCTAAAAAGAAGAGGTGTATCTTACCTTTCGTCATTCAACCTCCAATGTCGCATTTTAGAAGCTTCCACTGATTGCTAATAATTTTAATAGTAACTGACACCTGCTACACCTAAATAAAACACTATTTCATATTTCATTATACATCCAGTATCCATGCGATAGACCTGTTACAAAGGAAATATTCTTTTCCATGTTATTTGCATGCATGATAGAACATGCATTCTGAGTGTGGACAAGATATCGAATTTTTACATGCAAGTAAATCTCTCAAAACTAGATCCAGTTTGTATACAATATGAGAATCAATAGCGGCTTTTAGCCTACGCATTTTCCTTGTCACGCTTTCTTCATTTCTCATGCGCATGTTACTTTTCTCTTTCCTAGATAGAATGGAACTAAAAAGGCATAATTTAAAAATATTCATTTAAAAGTATTGTCTTTATTGCACAGGATGTTGTTACAATGAGTTTATGTAGGTATAATATTATTTTTTCAACAAACAAAAGAAAATAGTCACGTAGGCATATAGTATTATATCTAATTGGCATTTGAGCCGTTTGACGTTTGCTCAATAACTATTAAAACTTCCATCCAACGTTTCATTTTAACACGCTTAGAATATTATTCACTACTATATGGTTTCATAAAAATCTGGTTTGTTATCACACACACACATTTGCTAAATCATTGCCATTCAAAAACTCATTTTGTATCAAAGCTAATCGTGAGGTCAACGACTTGGGACGAGATTAAAAATTTTGTGCACGGAATGCATATTTTACAGAGTCGCTGTGTTATTGTTGAATTTTCTGAAGAATTGCTTTCATCCAAATATTATTTAGAATTTTAAAAACTTATTTATGTTTTAACCTCCTACCATTCCCAAATTAGTGTCACCAATAACAGCCCATAATAATGAAAATAAGAGTGTGTTTCTCTTTGCCCCTGATTTTTATTCTCATTGTTCTACTGATACTGGTTTTAATTAGAGAACTATTTCAAACTCACACCTCAAAAGACAAATCAGGACACGTCGCCAGTCCTTATCGAGAAATCAGAAAGAAGTCCAGTCCAAACCATGCAAATGAAGCCCCAGCCTGTAACTACAAACCTACTTTTGAATATGAAGCAACGAGAAGGGATTTAGAGAATGATTTATCCGAACTTGGAAACATGATTCGTGGCCTCGTAAGCTCTACAAATTATCCAACTTCGGGTGTAATTCAAGACCTATTTGAACTTGTCACAAGTCACGTTCGAAAACTACCACAAAAAGATGGATACCAAGAATTTCGAGTTGGCGAAAGAGCGAATCTGGGGAGTATAGTGCAGAAAAGAATAGAAGCCCTGCAAAATCCTCGAGACTGTGCAACAGCAAAGAAACTTTTGTGTCATGTTGACAAAAGTACGACCAAACAACTAAAATATTTGTAATTTTTTCTTAACGCCATTAAAAATTAAAGTGTTGCCAAGATTTATTCCTTGTTAATTTAGATAATTGTGGATTTGGATGCATTGTTCATCACGTCGTATACTGCTTGATAACAGCCTACGCTACCAGTCGCACTTTGATACTAAACTTGACGGACCATTACAGTGGACCTAAATGGAATCAAACTTTTTTACCCTTGAGTCATACTTGCATAGATACATTTGGTTTGTCTCACGGGACATGGGATGCAGGTGATGATTCCGTTCAGGTGCTTTCAGTAGGCACATTTGAAACAATGGGTAAGAATACCCCTTGGGCAAACTTTCTCCCACCTGCAATTCCTTCAGATATAGCTTTCAGGTTGGAAAGGGTGTCCAGCGAACCAGCCAAGTGGTGGACGGGGCAGTTTGCGACCTACATTTTGAGATTAACGGAAACAACAAAGGAAATTATAACAGATGCAAAAGTCCGTCATATGTTTCACAAGAAATTAAACTCAATAATTAAAGTGGGAATTCATGTGAGGCGTACAGACAAAATTGGTTCGGAAGCCAAATCATATCCGCTGAATCAATACATTGGCCATGTGGAGCAATACCTTGCAATCCAAGAAAAGATGGAAGCTTGTAGTGGTGATTGGGTTTGAGGCGCATGAATACATGAAATACACCACTCTGTGAAGTGTGTACCGCCTCTTCTTCTTCATATTTGGGATATTTCCTACTAGGTTAAGACTACACCATGTATATTGTGTACCTAAAATCTCAACCTAGTCAAAGCAAATAAATGAAATACAGTTCAGTGTCTTGGCCACCACTGAGAAGGAAACTTGTCTTGCTTCTTTCTTGTCTCTTCATTTCTCATAAAGTTGCATCAGCATTAGAACGGCGTGGAGCAGCCATTATTGTATAGAGTACTGAGAACCCGGAGTAGTAAAGTGAGAACCTGAGGAAGACACCGTTGCTACACCTGGCGATTGAACTTTGGTCACTTTTTCCACTTCCGGTTCATCAGTAATTTGTGTTAAATATTAGAGGTTATCGGTATTGTCAAAATTATAAAAAAAATTATTGGTATTATTTGTGAAAACATGTGAAAAATGTTGGAATGATGGCATTGGTTTGATATAATTTGTGTTGATTGGATTTGGTTTTGATATTTGCTTTGATAAATACTAATTTCTATCCTGATTGCTACCCATTTTAGTTGATGTTGCCTAAAAGTCGCTTTACAACAGCACTAATTTGAGAGAAACCTTGGTTCCTGTCCTTCCAAAATTCCCGAGGTGGTTGTCTGAGGTGGTACTGGTCTCCTGATATACTTACCTGTTCTTACCTGTCCTTATTACCTGCTTAATTAGTGGTGGAACTTCAGAGTACGTAAGAGTTATTCCTTGGTATTATTCTCCTTCTTTTCTGCTCTCTGCATATTTTGACGAAACATACCTCCACAAAAAACTGACTAAGTTGGGTTTCATAATTATATTGTTCGAGAGAGAGATTAGATATTGCCTACATAATTCAAACATAGCTCCAGGTCATAATTTTAATACAGAATTGTTCAGGTTCTTAGATTTCGAGTTTGTTAAAGATGACACAAGTCCGTTACCTAGTTTTTCAAGCTGTAAACTCACATTACCTTCCGATTTGCATTATTGAAGTAATGATTTTTGTTGATGATGTACTTTTAACAGTAATTCCATTGTAATTTCCAAGTTTAAACAGTTTTTATGAATTGAAATATTACGGATAGATATGCGAATTTTATTTTTACTTGAGACATAAGTATAGATGAATGAAGATAACTTAACCGCTAGAAATTTGAGAAAAAGGAAAATTACTTATGATCCAAATTTTGTACCTAAAAGGAAAAGGATAAATCGTAGAAAACTTTTTGAAACTTTTGATTTTAAAATGGCAGGACCGAGCCATACTTTTGATCCACGTATACTAGCTGGTATAGATGTTGCTCAGCAAGCAGTTTTAAATAAATATTTAGCTGACCAGGTAGTTTTAGCCTCAAGTACAGTTAGAGTTGCTGGCATTAATACACGGGTTGCTATTCCCGAATATGATCCTGAGCGCATTACATCTGCCTCATACTTTGTTCAATGTGAAAATTATTTCAAAAGCCAGGGATTTTTACCTGATCAGTACCATGAACTTTTACCTTCTATTCTCCGACTTGATAAAAAAGCTTGGTACGATAGCATTGCTCATACAATTGCGAATTGGGATAATTTCAAAACGGCATTTACTCAAAGATTTGATGGTATCATAGTTCAGGAGAGGAGAAGAAAATTATTATGGAGTAGGGAGCAACAACCGAGTGAGTCAGTTGAGCAGTTTGTTCATGAGATGGTAAATTTAGCTAGACAAGTAAATGCAGCAGAAGCAGAACATGTTTCAGTTCTTAGGGCAAAGAATGCTTTATTTCCTGAGTTGAGACTCGTTATTCAAATTGGTGATCCGGCTCAGTTGACTATTAATAGCTTATTGGAGAGTGCTGCTGATGCCATTGATGCTATAAATGCTAGAGATAGGTTGACTAACAGACGTACTGTTTTGCCTTCATTAAATGGTTTCAAGCGAGATAATCCTCAAAAACCTACACCTCAACCTCAGCATGAACCACAACGTGGTAGATATTTTCGTGGAAGGGGACGCATAGCTTATCATAATCCTCGGAGACAACATTATTCTCATGGTTCACATTATGCACCACCTCCGTTTGATGTTCCACAAAACTTTACCCATGTTCCAAATGGTAATTTTGTTCAATCTTCTGAGAATTCGTCTTCTTCGGTTCAAGCACAACAACCTAGGTTTGCTAGACCACTTGATTTGAATAGAATTAGTTGCTACAATTGTCATGAAAAAGGTCATTTTTCTAGAGATTGCCCTCGTACACAGACTAATGGAACAGCCATGATTGCTGCTGCTTCTCATAGTATTAGAGGAGGACATAGAAGAGGATTAAGTCGTAATTATAATACACGAGTTGAAGCTAGACAACCTCATTCAGATAATAGGGATCCTGCTCATTCAAATTCTTTAAACTCGAGAGGGAGACATTGGTAAATAATGCCTTAATCCCAAGGTGTCTCCCAGTTCTAACACAAATCACGAGCATTCCAACTCTCGAATTCTATAGTAATTTCATGAACTTCTCTGCCATAATGGATACAGGTTCTTCTTTTTCTTTGCTTACTGAGAAACTTGCAAATGTTCTCAAGTTGCAAATCAGGTACAATGACACTATAAGTTTGAGATGCGCAAATAGTATGCAATTACAAACTATAGGTACTGCTTTTCTTTTACTTCAAATTGGGCACAAGGAGATTGCACATACGTTTCATATTCTCAACAAATTGGTTGTACCTTGTATTATTGGGAATGATATTTTGACTAAATATGGCTTAGTCATGAACCAAAAGAGCAAAATATTTTACTTTGATGATACTCCTTGGAAAAAATACAAATTGGGTGACGCTTCACAAAAGCTTACTTTTGTAATTCAAGAGAGAAAATTAGATATTCACGCTCCAATATCACATGAGAGTAGACTTGAGAAGCTTCTTCATTCTTTTCCAACTGTTTGTAGAAATGATGGTACGATTGGACAAACAGACATTCTTTTGCATAAAATAGACATTGATACTTCCAAGCCATTCAAACCGATTAAAGAGTCAGTGACTTATTTTCCTCCAAACTTATCTTCTGAAATTGACCGGCAGATTAAGGATTTGCTTAAACATGGTCTAATTCGTAGGTCAAAATCTCCTTTTCGTTTTGGTATCGTGTTGGATGATAAAAAAGATGGTGGGATACGAATGACCATAAACTACAAGAGACTTAATAGTTTCACAAAGGACAATGCTACTCCTATGCATAATTCCAACGTTATTCTACGCCTTCTTCCTTCAGGTGGAGTGTATTCTTCTATAGACCTTGCTTCTGGTTTTTGGCAAATTCGCTTGCATCCTGATTGTGTTGAAATGACTGCATTCTATGCTAACGGCGTATTATATGAATGGTTAGTTATGCCTTTTGGTTTGAAAGGAGCTCCAGCTACATTTGTTACTTTAATGAATTTTGTTTTACGGGATTACGTTATGAAATTTTGTTTTATCTACATGGATGATGTGATAGTTTATTCACGTAATTTTGAGGAACATTTAGTTCATCTTCGGTTAATATTTGAGCGTCTTCGGGAAGCTAATTTATCCATTAACCTCAAGAAAAGCTCGTTTGCACAACGGCAGCTTGAGTACCTAGGACATGTAATTTCTTCGGATGGTGTACGTAAAAATCCTGCAAGAATGCGTGCGATTATACAGATGCCACCTCCAACGGACAAACACGGTATAAAGAGACTTCAAGGGATGTGTGCTTGGTTAATTACTTTTATTCCTAATTTCTCAACTTTGTTTGAACCTTTGAGTAGACTTTTAAATAAAAAAGCACAATTTATTTGGGGAAGAGAACAGAAACTAGCTTTTGAAAGATTGAAACAGATTTTGTCTGAAGATATAGTTTTACAGGGACTTGATTACAATTTTCCAATTTTTATTAGAACAGATGCAAGTGAAGTTGGAATTGGTGCTTGCTTATTTCAGAAAATAAATGGTCAGGATAGAATAGTTTCGTATGCTAGCAAAACTCTTTCTACTGCCGAACGAAAATATAACATTTGTGAAAAAGAATGTTATGCCATTTTATTCGCGATAAAGAAATTCAAAACATTTTTATGGGGACAAAAATTCACTGTTGAAACTGATAATAAGGCTTTAACTTCATTAAAAACTATGCCTGACAAATCACGCAATTTAGCCAATTGGTCACATGAAATAGAAGGATGGGGATGCGACATAAACTTCATTCCTGGTAAGGAAAACAAAGTAGCAGACTGTTTATCAAGAGCGCCTGTACTTACTTCAGCTGACGAGCCTGATCATCTTGTCGGATCTGAGGAAAGGTATATGCCTATTTTTGCTTTAACTTTTGTTAGTAACATTCTTCAACGAATTCGTGACGAGCAGATGAATGATGTCAATATTCAAGAAATCGTAAGTAAATTGAGGTTAGGGTTAACGCGTGACTCTTCTCTTCAAAATTACTTGCTTAAAAATGATATTTTGTATTTTAGAAAGTCTTCTCCACACAGAGATAATGATAGTGAAACTTCTTCCGTTCCACCTTGCATTGGTGTGCAATTTTCAAGTCAGACTCTTCCAGTCATTCCAGATTCTTTAAAGACAGAAATAATGAGTTATTTTCACGACAACCCTGAGTCAGGTCATTTTGGTGTTCAAAAGACAAAAGTAGCCATTGAAAAACGTTTTTACTGGAAAACTATGTATCAAGACATTCCTAATTATGTTAGAAGTTGTGACACTTGTCAAAAATTCAAGTCTGAAAATCAAAGAAAGAAAGGTTTATTAGGTGAGGTTCCACTTGCAAAAAGAGTATTTGAAACTGTTTACTTGGATTTCATAGGTCCATTACAAGCGAGTAAAAGAGGTCGTAATAAATTTTGTTTAGTTCTTGTTGATCAGCTTACAAGTTGGGTAGAATTGAAAGCTATGCCGTGTAGTACGAGCAAAAGAGTAATTGACTTTATTGAGGACACATTTTGTAGATTTGGTTTCCCAAAAGTAATTCTTGTTGATAATGCATCATATTTTGTAAGTAGAGCCATGAAAAGATTTTGTAAAGAATGGGGTATAAAATTGCGTACTTCGAGTGCCTACCATCCCCAAGTTAATAGACGTGAGCGTACTAATAAGGATTTGGTTCGTATGATAGCTTCTTATTTTTCTGCACAGCAAAATTTATGGGATTGTTATTTAAGTTATTTCGCGTTAGCTTTGCGACATCATTTGAATGAGACTAGGAAAGTTTCTCCTGCTGAAATTATGTTTGGACATAATATTATGTTGCCAATAGATAGAGCTTTATATCCTGACATTAGTCCTGATTACAATTCAGACGCTGAAGAGATAGCACGTCAGTTACCAGTTCACATGACTAGATTGATTCAATACGTTAGGGATAACATAGTTGAAGCTCACAAGAAAAATAAGGTAAACTATGATCAAAAACGACGATATTTTGAGTTTGAGATAGGTGAATATGTTTTGGTTCGAAACCATCAACTTTCTGATGCCTCTGCTGGTGTTTCCAAGAAGTTTCTTCCAAAATGGATGGGTCCGTTCAAAATCCTGACGAAAGACAACTTGACGTACGTTCTGGACATGCCCAAGAGATTCTGCCCAAAACGACACGTTGCTGACCTGAAACCATACATCAAAAGGATAGGAAACAACCCTCCACCAGTTCCACTGAGAAAAATCATTTTGGGTTTGGAGTCCCAAGTGCCAGTCCGCCGACAGCTGAGAATAAGACAACCGATTGACTATAGACTCGCTGCAGGCTTTAAACCTTTTCAAAATTTGAAAAAATGATTTTTTTGGTATTATTTATGTAATATTTGTATGTTTATAATTCGATTTATTTGATGTGCGTTGCAGTAAAATGAATCCTCAGCGAATTTCCGAACCGACGTACTGGTTTACACAAGGCTTGAGAGCGTTACCACTCCCAGAATCTGCACAGCAATACAGAGTCAAGCTGAACCAACAATCGATTTTCGAAAGCCGACATCCACGTCTGGAAACTGTCCGCAACTTCAAAATCCTGCCTCATCATTTACGACAAGCTCAACCGATTCCGAATAAAGAATATTTGTATGTTAATACACTCGAGCATCTTCGACATGCTACATCTGTTTTGCGTAAAAAGCATGAAATATGTATTGATATTGAAGGAGATTATCGTTTCACATTCCACATTATAACATGTTTAATGCAAATTTCTGTAGACACACACGTTTTCATTGTTGATTTGTTAAAATTATATTCGTATGTTAAGGAGTTCTTTGAACCTATTTTCTTGGATGATACGATTGTTAAAATATTTTTGGGTTCTGTTGATTTACCTTGGTTCCAACGTGACTATGATTTGTATTTTTGCTCCGTAATTGATGTACAAAATGTATTTGATTCTGCGAAGGGTAATGCACAGTTTTCTTCGTTTGCTACGGTCGTACGTGAAACATGTAAAGTTCAACTTGATAAGGGATTTCAAAAATTTCCATGGTTTCTTCGTGAATTACCAAATGAAGCTATTAAATATGCTAAAAATGATTCAGAGTTTCTTTTTCTAGCTTGGCAATCTATTAAAGTAGAGTACAAAGATTTTTTGTTGAATTCGTATAATATTGCCCATTCACATTCTATTGTTTTGAAGCCATATTGCTTTCCAAAAGTAAAATCCAATTCTAGTACTGAGTTTGATAACCTTGTTAATTCTAATCCTGAGTTAGGTTCACTTGAGAATTTTGTTTTGTTTGAAGAATTGTTCAATTTGAGAGATGAATTTGCTAAAAATCGCGATAAGCCACGTCAAAAGGTGCTTACCCATGACATGATTGCTAAAATGTGCACTGAAGAGATTAATACGATTGGTGATTTAGAAAAATTGTTTCCACGTATAAAAATATGGAATAATTATGACAAAATGAAACTTATTGATGTTATTGGATCACACAAACGTTCTAGTAAGAAAATACCCTGTTTTGACATTGATTTAGATTGGGATAATGATGATGAAATGATTATTGAGTATGTTCCTTTGAATGGTAAAAGTACAAGTACTTGCGACTTACACAGTCCAAATAATTCTGTACATGATGAAAATGAAATAATTGTGAATGATTCTACTTCTGTAATTCGTTCTGTTGAAATGAAAGATAATGATGATATTGTGGTTGAAATTCCAAATGTTAATTCTATTGATGTACCATTGGTTGATATGAATGAAATTGTTATGAATGATGAGATTCAGATTGTGAAATACTGTAAGAATATTCCTACCGACTACGATCGTGTGGATTCTGTTAATGTTGATTCGATTACTGAAAATGAATTGTTAAATGAGTGGAATGTTATTCGTAAGTCTAAAATGCCGAAATATCTCCAAAATTATCTACGTTCTAAGCGCCGCAAGCTGCGTCATTCTTGGATTCAAGAGGAAAGGAAACGCAATGGACTTCCCCCTATCAATTTTCGTCGAGGTGGAAAAATCGTCAAGAAATGGAAGTACTTCTCGTCTACTTAGCCCGTCTGTGCGCGTGGGAAGGAATATGGATGTGTAATTCAATTATAATTGTAATGTAAGGCCAGAAAATAATTAAAGTTGGAGGGGAATATGTAGTGGTGATTGGGTTTGAGGCGCATGAATACATGAAATACACCACTCTGTGAAGTGTGTACCGCCTCTTCTTCTTCATATTTGGGATATTTCCTACTAGGTTAAGACTACACCATGTATATTGTGTACCTAAAATCTCAACCTAGTCAAAGCAAATAAATGAAATACAGTTCAGTGTCTTGGCCACCACTGAGAAGGAAACTTGTCTTGCTTCTTTCTTGTCTCTTCATTTCTCATAAAGTTGCATCAGCATTAGAACGGCGTGGAGCAGCCATTATTGTATAGAGTACTGAGAACCCGGAGTAGTAAAGTGAGAACCTGAGGAAGACACCGTTGCTACAAGCTCGAGCACTTACAGCCCATATTTTTCTTGCTTCTGATGAACCTAAAGTCATTCAAGAGGCTAAGAAACTTGAGATGAAGTCTAGAAGATCCAGATTGAAGATTTTGGCTAATGAATCTAATGCTCAGAAGGCTGCCACTCGCAACCGCTTCAGAAACGGGATGCTTGGAATTCTTACAGATATACTTTTGTTAGCGGAGTGTGAATTTGTGGTGTGCACCTATTCATCAAATATTTGTAGGTTGGTAGCCGAACTCAAAGAAGCCAAAGCTGAAGAACCTGGAAGTGTATTATCCCTTGATTTTTCATACCATTTCATCGCCATGTCTCCTGCAGATTATTTGAACATGGGAGTCGTCCTTGTTGCAAGATTTGATCATTTTCCTTCGTCAAATAAAGAAATTGAATTGGCAGTTGGTGATCTCATTATAACAGTTGCACCAAGTCACAACGGGGATGGAATGTGGAGCGGAAGAAATGAGAGGACCAACAAGGTATTTTTATATTAATTAGAGTTCATCCGAACAATTTATATGCATATACATTTAATAATGTCAATGAAATATTGCCCCTACTTTCAGACCGGCTTGTTTCCCACCTACAAATCACGTATTTACATGACAAAGTTTGATTTTCCGATGTGGAAATGGTGGAGTTCATCATTAGATTTTTAATTCAGAGTGAGTAATGACAAAAGATGACATGTTTTGGCGTTTGAAATGAAAGTGTTGTATAAGTATTCAACTTCAAGATGATTAATTCAGGTGGGACTTTTTGCATGAAAGATAGATACGCCGGGCATTCATAATAAATAAGTTTCGTAATCTGGTACAGATTATGTAATCATGGTTTACATCATGCAGCTATAAATAAAATAAAAATGTGATGCAACATTTTATGTTCAGTTTTTGAGTTTGTGTGAGTGATTTGTTTATTGCAGGAATTTTAATAAATTCCCATTGGATTTCGTTAAAATGATATACGCCTCAGGAAAAAGATAATATACTAATGATATTATTTTATGTGAATTATTTAATTTTGAGTATGAGTGTAAACCCACAAGAATTTAATGATCAAACAACGCATTTGTACTTACATTTAATTTCTATTGGTTGCCTTAATTATTAATAACAAAACATGGATATCTATCATCATCATCTTTGAATTCGCAACATTATATAATTTGCATACTGTGATTTTTAAAAAAAAATAATCCAGCTCAGTTTAGTCGCCGGGTTCAACCGTAGTTAGTAATACATTTATTCTCACATTCTGCTTTAGTGTTAAAGCTGAATCCTTCTCGAATACAAAATGTGTAGGATTGCATCACTCCTTCAATATCGTATTCCCAAGTCCTGCAGCAGTAAAAGAAGTTTAATGCATTATTAAAAAGTCTTTGAGAAGAGAAACACAACCGGTGGGAAATATGGAACTTACAGATTTTCTATGCAAGCCTTGTCAACCACATCCTCATAGACATATTTTCCTTTTTGCCAGCTACAGTACGCTCCCAAACCTCGCCAAGAACCAGTGCATGGATCACCTAAAGAGAAAAAATGAAATTAAGGGTGATACTTTATATGCTCGCATGTCTTAATAACATTATACATACCGTCAAATCTTTGACGTCTAGCAGAAACAGCTATGAGGATTGCTCCTAATAGAAGTAACCCAAGATAGAATTTGATCCCCATTTGATTCGGATTACCAGCACGATCTGAATTACAACAGGACGCAGATCTGACTGTGTAAAATGTTTCAACTTACTGGCAGAAATGTCTTTTTATTTTGAATAAAGTAGATGCAAACTGTATAAAAAATTATTGATATTTTATCATACTTAAATTGGTTTACGTAATTCATAAATTTGACAAAAAGTGCTTAATGGTAAAACATTATATTTTGATGGTCCAATTACCGTGATGCAAAACTGTGGTTGCGAAATGTCAGGCAGATAAAAATATATCTTTTAAGTATGGTTTGACGCATGACATCAATCATATCACATACTAATTTTGTTCAAAGATTTCCTTGGAAAAGGGGCAATTCTAGCTTGTGCATCATGGCTGTTAAGCTACATGGTGTGCAAAAGAAATTTGGTACATATATGGTTAAGTAAACGTTTCTCTCATATAAAAGAAAAAAACACTGAAGTTGAAGCTACACAAACCTTCATTTCATCAGCTTATTTAGTTGTTTATGTGTTTAACAATTTCGATGCTGGTACCTGAGCTGTTCTATAAAACAGTTAATGAGTTATATGTTTTCGTGATTGATTTTGGCTATGCTTATTATTTCTTTATATGTAAATTAAAATTGTATTTTTTCTCATTAAATTGAACAAACAGTATAATTTCGTTTTACAAATCTATGGTAATGTATTATAATGCCGAAATTTAGTCATGTAGTCATTTTTTTAAAGAGAAAATGTAAAAATGCCTATCAATAATACATTTAACATGCCAAGTCTATAAAAAAAAGTATTGATTCGAATATATATTGAAAATATATAATCAACCTTTTCAAACCAAGCTAAGGGAAACCAGACAGAGGTTGAGTTCAGTATTTGGAATCTAGTATGCTGAGTGGTTGTTATTTTATTTCTCACTATTCTTAAACTAAGTTCTATAACAGATTTTGTCACAATTTAAACCATGGGCTTCGGTGACGCATTTATTAACGTGCAAATATGGTGTCAAAATCGTTACGATGGCACATATTTTTATGACGTGGCTAAACACCGAGTTATCACGAACCCCAAAGCAAGTTCTCCTCTAAACTTGAAAATTTGGTATTCTGGAATCCTGCTGGAATTTCTGTTGGAAATGTTTTATTTAAGCCACGCCTGGGATTTAGTGAAGGGTGCGAACAGTGGTAGAGAAATTGAGTCAATTGAAATAATCATAACGTGTTTTGCAATTGCAATGATTTCACAATCCTTGGCGTCAATTTATGCAATGGAAAACACCAAAGAAGAGGTGCCATATCTTATCACAGAAATTCTTACCATTGATGGAACTAAACATATAGGTATGTTACTCTAACAATTTATTTTCAAATTTCTGCATGAAATACCAATTTTGTTATCTGTATAGTTTAAAAAAATTAATTTTAGGATGGCCACATTCAAAACGAGACCGGATGTTTGTGAGCTACTTGGTTATTTGATATGTATTGGAACCTTTAACATCGGCCTGGTGGTAATAATTTATGCACTTCTAGGAAACTACGATCCAATTAACATAGCTTTGTGTGGTATACTTCACCAAGTTCCTAGACGGTTTATTGCGGTGTCAATTTATGCCAGTATGGTTTTCTTAATGTCAATGATATGTTCCCAGTTTTTACTTTTGCAGCTAGCTGGCCTTCAAGGAATAAAGGAATTAAGTAAAATGAATCTGGCCCGAAGTGTAGGGAGCATGAAATCAGATCCTATTGGTATGCTGGAGAAGTTTTTACTGTCCGCCATAAATGTGATGGTAGCTAGTAGAGCTATCTCAGTGGTATCAGGCATAAGCGGGTGTTTGGTCTAGTGGCATGACAGGGGCGCGCTAAGCCTTTGAGACTGGGTTCGATTCCCAGTAACATCCTTAGCTTTTGCCTGATATTACATGGTGACAGAAAACGGAGACGAGCTCCGCGTTCACCCTCAGAGCACTGAGCAGAAAGCTTGAGGAAGAGGGGGTGGGTGGTCTCTCAGGGAGATGATGCACCATCCCTCCTGCTCACTAGCAGATCAAGATTAGCTGGGTAAGCTTGAGATCGAGGACGGTGATGCAAACCACCAGCTGTTGAGCTGTGTGTGAAAGAAAATCCTGAAAGGGGAGATGTGATGGTAGCTAGTAGAGCTATCTCAGTGGTATCAGGCATAAGCGGGTGTTTGGTCTAGTGGCATGACAGGGGCGCGCTAAGCCTTTGAGACTGGGTTCGATTCCCAGTAACATCCTTAGCTTTTGCCTGATATTACAATAAACCTTTTTTATTCAATTGACAATATATTCTCAAAGAAAAATCGAATCCAAAATTTAAGTAACGTTTCCGAAAAAAATGTAGCAATTCATATTAGTTTTGACTATGAACCAAATGTTGTAAATGAAAGACTAAATTCACAGGACCAACTCATATCAAACTTCGAAGAACGGAGACTCATCCATAATGTTTTGTACATTTTGGTGACTGCCCTTAACCGAAATTTAGAGATTTTTATACCTTGCATGACTGGAATTGGAGTGACGTTTTGCATTGCTTTAAGTTATGCTTGCTTCACAATGTATGACAATGTGAGTCTAAGACCTTTTCTGGTCTGTGCAGTTTTGACGGTGATGTGCGTGACAACACTTATTCTATTTTTCTGCAATTATGCTTCATTGCCACTAATTTATTCGGAGGCTATGATCGCGTATTGGAGAGGAAAGCTTCAAACAAAAAGAGAACGCATTCAACTCCGAGCAATGATTCCGTATGGATTAAAATTAGGACCTTTATTTTCTGTAAAAAGAAGCACCGTGTTGGATATAATGAAAACCATTGTGGATAATACGGTCACATTGCTTCTTGCTTGAGACGTTCTCCCTTATAGCGATATATAGCAAAATTATAACTTTAATGCAACTCCTTCCTATTTTATAGTTGTAGACTTGAAATTATGTAACTATAAATTCAAGTGTCGTTGTTTGCAGAAAGAAAGTGCAATTTCACCAAATAAAATAAAACTTTACATAACTACTTAATGATTAACGCAACACTCTTTTCAACTAATGTAAGTGTGAAATATTCCATGTATTTTATAAATATTCAATGAAACATAATATATACTTTGGGTGAGTCACTGAAACATCTTCATCATTTACCAAGATTTGTTTTCTCGAAATAACTTCCTCGCTTATTTGTATCCGTAGAAAAATAAGTCTATTCATATATAATATATAAATACTACACTTGTACATATATATTATTATATTTATATGGGTTATAAAAATGATGAGCAAGCTACTATCATTTTTCTGAGCAAAAATGAGAGAGCTGTTTCTTTTATTATCTCCGTCAACAAACTTCATTGAGGGAGTTCGTCATTAAAATTAATAAAAAATATGATAACAAAAAAACTGACGATGAGTAATTGGCAATGGTGTCTTTATTTTCGTGGCCAAGTTCGTATGTATTAAGCACCAACTGCCCTTCGTGCTTACATGCAAGTTAAGTACACAATATCTACATTTTATGAAGCTTTCACAACTTCAATCATGAAGAAAGGATGTAGAGCTCTCGCTTTATCATCTTGAAACCCCAATATTATTCTTGTAGCAGTGGTGTGGTAGGTTATTCATACAAAAAAAATAGAACACACATCCATACATACCACTTTGAGTAGAATCTCTGCCTAACAGAGTTATTCCTCTCATTCCTTCAGCCCCACAACGTTGTTAATTTTTTTTCGGGGCCCAGAATAACTTGAGTATAGAAATTCAATCAGAGCAATTTTGATTGCTACGAAATAATTTGAGTATAGTGAAAAATGGGTGACACTATTGAACTCCAAGAAATGGAACGGACCTGTCAACATGCCAAAAACAGTGAGACCTTAGAATCCACTGTGATGGTTTCCTTGCGTAAGACTGTTATAACTATTGGGATTTTTGTGGTACTTACTGGAACGATGGCTACAACAGCCATGTACATCTACTCCACAACGAAAACATCAAGCGCTTCCCATGTTATTCACTTCAATGATGAAAAAACCAACGCTAAGCTTCAAGGTTTGGAAGAGAAATTTGTGAAAATTGAGCTCACTCTCTTGATAACAAATTTACAACTGGAGTATTTACTAGAGATAAATCAAAACGTGTCTCCTCTTCTTTATTTTGAGTCACTGAATCAGTTGGATGACATAAACAACTTGATCAAGCAGAAAGTACTTCAAACTTTTGACGACACGCAAAAACCATTGGATCCAGCTATAGAAATGTTTAGAAGCCGACTCTCCAGTAAAATGGACAAATTGTTTATCGGGATCAGGAGTGAGCATGAATTTAGACGACTGGTGAGCCAAGATTGGGAACTATCGAATTATACGAAGAAACAACTAAAGATTTTGTACGATGAAGAATTTCAAGCAGAACTTTCAAAGCATGATGAAGGTGTTACGATTCCTTTGGAAATAAATCTTGAATTTCACAAAAACGTGTCCGAACGAACAATTTCCAAGGCCGTTGATAAAAATCTTGTTCCCTTAACAAGCTCAGTGTCTCTCTGGATTAAAAACATTTTCAATGCCGGTTACAGAAAGAAAATTGCTGAAAACGCTGTTATAGGAATTGACATAGGAAATAGTTGGGTTCGGTCGTTCGTCTATTACAACGACGGAAAGCCAAATCATTGTTTTTCGTTAAGTTCTTACGTGCAGGATAAAAATGATAGTGATGTGGAGATATATTTTACTGACGAAGCCAAAAATCGGGTCAGGGATGCAACTGTATTGTTGCCAATATATTACGACCTTCAACAGATAATTCGTGACTGGGATTATTTCAACACCAGCAGTGAACAATTGTTTTGGACATTTGCAGTTCAACAAGGAATAGGTGATGACGGACCCCTGGTTTCTTCGCCTACAACAGGGGCTCAGCACACGGTTAAAAATATCCTTTTCAAGTTGTTTCAAAAGATAAAGGAGAAAAGTGGGATGTGTGTAGGTGATACGCCGGTGAAAAATTGTGTGATTACGGTTCCCCGTGAATTTGATGAGAAACAAAAAAAACTTGTGTTGGATGCTGGCAAATTGGCTGGATTTGAAGATGTGACTCTCCTGGAGGAAAACTTTGCTCTTGCTCTAACCTTAGAACAGATTAATGGCCCTTGGAAAACCGCAAAGACGCTTTTGTTTGTTGAAATAAATCAGCTAACTTGGAAAGTTTCAATTTTGCAAGGATTCCAAGCGAATTACACTAAAATTATTGGGTTTTCAATGACTATGTATACTGAAGATTTTTGTACTAAAATTGGTCAGTACAGTATAGTAAAGTCAAATAGTTCATTGGAGGCAAAAATCCGTTTGCGTCGATTTTATGAGAAATGTGAAGCTGAAATTATGAAGTTATCATATAACCCCTTATGGGAATATTTTTACGTCAACGACGCAAAAAATTCTCGCATCAAGATATACCGGTTAAACATTGAGAAAACTGCTGCTTATAAGGTTAATGACTTCATTGAAATGATTGACGATGGTCTGAAGGTTGTCAATCTAACAAAGGAAGCAATCGATGGATTCATGCTTGGTGGAAAGTATGATCAGCTTTGGTTGGTTAAAGATGCACTCAATAAGTATTTCGATGGAAGAAACATGATCACAAAAGGTTATTCTTCTGGATTCAATGTTGCATACGGAGCTGCAGTGAAAGGTGCATTTATAACTGCAGAAGTGATTAAGAAGCATCGATTGAATACGACAACTTTGTATTAATTTGTATGTTCCACACTTTTCATATGTTTACATAAGTACAAACCCATTCATGTCGTATATGTTCACATTAAATAAATAAAGTAAACTGAAATGATAGTATGAAAAATATGTAACATTCAAAAACTCAATTTGACTTGAATCATTAAATTGAATTTTTGGCAGCGCTTTTGCATGCTTTGCTTAAAAATTACTCATTCATTAAAAGAATTTGAAAGACGTTTTTTGCATTTTACGCAGTATATTTTACACATATTTGTTTGCTCACGTCATTATCATTTGAGCACGTTGTGTATCCAAGCCTGATGAACACGCAAGTTTATAGGTTTTGGCGAGAGGAAGAGTCCTTGTTTTGTCTTAAGTTGAGATTGTAAAATGTATACATGTTAAAGAAAGGATGTGAATATATACGCAATTTTTTCATTCAAAGAAAAATTTAATTTCTTTTTGCTCACATTAAAATATTTTCAAGCGTCATTTTGCGGGTAAATTATTTAATTGATGCAAATAAATGATAATCTTTTTAGTTATCATCACGTAAGTTACAAGCAAACATAAGTCACTTGTTAAAATCAAAATCACGGAAGATAATCATAATAAATCATAAATCGCAATTTGCTAAAAGGAATACTTTATTCCAATCCGTCTTTGTATGCAAAAATCACGATCCTCAAGTTTATTACGGTTGTGACTATAGATTCTTCTTATATCTACTACAGAACCTAATACAATATTCAAGAGAGCCTAAAATCACAACTCAATGAATCTTGAAAAGATGCCGGCAGATATAGTTTAGCATCATCATTCAAGCAACACATTATCCAAGGGAGAATAAACTGGTGCGAGTGTTATGTCTTTGTCCTTGTGTGAATATTGCGCACTCAAGATATGATTTATATGTTACGTATATATATATTATGTTATGTATATACTATGTAACATATATGAAATGATACACATCATTTCTTTTGTCTTGATATACTTTTCGCATTCTCCTTTGATAAGATACAAGGGGGCGTATATTCTTTTCTTTTTCTTGGGTGCGGTTCAACTCATTTGTGATTGTGATCTTGTGATGATTACTCAACGTTTGACGAAGTGAGAATTTGGTTTTATTTTCTAGTTATTCAACAAAATATAGACCAACAGAATCAAAAGTTTTAACTGAAAAACGTAATGAAGGGTCACTAAAAAGCTCAAAAATATTACCAATTTTGAAAAGAAAGTTGGGAAAGTCATTATTTTTTAAAGAGTTCAAGTTATCGTTATAGTAAACCAGTTGAGTGGTTTCTGGTAAAGTTGACTCCAAAATAATTAATCTCACTGTATTTTGTGGTCGTGTTGATGATATGACATGAGAAATTTGGGGTATGGGATAAGGAGTTTGTGTAGAATGAAACTATTTTTGAACTGCTGAAAAGAATTTGAGTGGAGTACTAAAATGACTCAATCATTTATTGAATATATCGTTTCAGTTTTCTTGACATTCAATTTCCTTCGATTATAAAAACACTCCCTGAAAAAAATCAATGACCGTGAGTCATTTTTACAAAAGGACATACCAACTGCATAAATTGTTAACAAATTAATCAGTGAAGTTTAAAGTTCTTATTATTTAAGGAAGCCATCTTACACATTTTCAAACGGTTTAAAAACATTATGATGTATTACGATAAAAGGCATGACTGCATCGAACTAAGGGCGATGGGAGAAAGTCAAACTCAATCAAACCCTTCAGTTGTGATGGTATCTAAGCGAACATTAATTCTCACTTCTGTTATATTAATGGTGATTATTGGTGCGATGATTGCAACAACCGTATGCATCTACTCAGCTGGGCTAAAAAACTTGGAGGATGAGTTCGTGGAAATGAAGCTTGCTCACCTGACCACTGATTTACAGCTACGATACAATGAAAAAATGAACCAAAATTATACATTGTATCTAAATGTGGATGACCTGAAAAATTTGCATAATGCATCAAAGGAGCAAATACTCGAGACTTATGACAACTCCACCAAATCATCACAACCTGAATTTACTACAATGTATCGGAATCAACTTTCAAGCAAGATTGACGAAATGTTTGTGGCCACCAGTCAAGAGTACGAATTTAAAAGACTTGTCATAATGGATTGGGACTTATCCAACGATATTAAAAAACAAATCAAGATCATGTACGATCAAGAATTCCAGAATGCAACTTTGCGAAATGAAGAGATACAAATTATTCCGGCAGAAATTAGTCCTGAGTTTCATAAAACCATGGTAGAGCTAACTTTATCAAAGGCAATTAACCAAAAACTTGTACCTTCATCTCTAAAAACGCGTACTGAGCTAACAGACTATTTAAACTTACTCTACGCAAAGAAACTTGCTGACAATGCTGTTTTGGGAATTCACTTTGGTGAAAGTATAATTCGCGCATTCTTCTATTGGAATGGCACACCGTCATATATGTCCTCTATTAACGGTTACGTTAATGTTGATGCCAATCGAGATGATCCAAAACTCCGGGTAAGATCGGCAGAAGTTGCACTCCCGATATTTTACGACCTTAAGGAAATTATAAGAGCTTGGGACACATTTAAAGCAAGCAGTGATAAGTTATATTGGACTTTTTCGGATTATGCAAAAGCTCACGACGACGATGATGATCATGAGCCCATGCTTTCTTTCCCAGCAACATCAACCGTGTACTCTGTTCAAAGCTTGGTTTCAAAAATTTTCCAACAAATTCACGAGAAAGCTGAAATAAAGGTTGCTTTTGAAAATGTGAAGGTGAACAAGTGCGTAATAACTGTTCCAAACGATTTTAAGGAGAATCAAAGAAAGTTGGTATTGAATGCTGGAAAGAAAGCATGGTTTCAAGAGGTCACCCTTCTGGAGGAGGACTTTGCTGCAGCACTTACCTTGGAAGAGGTCAAAGGTCCCTGGAAAGCTTCAGAGAAGATCATGTTTATTGAATTTAATCAACTGTCCTGGAAATTTCACGTCTTGGAAGGGCACCATGCGAATTATAAAAGAATTGCAAGCGGATGTTTCAATCAGAGTGATGAAATTGTGAGCTACTGTATAAAGGAGTATTGCCAGGTGATGAAGTGTGACAAGAATGTTTCAGTAGAAACAAATGTTCATTGGCGAAGAATTTATGAAAAATGTGAATATGTTCTATTTTCGCTGTCCCAGTCATCTGAAAATAGTATCTATTTCTTAAGTTCTTATTATCCATACCAAGAAGTCACTATTTATCGCGACAAGTTTGAAAATACTATTGTGCCCAAACTTAAAAACTTTACTAAATTTATTGATGACAATTTGAAAACCCTCAATTTAGAAAATGAGAATATAACTCAAATTATTTTGGGTGGAAAATACGGCAAGACATGGATGGTTCAAAAAGTTTTTGACGCTTACGTTAAGGGAAGTTTGGTGACTAACATAGTTCATCCAGATAACACTATTGCCTATGGAGCAGCAGTCAAAGGAGCAATAATGGCTGCTAATGCGTTTAAAAATGGTCATTCAGATTCTGCTACATAGTATTGTAAATTGCAGATCAGCTCACTAACTAGGGATTAGTTATTACTTAAATCAAATGTTTTTTGTTTCTTTTTCTGACTCATGTTTATATCTTTATTCATTGAAAATTAGGCAGTTTACGACACAAACTTTATTTGACTTCATTCTACTTCCTGTATATCTACTTTTGAGCATGGCATGATTGACATTTACTGACATCCAACTTTAAATTAGATTTTAACCTCAAGAATTAGTTCGTACTGGAAATTAGAATAGATAAGGATTTTTTATTGTTGTAATTATACTTTGTATTATATTACTTGATTGTTTGATTATGAATTACTCATAGGTACGCCAATTACTCATAGGTTATTAGGTTTATATCTATGGAATTACTAATGGGATATTAAAAAACTTATAGGTTATACGTTAATCGTTTGTTGAACGAACCACTTATTGTTCCTTGCATGCGCATGACGGGTTTTTTACCCTTGAAACCACCTTACATGCCACCGTCCAGAGTCTGCTTTATGATATTGTAGATTGCAGATCAGCTCACTTACGAGGGATGAGTACTTACTTAAAGTAAATGTGTTTTGTTCTGAATCGTGTATATATCCTTACTCATTGAAAATGTGTCCAAGTTACGACACAATATTTTAGTTCAATCCAATTTATGTATATCTACTTGAATGTATATCAATAATGTCTTGTTGACATTTGCTGACATCCAATTGTAAATTAGATTTTACCTTATTAGTTAGTTCGTACTGACAATTTCAATTTTAAAGTACATATTTCTTATTGTTATATTATATATCCTATTATATTACTTGTTGGTTTTTATAGCTCATTAACATTATTTAAAAAACTCAATTCATGTTGCAATTTAATCATTTTTGGAATCATTTATTGTTCCTTGCATGCCGGGTTTCTTGACCCTGGAAATCACCTACACCTTCATCTTACATACATTTTACAATACCGTAGGCTCACAAAGCTTTCTCAAGCATATTTTCTATACTCTATCAATGTTATGCCTATTTTTGACAGTTTAAAAATACCTTTCAAGCATAAAATCATCATGCACGGTAATGTTCCACAGAAGTGAACTCTTTCACTTTCTGTTCCATCCACAGCATCATTATCATGAAAGTTGAAATCACTTATCCATCAAATGCATGTGTCCCGTATACAACCGGTCTACAAAACTTCACGAAACGAAAATTGATATCCCTAAAAGACACCACACATTATTTAACGAGTAAATTTATATAATTCACAGCATTTGTAACTATATTTATGTACATTTACAAAAAGCGCAGTAAGCATTATTTTGGGTCTTGATGCATTTGTTTCTTTGCTATACATGCTAATCCAAATAATACGCAAAATGATGTTGAATTTCGTAATAATTTACAGAATGGCAGGAAACTGATTCCCATGAACACACAGTCCAACTTTGTAATTAGTACTAATATTCTTTATAATTGAAGTTCAATAGTCGCTTTCTTGGGACACCTATGTTTCAGTGACTACAAAGGTCAAAACTACCAAAAAATTCTCATAAAGTTTTTTGAGAAAAGGTAAACTATATTTTTCTTCCCTGCTGTTGTGATCATACCGTTTGCTTATCTCCCCTTCTAAATCAAATATGATATATAAGAGGGCCGAAAATCACATCTATAAAAACTAAATCTTCAAAAAGATGACCTTCGTTCACTGCTTCTGGAGCAACGATTTATCCACTCGCTGTAATATATCAACACGACACGTATATTTTTCATTTCCTTTCTTGCATGTATAAAAGCTCCCTTCTTGTAAACTGTGTTCATCATTTGACATCTGGAGAAGCAACAATTTGATCAAGTATCAAGGGAGTAGGTGAAAGCGAGAAGTATTATTACAAAAAAAGTATTTTTTCTTACAAGAAGTACATGGACTTCAGCCATAATTGAAGTAATGAAATATATTTTGTGTTTTCAGGTCTTGCTGATCTGACACCTGAAAGAAAATTGGCTTCATTGACCATCCGTTCTTTCGAATCAAAGAGAAAAAGACTTAAAAAAAGTGTTTAGTACGAGAAACAGTTTCAAGCAAATTCAACAACATTTTGGTCGTTAAAATGAGGTATTCTATAGAGCCACGGAAGCGTACAACAATTTGATGTATTAACTTGTGTGTAAATCTAATGTTTTATGAATGTAGAAATATATTAGTAACCTTATTAAACATGTAGACACACCGATAAGTTTTTGTTTAGGTATTTATCACACAAAACAAGCTAATGAATGATTTTTTTTGATTATCTGTAGTTGTGATTTTGCATAATTTTTAACTACACCATGAATCGCATGCGTCATGGGATAGGAAATCAATCGTCACTCCGATCTCATCATCAACCATCAGGATTATATATTTTTACTTTTTCAGGAAAACCTTCATTTCAAGTCAGAATCTCTTCTTCCAAATTTTCTTTTGCAAGGGCATTTCCTTTGAGTTGTAGCAAAATCTAATAGGTTTGATGATGAGTTTATTACGGTTGTGACTATAAAATCCTTTTGTATCTTACATCTATGCTAAAGAATCGTATAAAATATTCAAGAAAGCCTAAAATCTGAACTCAATGAAACTTGAAAAGATGCCGGCAGATATAGTTTAGCATCATCATTCAAGCAACACATTATCCAAGGGAGAATAAACTGGTGCGAGTGTTATGTCTTGGCCTTGTGTGAATATTCAAGATACTATATATACTAGATTGCACTCAAGATATTATTTATATGTTATGCATATATATTGTGTTATGTATACTTTCATATATGAAATGATAAACATCATTTCTTTTGTCTTGATATACTTTTCGCATTCTCCTTTGATAAGATACAAGGGGGCGTATATTCTTTTCTTTTTCTTTGGTGCGATTAATACTCACTTGTGTTTTCGATCTGGAGTCGACGTCTTAAGAAGTTAGAATTTGATTTTATTTTTTAGTTATTCAACTAAAGATAGACGAGCAATACAAAATGTTTTAACTGAAAAATGTAATGAAAGGTCACTAAAAAGTCAAACAAATAATACAAAGAAGTTTGGAAAAGCAATTATTTATTAAAGAGTTAAAGTTATCGTTAAAGAAAACAATTAGAGGGATTTCTGGTAGCGTCGGCTTCAAAATAATTAATCTCATTGTGTTTTGTGGTCATACTGATGGTATGAAATGAGTAGTTTTGTGTATGGGATAAACAGTTTGTGTAGAATGAAACTATTTTTGAACTGCTAGATATGAAAGAAAGATATTCAAAGAATTTGAATGAAGCACTAAAATGACTTAATAATTTATTGTAGGTATCGTGACAGTTTTTTTAAAACTCCACTACCTTCGCTTTTATACAAAATACTCGGAAAAAATTAGTGACCGTAAAAGTCATTTTTACAAAGCTACATTACAGCTGCATAAATTGTTAACATATTAATCAGTGAAATTTTAACGTTCTTATTACTTAAAGAAGCCATCTTCCTAGTACGTGACACATTTTCAAACAATTTCAAAAACATTTTAATTGACAAAATGCATGGTTTTATGGAACTACGGTTGATGGGAGAAAGTCGGCGCACAAGTCCAACTCAAACAAATCCTGCAGTTGTGATGGTATCTAAGCGTACATTGATTCTCGCTTCTGTTATATTCACGGTGATTGTTGGTGCGACCATTGCAATAAAGGTGTACATCAACTCAGCTGCGCTAAAAAACTTGAATGAGAAGTTGGTAGAAATGGAGGTTGCTCAATTGACCACAAATTTACAACAGGAATACATGAACAAAATGAACCAAAATCACACATTGTATCTGGATGTGGATGACCTGATAAATTTACATAATGCAACAAAAGAGCAAATACTCATGACTTATGACAACAGCACCATATCATCACAACCTGAAATTATTACAAAGTATCGGAATCAACTTTCAAGCAAGATGGACCAAATGTTTGTGGCCACTAGTCACGAGCTTCAGTTCAAGCAGTTGGTCATGAAGGACTGGGACTTATCCAACGATATTAAAGAACAAATCAAGATGATGTACAATCAAGAATTCCAGAATGCAAGTTTGCGAAATGAAGGGACAAAACTTATTCCTCGAGAAATTAGTCCGGAGTTTCATAAGACCATTTTAAACCTGACTTTATCAAAAGCCGTAAATCAAAAACTTGTACCGTCATCTCGAAAAGTGCTTACTGAACTGGCCGACTATTTAAATTTCCTTCACACACAGAAACTGGCTGATTACATTGTTTTGGGAATTGACTTTGGTGAAAGTAAAATTTGCTCGTTCCTCTATTGGAATGGCGAAGTATCATTCAAGTCCGCTATTGATGGCTACATCAGTGTGGACGACAACATAATAGATCAAATCAGAGTAACACACCATCAATTATTTAGAATAGAAGACCCAAAACTTCTTTTAAAATGGGCAGGAGTTGCAGTCCCAATATTATACGACCTGAAAGAAGTTGTAAGAGCTTGGGATTCATTTAAAGCCATCAGTGATAAGCTGTATTGGACTTTTGTAGCTCATGCAGAGACCAACGATGATGAGCCTTTAGTCTCATCTCCAGCAACAGGAAAACCATACTACGTTAAAAACATTGTTTCTAAAGTTTTCCAAAAGATTCATAATGAGGCTATTATCAGGGATGGATCAAAGCGACGTGTGAAGGTGAAGAAGTGCTTAATAACTGTTCCACATGATTTTAATGAAAATCAAAGACAGCTGGTATGGAATGCTGGAAAGAAAGCAGGGTTTCAAGAGGTTACCCTCCTGGATGAGGACTTTGCTGCAGCACTTACCTTGGAAGAGATCAAAGGTCCTTGGAAAGCTTCAGAGAAGATTATGTTCATTGAATTCAATCAACTCTCTTGGAAATTTCACGTTTTGGAAGGGCATCAGGCGAATTATGAAAGAGTAGCAAGCGGATCCTTTAATCAGAGTGACGATTTTGTGAGCTACTGTATAACAGAATATTGCCAGGTGAGGAAGTGTGACAAGATTGTTTCAGTAGAAACGAATGTTCATTGGCGAAGAATTTACGAACAATGTGAATCTGCTTTATTTTCTGTAACCCGGTCATCTGAAAATGGTGAAGTTGTTTACGATTCTCCTTATGGATTTTCATCGCCGAAAGTCACGATTTATCGCGACAAGCTTGAAGATAGCATTGTGCCCAAACTGGAAAAGTTTACTAAATTTATTGATGACAATTTGAAAAACCTGAATTTAGACTGGGAGAATATAACTCAAATTATTTTGGGTGGAAAATACGGAAAAATATGGGTAGTTCAAAAAGTTTTCGACGCTTACGTTAAGGGAAAAGGTGGAAACTTGGAGACTGACATAGTGCATCCAGATAACACTATTGCCTATGGAGCGGCAGTCAAAGGAGCAATAATGACTGCTAATGCATTTAAAAATGGTCGTTCAAATTCTGCTACATAATATTTATTGTAAATTGAAGGTCAGCTCACTTACTAGGGATGAGTAATTACTTAAATTAAATGTCTATTGTTTGTTTTTCTGACCCATGCACATATTTTTATTCGCTGAATATTAGTCCAATTTACTATATACACTATTTTACTTGAATCCAAATCATGTGTGTCCAATTTTGAGTAATGCCTAATTCAAGTTCACTGATATCCAATTGTAAATTAGTTTCTAACCTTATAAATTATTTTGTAGTGGAAATTAGAAGTGTAAAGAATTTTTTGTTGTTATAATTATACTTCTTGTTATATTACTTACTGTTCTTTATGACTTATTAATGGGATTTAAAAAACTCTGCTACAAGTTAATCATTTTTTTTATTGAACCACTGATTGTTCCTTGCATGCGCATGCCGGGTTTTTTACCCTTGAAACCAACTTACATGCCACCGTCCAGATTCTGCTTTATGATATTGTAGATTGCAGATCAGCTCACTTACGAGGGATGAGTAATTACTTAAAGTAAATGTGTTTTGTTCTGAATCGTGTATATATCCTTACTCATTGAAAATAAGTCCAATTTACGACACAATATTTTAATTTAATCCTCTTCATGTATATCTACTTGACAGTATATCAGTAATGTCTTGTTGACACTTGCCGACATCCAATTGTAAATTAGATTTGACCTTATTATTTAGTTCGTACTGACAATTACAATTGTAAAGTACATATTTCTTATTGTTATATTATATATCCTATTATATTACTTGTTGGTTTTTATGGCTCATTAACATTATTTAAAAAACTCAATTCATGTTGCAATTTAATCATTTTTTGAATCATTTATGGTTCCTTGCATACCGGGTTTGTTGACCCTAGAAATCATCTAGCATACACTTTCATCTTACAAAAATCATACCATAACTGTAGACCCTCAGGGCTTTCTCAAGCATACCTTCAAGATTTTTTAAAAGTTTAAGCTATATCACTCCTTCAATTTCAAAATATCCATCTCGAGCACACTTCTGTCAGTTTCAGAATACCATTCAAATATGAAATCATTATGGTAAGATACAATTCCACCAAGGCAAACTTTTCACCTTTCTGTTCCATTCACAGCATGTAAAAATATTTAGGAAGTGCATTGTCATCAATGGTTAAATCACTTTTCCGTTAAATGAATGTGTCCCAAACATATATGTAATACGATAAACCAATATTATTACTGTTGGGTTGTTTTGTTGGGTATATCCCGACGCTCACAACCTTTCCATTTTTATTCGGTATGCATTCGGCCAAGTCGGCAATGAGTTGGACATTTAAAATATGCTTGGCCGATTGATATCCGCATTCCAGCCGTATTCGGCATCTCTCTTTCATTAGTCACATTAATTTATAAGAAACAAAGGATTTCGGCAAGCGTTCGGCCCGCAAGCCAAGATTCACACGATCTGGCGGGACGTTCAAGTGCTGGGCATACCTCCAACATTTTACTTTAGTGTTGTGCTTACCTTGCTTACTTGCACTTTATTTGCATTCTGTAGTGTGAGTGATTTATACATTAAATCTTATATCCGTAAACTGGGTTGAAGAAGTGTCCAGATTTTTATGTTTAGAAGATATAGTCAGGTTAGTTGCCGCATTGCAATTTAGTTAAAATTTTAAACTAATTAGTTTTGACTGTTGTTAATTAGTGTAGTGTAATAGTTTAGTCAACAGGACCGGGTACAAGAGGTCAAGTCGTTGGATAAGCACATCAAGACACGTTGACATTTATGGTTAAGGTAATACGCAACACACAAGTTAAAATTTTGAACAATTAACAGGTGTTTTTTCTTCAAGTGCCTCAGTATTACTTCTCGTTTACTGTTTACATTTTAGTATGTCATTCTATGCTGCCGTGGAATTCCCTGAGGAAAAGGAGCAATAGCCGTCGTGTCATCAACTTGGTTGAGGAGCAACGATAATTTTTGCTGCTGGCCTTCAGGTCCTAATTGTAACATCAATAAGTTAGCCGAGGTTCATGCAAAACCAGAAAACCGTTGGCCAATCTATCCCTGCAGAATCTTAAGCACGTTTGGTAAGACATGAAACTACTGAATAACAATTTAATGCGTCATTTATGATATCTAAAAAACTCTTCCTTCCACAGCTGATTTTAAAAGGGCGAGAAGGGGCTGTGTGCGTTCAGAGTATACATCAAATCTTGATAGTTCCGCCAATGAAACCCCATCAGCAACAGATTTGAGGAAGCGAAAACGACGTCACTCTTTGAAGAAGCATCAGTCATCAAACGAAAATTCGGGTAACTGTCGCAGTGACGTAACCAGTGACTCAGCTGCTGAATCCTTTGAGTCAAACCTTGAAAGTGAAAAACTGGATGCTGGGTGTCCAACGCTCGGTTTATTACAACGATCGCCCTTGCCTGACTCATCACAATGTATGCTATTTCTTGTTTTAACAATCCGACATTGTTTTGGTTTATTGTTTACAAAAGAATTTACTCCAAACTCTAGCATTCACAAAAGCATCACAACTTAATCCGCAAGCTTCTCCCAAACGCCCTTATCTCGGACTACTGACTCACCCAACACCAACTGCACCTATACAAACATTTTCTCCAGTAATAGGTAGCTTAGCATACTAACTTTTAATTAAAATCGTGTACATGTAGTTATTTTTAAGTACTGAAATGTAAATAACAAAAAGATTCATTTATCTTATTTAGTGCCAACTCCTACACCCTCAACTTCACCTCGATTCCGGACACCAGCTACCCTAACAACGCCAACTCGAGAACCAATATTTAGGCAGCCTAAATCTCTTGGTTTCACCTCTGGCCAAGGGGAGCTAAATTGTATATCAACCATTATTTTATACACAGTTCATTCTCAAATAAATATTACCGTAAATTATGCAATGTATAAATATTTTAGCGTTTCAGAAAACTATACTATGGTATTTTGTGAAGATTTTGGATAACCAAAAGGAACTGCTACGGCGCTTGGACGATCCTAATAAACCAGCTGTCACGAAGTGCAAAATTCCCATCCAACTTCCGATTGACACAATAGATGACTTCAACTCCTTCAATCAGTGGTTATCAGCTCCTTTAAACAACCAAGCGTTCGTAAGTCATGTTTGAAGTAACGATTTTATAATGCATTAGTATATTGTATTTTATAATGTAAATTAATTGCAAGGAAACAGAAATGTTAACATCCTTCCTTCTGTTTTTAGACTACTGAGCTTACAGTTATTGGTGGACAATCGATCTCTTCCATAACTATCAGAGTTCTGGAAACCTTACTGACAAACAAGTTGGCTTCTCAGTTAAGTTTAACTGGTAGGGGAAAGAAGACCATTGCTGGCCTTGAAGGGACCGGGTGTATTAAATTGATTTACGGTACATTCAAAAGACCAAAATCCTTTGTTACTTCACATACATTAAATATAATAATACTAACGGTGAGGTTTATTCCTTTTTTAGGAACTGTAAGGCTTACCAAAGGAGGAGAGACCGCTACAAACAAGGAAATAGACAAAGTTATTCAAAGGTGGCTTAAAGGATCAGACGACAGAGGAGGTGGGCGTCAACAGTGGCGTTTGAAAAAATGCACAGAAGACGGGGATCCTCAGAACGAACACAACGAAGGAGACGCTTAACGGAAGTTTCCAGAGTAATTTCAAGTATTCAAGATGGGGTACAATCAACAGTGTCAAGTTCATCTCTACCAACAACGTGTAGATTAGTGACTGGTGACCTTATAAATATACCCAATGACCAAATTGGCTGTACTTCCACCCCTGATATTAGTAGAATTCCTTTGTTTAATGATGTTATCACTACATGCTTTCAAACTTTTGAGAACAATGAGGAGTTTAGCCATTTAGAAGCAAGTTCTGTTCAAGACGAAGTGATTTGTCATTCATTTAAAGATAAGTTAAGGCAGTGGGCTGTATGTCACAACATTACTCACTCCGCCATTAAAGATTTGTTAGGTTTAGTTAATTCAGAATTTCCAAAATTAGAATTACCAAAGCATCCTAGGACGTTGTTGCTCACTCCCAGAAGTGTCAATGTTTTAAATTTGAGTGGAGGTTCATATGTTTATTTCAATTTAATTAGACTTCTGTACGATCGGATTAAGCTGGGTATTACTTTTAGTCAATCCGCAATAACTGTAACAGATAAAGGCCATTTACTTTCAATATCAGTTGGTATAGATGGTATCCCTATTTCTAGGAGCAGTAACAAACAGTTTTGGCCGATTCTAGGAATTTTAGATCAGGCTGTCGTTAAAGAACCTTTTGTAATTGGTATATACTATGGTGATAAAAAGCCACATAGTTTAGATTTTATGCAATCGTTTATTGATGATTGTAAGATATTAGAATGTAATGGGATAGATTACAATGGAAGCAAGTATGATTTTAAGATATCTAAAGTTTTAGCAGACGCCCCCGCAAGAAGTTTTGTGAAGGCTGTTAAAAATCATAACAGCTACTATGCTTGCGAAAGATGTAATCAAAGAGGGGAATGGCTTGGTCGAGTTGTGTATAGTAATGAGGTAGCTTTATCACGGACTGACGATTCTTTTAGGACAAAAAGGGATACAATGCATCATACTGGAGACAGTTTATTTTTACAGTTAAATGTTGGATTAGTATCAGAGTTTCCTTTAGATTATCTACATCTTGTATGTTTAGGGGTAACCAGAAAATTAGTACGTCAATGGGTAAAGGGGGGCTTGCCTCACAAATTACGCCACGCTGATATACTTCTAATTTCTAATAACTTAGTTATGTTTCGAAAGTATTTTCCTAATGACTTCCAACGAAAGCCTAGACCGCTTTTTGAGATTGACCATTTTAAAGGAACGGAATTTAGGTGCTTCCTATTATACACCGGCCTTCCTTCCTTGCAGTCGCATATTTGCAGTAGGAAGCTAAAACATTTTGTTCTACTTCATTCGGCCGTATATATTTTGCTTTCCAAATTTTGCAACATACCTTGGTGGAACGATCTTGCTAAAAAATTACTAACTAAGTTTATTAATGAAGCTAGAGATTTATATGGCAGGGAATTTATTGTGTATAATGTGCATTCTCTTACGCATTTGGCAGATGACTGCTTAAATCACGGAAACCTGGATAATTGCAGCACATTCCAGTTTGAGAGTTATATGCAGGTCATTAAGAAAATGATTCGATCGCACTCATTTCACTTAGAACAAATTGCAAATAGAATTTATGAGAAGGATTTAATCAACATTAGTAGAGTCTCGAATGATGTAACAAAAAGTGTATCTTCTAAGAAAGGCAACAATTGTTATATGACTTGCGATAATAGAATCATATTGGTTCAACGACAAATTGGTGATAAATCCTTAAATGAATACGAATGTGTGGAATATTTAATAAGACATGATGTACAAGAGTATCCTTTTAGAAGTTCACTGCTGGATATTTACTATGTTAAAAAATTATCAGTATCTTTTAAGCTTAAAATTGATATTAGCTCTATTTTGTGTAAATTTATACATTTGCCCTACAAAAGATCATGTATTTGTATACCATTGCTTCATTCTATAAACCGACAGTCATAGGTTAAGATTCCAAAATAAAAAAAATTGATTGTAAATATCTATTTTTGTTCTTAATTTATTTAGCAAAAAATAATTGCATATTGTTTTTAAAGCATGCGGCATACGTTCGGTTGTAAGTTGGCATGCATGCGATACGAATTCTGTAATTCGGCAACACGAAGCGTTTTGGAATCGGCTGGCCAACTTCGGCCCGAACCACTTTTGGTGGCCAATAACGTACTCCATGCCGAATCATATTCTTTCGGCATGCCGACTATTAATAGACCTCGGCCCGAATCCGCTGTGAGTGTCGGGATAACTATTGCGTAGTTTTTTATACCCAACAAAACTACAATACTTCATGAAAATTGGCTAAAATTCCTCAAAGGCTGCACACACGAGTAAATTTATATAATTCACAGCATTTGCATCTATCTCTCTTTATGCACATTTACAAAAAACGTAATAAGCGTTATTTTGCGGCCTGATGCATTTGTTAGGATATAAGGAATATATGTACTTGCTTGGAAAATCCTTTGCGATACATGCTACTGCAGATAATACCCAAAATGATGCTGAATTTCGTACAGCAGAAACTGATTTCCATAAATTCTCAACATTCAACAATATTCTTCATAATTTGAATTCAATAGTCCTTTACTTAGGGACACCTAGGTTTCAGTGAAAACAAAGATCCAAACTACCAAAAATTTTCATAGAGCCTTTTGAGGAAACGGTAACTTTATTTTTAATCGCTGCTGTTGTGATCATAACGTTTGCTTATCTCTACCCCTAAATCAAGTAAGATATGTAAGAGGATCGAAAATCATATCACAACACAATATCTTGAAAGAGATGATCTTAATTCATTGCTTCTGGAGAAACGAGTTTTCCACTCGATGTAATATACAACAACGCATGCATATGCTTGAAGCCAAATGTGTGTGAGTTATTTTTGATAATGATAATGATGAGTGTGACGCTCTTGCTTTTGTTTGACTCACTCAAGATGTGTATCATTTGGAATATCCAATGAAATACGTCATTTCTTTGGCCTTATTTTGATAAAAATACAGGTTTGTTTTACACTCTCTCTTTTTGATAAGATGCATGGAATGTACATTTTTCATCCCCTTTCTTGTGTGTATAAAAGCTCCGTTTTTGTAAACTGCGTTCATCATTTGACATCTGGAGAAGTAACAATTTGATCAGGTATCAAGGGAGTTGGTGACAACGAAAAGTATTATTACCAAAATATAGTTGAAAAAGTATTTAGTACGAGAAACAGTTTCAAGCATAGATATAAACTTAGTTAGATTGGACATGCCGACTTTATTTTGAATCCATATAAAATGATCCACGGACCATATATCCCTGACTACTTTGATTTTGGTGTAGTTTCAAAAAAAAAATCTTCTGTCCAAAGAAAAATTGTATGTGGTTTTCCTTACACAACTGTAGTAGTTCAGGAAACAACGTCCGTAGGATTTTTTATATGGACACAAAAAAAATTGCATGTAGTGCATTGAGCACAGCCCTTCTATTGGTGTATTTCTATGGTGTCAAGAAAATTCAACAACATTTTGGTTCTTAAAATGAGTGATTCTATAAGGCTACGGAAGGTGGGTGAAAGTCAGTTTACAACTCAAACGGAAACTTCAGGTCTGAAATCCATGTGCACAACAATTATCGCTGTGATATTTGTGGTCATTGGTGGCGGCGTGATTATTGCATCCGTAATCATAATCAATATCAAACAAAATGAGTTGGTGGAAGTGGGACTTGCTAACTTTACTGTAAACTTGGAACGGTATTACCTGGAAATAATGAACGAACATGTTTCTGATGTGACGTTTAATACCTTGATAGATTTACATAATGCAAGAAAAATGCACATACTTGAGTTCTACAACAACAACACCAACTCTTTAAAACCAGAAATTGCGACAAAGTATCGTAATCAACTCTCAAACAAGATGGAC
Organism: Orchesella flavescens; assembly: GCA_964034955.1. Taxonomy (NCBI): domain Eukaryota; kingdom Metazoa; phylum Arthropoda; class Collembola; order Entomobryomorpha; family Orchesellidae; genus Orchesella; species Orchesella flavescens. The sequence continues at coordinate 21,669,323 of OZ035958.1, read as the reverse complement.
AAAATGTTTGTGACCATCCGCGAAGAGCAAAAATTCAAACTGTTGGTGGCTGGAAGTTCAAAGGACCCGTTTTTATTCGACGATGTTAGAGAACAAATCCAGTCGCGTTACGATAAAGAATTCCAGAATGCCATTTTAAAAGCTGAAACAATCAATATCATTCCCCCACAAGTAACTTCTGAGTTTCATAAGACCGTTTTCGACCTAACTATTTCAAATGCCATAGACCAAAAGTTTATACCTTCATCTCCAAAACTAATTTCTAAACTGAGAATCTTATTAAATTTTGAACACACAAAGAAACTAGCTGAAAATGCTGTTATAGGAATTGGTTTTGGTGAAAGCTCAGTTCGCTCGTATATTTACTGGAATGATGAAATATCTTTGCACTCTTCTGAATATGCCTACGTCACTGACGACGACAATCAGGATAAACCAAGAGACCGACTACGATTGGCAACAGTTACCCTCCCAATATTTTACGACCTGAAAGAAATTGTTAGAGCTTGGGATTCATTTGAAGCAAGCAGTGAAGAGTTATATTGGACTTTTTCGACTTATGCAGAAGCCCACGACGATGATGATCATGATCATGAGCCTATGCTTTCCTTCCCAGCTACATCAACCCTGTACTCCGTTCAGAGCTTGGTTTCTAAAGTTTTCCGAAAAGTGTATGATACAGCTGCAATACATGTTGGTTTTGGAACTGTGAAGGTGACCAAGTGCGTAATAACTGTCCCAAGTGATTTTAATGAAAATCAAAGGAAGCTGGTATTGAATGCTGGAAAGAAAGCAGGGTTTCAGGAGGTTGCCCTCTTGGAGGAGGACTTTGCTGCAGCACTTACCTTGGAAGAAAGGTCCTTGGAAAGCTGAAGAGAAAATTATGTTTATTGAACTTAATCAACTATCCTGGAAATATCACATTTTGGAAGGCCATCAAGGAAATTATAAAAGAATTAAAAGCGGGTCCATAAATCATAATAATGATTTTGTGAGCTACTGCATAAAGGAGTGTTGCAAGGTGATGGAGTGTGCCCAGAATGTTTCCATAGAAACAAATGTTAATTGGCGAAAAATTTATGATGATTCAATTTTCTTTCTCTCCTGATTTCCGTCTTCTAAATTCGCTCTTGTTTACGAGTCTCACCTGAAACTCGTGCTTTTATATCGCGATAAATTTGAAAAGGCTAGTTTACCAAACCTTGAGATCTTTACAAAAGTAATTCATAATAATTTGAAAAAACTCAATTTATCAAAGGAAAACATTACTCAGGTTATTGTGGGCGGAAAATACGGATCCCTTTGGGTGGTTCAAGAGGTTATTGGCGCTTATTTTAATAGAAACATTGCAAATTTTGCTGCTAATGGGTTGGATCCAATTCTCACTGTTCCCTATGGAGCGGCAGTAAAAGGGGCAATCATGGCTGGTAAAGCATTGAAACATTGATTTTCAAATTCTACAACAAATCTATTGTTAAATTAAACATTATTCACTCACTGAAATTTTATGTGCTTTGGGGAATGTTCAGAATTGACTTTTATGTAAATCTAATGTTTTATGAATGTAAAAATAAATCAGTAACCGTATTAAAAACACACACCGATAATTCTTGTACGTGTATTTATCACACACAACAAGCATATGAATGGTTTTTTCATTATCTGTAGTTTTAGTTTTGCACAATTTTTAACCACACCATGACTCAATCATGCATCACGGGATAGGAAATCAATCGTCAATTACACCTCATCATCAACCATCAGCATTATATACTTTTACTTTTTCAGGAAAACCTTCATTTCAAGTCAGATTCTCTTCTTCCAAATTTTCTTCTGCGGGTGTATTACCTTTAAGTTATAGCTAAAGGTATTAGGTTCCGGGACTGAAATGTCTACGAATGTCATATAATAGGTAAATATATTACTCTTGCAGATAAATCAATGGCCATCCCGGTAACTTGTTTTAGCAGTATATTAGTAAACGTAATAAAAGCACTTATACTGTGATAAACGAACCAAAGGAACGATAATGAAAAAACAATTTGTTCTTACATTGCATAAGGCAGATTTTTAAGTAGATTCAAACGCAAAAAATAGGAGGGAGAGAGAAAAGGAGAAATTCGATCAGGGTTGATAGTATCCTTTTTTATGAGCAACTCAGGTTTACTAGAACATCTGCTCACTGGTTATGTATTTTGCGTCAGGATTTTAAATTTTTGCATTGATTACTTATTATGAAGATTATTTGCCTGAGCTGAGAGGAGGCCAAAATTTATTGAGATGGAACATTTTAAAAAACAGTTTTGTAATGATCAATATTCAACTCAAAGAATATTTACCAATGTAAAGGGTTATATATACACATCATTTAAAAAAACTTTTAACCTTTTCTAGGTTCTTAGATAGGTGCTTCGTTTTACATTTCATATGAATATAGGAAACATTTCATATGAACATAGGAAATATTTTTGTGTGTGGGTCCATTTGAATGTGCACAATATGCTGAAAGCTCTTCATAAAAAATTTACTACTACATATATTCATTCATATGCATTCATATATGTATATATTATGTAAAACTGCTCATAAGGCATTTAAAAGTCAAAATTAAAAGGAAAAGGGGGAAGAAAAAGCCACACTCGCATAATCATCATCATCGTTATCATCAAGCTATTATTGCTGCAGTGCAGTCTTGACTTCGACAAGCAAAAATTTGTTAGCCTACCCTCATTCTCAATACTTGACTTTAGTCACGCATTCTTTTCGCAGATGAGTCGAGAAATACAGTGTACAAGGGTGGAGTCCATTTCAGATAGGAGAGGAAAGGTTAAGAAGTATACGAGCGCAACGCATTCATCACACATGTATTTTTCCATACATCCATGGTGCATCACATTTTTCTGTGAATTATGGGTACCTACGAGAAATGTTTTATTACTTTTTCATCCTTCTGTTTTTCTCTAGTGTACAGAGCATCGCGACAAAACCCTTATTCACTCTGTTTCTCATGTGCCTTGAGCTCAAACCTGTTGAGTGTTCATGAGAGAGCAATGTGTTTTGTCATTTAAACGTGTTAAAAGTTACAGTAAAGAAATATAAACATAAACCGTGTGTCGTGATTTTCTGAGAATAAAAAACCTGTATTTTTTAATTAGTTTTGAAAGCTAAGTTAAACGTTCTTACGTCACTGTAAAACACAAGAGAAAATCGTTATCAATCATGGAGAGAAAAATCCAGCTGAAAAGTCTCAACCCTTTTATCACATGCAAGATATGCCGAGGTTATTTAATTGATGCGATGACGGTAACAGAGTGCCTCCACACGTGTAAGTTTTTCACTTCTTTTTCCATAAAAATAATATGATAAAGACTTGGTAGCTGCTATGTAATTCCTTAACAGTCATTTTTCAGTTGAAAATTGAGAATGCGCATGCCTTATAAATAGTTCACGTAATAATTTTAATGATTTTACTAATTTTGCAGTTTGCAAGACATGTTTGGTTCGACATCTTGAGGATGATAACACTTGCCCAGCGTGCAAAATTGTTATTCATCAATCCCACCCTTTGCAGTACATCCAATTTGACAGAACCATGCAGGACATTGTCTTCAAGTTGGTCCCAAATTTACAAGAAGGTAGCGCACAATTTTCCCAAGCATAAGCAAATTATGAATTAAAGTCACCTGGGTATGTTTTTGTGTTATTAATTTCATGAAATTTTAAAAACTTAGATGAAGCCCGACGAGAAAAGGCCTACTACAACGCACGTGGTCGTGCCTGTCCAAAGGAATTCCCTTCAAATACCACGAAACCTGACTCAACTATTTCTACTGAGAAAGCTGAGTGCGTAGAAATGCAATCGCAGGAAGTTGATGAACATGTCAGTATCTGCTTGGAGAGCAAGGCTATTAAAAACATGCGGCCGCTCAATAAAAAGTTCATTAGGTGCTCATCTCAAGTGACTATCAGTGCACTCAAGAAATGCCTGTCCAAGATGCTTTTCAACGTTAAGGAAAACTATACGAATGTAAGTTTTTGCCCTTTTCCTTTCAGTAATATATAACTAAAATGAATCAATTAATCTTACGCTTTTTCCCTTCAGATTGATGTTTTCTGCAATGGCGAGCTACTTGGAAATGACCACACTTTAAAGTTTGTAATTTTGACGAGATGGAGATATCGTGAGCAGCCGTTGAAGCTTCAATATCAACCAAAACTGAAGATTTAGTAGTAGATTCTGAGAATTTTACCAACCACAGGTATTACTATAAATTAGTTTCACGTGAGTGCTAATATTAAGTCGTGCGTACGGAATTGCTTATCGAGTTACGTGCTTGTTTATAACTTTTAAAACTAAATTTATTTCACTAAAATAATTGGTTAGAATTAGAGGTAAGATATACATACATCGAGAGTATAAAAGTAAAATAGGCTATTTCTCTAATTTTTTATGTAAACAAATTTTATTCCAGTGTAGGAGTTTGGAAATAAATTTATACAAAAAATTATACTAAATGTAGAAGCTTGGAATTGATCCTCTTCATCATCTTATTGTCGCCGTTTCAGTATATTTCATGTAGTAACAAAAATGTTAACATGCAATACATCATCACTTTTCTCCCCAAATCGGAAATCCTCCAAAACAGGAGCATACACGCCAATTGGGCATTTTTTCAGTGCGTATTCTGCATCTCTGATTGTACATACATTCATTGTCCAACTGATTAGCAGTGGCTGTTGGAAGAAATAATGCAAGCAATAAATCAATCAATAAATGTTTGCATACGAAACACAACATATGTATATTAAGGTACTATTTTTAAACATGTAAAATACTTACGTCAATCGCTGGAGTTTCATTTGAAAAAGTTGATGGTGAAGTGAGCCCTTGTTTTAACGAAAAACGCACACAATATTTTTCAGATTTCTCTAATCCACATAATTGAATACAAATGAATGACAAAAATGACGAAGAATCACTCATTTTTGCAGTAAATAAAAACAACGGACTATAATCATCATCAGCTAGACCACAAAGCAATGCCCTAGGATCACTGAATTGAACAGGTGTTGATTCACTAAAAAGGGCTTTAATGGAAGCCCCACTGATGTTGAAATCTCCTTGAACTTCATAGAATTTTTTATGTATCTCTTCAAAATGTTTGATCACGTCATTTTTGGAGCAGGAACCGATCCTAAATTTACATTCTTGCCATCCCAGCAACTCACACAAGGGAATTAGCCCTGGACTAAAAGTGTCAATTTATTTTTAAATCTTTCTTTTTGTTAATTTTATTGAAGATATAGAATGTATCAAAAAATAATATTACTTGAAATCGCAGGAATTACTGTGAATTGAAATATTGTTTCGTTTGCAAATGTAAGGGCATCCATCTTCTTTGAATTTACATTCGAATTCTTGAGTATCCAATAATGCCTCGAGTACTCTGGAACGTGTTCTTGGCACTCCATAATTAACTCTGCATTGCGGACACTCAATCAACTTTTCAATACACACGTTACATACAATATGTCCTGCTGAACATTGATACACTTCTTTTTCTGGAACTTCCAAGCAGATTGGACAGTTGCGGTATTCTTCCATTTGAGGGTCTGAAATTTGTGGTCGTATTTTTCTACATATATTTGAATTTGAAATTAATTTTTTTGTAACTATTTTCTCGTTGATTCTGATTGAAGGAAATGCTTGGAAGCTGCAAACGTGAATGCCGACTATAAAGAAATTTTAATGCGATGTAGTTTGTATGAAATATGATAAAATGAGAACATGTTGAAACTGATATCACCACCACATAGTTTTATGACTTACTGTTACACGTTATGCATGGTGAAGATGACTGAAGTTGATGATTTACAGTGGTGTTATTTGGTTAACCATTTATAGTGGGATGTCCAGGATGTGAAAAGTGAATAACAAGATAACAGTGTTTGGTGACGAAGCCGTATCTAACTGAATATGAAAATTTTAAGCAAAATACATGAGGACACCGCACAATCTCATTTCCAATGGATTATACTAACACAAAGGTTGAAATACGACATCTTGTTATACATATCGACGTATTTGCTCGGAAGTTGAATAACTTGTACATTTATTACTTTGTCTTGGCTATTTGGAGATATTTTGGTGTTTGACGTTCATTGATAGATTAAATTCTGGAAAAATGGAATTCAATTTTTGTTTTCAGAGTGGTTTATACAAGTATGCAGCGTTGACTTTTTAACTACTCAGATTACAATTAGTGAGTCCCTATTGTTTCAAAGGTGAAGGAAAATAGGAATCTATTATGCATAATACATTATAGGGCTTGTTTTATTCATGTGCTTTACAGACAACAATTTATTTACAAACAGACAGCCATCAATTAGAGCTACAACACACAATTTAATCATACTACAATCATATTACAATACAAGGTCAAATCTTACACACGGTACAAAAGCCTAAAATTACGTCGGTGATCATAAATCAGAGATCAATGCACCCACACGTGATTGATAAACTTTTTTTGCCTAGTAGTCCTTCATATGTCTCCTTAAAATGCTCGGGTTGGCGAATGTCTTGGCAAATAAATAATGTTCACATATCTCGAGATTAGTCTTTTTAGTTTATTATGTAACAATAACACTAAAATTAAATTTTGAAATTGGCTTACAATTTTTAAATAAAAGAATCAAAGCAATCCCATTAATCACGTATATTTATCACTAAATGGGGGTTATGGTTGCTACGATTTCGTCACCAGCCCTTTCACCAAACCGAATTTTTTCTAGAATTCCAATTGAAATTCCGATCACCCCCGTTTTCAAAATGCACTCTGCCTCTTGAAGGGTGTTAACCTTAAGTTTGTAACCTAAAGGCTGCAAAAGATTTAATAAATTTGCTTTAATCAACATTATATAAATGTACTACAGTAAATAAACCAAACCGATAGGCTTACGTCAACACTCAAATGTTTTGTAACGGATTGAATAGGTAATTCTGATGGGCCTATTTGAACGTTTACTTCCATCTTGTATTCCCTCGTTTTATCTTTTGGTTCCCAAATCTTAGTGCAAGTAATGGAAAGAAACCCGAATGGTCGATTTAGAGTCACGGTGTACAAAAACAACGGACTCGTATCTTCATTTGTCAATTTCTTCAAGTACTTTCCAAAATGACCATTTTCTGACTTGATGCTTTTCTTTCTAAACCAAGGCATCCATTCACTCCCAGTCAAACTCAAGATTAATGTTTCATCATCCAATTTATGTTCATCTTTGAAATGTAAGAGTACTTGTTCCCTTGAACAGCTACCTAGTCTGAAAGCGCAGTTTAATTCCAAAAACTTACAGAGTGGTACTGTATCAGGACTGTAGTTAAAAATTAATAATATAATTACTATAAACATTAGCACTCTGAACTACATAGTTCCTTATATTAAATTTCTTCTGGCCGGGTAATTTCATTTATTTTTATGGTACTCTTACAGCTTGTAGACTTTAACAAAGTTTTCTTACTTGAAATTGCAGATACTTGCGTGATTTGATAGCTCACTTCTTTTGCATTCGTAATCGCATCCTTTGTTGCTGAATTTGCACTCAAACTCCTTGGTATCCAACAACGCTTCCAAAACTCGACATCTCACTCTCGTTGCTCCGTATGGAACCCTACATTGGGGACACTCTGTCAAGTTCCTACTGCAAACATCACATATTATATGGCCTGCTGAACACTGGTAGATTTCCTTTTCTGGAACTTCAAAACAAATTGGGCAATTGTTGTATTCTTCCATTTAATCGATACTTACGGAACAACCTGTTTTGTGAAGAACTGTTGGGATAAATAAAAAGTTTTATTTATATACAAGGAAAATTAAACATTGGCGTACATAATATTATATTGCAACATAAAAGATTATTATTATGAGTTGCATGAGTTCAGCAAGAATATTTTAACATGATAAATAATATTGGGAATCTGGGTTATCTTTCCTTATCGCTAAAATGATAAAATATTAACAGGAATACTGATTTCAAATTATTAAGCGGTGGTCGTTGTTATGCTCTCTTTGATAATTGATGTAATAATGAGCTGCTTGTGCACTATCATATGTATAATATGTATTTCATAATGTTTTTGCTCTATAACAATTGAATTTCCTCACATAACTCTTACATTCAGTAATTTAACATGCATTGTTAGACAGCATCTCAACTTTCATTCATTTCTTCCTGCAAGCAAGGCTAGTGGATATGTTTGATTCTGACATAGCGTATATGTAGTTTTTGGCATCACACATCCCAAAGTGTAAGCGTACGCCATGCCATTTATACGTATTACATTCATCAATTCAGTCAAGTTGCCAGCTACCAACAGATGATGGGCTATTTGCAGTATCGAATACTTTAGCTAGGTATGTGTTTCATAATAAGCAATACACATCAATGATACCACGATGTCGTATCTTATCTTCTCACACGCTTCCCTTGGATTAGTCACGCATAAACATTTTAAGGTACATTAAGAAAGATCTCGATTTAGTTTCCAGTTGGCATGTTAGGTGCTATATTAGTAAAGTTTTCTTGGAATGCTTAATACAGAGACAGTTTTAAAACATATGAATAATAACAAATCATGGAACCAATAACGCATGAATTATTTATTGTAAAAAATAACAGTGTTGCTTTCAACTGGAGGTATGTCTTTATATTATATATATGTAATTTTAAGTTATATTTTTGTCAAATGGTTTCTTAACACAAATCGCTTTCTTTAAACCAGCAATATATCCTCAGACTGGACGCAAAATTCCAATATCATATTATTTGACGCCAATGTTGCTAAATTCAAATTTGTCTCACCAACGGAGTGCAATGTCAATGTCGATACAATAAACCAAATCGAAAAGGCACTGAATTCCTCACAGTCCCAGGGTCAAAAGTAAAAACATTTGTAAACTTTTATTCGTTATGTACCAAGACTATTCTAGGATTGATTATGATGATCCGTTGTTTTACACGTACCAATAAGTGTCATCACACTTCATGCCATAGTGAATCACATAGGGGAGGTTTGCCAAGTTTGGACAACAACAACGCTTCATGATGACCTATTGAAAACATTATTGAACATATTGACTGAACCAGTGATATGTTTACAAAGCACATTTTCTTATAAAAATATTCCTTTCAAAACTGGTACGTAGGCAAAATATTTTACAACACGTTAATCTTGAGTTATCAAAATTTATCGTAGTATAATTAATAACAATTTCTAAATAAATGATTTTCTTATTTAGAAATTAAACTGTCACCTGGACAGCCATTCCAAGAAATAAGTAGTAAGGCTCAAAGTTTTGATCGACAAAATTTCCACCATAGTGGTTGGTCTTCGGATAAGATTACATATTCCATTTCACTTCAATGGAAGGAACAAGTAGCTTTACGGAGGAACCGGTGTGAATGTGTGATGTTTTAGAAGCACTGTTTACTGAAAAAACTCTGGCAGACTGCTACATACGAAGCGCAGACAACACTGACATAAAATGTCAAATTTAGCAATGGAAAGTAGCAAGGGTGTTTTAAGCTGCTAACCGAGCTGAAGTTTTAAACAATTTGTTTTACATAAGTAATAAATTTCCAATTTTCTAGCTGTACCATATCTTTAATAAATGGCTCTTCATCAATTGTGGAGTGAAAACGATTGTTGATAACTGCCCCTTGACTTTGGTTGAACGGTTTCACAACACGAATTGCGAAGCCTGTAAATTTTTATTAATCATCAACTCCATGCAAGTCCAGTATTCGGCACACAGACGACAAAAACTTTGTGAACAATAATGACTCATTAAGTGTTTGCTTTGTGAATTACGACATAACGGGGTTTCATTTGATAAACAAGAATTAATATGCTGGATTACTGTAGTGAAAAACTGCAGCATCCATACATATATAGCAATATAGTTGTATGGAAATTCCATCATTCAATCTATTTTAATTCTCAATTCATGAAATGCGTGTAACCGAAAGATATGCATATTGTACCTGATATGATGAAATGTCGCTTTTATCTTTTGGCACTGATGATGAAGTGCAACCCAACTTGCGTTAAAATTGGCTTGTATGCGAGAAATCAAAGCAAAACTAGAGCACAATGTAAATATATCTTTACATATAGCATGATTGTGTTTGATAAATGACTATAGCCAACGTTTTACTTCACTAAAAAAATCCTTTTTGCAGCTGCTGTACTAGTTTCATTCGAAACCCATCAATTTATCCTATTTTTAAGGTGGTCAATATAGCGAAATTATATTACTATGGTAAATTAGTTCCTCAAAAATTCCCAAGATGTTTTCAATATCGTGCCCGTAGAATCGAAAAACGACAAATGAAATGTATGTGCGCCCAGAAAACCGACACATGCAATTTGGGGCTAAATGCGACTGTGGTATCACCAGAATCTCCGAAAATTCCTTAACAAAATTTTTAAAAAATCATCTTGATCGGTTGACCTATGTAGAAGCTATAAGAATAAAAGTGTTAGGTATATATGCGGTAGTAAGTATAGAATCGAGTACATTTTTATGCATATTTCTATTGCTCTGCTACTACAAGTCACCATTTTACGTTCAACTAGACAGTTTTTCATTACCAATTCGATGAATTAGAAATTTAGCGAAACTAACATTAGTTAATTGGTATAAATGTGGATTTTGTATTCATATCCAAAAGTCGACTCTTGTGTTTTAATGCGCGTTTCTGAAAAATCAAATTATTGCATGTGTCGGTTTTCTGGGCGCACATAGATTTCATTTGTCGTTTTTCGATTCTACGGGCACGATATTTCTTTTAAAATACTTTCTGAAATATCTTACATCATTCCACTTGTTTCACTGTCAATTCGTAACTTTCCCATACCGATGGTCGGCAAGTCATTTGCACCATCTCTTTCTTGGTCCGATCGGAAAATGTTACATCTCATTTTTGGGGTGGTGTGAGATATTACTACCACCAAATTCTGCGTAAAATTCTGTACATTTTGGTACCCAATACCAATGGGTCCGCTTTTTTATTCTTGTCAAAATAGGCTTTAAAAAACTGCTGATTGTACTACAAAGCAAGGTTGAAATGTGAAGGGAGTCTGAATGATTCCTTGCTATTTTAAAGTTAAATAGTTAATTTATTTGAAGTTTTGATGGAAAGGAAAAGCCAAAAGTTATGCATCTATTGCTGAAATCACAACGGAAATTGATTAGGAGACATTTACAATAGAAGAATTTCAAGCAGCATATAGTAAGTCTGAAGTATTAAAATTGAAGTCTCTATTTTTGATGCTCCTGATCAATAATAGCTTAGGAGATAATGCATTTTCCGATCGGACCAAGAAAGAGATGAAGCTATTTCTGATCGGACCTCAAAAGAGATGTAACAATTTCCGATCGGACCAAGAAAGAGATGGTGCAATTGACTTGCCGACCGTCGATATGCGTTTTGATCACAGGCTTATTCCAAATCAAACACAGCCAAACAGAAAAGTGATTCCGATAAAGCTATACGTGGACAACTTAGTAATGTGCTGTGATGATAATGGATATACTATTAATGAGTTGATTTGGTACTTGATGGTAGGGTATTGGTAGGACAACTGAATGAACTTATTGATATAGTCTGTATGCGTTGCCTGATTTGGAGCCTGGTGGCAGTGCAGAACAGAATGATAAAGAGTGATTAAAAGTACGGAGAATTAACTTGTGCTGATGTGATGCAAAAACACTCAAATAAAAATGGTAATGAGTCTTTCAGCCACTGTAACTCCCAACCAGCCAATCATCATTCGTCTTCCACAAAACCACTATTTCTTTTCCCGTACACCTAAGCTCAATAAAGTTCTGCATCAATTCTTATTAAGTTCGTCCTAAGCTCATTTTCCAATCCTTCGAGTTTTTACGTAAGAGCCCGTGTTTATATATTTCTATTGAAGTGGGAGCTGATATTTCAAACTTACAAGAGAAATATTGTATACATCTCTGTCAACCCAAAGTCAGTCATGGAACGTCATCAAAAACGACAACTTATGGTTTTTCAGGGTCATCATGAAAAATTCGCATGGGTGTACGCTTTCCATCTAAATTAGTTGAATTTTATTTACACACCACAATGGTTAAAAAAGTTATTTTGTTATTTATATAGCATATATGACAAGTCTTCAAAAAAATATTTAAGTACACTGACATAATATGACAGCGAGAAAAATAAATTGGCATTATCTCAATCGCATGAAGATGACGCAGAAATGTGGAAAGTTTCATCCCCAATACTTCATGCTTTAAACACATCCAATGGCCAAAAGTAAAGACAATTCTAGTAAAAGAATATATGTGTCTATATACATATAGTTTTCGAAATTATTTCCCTTGGTAATTTTTTACTAGTTCCATCCGGTTAAAGACGAATTATTACGAGATACCAACCAAAAGGTATGAAATTGGGATTCAAGTTACGTTCGACGACATAGTTTTGGAAAAAATACTTAAGTTGTTGAAAACCCCGGTGATATATGTTCAATGCAAGCTTACAAGGGAAACTGGGTTTGCTCTTACTCTTGGTAATTTCTTCGCCAATGCGCAATGTTAAAATAACAATTACAAAGCAGTAAATGTTGATACATTTGCAGCAAATGTTATTTATTTCAGCAATTCCACTAAAGGAGAAAAGCGTCCAAAACATTGATAGTGAGTTTGCCACTTATCAAATATACGAGTATCCCAACTTAAACAGAAGTGAGATTGATTACACAATTTTTCTCGGAGGAATCATTAAGTATAAACATAGGAATCCATGTAATGTGCTGGAAAAACTGTATAATGACAAAACCATGACAGACTGTTGCATATTGACAGCAAATAAAACGGAAGTTAGATGTCATTCAAATATTCTAGCAGGTAACTTACAAAAATAAATCGAGTTAATCATGATTAAAACATTTACATGAATTATCACGCCTGATTTTTATTCCCGATACAATTAAATTTCCAGCAAATAGTGACGTTTTCTACACCATGCTCATCAGTGGGATGCAAGAATCAGAAACGAAGAACATAGAGATGCCAGGCATATCCGACCAAGCTGCAAATGAGTTACTTGCTTATCTTTATGGGATAGAAATTGACTCCACTGGAATAAAGGATGACCTGGCTTTCGAACTTCTTCGTGCAGCTCACAAATATAACATTACCTCACTGGAAGAACTTATGATGGAAACGCTTCTTTTCAAACCTGACGAAGACTTTGACATGAACACGGTTTTGGAATTGTACTTCTTTACGTTAAAAGTTGAGCACTTCCATAAACTTTGTGGAAAGACTCTTGACATTATGCGGAAGTAAGAAATGTTTACCGTTGCATATTCTTGTCATATTTATGTCAAAAAATCAATCTATCAAAGGTTTAAATTCCCAGAAACGCAAAAGGACTTGTAGCAGCCTCGGCGTATCAAGACTTATTGGAACAGAATCCCAAAGAAGGTGCTATTTTGGCTCTTAAATTGCTGGAGCTGGGGTCAAGTTAAGCGATACAAATCAAACTGGAGAAGTCAAGTGGAAAATTATGGATCTTTTTCCATAGTCGATCAAATAAGTTTTTAAATGAGTAATAATAATTTAATATTCAAAATTGATGTGCATATAAGAATTATAAGAGGCATTAGCATGAGATCCGATTTAAAGACGTATTGGTAAGAATTGGTAGCTTAGAATCTCTCAGTTTACCGTTTCAAATCTCAATGAAATGTATATCTACAAAACACGACACCTCACGTTTCCTTCTCCTTGTAGAATTCTATATTTTGTATCAAGTCATTTATAAAAAGCATTAAATTTTCTATACATGTGTATGGTATGCCATTGACGATGCATTTTATCATGTACGGAGATTAAGATGTTTATATCATATTAATACAAGATTGAAATTATCCTGGAGACGGATGTTGCTATCTTCTAATTTTGTATGTTTGTATACTTTGTGTGTGCTTCAGACTTGCTCTGACTACTGTACTGCGTAGAATAAAAATGGAAATATGGTCACAAGACAAAAAATTCATTCATGCTTATCTGGTCACACGCCACACAAGCCCTTCTTTCAGGAATGAAAAAAACATCCAAAACGTAGACTGAAAAGAAGGAAATAGTGTGTGCACAAAAAATAATACATCTACTTGGCTAGTTCTTCACACACCTTATCAACCCATAAAACATATCGATGACAGAGTCAGTTATACATTCATTAAGACATAATATTTAATCTTTCATAGTTTTTTTGTGCAGTGGTATCAGTGGTTGCTTGTAGTTTTTAGGAACGATGGAAATTGGAAATATTGAAACTCAAAACAAATATGGAAACAAATGTAGTTTTTATTTTAAAAAGAATTTATTATCTATCTAAGGCGAATTAACATTTTTGGTGCAGCACCATCGTAATGATGTCATAGTAGGCTCTTCCTAGCTTACCCGACCTACAAAACTAGTTGAAGTTTTTAACTACTACCTGAAGGACCAAAGCCATTGTGATGGAGTGGTGATTATTACAACATTCATAAAAACTTGGAGTTGACAAGCACTAATAATATTTTTTGCATTGAGAAGAAATCACAACAATAAACTGCTGGTAAGCAGACCTAGAAACGTAGCTGAATGGCATACACAGGACACTAGGAATACTGGGTGTTGAATAGGATTTCTGAGCGATGAACAGGATTACTGGGTGATGAATGGGACTATTTTTGAATTTTCGCGCTCAAAAACATTCAAAACTGCATGAAATACTATCCATAGAGCATTACTACCACAAGAAATCGATTCAGCACATCAAACAACCTGTAAATACTGGGTTTCAGCCAAATCGACGAATTTTTGAATTTTCGCACCATAACTTTCAAACGCTTTGACCGATTTGGCTGAAAAGCAATACCAGGCAAGCTCTTGAGGTGTACTACATATGTGCCAAATCTGGGGGAAATTGGTCAACGTATGTCGACAGGAGAGTGCGGACAGACGGACAGGCAGACAAACTTAGTAAAGTTATAACTACGCTGATTCAGCTACGTAATAAATGCAAGTTGAAAGTGTAATTTTATGCAATGATTGAATAAGTAATGTAAGCTTTGACTAGAAACCATGTTTGAAATGGAGGTTAAATTATGATTTATTATTTTCAATTCTCGATGAAGAGTTACGGAATTCTTGATTTCGCATCCCATCCAGAAAAATATTCAACGCCTCAGACTGTCCAGTTTTCCCCAGAGCTCTCATCAAAACTCTGTATGAGTTGACTTTACCCAACCTTCACAATTTCAGAAAGTTCTTGACTTTTTTTAATTCATCTGCAAATTGGTTCTGTAATAATACTGGAGAATGAGCTCTCGTATATACTTCATCAAAATAATTTGTATTCAACTCACCAGCATTTTGGCATCTTGCATATCAATTATAATAGTGGTTTTAGTGTGAGCTGCTGGACAAAATTTATATGTGAACTGACTGGATGACGATTTGGTTGTGCAGAAGCTTACTGTCACCTTTTTACGATCAATAATAGTAATTTCCTGGTAGCAATAATTTATGTACGCAACAAATAGCCAATTTACATAGCAAATAAAATTTTTGGCAGATTTGGCACTACTCCTCTGCATACAATACGCTATTTTCATGGTATTTGTAGTAGGGGGAAGCCAAGCTAAAAGTCTGCTGCGGTGTTTTTCGTATAAAAGTAGAAAACGCCTTCGTCAACATATATTATGCGTAATGCAATGTAGTGTTGAAACATATTTCTTATCATAGATTTCATGAAAGTAATGCTGAAACGTATAAGTAACGGATTTTATAGTAACGAAACGTTTTGCAATGGCTGGCAGTAGGAAGAAGTAGGAGCGAAATCAAACGCTCAGGATGAGTCAACAACCTTTTCTACGTGTCCTTCAGAATCTGAAGTTCAGATTTATTTTTGTTGAGAGTAAATGCACAGAGATGAGCGTATCATGTGTAGTACAAGAGAGAGCAGAGCAGAGAGGAAATAGGAAAATGTTTAGAAGCTTCTCCCGACTTCACCAGCAAGCAACTCATATAAAACGAATTTTATGAGTATATGAATTTATGAGTATATATATTTTATGCATCGTATTCTGTCGTCGTATTTGCAACCTGTAAGGACGGTCTTTTGTAGGGCAGATGTTCTCAGCATCAGAGAAATAAAAAAGACATATGCCAGTTCAAATTTAATGGAGATGATGGATAATTTGTTTAGTCTTCCATAGCAATACATGATCACGGGATTTTATAAGGGATGTAATGAATGTCAAAACTTGCACAGGTCTTATCGAAGTTTCAATTAAAACAATCCAAAATTCTTAGAAAGAAAATGATAACTGACAAATGAGTAATAGAAATAGAGAGAAAGAGATGAAAAATAAAAACTTTAAAGCATGAAAAAGCATTATGACATCATATTTGTTGCAGAATGAATGCATTCTTTGTCATGTATGTGCTTACACAATGGGCTTTTATAATATCAATAACATTGTAAGGATGCTGGAAACTGGTGTTGTTTTCTTCGTTAAAATTTTCTGTTGCACACTAGTGTACTGGTACTCCTGTTCTGTTTCTGGAACAATCTAGTAGGGTATATGAATGCGTATTGATATGTAAATTTATATGTGATTGCATGCCTTTTGTGTGTCTTAATATACTTGCTCCTTGTTTTAACTCCTTAGCTACATAGTAAGTCACAAGGCAAGGAATTCGAGTGCATTTGGTTGCATTGTGTTTTGAGAAGTGGCTATATACCACATATTTCTTGCATGCATCGGATAACGAATTATCTATACGCTAGAGTGAGAGAGATAGTATTGTGTGTATGTATATGTGAAAAATATATAAGTCTACTTGACTCACATTCTTAACACACGACACATCAGTATTGATGACAGAAAATAGTGTAAATAAAATAAGGCGGAACATATTATTTATCACATCGTCTGCCTTTCAGAGTCAATTATACAATTTATAAAAAAGAATATTTAATATTTCATAGTGTCTAAAATTACAGTGGTTATGTTTGGAAATATACTTGAAATGAGAATTTTAATAAGAAAACAAGGTAAAAGCTAATGAGATAAAATCTGTTTCCCCTGTTTTGTGTTGTTTTGAACGAGGTAGGCGAGAGAGAGTTTCAGATTCAGATCGAATAGGGTTGGAGTGCGTGCGTGCGTATAAAGAATAACTTTTTCTTGTTCTTGTATAGAAAAATACACATTTTACTGGAGATTTTGTTGTTTAGTGAGTTATTTGACCATCATATATTGTCATTTGCGAGTGTGCAAGTTACGTTAAGCTGAAAAACACGAATCATTGTTAAGCCAACGTTTATCTGGGATCGGCGTATCTTTTTAAGCAGTTAGCCTTTGTGGTGTTCCAACAGGTTGTTAGTATATTTTAGAAAGTATCAAACTATTGCATATTGCTCTTTTGAAGGTGTAAAAAATATTCAATCATCCCAGCAGACCCCTGTAGATTCAATTGAGACGTCGGTTTAATCTTTGGAAGAATCAAAACTTGCACGCGAAGTGAATCGTTATCAATTTGTTGAAACTATTACTCTTTTCCACGAGGAAAGGCTTTGCCATGGAGACTCAAAAATGCATAAATCTTGTGAACAATCGAACTGAAAACTTGAATTGGATGTAAGTAACTTTAATAAATCAGTCATTACATGATTAGTAAAGACTAAACGTTTGTTACAAATATGCAATTTTCTGTTGAAGATTCAACAAGGCATCCCTTTCCTTCTATGATGGTAAGGATGAGAAGTTTAAATTGGACCTATCTGACTCAATAGAACCAACCGACAAACGTTTGTGTGAGGTATATTCCTCATTGCAAAATATCTTTGAATCTTCAAACGGTCAAAAGTAATTACAATTTATATTATCATGGAAACTAATCCAATACGACTTTTAATAGTTACATAATAATATCTAACGTTTACATTCACTTTTTTTCTATGTAGCACCATCGTAATGATGTCAGAGTATGCTAATGCGATTTACAAAACTTGGTTACGAATTACGTTTGATGATGACTTCTTAAAAGCAGTAACAAATTTGGTGGTGGACCCAACAATTTCAGTCCAATACAATTTCCCACCCAACAATCAAACTTGGACGAAAGGTATGCTACTTAAAGATAATAAAGCATATTCCTATGGTCTGTATTGCAATTTTGTGTTCGAGTAGGTTTAAAACGTTGTCTCTTACATTTCAGAGATTTCACTCAAGAACAATCCACTTCAAAATTTCGAAGCGGATGTTGGAATGTACAATTTTGAATTATCAGATGTCACATACTCGATACTGTTTCAATGGAGTGAATTTCCAAATCAAAAGAACGAGTGTAATGTCCTGAAACAAATGTTCACTGACAAAACGTTGGCTGACTGCTGTATATTCACTGCAGATAAAACGGAGATCAGATGTCACAGAAGCGTTTTGGCAGGTACTAATGGCAGCGTTTTAAATTAAATAAAGTAAAATGGCAATTTATTGTAAACAGCAGTACTTCTTGTGATATTTTTTAATAGCAAACAGTGACGTTTTACAAACAATGCTTCTGAGTGGACTACAAGAAACCCAAACCAAAAGGATTGAGATGACCAGTCTTACTGATAAGGTTGTGAATGAGCTTCTGTCTTACCTTTACGGATTAGAAGTCAACACCGGTGACATAACGGATGAGATGGCATTGGACCTACTTCGTACCGCTCACAAATACAACATTGTTTCCTTGGAAAAACACATGTTGAGCACATTGCTAATGAAAAATGACTTCAATATGGACGTAGCTTTGCCATTGTACTATTTTACTGTAAATGTCGAAAAGTTCCAAAGCCTTTGCGAGAAGAGTGCTAATATACTAAGGAGGTAACATCATTACTTTCATACAACATGATATAAGTTGGATTTCACGTGTGTTTAGACTATACTATCTACATAATATGTTTGTACCTCTTATTTGTTTAGAAATCCCAAGGCTCTGGCTTCATCATCTGCCTATCAAGAATTATTGAAAACGGATCCACAAAAGGCTGCCAAACTGGGACTCAAACTATTGGAAGTGGGTTCCGATTGTACCAAATGTAACAATGGAAAGTAGCCAGTGTACCTATGTCGTGACTGAAAGAAACTTTTTGTTTTCAGTCATCCTCCATCAAAGATTTATTTTATACAATCAATGACTGAGTTTTCTATGAAATGTATAAATGCTTAGTAAGTGTAAATGCGTTTCCGGAACAATTTTCTGAATTGTGAAGTGATGAGTAAGATTGTAACAACAACAGCATATGATATGATATAATATGGCAATGATAAGTAACATGTTGTAATTAAAATGAAGGTACTGACATTCAATTAATATTTAACATTATTAAAAAATTCAAATCGGAAAGTGGTCCTTCAGTATGTGTCTTTGGAAACAACTCACACAATGTAATAAGTAATCGGTAACAACAAATAAAATCAGGCACGAATATCAGGATTTTTAGTGTTTTATAGAAATGTCTGGGAAGGCAACTGGTTTAGTTTTAACGTCAACCACCTCAAGAACAAAAAGACTAAGCTGAAGTGGAATGTTGATGGGACTTGATTCTAGAATGTTCTTTGTCATATTTTTGAGCTTTAGGCATTCAGTGCACAAGAAAGTAGTACAAGCTAAAACTAGTCATTTGATCAGTGTGTCATATCGTGTGAAAGCATTTAATTTTTTCATTATAATTTCAATATATATGTACGCACATCTTTTTCTATAGCATCCCGAAACTGGTCATTGCATGCCTTTTTGAGAAAAGGTGGAGCAGTCGGAATTGAAGGAGAAAGCCGCCTGATATTTCTTTCTTGGAATTTCACCATCCCAAAGGTGAAAGCAAGTGTATATATGATACGAAACCTGGTTTGATGGTTAGTTGACTCTCCCGTGGAGTAAAAGAATGTACTAGATTTTTGATGTGATGTGATCTGGGCTGTTAATAAGAGAAAGAATGACTGATGAGGCGTTGTCATTGGTTAGGAATCAACTGATACTCATGTTATTAATGGCACATGCCTTAGCATCACTTTCATTACTGTCTACAAAATGGGAACAAATGTTTTTGCTTGAGGTTGTTGTTTATAAGAGATTCTTGAATTGGTGAGTTTTTGATAACATTACGGCCATCCATGAGTATTGTAGCTTTTCTTATTTTTCTTGTGCATGAAGCAAAAGAAAACACAGCATGAGTCGAGTGAATGAATGAGACAATGAAATTAATTTTGTGGTAAAGACTGACATTAGCTTACCTGGAGTACAAAGGATTTCACTAGCAGCTTGCCGGTTCCATAATGCACACCACAATTTAATTTGTATGCAACCTCGTCTTGATATGATATGGATTCTTATTCTAGTAATGTATGTGCTAACATTTGACAAAGTCCTTTCTTATGTCCTCATGATTTGGAACTGTGATTGTGGCATTATTTATGGTTGGTCAGAGACTAGAGAATGGACAAGGTGACTGAAGATGGGAATAAAAATTCATTTCATTTCATGCAAAATTATTTACAACAAAATCGGTTACAACAGGCTTGTAGCAAATTTAATAAGCTACAAAACTTAGGAAAGAGCAAAGAATTTGGACCAATGTTGACCTCTTGGCTTATCTTTTTCTTCAAGTGTTTCATGAGGTTCGCGCCGGAAGACTTCCCAACTTCCGAAGACGTTTTCTTCCAGCGATTATGGAATTCTCGAAGTAGTTTGTGCTCCTCCGGTAGACTGCGATATTATCTTTGACACATACCCAGAACTTATCTATGGGACGCAGATGGGGGGCGTGGGGTGAGTTCTCGTGTTTCTCCACCAAAGACACATTTTCTAGAAAAAATGACAACACGTCCTTCTGATTATAAATCGAAGCCAAATCCGGTCAGAAGAACGCTTGGGTTATTGAATGTTGCTCCTGGGTGCAGGGAATCAGAATCACTTTGGGGGTCTGCTCCAAGTAAATTTTTGCGGCCACGGTGCCCCGAGGTATGAAAGGCTTCAAAAATGTGCCAAATTGGTCCACCGCCTGCCAAGCTAGGTTTATCTTCGCAAATTTGGATAAAACTTTTACTTTTTGAGGTGTAGCAACAAGTTTAGGATCTGTACTATGAACATATTACCGAGCTGGAGTTTGGGAAGGATATCGCATGTAGTATTTTTCATCGTCGATACTGACAATTTTTCTAAGCAATTTTTTGTACAGCAATGGTGCAAGTTCCTTAAAGGGCTCCTTCTACAAACTGGTTTGTTTGAATTTGCTTCTCCTTGTCCTGCTACAAATCCCCAGTTTCCGAACTTTAATATGCTGCAAAGGTTTTTCCTTTATTTTTAATTTCTTGGCCGCTAGCCTTCCGGAAGTTGAGGGATGTCGCTGATACTGGTGTTTAACAGTCATTATCTACTTTGGCGTCATTATCTTAGGGGCATAACCATTCTGGACCTCAATTTTATGTCCATCGGATTCTCCGCCCTTTTTTACCCACCGGTTGATAGTATCCCCTTTTAAATCCTCATTTTTGAAGAACAGGCATATGTCTTCTTTTTGTCATATTTAAACTCTTTTTTGGACTTCTGTGCAAAAGCGGGCGACAAGCTCCACACTTTCCGATTTTTTAAAGTGCACCCGAACTAATTCCGAAACTTTAAACCCACACACTTTGTTCAGAATAAAAAGCTCTATCAAACACAAATAAAGGCAGCCTCAATGCGCACACCGGGTAGTCAGCATAAGCAACGGAAATTACATCTTCAGTCACCTTGTCCATTCTCTAAGTCTGAAAGTCATATTTACCATAAAGTTATGAAAAGGCAAAACAAGCTAAGATTCTTTGTCCCTTCTTCTTATTCTACATTTTACTTACAAATACCTGCAAGAAGTAATTAAAGTCTTCGTTAAATTACCTTTTGACTGTGTCTGTATATTAAAAAAATTATTTAAAGTAACCTAAACCCTATCTATTATACCATTGCTTCTAATGCACATATATTATTTCACCCCAAACATCAAACCAAACATTTACTCCTCTCCATTTTTCATCATAACAAAAACTAAGGGTTACTCCTGCTCATAACGTATCGCTTACTGTCAATGGGAAAAGTTGTGTGTATCAGTCATGAAATCAGCATTAAAGGAAATGAGAAATAGGTTGTAGACTATGAATCAATGTTCAAAATTATAAAATATATATATCTATATATATATTCCAATATATTAAGCAAATCCTAAGTCAATCTTACCATGAAAATCATATATGTCATTTTGTTTTTCATGGCTTTATTATAACGGTGTGGCTGCCCCTCGCAGTAGCTACAGTCATTGTGTTGTTAATTCAGCCAACTCTCCTCAGCCAATCAACATTCGTCTTGAATAGAATCACCGCATGTTTCAATTCTTCTTGAGAGCTTCTTGAGTTCACTTCCCAATCTCACCGAGTTCTTATATACCTAGGAGCTGGTGTCAGTGAATTTATCTTTAATCCGCAATATTACTCAACATTTTATATTTTATTCCATTGCTGTGGAAGCAAAAATACAAGCAAAATATAGTTTTTATCCATCAAGACAAAGTTAGTCATGGAACCTCATCAAAAACGACAACTAACGATTTTTCAGGGCCATCATGAAGATTTCGTATGGGAGTACGTTTTCCATCTAAATTATTAAAATTTTATTTACACATTGCATTGCTTCAAAAAGATTATTTTGTTGTTTATGTATATAGTGATTATCAACCGTTTTCAAAATCGCTTTCAAGTACACTCAAACTATATAACAGCATGGAAAATAAATTGGAATTATCTCAATCACATGATGATGATACAGAAATACGGAGTGTTTCATTCACAATACTTCATGCTTTGAACACATCAAATGGCCAAAAGTATAAACACAATTCTTGTCAAAACATTTGAATATAATAGTCGTAATTTTTTTACTTTCGACTTGCATATTCACGAAAAAATGGATTTCTCTGCTTTTTTGCGAGGAAATAGTACTCCTTTGATAACGTAGACTGTGCTAAACCATTCCCTGAAAAAATTCGAAATTTTGAAATTATGCTCGATTTTTCAAAATTTTGAATTTTTTTTGGGAAAACCTGGACAAAGCATATTAGTAGCTACAAGCTTGGTTATTGTCTTAAACAATTTTCCATTAAATTATCTTGGTAGACTTCTCTTGCGTTTTTGAAAAAATTGATCCGTTTGGTCCCCAAAAATTCTGAAACATTTGTAACAATGTTGTTCATTATTCTTGTTTTCACCAGCAACTATGAAAATCTTTGAGAATTTTTTTAGACTAAACGGATCAATTTTTTCAAAAAATCAAGAGAAGTCTACCTAGATAATTTAATGGAGAATTTTTTAAGATAATAACCAAGCCTGTAGCTACTAATATGCTTTGTCCAGGTTTTCCCAAAAAAATTCAAAATTTTGAAAAATCGAGCATAATTTCAAAATTTTGAATTTTTTCAGGGAATGGTTTAGCACAGTCTACGTTATCAAAGGAGTACTGTTTCCTCGCAAAAAATCAGAGAAATCCATTTTTTCGTGAATATGCAAGTCGAAAGTAAAAAAATTACGACAATATTGACTTATTTTTTGCTCGAAATATGTAGCAGTTTTAAACATCATTTCCCTTCTTGATATATCCTGACTAGTTCCATCCGATTAAAGACGAATTATTACCACATGCTAACAGAAAAGTGTGACATTTGGATTCAAGCTACGTTCGATGACATAGTTTTGGAAACAATATTCAAGCTGCTGAAAACCCCTACGATATCTGTTCAATGCAGGCTTACAAAAACAACTGATGTTGCTTTCACCCTTGGTAATTACTTAACCATCAATATAATAATGCCAATGAAATTAAAAATGTAGATACACGCTCAGCAATATAATATGATTCACTTCAGGAATTCCACTAAAAGAGAAAAACTTCCAAAACATTGATAGTGAGCATTTCACTTATCAAACAGGCGCGTATCCCCAATTTGACACCAGTAAAATTGCTTACACCATCCTTCTTGAAGGAGTTAAGTGCAAGCATAAGAATCAATGCAATGTGCTGGAAAAACTGTTTAGTAACAAAACCATGGCAGACTGCTGCATATTGACAGCAACTAAATCGGAAATTAGATGCCATGGAAGCATTTTAG
Organism: Orchesella flavescens; assembly: GCA_964034955.1. Lineage (NCBI taxonomy): Eukaryota > Metazoa > Arthropoda > Collembola > Entomobryomorpha > Orchesellidae > Orchesella > Orchesella flavescens. The sequence goes on along the minus strand of OZ035958.1, from coordinate 21,645,041 downwards.
CAGGTAACTTACAAAACGTAATTGAGTTAATAATTCTTGATTAGACAAGATTCTAAAACATTTACATCAATTATCACTCCTGATTTTTATTCATGACACCATGTTAATTTACAGCAAACAGTGACGTTTTCCACAGCATGCTCACAAGTGGGATGCAAGAGTCAGAAACGAAGAAAATAGAGATGCCAGACATATCTGACCAAGCTGTAAATGAGTTACTTGCTTATCTTTATGGGATAGAAATTGACTCCACTGGAATAAAGGATGACCTGGCTTTCGAACTTCTTCGTGCAGCTCACAAATATAACATTAGCTCACTGCAAGAACACATGATGGAAACGCTTCTTTTCAAACCTGATGTAGTCTTTGACATGAACACGGTTTTGGCAATGTACTTTTATACGTTAAACATTGAGCAGTTTCATAAACTTTGTGGAAAGACCCTTGACATAATGCGGAAGTAAGAAATGTATTTTATGTTACAATTACAATGTTTTTCATAATTACCTTAGACGGCTAAAAAAATGTTTTAAATTCCCAGGAACGCTAAAGGACTTGTGGCAGCCTCGGCTTATCAAGACTTATTGGAACAGAATCCCAAAGAGGGTGCTATTTTGGCTCTTAAATTGCTGGAGCTGGGATCAAATTAAGTGATACAAATCAAACTGGAGAAGTCAAGTGGAAAACTATGAATTTTTGTATAGTCCATCAAAAAAGTTTTTAAATGAGTAATAATTTATTATTCAAGATGTATGTACATATTAGTACTATATGAGGCATTAGCATGAGATTCGATTTAAAGATGCCAAAAAATAGAATCTCTCAGTTTACCGTTTCAAATCTCAATGAAATTTATATCTACAAAACACGACACCTCACGCTTCTTTCTCCTTATGGAATTTTATGTTTTGTATCAAGTTATTTGTAATAAGTATTAAATTTTATTTACATGTGTATGATATGGCATTGATGACGCATTTTATCATGTATGGAGATTAAGACGTTTATATCATATTAATAAAAGATTGTAATGAATCTGGAAAGGGATGTTTTTATCTTGGTTAAAACCTTTGTAGTATGTTGGTACTGTCTCTATTTCTGTTTGCATGAACAAACGATGGAATTCGAATGCTTAATGAAATGATATTTTTTATATGATTGTACATTTTGCGCATCCTTCATTTTCACTCTGACTACTGCGCTGAATAGAATAAATTTTGTATATATGGTCACAATTGCGAAGAATTTATTCATATCTCTCTGGTCAAACGCCGCACTTTTTTTTCAGTTAGGAGAAAAAATACCTTATCAATCCATATATCATATTGATCACAGAAAATATGAGAAATAATAGATGGAGTACATGAACCCTATCGTTGTCTTATACAATCGAGTCAATCGAATATATCAAGTCAATTATACAATTTACAAAAAATGATATTTCATAGTTTTTTTTAGTGCAGTGGTTGCTTGTAGTTTTTACGAATGATGGAAATTTGTAATATAAATACTCAAAAAAAATATGGAAACAAATGGAGTAAGTATTTATTATCTTTCTAACGTGAATTAACATTTTTGATGCAACACCATCGTAATTACGTCAGAGTTGGCTCTTCCTAGCTTACCCGACCTACAAAACTAGGAGTGTTTACTATCGTAAACACTTGGGGTAATAATACATCATATATTTTTCATAGGGAAGAAAGAACAACAATGGATGTAACTTGAAAGTGTAATTCTAAGCAATATATAAGCTTTGACTAGAAACAATTTTTTAAATGGAGGTTAAATTATGATTTACTATTTTCCATCCTGGATGAAGAGTTACTGAATTCTTGCTTTCGCATCCCATCCAGCAAAATAGTAAACGCCTCAGACTGTCCAGTTTTCCCCAGAGCTCTCATCAAAGCTCTGTATGAGTTTACTTTACCCTTCAGAATTTCATAAAGTTCTTGACTTTTTTTCGAATTCATCAGCAAATTGTGTCTGCATAAATGATAAATAAACATAGATTACACATATTTCATAAAAATAATTTATATTAAACTCACCAGCATTTTTGCATCTTTTCGACCGAGAACTTCACGATTTACCAGAATTTGCAGGAATTCAAGGCTACACTTTGTGTTGAGAGACAAACTCGGTTGGTTTCTGGTAATATAGGTACGCTGCCAATCCTCCATGTCAATTATGATGTGGGTTTTAGTGCAAGCTGCTAGACAAAATTTAAATGTGAACTGACTGGATGGTGGTTTGGTTGTGCAAAAGCTTACTGTCGCCTTTTTATGATCAATAATATTGACTTCCTGGCAGCAAATTATATCAGCAACAAATAGCCAATTTACAAAGCAATTGAATTTTTTAGCAGATTTAGCTCTACTCCTTTGCATGCAAACACTGTTTTCAATACATGCATAGTATTTGTAGTAGGGGAAAAAGCCAAGCTAACAGTCTGCTGTGGTGTTTTTTGTATAAAAGTACAAAACACCTTCATCAACACATATTATCCGTTATCCAATGTAGTATTGGTATTGCTTATCATAGGTTGCATGAAAGTAATGCTGAAACGTATAAGTAACGGGTTTTACAGTAACGAAACGTTTTGCAATGTTTAGCTGGCAATAGGAGGAAGTACGAGTGAAAGCAAGCGCTCAAGATGAGTCAACAACCTTTTCTACGTGTCCTTCAGATTTATTTTTGTTGAGAGTAAATGCACAGAGATGAGCGGATCATGTGTAGTACATCTTAGAGAGAACAGGACAAAGAGGAGATGAAGAAAATGAGTAGAGCAAAGAGGAAATAGGAAAATGCTTAGAAGCTTCTCACAACTTCACCAGCTAGACGTGTCATATAAAAATACAGTTTATTTATAAATATGCAATGTGCATATACATATATATATTAGACATCGAGACCTGTCACCGTATATGCAGCCAATGTAGTGCAGCATATTAGGGCTGTCCTGTAGAGCAGAAGTTCTCAGTATCAGAGAAATAAGAAAAACACTATGCCAGTTTAAATTTAATGCAGATCATGGGAAATTTGTTTAGTTTTCCATAGCAATACATGACCATGGAATTTTATTATAGGTGGAATGCAAGTCAAAACTTGCACAGGTCTAATCGAGCTTTCCATTAAAACATTCATAAAAACTTTTCATTGATTCATAAGACTGCTTGGTTGATTTTGGTTGCTCATGTCAGAGGGTCAGTGCAGTACAGTGGTAAGAAGAACGGTGAGTGGATTCTTGTGCATGAAACGAGAGGAGAACTGAAATATGTACCTACTTTGTTGCTTTACTCGGCTCCCAGAGCTTGGGGTTTGATCTGACATGCCATCAAACTCATGCGTAGTACATTCCTTTGCTTAAAGCAACAAAATCATACAAATAAATGCTCCATAAAATATTCACACGTTTTGAGATTTTTATTCAGACTTTTATGTAATGAAAACAGGATGTTTATGCTTACAGAAGCTTTTCAAGAGTAAACTACATTAATTCGTAAGACTATAAAAAAAAGTGGAAGTAAGTAAAATTACAGTAAAAGTGATGCTTCCAAAGTCTTTATAAAGGTTAAACTTCACCATTCTACATTAACTTACTTCGCCACTATCCGTATCAAAACATACGTCCGTAATTAACTAGTATTGATACATCTGAACATAGATTACATGTAGTGATGTAAGTAATACTGAAATGTTTGTTTAATTGGTTTTACAGGATCAAAACCTTATGCAATGTTTAGCTGGTAGTGGTAGGACGTAGGAGAGTGAGCAAAGGCTCATGATGAGCCCAAAATCTTCTGCATGTCGTTCACATGCCTTTTTTGGAGGGTAACTGCACACAGCTCACTGCTAAATTTATTGTGGATCTTGTAGTACCAGAGATGACAGAACAGAGCAAAGAGAAGAATGCAGAAAAGAGAAAGGAAACTGCTCTGAAGCATCTTACAACTTCAGCAGCAAGCACTAAAGATCCGTCATATAACGATTCTTCTCATAAGTATGTACATATGGTGGTCTTTCGGAATGGCGAACACGGTTTCCACAAAAAAATTGAATTCGCCAAAATCAAACATTCCTAAAATTTGAATAATGGCGAACTTGAAAATGAGCCCCAATTCACAAATATGCATTTTGGCGAAACTTTTGGAAGGCAAATACAAAGCAACTATTTTAGCTTGCTTCTCATTCCCATCATATTTCTTCGTTCTCACATATTCATTTCAGTCTTCTTCCATCATCCACATTATTCGTTTAAAAATATTTTGGTGAAGCTTCATTTACAATGGCTTCGACAGTGCATATATTATCTGGAATCAGTTGCCCGTGCACCAATTTGACTACCAGAACCAAAGCGTTATTCTTTGAAACCCTTGAACTACAACATTCCAAGACTCTAAGAGAGAAATGTTAATTGAATACAAGATATAAAGTGATATATGTATGTACTTATACTACCCTAAAAATGATGCTGAGGACAGACGTTCCTTTCTTCGTTAAAGCATTCTGTTGTAGACACTAGTATGTCGGGGCTGGTCTGTTTCTTTCTACAAGTACAAGCTAGGGAATATGAATACATGTTGAGATATTAATTTATACATGATTGTATGTACTTTGTGTGGCCTTCATACTTACTCCTTGCTCTGATTCATGAGCTAGTTATCCACAAGGCAAAGAATTCGTGTGTATTTGGTCACACGCATTGTATTAAGAAGTGGTTGTATTTTACTAGCGATACAACACACACTTCGTACATGTCTCAGAAAACGAATTATCTTACCTTGCTTGCTGGTAAAGAGACAGCGAAAGAGTGTATATTTGTGAAAAATATAAAACTCCTTGACTGTGATGATTCACAAACCTTATCATATTCTTTACGCACGCGGATCACGCACATTACGTGGTGATGACAGAAAATATTATCACAAATAGGGATCAATTATACAGTTTATAAGAACCAATACATTCCATGTTATTTGAAACAAGTGGTTTTTAGTAATTTTAGAAGAGCAAAACATACATTACTGTTGTATTGAATTCCAAAAAAATTAATAGCATTACCCTTGGAGAGACCTAAAGATTATATTGAAGCATCGGGTTAATATAAAACTCTAAACTTGCACGCCAAGTAACCTCTATCAGTTTATTGAAACTACAAACCATTGCACTCCTTTCCGAGGGCAAAGGTTTTGTCATGGAGACCCAAAAATACAGCATAACTCTTGTGAATAATCGAACTGAAAATTTCATCTGGGCGTAAGTAATTTAGTTAAATTCATTACATTGATTTGTAAAGACTAAACGTTGATTAGAAATACGCAATTTCTGTTGAAGATACGACAGGAACAGGGCATCCCTTTCCTTGTACGATGGTAGCGATAAGAAGTTCAAATTGGACCTATCTGAGCCACCACTACACAATGGCAAATGTGTGCGTGATGTTTATTCATCATTAAAAAGTAGCTTCCAATCTTCAAATGGTTCAAGGTGATCACAATTTGTAGTTTTCCGACAAAAGAAAAGCAAATAGAGCATGATAACTTAAAATAAGGATAAAGAACTTTAATAGCTTTCTAACATTTGTGTTAACACTTTTGAAGCAGCACAATCACTATTGAGTCGCAAAGCTACTTTTCGAACTACAGAATATGGATAGAAGTTACGTTTGATGACGCCCTGTTAGAAACAATAAGAAATTTGGTGATGGAACCAACAATTTCAGTCCAATACGAATTTCCACCCTACAATAAAACTTGGACGACAGGTACGTTATTAAATTAATGAATTATATGTTGTGATAGTGTAATGCAATTTTGTGTTCGAGTAGGTTTAAAATGCCGTCTCTTATTTCAGAAATTTCGCTCCAGCACAATTCACGTCAAAATTTTAGAACTGATCTCGAAATGATGAAACGTCAAGATTTAGAATTATTATCTGTTACATATTCCATACTGCTTAAATGGAGTGACTTACAACCCAGCAAAAACCGGTTTGACGTGCTGCAAAAACTGCTCACTGACAAAACGCTTGCTGACTGCTGTATACTAACTGCAGATAAAAAAGAGATTATTTGCCATGGAAACATTTTGGCAGGTAACGATGATAGCAATCAAAATTTAAAAATTTTAATTAGCAATTAATTGCAAACACCAGCTTTTCATTTCATTTTATTTAATAGCAAACAGTGACGTTTTTCAAACAATGCTTTTGAGTGGATTACAAGAATCCCAAACCAAAAGGATTGAGATGACCGACATATCTTCTCAAGTTGTCAATGAGCTGATGTCTTACCTTTATGGATTAGAAATCAACACCAAGCAGATGACGGATGAAATGATATTTGATCTTCTTCGTACGTCTCACAAGTACAACATAGTTTCATTGGAAGAAGACATGCTGAACACGTTGCTAATTAAAAATGACACGGACTTCACTATGGACGTAGTTTTGCCATTGTACTATTTCACAGTAAATATCGAACACTTTCAAAAGCTTTGCGAGAAGAGCGTTAACATATTAAGGAGGTAACTTTATTTCTTTCATACAAAATAATATGGTTGGATGTCATATGTATTTTAAATATACTATGTACATAATATGTATCTACTTATCTGTTTAGAAACTCCAAGGCTCTGGTTTCATCATCTTCCTATCAGGAATTATTGAAAACTAATGCACAAGAGGCAGCCAAATTGCCATGGATGCTATTGGAATTGAGTTCCGAGTGTGCCAAATGTTGCAATGAAAAGAAGGAGTAAGTGGGTCTGAAAAGTATTTTCTGTTTTATTTGTGAATCTCCTTGGAATTAAAAATATTATGTTGAAATTGCCATTTTTAAAAAAAATTCTGTCTTATTGGTGTATGAAATACTCTACAAAGTTACAAGAGACGGCGGAGCTAGTAGCTAGTACCATTTAGATATAACTTATTGTCAAATCTTAGGTCTACCTCTGAGGGATCTATTTTAGAATGGGGTTAGGTGCAGTATAACTTTGTATGTAACCTTTACCGTCTTGTCTACAATTATCATTGTATCATAATTTTTAAGTGTCAAGCGCATGTAAATAATTATACCCTTTTACGAAGGTCTCCAAGTGTCAATACTTATGTTGAAATAATGGTTTGAGAGGTCAATGTTAACTAAAAATAAATATTACTAATTGTTATCCTATGCCTTTCATTGTAATAATTAGGTAGCGATAAATGCAAATAGTGACAACGCCGAAATCGTAAAAATGTAAGACAGGTTAGGTCGTTTAAGGATTTTCAGACGGAGTACAAGTAAGTGGAGTTCATCGTCAGATCTGTTAGTGTATAGTCCGTCCATACATGTTCAATATATGAAAGTTAAGCAAATTCTCGTTCATGAATTAGGAAGTGAGTAAGATCATCAACAATTATAGTTGTGCTAATGATAATTTTTGTAATTAAATTAAGGAAATGAAACAATAAATATTAGCATATTACTGTTAAGCAATCATATCGGGCACTGACCTTTCATTAAGCACATGCACCCAAATTGATTTCAAATATAGACACAAGTGGATAGAAGTGAAATACACATATTTATGATGGATTAGACACTTCTGCCTTTACACCTCCCATAATATATATTGGGAGATAATTCAGGACGTAATAAGTAATCAGAAATAATTTTAAAAAAACAAGCACGATTATCACGATTTTAGTGTATTGCAGAAATGTTTGGGAAGGCGACTGGTGAAATTTTAACGTCAATGTACACCCCACGCTCAGGAGAAAAAATACTATCCAACAAAAGCTGCACTGGAATGTTGACTGGACTTGATTCCAGAACATACTTTGCCATTTTCGTACTGTAGGCATTCGTTGTCCAAGAAAGTAGTAGAGGCTAAAACCCAACAGATTATTACTTCATCAGTCTATCATCGTGTGAAATTATGCAGTTTCATATCATTATAATTTTAATATTTGCTTACATCTTCTTCTAAAGCATCCCAAAACTGGTCATTATCTTCTTGAGAAAAAGTGGAGCAGTCGGAAGTGAAAGAGAAAGCCGCCTGATATTTCTTTCTTGGTAATTCACCATCCCAAAGGTGAATGCATATCCAAGATACGAAACCTGGTGGTGAGTTAATTTTTCCGTGCAGTAAAAACAGTGGACTTGTTTCGGATGTGATGTCATCTGGGCTGATAATCAGCGGAAGAATGACTGATGGAACGTTATCATTTGTTATGAATCCACTGATATTCATTTTCACATTGGCACATCCCTTAGCGTCGCTTCCATGAATGTCTATAAAATGGGAAAGAATCTCTGTTCTTGACGTTGATCCCACGCTGAATTTACAATCTGAGTAGCCCATCCATTCACACAGAGGAACATAATCAGGGCTAGAATTACATAAAAATAATTTTTAATTACATAAACTATGTACAAAACATTTATAGATCTGTAAACTTTTCAACAGAAAATGACTTACTTATGGCAACATGATTTTGTATGAACAGAAATAGCTGCACGTTTGCACGTTTCATCACATCCTCTCTCTTTGAATTTACACTCAAAATCTATTCTATCCATCTCTTCCTCCAAAGCACGGTTTCGAACTTTGGCAACATTATAAGCAAGGCTACATTGTGAGCAGTTGCTGAGCTTCTCAACACAAAAATTGCAAACTATGTGTCCGTTTGTACATTGATATATTTCTCGCTCGGGAATTTCCAAGCAGGTAAGGCACCTGCGATACGTCCGCATTTTGTAATAGAAACAATATCAATTAAAATTGAAAAACGAAAAAACCTGAACCTAACAAATGATCATGATCACGATCATGCTGTTTTGTTTACCACTTTGTGAGTTTGTTATGGATGGTACGCATATATGCATGTAAAAGCTTGAGTGCTCTAAGAGATTCTTAAAAGCTATAGACATGGTATATGAAGAGTAGGAGTAAGTGGTAGTAAGTTAGGAAGAGCAGAGAGCCTAATCCTTCTTTGTAAGATACCAGAGCCAGCGGATAGTGGATTTCCATTCATAAAAACTGTTCATTCATTCATAAGACTGCTTGCTGCTTGGTAGGCTTTGGTTGCTCAACTCAGCTCAGGGCAGTTGTAAGAACGCTCAGTGGATTCATGTGTAGGAAACGAGAGGAGAGCTAAAATATTTGCTTTATGTTGCTCGCTAGCTCGGTACTCAGAAGAACTTGGTTCTGCGTGGAACATCGAAGCTCATGAGTAGTTTATATGATGCCTAAAAGCTACCAAATCATACAAACTAAACGCTTCATAATATCAGGGGTTTTGAGATTTTTATTGAGATTTATATGTATTGAAAATATAGGATATTTTTGCTTGCTGAAAGCATTAAATACTAAACTAAATTAGACTATAATAAAACTATCAGAAAAGTAGACGTACGGGAAAGTACAATAAAAATAAGGCTTTTTAAATCTTCAATAATAATAAGTCATAAGTTAAACATCAACAGTCATTTTAAACTTAGAATTGGTGGATAAATAATTAATGGTTCCAAAGGATGATCTATCAAATGGTAGTGAACCTTGATTTTATTTCATATCAGGCTCAACCGCAGCACCTGCAATTGCCATTATTTTGGCAGCACCTAGGCCATTTACCGTCACAACAGAAGAGTCCGCTACACTAAAAATCAAAAGAAACACAATGTCAATTAACAAGACAGTTTGAGTTTATGACAAACAAAATTAGTATACATGTAGATTTTGAATTTATTTTTTAAGGGGGGATTAAACGCTTACGGGTGCACGGCAAAATCTACAGGTTTCTCGATCCGGGAAGAAAATAGCCTTGTATGGATCCGCTGCATCCACCTCACCATCAATCAAAACAGTATCCTCACTTTCGGGCACCGCAGAGGCGTACACAGCAACCACCAGAGCAAAGAGGGCAAAGGCCACAGAGAATCTAGCAAAAATGGTTCATATTAATAGGTTCACCAAAAATGTAAATTAAAATGTTTGAAAATTTAAAACTTACCTGTTCATTTTGAAAAGTTGAGACGATTTTCAAGTTTTGAGTAGTTTTCAGTTGTAATTCTTGGTGTGTTATGATTTGAGTTGGGCTTGCAGCCAATTTATACCAGTTGATGTTGTTGATGTTGATGATGATGAGGCGGCCCAGTTACCTATAAACCTTATCATAACGTTTGATACATACATTTTCATATCTCCGGCATGTCACGTCACGTCAGTACAACAAAATGTTTTGCAGGATAAAAATAACCCCGAAACAAACGAATAATGCAACAATTTCTCATTTTTGTCCTTGCATTGGAAGCAAAACAAAGTCGGTGTAAAAAATAAACATGTTTTCAAGATCAAGTTCATCTTGTTGTTACAGAGCGAAGATGAATCATTTTTTCAATTAAAATGAAACACATTATTTTTACACCTCCAAATATTGCAGGAAATGATCAATCATTAATTAATTGTCACTCAAGGTTTATTTTCGGTCATGGGACGAAGATAGATGGGCATATTTGTGCAAAAAACATGTCAACTATGTTTACGGTTTTTTACTTTTACAGATCAACAAATTCTTCCTGATATGATCAACGATGCAATATTTTCAGAAGGTGACCTACTTTATTGGGACAACAAGTGAAATAGTAACAATATTGTTTGGATTTTGTATAACTTTCCTTTTATATCATTCAAAGTCAGACTGACTTTATCCCTTCACACATATTTCTCTTTCAAAAAGTTCACATGTTATTGTTCTTTCACACACGAAGAAGCTAACTCTAACTTAAGCCAAGCGTAAAATAAACTTTAGTAAGTACTTAAATATAAATCGCCGTTTAAAATAAAAATACTATCTATGTTACTTTTAATAAGGATTGCAAAATCACAATGAATTTTCTCATCCGCAACACTTGCAGTATCCACCTACAACACAGCACCGAGGATATTTCCCGTCGCAGCAGAAGCAGCAGCTACACTAAAAAACCAAAACGAACTCAATTTCATAAGGGCTGATTTTCTAAAATTAAATATAATTGTAACTTTAATAATTTTTTAATTTGTGGAATTTTGTATTATACAGGTGGACCACAGAGTCTACAAACAGAAAGACTGAGAAACATCATTCGAATTTATACTGAGTAAGGTCCTGAATGGGTTGAACCTCCTAGGAAAATTGTCAAAAAATATATTTTTACATAATTCTTGTTAATAACAAATTAATTAAATGCACACAACATAATACAAAGTTTGTTTTCTACTTACGCTTATTTGCACAAGTTCATAGATCCAACCCTTAACAATCGTCAGTATTTAAGTTGACATATGATACAATTTCTAACAAATCTATGCATATAGCATTTTAAATAAGTTCGTATTTCTTTGCATTCTTTTTCGTATTTACAGTTAAGTTAAAATATTTCATGATTTATTTCAAAATAAAATAAACACGCAAAGAATAAATGTGATGTTGATTACCCTTTGAAGGCATTTCATATTTTGAAAAAGTAATTTAGCTAATTTAAAAAATGTTTACGACTACTTAGTAATGAATGGAGGCAACTGCTTGATTAGATTGAATATTAAAAATTGTGTTTTGTATTACCTAACCCTTGATAGAAGGAAAAATTTAACAAAATATCCCCAGTATCTGATTCATAATAAACACGATAATTATGTAGTAGTGGTAGACCCTAAATCAAGTTTGTTAAACTCTTCAATGATTTTTACAATATTTTCCGACATTTTAATCACTTTCACTGGGTTCTTCTCAATCCAATTTGTGTATAAGGTTTCCAGCTGCTGTGCCAAACTTCGACTGTCATCATTTGCATCAATGTCGTTAAATACCATGTAGCCAGGTACTGCTGACAGGCCGAGACCCATCATGTATCCATATTTAAACCGCTTTCGAAATTCACTGAATAATTCCTTAAGAAGGAAAAGCATAAAATATTTACATTACAAAAAAAATTCACGAAATACTTTAAATCAAATGTGTAGCATAATATAATGCTTTCTCTTCATTTACCTCATAACTCAAGCTGATTGGGCAACCGATTGAAGCAGCAGTACTATGCAGTTGCTCCAGGTAAAACTTAAGCAGGCTTTCCATGTGAGTGCGACGAATTTCTGGTTGAACACTGGTAAACAAAAAGTACGCAATGTCCACCGCTGGAGAAATATAACGGGTAAGCTGCAAATCCACGGCTTTGTGAGCAATAATCTCTGTTTTATCTGGACTCCTCAAAAACATCATGTTATTGTTCCAATAGTCACTAAAAAAAGGAAATAAGCATAAGATATTCTTTTGTTTTTCTAGTTGGGTACAAAATTAACTTTTCAGGTAGCTTTTTGACTTTTCATACCCATGATTTAAAACACGGAACTCATCATCATTCGAATTCACCTTGAGACTTTCCAGCACCATACCAAACGCTTTTCCTTTCATTGCCTCCAGACTAGCAATAGTTTCATTTACATCAGTATTTGGATGTTTCTATGGGTGATAAGGGAAATTGGATATTTATTGAGCAGTGACCTTTGTTTTAGGAGTGCTTTTTATTGTGTTAAAATATCTTTAGTCATTACTTACCCGCAACATTGTAATACAAGTTTCGATTCCAAGTTCCAATAACGGCGTCAAACCTTGACGAGAAGATTCTTTGTGATAAGTCTCCAAGTTGAGGTCCCTGAACCTTTTAAAAAATTCCGTGGCTCCGTTACATTCCAAAATAACGGCGTTGGATATAGCATGGTGTTGAGCGAGAGTTGTCAATGACACCCTAAAATATATTGAAAATCAACGGTTTGAGAGGTCATTTTGATAATATTTACTAAAATCCGTTATATCAAGTTAATATTTTTCGATTTTCATAAATTATCAAAATTAGCGTTTAATTATCTCTTTTTACTTTGCTTCTTCTAAATTTTGCTGCTCCACCTTATCCACTAATGTGTAACCCACCAGATTCTCAAGTATCGTGGTCGTTTCATCAGCATAGTAACATTTTGGGTAGGTTTTGTCAATCAATTCTTCTTTCCTGACATTGAATTAAAAATATACTAACTGAACAATATCCATCAAGAGCAGTTTTCAGAAATTTAACAATATTTATTTTTACCCTTTTGCCTTCAAAAGCTTTCTTGCTGCTGGCACATACTCCATGAAGAAAACGGCTTCCTTTTCAAACGCCCTTACTTCATCTACCATCACATTTTGAACTCCATTTGTGGCCTTAGTTTTCACAAACAGTTGTAATGGCTTCAAATCCTTGGATTGGAAGGTCACAATAGCAAAATTGGTTGCACTAAACGTTCCTTCCCCACCAAATTCTGATGTTTGAATTGTCACATCAAAAACTTTGTCCATGAAATCCGGCATGGAAGAAAGACCTTTCTTGCACCTTTGTGCAACTTTTTCTTGGGCTGGATTCATTCCTGAAATTTCAAAATATTAATGTTACACACAATTAAAATCGAATAAAAATATTAATAAAGTTTGTCGTTGAAATGACACCGCACAACGTTTAGTCAAATAAAAGTCAAATGGTAAATTACCAAATTGGTTGTGTAAATGCTTTTAACTGCTCTTACATTAATTAACACAACATTTCAAGTGCTCAAGCTCTCAACGAGTCATATATAATCGGATTTTGAAGTGCTGATCTGATAAAAGATTTTAGCATGAAAAAAGTCTGAAAGGTTTTACACGTGTGTCTTCGGGTTTTGCACTACTTAGAGGCTAGATAAGATTTTTATTAAAAATATATTCACATTAGGTACAGTGGATATCTCTGAATTTATTCAGTTGATGGTTGATGAACACTTTAAATAATAACAGCATTAAAAAATTATGCAGCACCCATATCAAGTTTTTTGAACTCGTCCAAAAGCTTCACAATATTTTTCGACATTTCCCCAACTTTGACTGGGTTATCGTCAATCCACTTGAGCAAGAGTTTGTTTAGCTGCTCAGGCATGCTGCAACTGTCATCTGTCAAATCTACATCTTTAAATACTGCATAGCCTGGTACTGCTGATAAGCCGAGACCTACCCAGAATCCGAACTTGAACCTCTTTCGAAATACTTGGTAAAGGTCCTATGTAAAAAGATGATAAATTACACTTAAAAAGGCTCACGCAAAATATTCTTTGTGAATTTTCATACTTGATCTCATCAATTTACCTCGTAACTCATGTCAATCGGATAGTTTAAGGAGGCTGCTGTACTATTCAGTGTTTCAAGGTACCACTCCAGCAAACTTTCCAGGTTAGCACGACGAACGTCTGGTTTTACACTGGTATAAATATAATAGGCAATGTCCACCACTGGAGAAGCATAACGGGTGAGCTGATAATCAATAGCTTTGAAACCCAACACTTCTTTGGTGTCTTGGCCCCTTAAAAACATCATGTTGTTGTTATAAAAATCCCTGCCGAAAGAAGAAACAGAAAAAAATCAAGTTTATTTCATGTACAATATCAAATAGTGTTTAATTTTTTTTCTTTTGAAATTATTTTCGAACCCGTGATTGAGAACAAGATAAGGCTCATTTGGATCCTTTTCTAAGCTTTCCAGCACCATATCAAATGTTTTTCCTTTCATTGCTTCTAGGGTAGCAATTGTTTCTTCGACGCCATCCCCAGGATTTTTCTATAGTGAAAAAAATCATTTTAAATATGACCTTTGACCTTCACAAAAAGTTTTTATCACGTCGTTACTTACTTTTAACATTGTAATACAAGCACTAATTCCATTCTCCGTGAGCGGCTCCAGACCCCCACGAGCTTGGTCAGTGTGGTAGCATTCAAAATCAAGGTTTTTGAACTTTTTGAAGAATTCTTCAGGTCCTTTGTGCTCCTTGATAAGCGCGAAGGAAACGGCGTGATGTTGAGCAAGGGCTGCGAGTGCGATTCTAATAAAAATTAAAACAAAATTTAGCTGCCAAATAATTTTTCTCAACTATTGAAATCTTCAAAAAATATTCAAGTACTTTGCTTCCTCCAAATTTTGTTGTTCCTCTTTATCCCCTAATTTGTAGCCTAGGTCAACCAAATTCTCAAAGATTGTTATTGCTTCATCAGCGTAGTAGCATTTTGGGTAGATATTGTCAATCAGTTCTACTTCCCTTTAAAAACAATTAAAATACAAATATTTTAAAATCTCGTAAAATTTCTGTGCAATTTCCTTTTCCACTTCATAATAATTTAATTCAGTCGAAGTTGCCAGAGTAATTTTCTTACAGTTTCGATTTCAAAAATTTCCTTGCAGCAGGCACATATTCCATATAAAACACAGCTTCTTTTTCAAAAGCCTTGATGTTATCAACCATCACGTTATGAGCTTCATTAGTGGTTTTCGTTTTCACAAAAAGTTGCAGTGGTTTGAAACCTTTGTATTTAAACGTGACAGTGGCACGATGAGTTTGGCTAACCATTCCATCTCCACTTGATCCTGAACTTTGTACATTCACCTCAAACTCTTTTCCCTTGAGATCCGGATGGGATGCAAGGACATTTTTACACTTTTGTGCAATTTTCTCTTGTACTTGATCCATTTTAAAAATATTTTTAATACTGACACAAATTGCTTTAAAAAACTAAATATGTTTTTGATTTATCACATATTATACTCAAGCACAGCTTGAAAAGTATCACAATAAATCACAATAATAATGCGGCTTCAGTAGCCAAGTGCCGAATAACCTTTGGATATATGACGATTATTTCTGTGATTTTACTCATTTTATGTATGGATATGTTTGTTTGTGCATCTGTTCAGCTCTTTGCAATGTAAATGTGGAAGTTTGGTTTGGGTACATAAAAGCGTTGAGGAATTCAATGCAAGCTTATGGTTTTAACATGGGAAAAGCCTGTTGATCCTATACTTTTTCCTGCTGGAAAAATGACATATATCGACATACCTACACACTACTAGTGAGTATACTCCGTTATGGGATAGGGAACTACATAAATATATAGCTGCATATATCATCGTATGGATGAATATACCCCAGTTATAGCTTGGCTGTCGAGTTGATATACCTATATTGTACGTATCCTTTTTTGTATATACATAATATATTTTTCTCTTACTCTTCTTCACTCGTCCTCTGCTTTAGCAGTCTACTACATTTCAATTTGTTTGCTTCTCCACCAGCACAGCACCACTGCACCAGTTTTATCCTTTATCTCTTTCTTGCCTGGCTCTGGCTATTCCATATTCCATCGTATGACATTAGTTTAAAAGGCTAGCAAATATAACAGAGCTCTGTACTGGAATCTGCTAAGCTAGGTAAAACCCTCTACTCTGCTAAGCTAAGCTGTGAGTCTACTTGTTATCTCATGGAAAATGGAACTATATATGTTACCTGGATTTTTTAAACATTATATTTATGGTTACATTACAACAGGAATGGTTATGGCAAATTTACAATTAATCCAGAGGCTTTTGTGTTCAAATCTTTGGCTGTTATGCTTGAAAGTCTTACTTCACAAACAATGTTTATTCAAGGTTGCAGGTGCACTATAATTTCTGTTCTATACTTGTACCTAAGCTAGTTTAAGTATAAAGCAACTTAATGTGAAAAGCTTTCAGAAGGGTGTTGGGTATTGTACAAGACCGTAGAATCATATTACATTATATTTGCATGATATGATGATACCCCATTCATGACAAATGTTTGTGAGTATTTGCAAGCGTGAAAGATTTGTAATGTAAAAAAAAACTTTCTTGTCTTGTAATAATGACAATTTGCTGCCCGATTGAAGCCTTTTAAGCTTTTGCAGAACACCGAGGAATGAAGTTTTATTAAAATTTTACAAGCGTTAGAAGCCACACGGTTATTGAAATTATTTTTTATTTAATAAAGTTGTCTTCAAAACGCCGGCTATGTGGAAAAATTTCATTGTTGCCCAATCTGTTGTAAAGTTCTTGTGATGTAGGAGGCACTGTACTCCATGTTTTTCACCTGTATCCAAGCTTGGGAACCTGCGTCTGCAAACTATGATGCGGAATATAACCTTTTCAAAGCCATTGCAACATCAAATGAGTCAAGCAGCAGTTTGGCAGTAATAACTGAGGCTAATTTCTTAAAGCTTTTGTTAATGAGCTGGAAAATGATGGTTGCTGCTATCAAAGATGCAAGTTCGTTCTTAAAGGAAAGCCCCATCAATATATCCCTGCAATTTTTGCGAGAAAGTAAGTTTGGAACTACACAGTATGATGATTCATCAAGGGATGGTGATAGAATGCAGCTTAAAATTTCTCGGATCAATTACCCCCAAAAAGACTCTTTGGGATCAGATTGGGGTTGTTTCATTTGGATAAAGAATTTTTATGTCATGATTTTTACTTGTATATTGTGTGACTTAATAAATTCAACGGCAACTTACGTAAAGCTAAAAAATTCAAATAAATAAATTACACTAAGCTTTTTCCTTAGTTGGTTCACAACTCAGTATGTTTTCACTTACGCAATCCTGAATGTGAGGATTAAAGGTCTGAAGGAAATACGGGCTAACGCTGAAACATCACATCAAATTTCATATGAAATTCACTTATTACAGGCAACGTTTATGGGAACATAGCATCTAGCAGATCTAGCTGCTGTGCGAGCATATGCATTTCTCATGTAGCAAAAAACCTCCAACCAGGATGGATGCTGTGCAACTCGTTGCATCGAAGATGTAACCACAAGCAGAGATGTAATCCTTGGGTTAGTTTCAGCTCGGTTGTAGTAAAATATTCAAGGTAGGTGGTTTTGGTTTGGCTGTTTAGTTTCATGCACTTGCCTGAAATAAATTTAAGCTCTTCAACAAGTTTTAAAGGAAGTAAGTGAAGGTATATTTACCGATACATCATTCATTAATTCAATTCATCCTTAAAAGTTTGCTTTTGTGAATGAATTAAAGGACTAGTAAAGCATTTATATTCATTGCATTATAGGGTCAAAACTTGACCTTTTGTTCAAAATTTAAGAAAACGGTTGACCACGCAGTTGCTAGTTTGTGAAAATTGTACTTTAAATAGTGTTTCAAAAGCTTTGAGCTATCATATATGCTTGAGCTTAGCTTAAATATATGTATGTGGTTTGTTTTACCTAATTTACAAGTCTTACGTTGTACGTGTTTGTTTTGGCAACACAAAATTACACCTCTGGTCTGGCTAGAACCATGCGTAGAGGAACACATATATTTTATATAGACCATATTCCTAGTCCTTTCTTTATATATATAATGCAATATCTGATCTGAGAGCTTAAAAAGCTGTACAAATTATGCGTGCGCATTTCCCTTTCTTTTCCTACCACCACCACCACCACCACACTGTCAGAAAATCCTGTCTATATATTATTGACACTTTGCCTGCCTGTTGTGGCTGATAATAATATTATCATATGGTTTTATACTGTGAACTAACAACAAACAGAGTTATCATCACTATCAGAATTTGTTCTTGAGTCATATAAGCCATAAACTTGAACTTTTGTTGCTAGAACAAATGTGTGTCAGTGACCCAAAACAATTGTGAGCAACAACAGTAAACAAAAATACAGTTTTTAATGCCAATTTAATTTTTAAAAGGAGATTTTTGAAAGATGGAAAAGTTTCGAAACTGTCCAATCTGCTTCGAAGTTCCAGAGCAAGAAATATATCAATGTTCAGCAGGACATATAATATGCAGTCTCTGCATCTCAAAAATAAACGGGAGTAACTGTCCCCAGTGCAGAGTTTCTTTTGGAATCCCAAGAATAAGGTGTCGCGTATTGGAGGAGATATTGGATACTCAAATATTTCACTGCAAATTCAGTAAATATGGGTGCGAGCATAAGTGCAAAAGAGAAGAGATAACAAGCCACTTCAATTCCTGTCCCCTCAAGTAAGAGAATAAATTTCAATACACACTTTTTTTAAAAAAAAATCATAAATTCAAACATTTCTCTTTGCAGCCCAGATTTGGTCCCTTTGTGCGCACAAATGGGGTTGGGACACGAGTGTCATTTTCATCTAGGAGGTGGACATTCCCGAGCTGAAACCATTGCACATTTCGAAAGCTCCCATGGATTTCCTCTGCAACGGCGACAAAACTTGACTTTACAACTCCCAGGGGAAAGATTCCTGAACCTCATGTCAGTCAACAGAAAGAGGAAGCTATCCGACGTGAAGGATTTACAGAGCACTTGCTTTTGGTACTTTCTCACCCAAGATCACTTTGAAACAAGTCCTCTGTTCTTGCTATTCGCGAGAATGAATCATGCAAGAGAATGTTTATCTTTTGTCTGCATCCAAGTATGGGGACCAAAAGCAGAAAAATATAATGCAGAATTTACCCTTTGCAAAACCCTCTTATCACTATCAAATGAACCGGGGAGCAGCTCGGCAGCAATTAACGCAGCTAATTGCTTACACTTATTTCCCATGAGCTATACAATGAAAGTTTGCACTATTAAAGATGCATATTTGTTTATAAAAGATAGCCCCATCAACATTTCCCTACCATTTTTACAAGAGAGTCAGTTTGGAACCAAAAAATATAAAGAGTCGAAGGATGGTGACAGGCTACAGTTTAAAGTTTCTCGTGTCGTTTAGTTTGTGGATAAAACCCACATTATATTTGTTTGTGTATTTTATGCACGTTGCGATTTTAAATGCACAAATGTTTTAAAAATCTTTGATACTGTGACGTGAAGCAGTGAAAAGTAACTTACTAAAAATTAGGAATTGAACTTTGTAAATGTAGCAGTTTGTAAATGAAATTTAGTACGAAAATTTCGTGTAATTTATGCTTCATAAAGATATTAAATGTACAAAATAAATAGAATACTACTTTTCAAATATTATAAAAGACTTTCAAAGTGAACCTACATGTTTTTATGGTGCATAAAAATTGTACTTGTTTTCATTAGATAAATATATTTGTCAAACAAGGAACTACTTTGTAACGAAGAGCTGGAGTATATAAGCTGCTCAGCGTAAGATCAGCGTAGGTATGCACATTTTTTTTCAAGGTCGAAAAGCAACATAAATACTACTTTTGTGCGAATAACGTAACTATTGCAAGAAGCAACAATCACTCAATAATATCACATGATACACACAGCAAGCCAAGATCGATCTAAAAGAAATTCATACTTTTTTAGTCCCATTGCATTGGTTATTGCATTGAACTGGAAAAAAATATTTGACGAGATCGAGCTAGCTGCGATGAAATCTCTCTGTTGAATATCCTTAGTGAGTTAGTGGGTTATTGGGTGCAGTGGGGTTGGAGCCATTTTATGCCTTGCAAAAATAAACAATACATTTAACAAATTGAAATTAAAAGGTTGTTTAACTTCTATTTCCAAAGTGTAACAGTTTGATTTTTTAACTACGTTTAGAATTACGGATTGAGAATAGAAATGGAAGCATTTCGTATATGCCCTATATGCCTGGAAGTTCCTGAGGAAGAAATTTATCAGTGTATTGCAGGTCATGTAATGTGCAACTGTTGTGCTTTTAAACTGTCTCAGAATAGGTGTCCAACGTGTAGGGTTCCTTTAGGGGAAATATTAATAAGATGTCGAGCATTGGAAGGTATACTGGATACTCACCTCTTTGAGTGCAAATTTATTGAAAAAGGTTGCGCCTATTTAGGCAAACGGGAGGATATTACGAGACACACTAATTCCTGCTCCAAAAAGTGAGTCAAATGTCAACTTAAATTTTTACCTAAGTTTTTTAAACTGAAATTAATTTTATAATTTTGTAGCCCAGATTTACTTCGGTTATGCGAGCAAATGGGATTTAAAGATTGCAAATTTGGACTAGGGCGAATTGTTTCCAACTCCAGAGTGAAATTCCATTTTACTCACGTTCATAAAATAAAATTTGAATCACAGCCAGCTTTGAGTATTCTTGTTCCAGGGGAGGATTTACGAAATCTAATAGTTAACAGGAAGCGGAAATCTCATATTTCAAATCATTCCCCAGTTCCCGGAACATTATGGTACCTTATCAGCGAAGATGATTCGGAAACAAGTCCTTTGTTCCTGATCTATGGGAACATGAACTTCACAAAAAAATCCTTGTCATTTATATGCATCCAAGTTTGGGGACATGATATTAATCCAACTGAAAAATACAATTTACGGATTGTCCTTAGGAATAACGATGTTTTGACACCACCGGCATCACCTCAAGCAAATATCCCTTCAACAACAAATCTTTTAGATGTAAGATTCTCAACCTAATGTGTCGATTACTTTTTAATTGTTGTAATATATTATGATCATTTCCTAAATAATTTTATAGGAGCTACTTCCAATGCGCTGGACATCCAGAGTGTGTACAATCAATAATGCATGTCACTTTTTGAGGGAACCTCCTATCAACATTTCCACTCCATTTTTGCTTAACAACGATATTGGTACCAAGACGAGTACAGGTATACAGAAGCAACAGATGGGTATCTGGGTTAAGCGTATCCCCTAGGATCGTTCATCTCAGAATTCTAAATCAACAATTACTATGAATAAAATTGGATTTTTATACGTGAGAAAAAAAACTTATCGCATCTCATTTACTCGTCCAAATACGATAAGAAGAAGCAACAGCAATAACAAGAATGCTACTTTCGTCCTTTATTCTGTTATAAACAAAATTTGTTCATATCATCGGAATCTTATCGGAAGTTGCATTGAATGTCAACTGCGCATAAAGTTTAAACTATTTAGATAAGTTGCAACCGTGGATAACTTTTTGCGCTTTCTATAAGCAAAATTATATATATGTATATATACCTTTCTTCCATATGAAATGAGTATAGTATGTATAGGGGTCTCGTCTTGACGTAGCGTAGGTATATATATATATGAGCTGAGACGCGTAATAAAGCTCTTGTGTCTTTAATAGTTGAGATGATGATGGTACACAATAATTATGGCTATGCTCATCAACAGCAGCCACTCATTTATCACATGCTATTGATGCTATACATAAAAAGCTCAGATCGATCTAAAAGCAAAGTTGTCTTGACTTTGGCTTTCATATTCCTTACTGTATTGAACATTGAAAACAACCTGATTATGATTCATTCCAGTGCAGTGGTACCACACCACCCTGCCGCCTCTTCTACTGCTTAAAAATATTTTATTAAATAATAGAACGTAATCAGCGTTGTAATAATAATTACTTAGATGGCATTAAACTCCCCCTGTCAGTAAGTAAAAGGGTTTTTATTGTCTCAACTAAACCACCTTTCAAAAACTGACAAGGATGGATGAATATCAACGGATCTGCCCAATATGCTTGCAAGTTCCTGAGAAGGAGATTTACCAGTGTGTAGAAGGTCATATAATATGTGACTTGTGTTTTTCAAAAAATAGAAATACACAGTTTCTGTACGGCGTCAAGTGTCCGACCTGTAAAATCCCGTTTGGGAATTTAAAAATCCGGTCAAGAATTTTGGAGCAAATATTGGACACTCAGCTATTCCAGTGCAGATTTAATGACAAGGGTTGTACACATTATTGCAAAAGGGAGAAAATAACGAGCCATGCCAATGACTGCCCCCACAAGTAAGGTTTCGGCAATAATTTATTTACGTTTGAATAGATTTTTGCTTTACTAACAAAAATTGTTTTGTTGTTTATAGCCCGGATGTGCCATTGTGTGAGCAAATGGGATTCAAAGATTGCACATTTAAACTCGGAAGTGTTTCCCGATCACAAGTTATTTCACATTTTGTAAATGCTCATAAACTGACTTTACTCTGTCGTCCAATGTTGACAGCGTATTATGCAGGAGAAGAGTTGCGCGATCGACTAATAAGTAGGAAAAGGAAAATCACGGAGGTAGTTCCAATGCAACCTCAAAAGCTGTGGAGCTTTATCAGCAAAGATAACTCGGAAACAAGCCCCTTGTTCCTGACCTATGGGACGGTGAACAACAAAAAGGAATGTTTGTCCTTTGTGTGTGTCCAAGTTTGGGGCCCAGGGCCCGAAAAATATAATGTGGATTTTTTCCTCAACATTGTGAAATCCCCAGGACCAGCATCAGCAACACTAAACGCCACCAATGTAAGTAACTGACTTTAACCTTATATATTTTTGCGTCATGTTTATACTCAAAGGCGTAAACATAAACATCATCAGCTAAGCACGATTTTTGGTTTGCATGATTTTTATAGCAACTACTTCCAATGCGGTGGAATTTGAGAGTGTGTACCATCAAGGATGCACACTACTTTTTGAAGGAGCCGCCTGTCAATATTAGCATCCCATTTTTAAATGACATCGAGCTGGGTATCAGCACTGGAACAGGACTAAATAAGAGGCACGTCCTGGAGATTAAAGTTTTAAAAGAATAGTAACAGAAGTCAGTAATAAAGAAGGATTTGCCAAGCATAAGAATTCTGTCTTTTTTTCATAAATATCGTGTCCAAAATCAACCAGACATCCTGTACGGTAGATTATACTGTAAATGGGGGTTTTAATACCAAAAGTACCAATAGTGTAATTTTTTTGTTTTGTATAATATTTATATATTCATGAAGTATGTTGTGTTGGTGACTTGAAGCTTTTAGTAGGAGCAGCAACGGGCAAGTCATCTACCTCTAACATAATATATGATGAGAATATTCTTTTTGTTTCTGAGTGACATGAGCATGATATGATGAGCATGTTCTTCAATCTTCCTGAGCTTTTCTACGTTGGACGGGGTTTACTCTGTCCCCTTATAATAATAGTGTATGTTTAAAATATATTTCGTACAGTTAATATTTTTTTTAATTAAGAAATTATATTACTTCCATTTAAGTAACTATCATACTTAGCTGTAGCCCTTCTAAATTGATGTTCATTTTGATTTATTTTCAAATAAAAATTTAGGCATTCTGTAGTTTAAAATTGATCCTTTACCTACTCAATCTAAATACACACATTTAGACTACACTGCAGAAATATGGCTGTTGTATCTTCTTCATTTGGTTTGTCATGTCATTAATAAAATATGCGCTTACCACCTTACCAGAGTCATATCTAGGAAATTACATTGAACTGCATTATCGTTTATTTCAATGTTCACTACACACCATTTCTTCACATCCATACATAATGAAACGAATATGCATATATCTATACTTTTGCACAGCATCACCCAAGTTTTCTCTCTGTTGGCGTTATTGTTAAATTGCATTAAAAAATGTGTAGCATCTTCTCTACGTGTAGCATGAACATGAGTACAATATTATGCAAGGCAAAAGCAGATAATCAGACTAAAGTATGTAGTTAACAAAGCAGAGATCGGGTCATAGGGTCTGAATTAGCGTAGGAATATTTATGAACTGCGCTGCGACGCATCATATCTTGTTTTTGCAATGGTTGCAACTTTTTGTCATCCGCTTGTCCATCGCCATCAATGAGCAATCGACGCCGAATTCTTTCGTTTTGATCAGCTAGAAACAAACCAAATTAGGAATCTTCCTTGCCTACCCACCGCTCCGGAATGTTCACGGCTGGCTTTTCAGAAGACATTATGGAAAATGCTGTTGTTCTGAATCTTCTGGGAAAAATGCTTGCTCACTACTGCTTTCTCTTTGCTGCGTTACCACCACCAGCAACTCAAACCACAAACTGACTGAAATTTGGATTAAGCTATATAGAAAGACTTGTTAACTTATTCTCATCTCTACATTTTGATAAGTAAATGATCAGTCAAAAAGTGGATGATTCAAGATGCAAACAAAAAACCAATCCTCTTTCAACATTTAGCAGAACAACCAGCTTCACCAATAGTCGTTATTGCGTGTCTTACGTCATATTCTTGGTTCTAGGAAGAAATGGCTACCAAACAAACGTCGACGGCACAAACTGCTACGAATAAACTTCTACCAAAATAAACGTCTACCGACAAAAACTTCTTCTGTACAAAATTTGATTTTTATTTGACTTTTCAGTATGTCAATGTCAAAGGCTATATAATTTTGGTTTTTCTACTTAAATTTTAAGTCTAAAGTTAAAACTACAATAATATTGAATATATCACAATTTAACAAACGGGTTTTACTAAACATTTAGTCGTCTAGTTTTCACACTTGCTAGTGTTGGTTCTTTGTTTTCCTCGTTATCATTGTCCGTATTAGATTCAGAATTTTGATTTGATTTTTCGTTAAGTCAATGTCACTCACTCTCTTTAAAAACCGACACCTTGCCACCTTTTTGGTTGGGTTTGCAAGTTATTTCACTGGATTTGGATGTACAAGTCATGGTTAAGAAAGAATTGATAAATGTCTGTTCAGCTCAAACTTCTGGGACTTACTGCGAAGTCCGAAAGAAGTTTGAACGATGTGTAGGAAAATTGAGATGCATTGGGAGTCATAATTTTATTTTTTATGGAAATTGCCAACTGAGACTAGCACGTTTGCATAAAACCAAAAAATATTATGTGTTCATTTAAATTTCTTTATGGAAATTTAAAAAAATCATCAGTAGAAGTTTTTTTGGTAGAAGTTTTTGTCGGTAGCAGTTATTTTAGTAGCAGTTATTGTAGTAGCAGTTTGTTTGTAGCAGTTTCTTCCGGCTTTCATATTCTTATCCTTGATTATGGATTGAAGCAGCTGCGGACTATAAATCGCTGATTGACTTGCGCCCGGCGGTTTCTGAATTCTCTAGCTCTGGTAGTTTGTAGTTAGTCCCCCGAATTTTGAAGGAGAATTATAGCTTCTTACTAAACAAAAAATGAAGAAAAAAAACGACTGAATGATGAATGCGAAATAGGAAACTGTCAACTGTTGACAAAAATGTACATAAAATATCATTCATTCCTCTTTTAGAACAAGCTTGCACACTGTTTCTGTTCTGTATCATGTACGTGCAAGATACCTCTAATAAAAGTGGCGGACAATCGAGCACCATCAGCAAACTCTTCGTTTTTAACAATAGTTCCAAAATAAATCCTTGACTACTATCTTACAAAGGCAAAGGTATGAAATTGCAAGGAACATGGGCTAATATTGATTGAGAAGGTATTGCATGTGCGTAGCTACACATTTTGTGATGGAAAATAGAAGGTAAAAGGTTTTGTGTACCTCCTATTTTTGTTAAGTGCAAAATCTGCATTAAAATTTGCAATTACCATTACCCGTTGTCTAGTTACCCTGATGTACGTGTACAATACAAGAGAGGCAAGGGAATTGAGTAATGGTAGCATATTTTATGTACTTTTATATCATGAGCCATGAGCAATGCTCAAGTCAAGCTTCTATTCTACTATTTAGCTATCAATCAAAGCTCAAATGACATTACTACCACAATACCAACTAACTATATACATATATGACAAGATCGTGACGTGATGATGGAGTAAACTAGCAGTGGAGAATGGGACGAACAGATTAGTCGAGGAGAATGTGAAGGTATTTTGTGAACATAATATTTTTTATACATTCCCTGCATATCTGCTATTTCGAAGAACCAGTTCATTAAAATTGCTTACAATTTTTTTGAATGCTGAATTGTGTCTGAATGAGGAAAAGTCCATTCTACGCCCTTTCGAGTTCTTATGCCTTTACCAACAACAGTTATCCAGCTCTCGTTTTAGGTACATTATGAGGCGATCGATGATGATGATGAATTTTGCCTGCATGGGCATGTATAATTTTGAGAAGATTATTTGACTATTCTATGGAAATGAACAGCAACTGTTTAGAAAAATACATATTATATATATTTGCAGTGCATAAATAACTTTCAATTCAAGCTTTAGGAATGGCCGTAATACTTGTTATTGTAGATTCAGGTTGGTTACAATCTTTATTAAACAAATGTTATCAATAGCAGTAAGTTCAAGAAGTAGGATTTACAAAAAAATGGTATAATAGATTCATAGTTTAAAGATTACAGTACATACATATGGAGATGTCGATTTATCCAACGATAACTAGTTTGCAAGAAAAAACACTATCAGGTTCTTCCCAAAATGTTATCTTATATCTTTCTTCCTAATAACCAATTGGAGTTTTTAATGAAATGAAATAACAAGGAAAGAGAACTAATTTTGTACTCTCTTCTCACGATTTAGCTGAAGATGAGCTTTCAGATGAATAGGGTTTGCAGTAGTAGGTGCTGCGATGCGACGTGTAGGCAAAAATAATACATTTTTTGGTGGTGCATCCTTTTACTGACCACTTCCTCCCAAAATAGTGATTTAATACTTATGATTAGTAATGAATGACGCCAGATATGCATCAGTTAATTAACTGGTAAATTCATGTAAGCATATTATTTACGCATAAAATTCATTATATTAATAATTTGCTGCTGCAGCCTGTGGCGATTGTCAGATTCTTGCATAAATTAAGAAATAATGAATTGGGGAAGGTGCGTGGGAAACGCTGCACGTGTGCATAATTAAGTCTATTTTCATGTAATTTATTAATATATTCATGTTATTTACACATAAAATCAATATATTAATAATTTAATTAAATATATAATCAATTAAACACAATTTTAATCAAAATCGACGCCGTCGACTTTTTGACGGAGTCAAAAGGTCAACGCCAAAAAATTGTTGACGCTAAAAAAAAGTCAACGCAGTAGAATAGTCAATGTCGACAACAATTTAACCCACTTTTCATTTATCCCGTCGACTTGTCAAACCCGCTCCCCCCACCCAAAAGCAACAATACAAGTATGATGACTCATTCAGTTACTGGACAATATTTTCAATTCGTACACAGTAGCTAGCTGGACATTCCAAGAAATGTGCTAATTAATTAGTGTTAAGTGAACTGCAAAAATCTGCTCGGAAATATACGTTCAATATTTTAAACTATCAGCATAAACACTGGAAACATGCATATTTATATGTCTACCTCGAAAAAATCATTTTCAAGCTTTCAATTACTAGCATCTAACCCTGGTCATAGGTATTTAAAATAGCTTCTGGAACAATAGACACTATAAAACACCTTCCTTGCATTGTACAAAATGTCATATATTACGTAGAATGCACCATGTTATGCCTCCCAACCAGCTTCATGACTCATTCCATGCAACTCGATACTCATTGACTTCCCATAATAAACCACTGGATCTGGACGTCAGCAAAAATGGAGAGGTGATTTTAGATGGACCTACGACGCACGGCATTACAATCTTTGAGATTTATATTCATAAAGCATTCGATGTACCCGAAGATTGCTAATTAATTCTTAACGACTTGACAAATACGGCAATAATTTTAGCATAGGATTTTCATCGAGTGCTGCAAGTCCAGCTAATGAGCATTATGAAACGTCAATGAGTAAGGTAAGCAAAATATACACCGAAAAGTGCTCGTGTAAACAATCAATTAACACGTAATCAATGCAACAAAAAACTGTCCAAAATTCCATGTTTGTCCAGTTAAACGCAATGATAGCAAAAAAACATAACTTGAATTAGCAATAGATACATATATATTATTATGAAACCATGTACATGTTTATTATTTTGGGGAAGCCCCGTGTAAAATTTTATTCAGTTAATGAAAACATATTATCATGAGATAGATGATACAACCTGCATAATATTCGAATATTAACAAATTATGTCATGCCAAAACGAAGTTCATCCGTAATTTTTGGTTATGCTCATGAGCATACAAAGATCAAGAGATGCAATAGATGCATCTCAGGCACTCACATATTTATCACATGCTATACATAAATAGCAAGTAGGATGATCGATCTAAAACAAAGTTGCTTTGGCTTCCTTACAGCATTGAACATTGTAAAAAAACATGGTTATGAAATAATGATGAGATCGAGTAGAGTAGGAAAGATCAACTCATAAGCGAGTGAGTACATTCACTCTGATATTATATCAGATTCCGACAACAAAGATTTTTAAAAACAGGACGGAATCAGTGTTTAAACAATTTCTTACCCATACTTAAAATTCTGGTCAGTGTAGCCGTTTTTTTTAAATTGACAATGGAACAACATCTACGCGTCTGCCCAAAATGTCTGGAAGTTCCTGAAAATGAGATTTACCAGTGCTCAGACCGTCACATAGTATGTAGCCTGTGCGTTTCAAAAATTGGAAATATGCTATGTCCGAACCGTAATGACAGGTGTTCAACCTGTAGAATTCTTTTAGAGAGTCTAAAAATTCGGTCAAGAATTTTGGAACAAATATTGGACGCTGAACCGTTTCAGTGCAGATTCAAATACAATGATTGTGCATATTCGTGCAAAAGAGGGAAAATTACGAGCCATTTCAATGTTTTAAGTAAGTGGTTGCTTACTTTGCCAAAAATTCATTTTCTATTTTTTGCCTTTACTATCAAAAACTGATTTTGTTTCCTTAGAGTCCGAAATTGGTGAAACTGTGATTTAATGGGATTCAAAGATTCCACATTTAAACTGGGAGATCGAGTTCTCCATCAGAAATTATTTCACAATGTGAATACCCTCATAAAATAACCTTACTCTGTCCTCCAGCATTGACCATGCATTTTTCCAGGAGAAGAAATACGGAATCACCTAATAAGTAGGAAGCGGAAACTTCCAGATGTAGTTCCAATGCAACCTCAGAAGCTGTGGAGCTTTGTCAGCAAAGATAATTTGGACACAAGCCCGCTATTCCTTACCTATGGGAAAGTGAATACCATAACACAATGCCTAACTTTTGTCTGTATCCAAGTTTGGGGATCAGAACATAAAAAATATAACGCGGAGTTTCACCTCTACATTCCGAAATCACCAGGACCAGCATCAGCAAGTCAGCCTGGCTGCAGCTCATCAACGACAAATGCTATTGATGTAAGCAACTCTTTTTTAACTGTTCCGTAAAATATTTATTATCCTCAAGGTCGTCAAGTACAATTTTGGTTGCATGATTTTGTTTTTATAGAAACATTGCCCGATGCGGTGGAAACCAAGAGTGTGCTGGATCAAAGGTACACATTCCTTTCTGAAGGAGACTCCAGTTAATATTAGCATCTCATTTTTAAATATGAGCAAGTTTGGTGTCAAAGCAGGAACGGCATTGAAGAAGCACATGCTGGAGATTAAAATTATAGAATAATTGCAAGAATCATGATGCCTTCTTTCAGTTGTGTATTAATAAAAGATAGCAAACTCATTGTTCATTCTGCTTGTAATAAAAACAAAAAAAATAAACGAGTTCCAAGAAAAGGTTG
The DNA here is from genome assembly GCA_964034955.1 of Orchesella flavescens. Lineage (NCBI taxonomy): Eukaryota > Metazoa > Arthropoda > Collembola > Entomobryomorpha > Orchesellidae > Orchesella > Orchesella flavescens. The sequence continues at coordinate 21,614,889 of OZ035958.1, read as the reverse complement.
CTGAATGACATTCTATATATTTTTAGCTTGAAAATCGTATCGTGTACTGGCGTAGCACAGTGTCATATTAGGTCTTATTTTTTGCTTCTGTGTTCTGTACTGTGCATGGGTACGTGTATTATGGGTTGTTTGAGTCAAGGAACCGTAAAATCCTCTCCGTCCGTTCCATTTGACAATGAAGCTGATTGAACCTTTTTCCTTTTTGTTTCAAGTACATTTCCAGCAGTCCATTTATGTATATGTTGTAAAGCAACTTACGCACACCACACATAGCAGCCTCTACTCTATGTGTTCCTCTACTTTCAGCACTTGTGGCTTGTGTAAGCAAGTGACAAAATCAACCGGTGCCATTACACATGCGGTATACCAAAAGAAATACAAGAAACATGTTGCTGTAAATCACTTGGTCTCAGAAATTGACTGAGGTAGTATTTAATCATACTTAAAATTAGACGGCTACGTAATTGTGACTCAGTGTTACGATTATAATTAAACTTTAAAAACCACTTTGTTTTACATTTCAAAATACTTAATTGTCCTCTTTCACAATCAACAATGGAAAATTTCCGTAATTGTCCAATATGCTCGCAAGTTCCTGAAAAGGAAATCTACCAGTGCACTGAAGGTCACGTTATTTGCAACTTGTGCATTTCCAAAGTTGGAAACAATTGTCCGCAGTGTCGAACCCCCTTTGGGCCCACAAAAATACGAAGCAGGGTGTTAGAGGAGTTATTGGATGGTCAAGAGTTTGAGTGCAAATTTAATGACCAAGGCTGCACAAAAATCTTGAAAAGGGGAGAGATTACAAGCCACTCTGATTCCTGCTCGTTCAAGTAAAACTCTAATTTATCAATTAAATTATAACTGCTTTGTTTTCAGTAGTTTTCATCATTAATTATATTAATGATGTATGCATTTTTGTATTACTGTAACTTTACAATCGGACAAAGTGCTTCCAAATCAGAAATTGTTTCCCATTTTGAGGAGAAACATGACACTACGTTTCACCCACCGCTGATAGACATGTCGTTAACCATTTCAGGGGAAACATTATTTACAACCGAGGGACAGCGGTCAGGTCCAAATCCTGGGTATGTATCAGTATGGCCAGGATTTTTATTCACAACAGGTGAATTAGAAACAAGTCCTTTGATTCTTTTGATCGGGAAGGCGGATTTTATCAAGCAATCCTTGTCATTTATGTCCATCCAAGTTTTTGGAGATGGATCTTCACCATGCACCACAAAATTGGCCCTTTTCAAAGACACTTCATCCTCGAAACGAGCTGTGAGAGAATCAATGAGTTCACTCACTGTAAGTTATCACAACTTTATTACGCCGTATTGCTACATAACCTGTACTTTACTATTCATTTTTATTGTATGTCAACTCTTTTTGCAGAAACTATTTCCCATGAGATGGTCAATGAACTCGTGCAACATCCAAGATGCACACTACGTTGCAGAAGAACCTCCCATCAATATTTCCATCCCGTTATTACAAAAGTGTCAGTTTGGTACCAATAAGTTCAACGGATTGAAGGGAGACTATTTCAATATTGAAGTTTGTTCTAGCGATTAGCCTTAGGGTCAGAATTAAGTCAAACTAAAATGAGATGAGCAAAAAAGGATGTGGTGATGGTAGTGTTATAACACCAACATTTATTTTAGTTGTTTGTATTCCCAATCTAGCATTAATAAATGTTTAAAATTTCATTACATTTTAATATTAAAGAATTAATTACTTAATCGGTTTGTTTAAATTAAATTTGTTTAAATTAGAAATGTCAGCCACTGTAACCGAGAACTCATTTCCTCTTCATTAATCGGTTTGTTACTATATGAACTTGTATGTGTGGAAAATATGCTTGTGAAGATAATATTGTGCATGGGGTGGGAGCTGAATCACATTATAAATTGTAGAGGTAGTGCAAATTTAGGTTGTACAACATCTCGTAGCAGATTTAAACGCCGAAGTAGAACGGCAGTTAAAAACTAAACGTTTAAAGTCAATATGAATTACGGTGATTAGTTGTTACTCGTATTCCTGTTACTATTAAATTCATAAGTGTAATTTTTTCGTGTTACTTGTTTACCAGTCAAGCTGTTTGTAAAAATATCGAATCTCAGTACGTTACCACAATTATAATATGGTATTAATTCATTATATTGTTAATTTTTCGGTGATTATGAAAACTTAAATGAAACAATGTACATAGTGACATCAACGACTAGTATATATGTAAATGTGTGTATGTACATGATAATTTTTCATTTGACAAAAAGTAAAAAAAAGTATTTATATCTTCTCCTTGTAATATATCGACAGTAGAGGCTGTATATTCAGTGGTATATATTGTTATGCATGAGTATGAGTATGATATGCAAAGCAAAAGCAGATAATCAGGCAAAAGTGTGTAGCAAACTAAGCAGAGATCGGGTCATAGGGTAAATGTAATCTCGTACGTAACTTGTTTCCCACTCAAGCTATTTGTAAGATAATGTGTTCATTTTTTATGTCACATCCTGTATTCCTAGTATCAGCATGAACGGGAAATCATGTGAAAAGATCTTTTGATACTGATGTAACATTTCTCTTCATTGTTTGTGCTCCCGAAACTACAAGAAATGTACAAAAGTCGTAAATTTATTTGTTATAATATTACATTCTGTTAGCTTTTAATGACTGTTAATGTTTGTTATTTGTACTAAAGCTATGTATTTATCTAAAAATAATATTAAATATTGTAAGCTAATCGTCGCGCATCAAAAACATCTTTTAAGATGAATTTAAATATTAATTAGTTAGTATAATGTAAGTTACGTTAAAAAAAATCCGAATATAAATCAGAAGCCATGCATATTTTATGCCTCTAAACCATGAGTGGTAAGTCAAACTTCAGTTTCGTAAAGACGAGGATTAGGCTAGTCAGATAGATACAAAAATGTTTTATGTGTTCTTTGTTCTCGCGTTCAATAATCAGTCAGACTGAATGAACCTTTTTTGTGTTACAAAACATACTTACATACATATACTTTTCCTCATATCATATAGAAGTACTTATATGTGCATGTTTTACTTTATATGATATACAATATGCAAGACCAAGTCTCAAGCAGGTTGTTGGTTTGCTTTGGAAGAAATGCGTGTAATGTAACATGCTATGCTACACAAAAATATTCCCATGGTCTGAAATGCATTGAGATGATTCTAGTGGAGAGTTGCATGCTACCCCTTCGTAATATTGAAAGAGAACCTCATAATCCAAATGAGGAGGTTGGGATGTAAACAAGTGACAAGTTTTTTTTCAGGCCTTGGTTAAATTAATTTTTTACATCTTCAAAAAATGCTAAACAAAATAGTTATCAAATCAAATTGAGACGGTGACGTATGTCTCTATGTGTGATTCAGTAATGTAGCTATATTCCAACTTTCCAAAACCTTTTTTGACTATTTAAAACAACCACAATTTTCTACTTCAACAATCAACAATGGATCGATTCAGAAACTGCCCAATATGTGAGGAAGTCCCTGAAAAGAAAATCTACCAGTGTACTGAAGGTCATGTTATTTGTAGCTTGTGCATTACTAAAGTGTCAGGAAACTGCCCCCATTGCCGAACTCCGTTTGGTCCCATAAAAATACGGAACAGGGTGTTAGAAGAATTGTTGGATGGTCAAGAGTTTGAGTGCAAATATAATGACCAAGGCTGTGCTGAAATCTTGAAACGGGGAGAGATTACAAACCACTCTAATTCCTGCTCGTACAAGTAAAAATTAAATATATTTATGCAATGATAAACTGTGTTTAAAGGTTTGGTTTTTATCAATCATTATTAATGATGGATGAATTTATAATTATTTTTGTAGACCAGTTCCCTTATGTGAAATAATTGGGTACAAAAGATGCAGGTTTACAATCGGAAAAAGCGTTTCTCGATCCCAAGTCATTTCCCATTTTAAGGATGACCATGGCATTCCATTACAACCAAGACAAGGGCAGCTGGAGACAATATTGCAAGTTCCAGGGGAGGCATTGCGAGCAGCTCTAACGGACAGGAAGAGAAAACGCTCAAACCCAAATCTCATCCGAACCACCAGATTACCTTTGTTAGTCACCAAGGATGACTTGAACACAAGTTCCATAATTCTTTCTCTTGGGCAAGTGGATTTCATGAGACAAGCCTTATCATTTACTACCATCCAAATTTGGGGAGAAGAATCCGAATGTTTTACTGCGAAGTTCACCCTTTTTAAAGACCTTTCAGCATCATCAAATGAAGCTGGAAGCAGCATAATCAGCGGTCGAGTACCAGTAAGTGTTTTTTAACAGTTTGCTTTTCTACCTCATAAATTAAACTTAATATTATTAATGTAAGATTCGTTGTCGGCAATTTTTTCATAGAAACTATTTCCGATGAGATGGTCTATGAACGTGTGTAGCATTCAAGATGCACATTACTTCGTCAAACAACCTCCTGTCAATATTTCCCTCCCATTATTACAAGACTGTAAGTTTGGCAGCAATCCGTTTAGTGAGGATGGAGGAGACTTTTTGGAGTTGAAAGTTTCTCGTGTCTTTAACACTGACTCGGCTTGCATTAGGAACTGGACTGCGAGACGGAGTACCTCCAGGCCCTCCACCTCCAGTTCTAGTATCTATGGATAATTGTCCAAATCCTGTTGATACTAGCCTATAGAATTTTATGAATTTATATGGCTTTCAGTTTTACTGTTTGAATTTAGCAATACTAAAACGAAATAGGTGGGAAAATATGTGGTGTGAGTGATGATACAGTGACCTATAAAATAATTTTGCACGACATTTAATGTAAGACATCAAATGTAAAATGTTTCAAACGTAGCGAATAGCGAAGTAGTAGCGTAGCGTAATAACAAATAGCGAATACCTATGTATACGAATGAGTTAACCATAAATTATGTAAAACTTGTTATGAACTCGATCAGTTTGGTTATAAGTTGAGATATATTTGTAAACGAAGCGAATCTTAATTTAAATTTTTTATTTATATTATGATAGTTTAATTTTTCAGGGATTCTAAAAAGTGTGATTTCATGCAAGTGCAAGTGAAGTTGGCATGATGCAAAATGTCAAAAGTAAAATTGATTGGTTGAAAAGTTACCATTCCACTGTGGAATGCTTATTTGGCTTTTTGTCACATTTAGCTCGATTATTTTAACACGTATCGTAATTACTTATGAATAGATTATGGTTTAACAACTTGTAAATTAGTTAGTTAACTTGTCATAGATTCTATGTACCTAATAATTAATACATTGTTCTTTTTTTGGATTCATTTTACAAAAGTAAGTCCTCGTGAGATGGTCATAACTGATAATGAAAGTGCGATGCATATTACTACAATGTATATTACTTTTTAAAAAAAATTTACATTAATATTCCCATTCAATACTACAAGACAAATTGTTTTTATCCGTGTTGTACCCCTTGAAATATAGTTATGATACTTAATGTATCGCCCCCCCCCCCCTTTAGTTGAACGTAATAGTAGCCAAAATAAATGTATGTGATTGGCTCACATTTTTTTTTAAATTTCTTCCTGTTAATGATTTTTATTTGTAAACTGATTTCAATAGAGTCAAACTCAAATCGTATTTTTCATTCCAAAATTCTTCATGCATTTACACTTGTGATATTCTCCCTTACTACTAAAATCGAAATAACAATAATATTACATAACATATTGTGACGAAAGCTTGTGACGCTGATGCATCACAATGAGGAGCATGGTATCTGTTTTGAGCTGAGGATATCCCTAAAAAATGTATCACAAGTCACACTATTCTCGATATCAGTTACCAAGATTCAGGATGAATCTTTTGTAAAAATGTAGGCAAAGAAAAAGCTTCACCAGCTTTCATACTCTTTTCAGCTCAATCCATCGAAAGTTCTTCAATGCCTAAAGAATTTTATAAGTCCCACTCCCTTTTTTTGGAAGATTTTGTCAGTTCGGAACGAACAGTGGGGACTCTTTAAAAGTTAAGATTCCCTGGGTTGACGAGCATGTCAGCCAAATAACTTATATAGATCTAGCTGATGATGACTGATAAGATATCGCTATGATATCATCCATCTGTTTTACTAACTAAAAATAACACGCATGAGTATCAGTGCCAGTGAACTGACAAGGGCAATATTATATATTTATGTAGAAAACGAGATCTTTTAAGGTGAAAGTGTGGGGTCAGGATTTTATTTTCATTTTCACTGTTGAATCTCAGTTTTATAAATGGGAAGGGGTAGAAATAGAATCCAAAATGTTTATGGATCATCTTTGTGCTTTATACACTTTTAAACCAAGCTGAATAAAAATTTTGTTACACGTACAACGTAAAACCATTACCATTTCCTCTTAGATATGATATGTATGTGTATTGCAACTTTTGCATATACTATATTACAAACGATGCCAAAATTCATTGCCACTATCTTCAGTATCAGGTTGTGGTTGTTGGTTTGGACAGAAAAAAACTCGTGTGGTCTGAAATACATTGAGAGTGTAGTTTTAGGTTGCGAATGGTTCACTATGTCAATCTACCCCTGTAAAACATTGAAAGAAACTCATGGTCCAAATTATGTGGTTAGGATTTAAATATGTGAGTTTTTCGATTGACTTAATATTGATTTTATTTTTTGCAAACTCTTATTTTTGCAGAAAATATTCCCCATAAGATGGTCCATGAACGTGTGCAAAATCCAAGATGCAAATTTCTTTGTTCAGGAACCTTCCATCAATATCTCCATCCGATTACTACAAAAAAGTCAGTTTGGCACCAATAATGATTCATGGGAAGGGGATAATGACAGTTTGGTGATTGAAGTTTGTCAAGCATAAGTCTCAGTTATGGTCAAAATTCAAACAATTTAGAAAGAAAAAATAGGATGCTAACGCAAGCTTGTATTTTAATTTTATGCACTTGCCATACGACATGAATGTATTAAATGCATTCTACTTTTAAACATTAATGAACGAATTATCCTACGCATTGCTATGTTGATAAACTATATTTCTGGTGACATTGTGCACTATACAACTTGAAAATTCATACTTTATATGTACATATTTTTTTAAATTGACTAAAGCAAAAATAGATTAACATTTAGCTTTCAAATGTTTTAAATATAAAGTCCTCTCCTACATTTCTCAGTTTCATACATTTAAGTGGGGATTATTTCAAATCAAGTTCATTGCTTGTAGAAGCACAAAAACTACCATTACAAGTAAAGGCTGCTCATAGACATAGCTATTATGATAGTAAATAAATTTGTTTATGAAGGTTGCTAAATGCCTCAAAAGCATTTGAGATCACATTTCCATCGATTACTTTGACATTCTGAGGTTTTTTGTGTGCCTTTGTTCTGTGCATGCATGGAGTTTCAAGTCAAGGGGCCCTTTTGCTTTCACAATTGGAAGTAGTGTGAAAGACTCTCCCATCCTGCCAGACAAACTGCATAAGTGATTAGCTTATTTTGTTAAGAAACAAAATCATTACACATGATTCACATTTATGCACAAATATAACCCGTTTCATGCCATACACTGCATGAACTAAACGATACTCTATCACATATTTATTATTCATGCGAATATTTTACGGGCAAATGCTTAAGATGGAAACAAATACGCAAAACCAATGTCAAAGCAACAGTTCAATAAAGTGAAGCGTGGATGCAGTACTTTTTTCTTTGGGGTTGGTTGAAAGGCAAATGCTGCAGTAAGCATACTCTATATATATATAGCCTCTATTCTACGTTAGGTAATGCAACAAGCACCAAAAGTTCATGAAATGAAAACCAAAGTGAATGAATGGAGCTACACTTCTGTGATGTTGATACAACTTGCTTAGTAGTAAAGCTTCTCTTTTACGTGTTTGTGCTACTTACACCAACCCAAATTCTTGGTTTGAGTCTTGACTGGAACGACTTGTGCATTCTCACCCCAGAATACATCCTATATACTTTTACATTCATGCTCATTGTACTGCACCAAACAAAATAAGGACCTTGCTTTTATGCTCTATCCAGTTTTTTGGAACTTACTATGAAATGACCTGTAAATGTGACCAGCTATCTGTTGCATACAATAATCTCACTTGTGCTCAACTTGAAACTACTTCTACCACAATTTTATAATGCTGAAGGTAAGGGAATATATGCGAGCATAACCAGAAGACAATATAGTTTTGCCTGGAAGAGAAAAGAATATACGAATAGATTTGTTTTTCAACAGGATTGTTAATGGGAGCTGTAGTACCAAAACTCGGTTGCTTTTAGTACGCTTGCTGGTGTTGGGTATGAGAAAATGAACTTGCTTATAATGAAAATGTACCTTCTCAGTCTTTTTTCAACGAGAAGGGCTATTGAACAAAGCTACTTTGATGTTGGCATTACATTTTGAATGTGAAATATTCACTCATCTGAAATATCCCCTATATTTTTATAAGTGAACAGGAAGTTGTCTGTAAATGTTAAAAAGCGTACATACCACGGGAAAGTATGGAAATAAATTTAAAGTCCACATGAATGACATTATTAAATGATCGAATGTAAAAGTTGTATCCTTACAACTTCCATTGGAATCTGACTATTTTCTCAACTCCTTCTTTTGTAAATCCACCCATTTCTTGCAAAACATTTAGTTCATTAGATAGTAGTGGCAAACAAGTCGATACAAGTGGACTAGATCCCCAGGAAAGCAAATATATGTCTTATGTTTGATTACTTATATGATAGACACACGGAAAAATATCAAAATCACATCCCTCAGGAATTGACACGCGTCGCAATTCCATCATGAATAGAAAGTACAATATTTCATAAAGAATGGACGTAAACCAAACAGACGGGAAAGGTTCCAAGCAAAGTAGATTTGCTTACAACAAAATATTTACATATATAGATGCTCGACGTGTTATTAATCACATTCAACTTTCATGTCTTTTAAATAGGAGTTTTTGAGCTGTGGCCATACATGCAGGTGGTTTTTATAAAGCAATATCCGTGAGTGAATTCGGTCAAGCTAGTGTTGTGTTCGGTGCTAGTATGCTTATCTACAACCGAATATAACGTGGGTAACATTAGTAATAAGATAAGCCAAGGTCAAGTATGAGTTGGTTTTCTTACTAGCTTTATTAACGGACAAGAATAGTCTGTGTGATGTACAAGACTCCTGAATGACTAAAGACTAGAATGTTCCTTCACCTCATGCTTCTACTTACATGCTATAGTTTGCCTGGCGGCTTACTCTATGACTTAACCAATCTCCACAGCTAGATATGGGAATTTGGTTACATGAATCCTTTACACAAAATCTCAAAAAAAACTTGCACTAGGAATGCATGAAAACATAGCAATAACCACAAAATAACAACCGCCACCCCTCTGTACTGCCCGGTGTTTGAGAAATCAATGAAGAAACCGGTCGAGTTATGCATGTACTATATAATGATGATAAAGATTCGCCCTTAAACATAAGAAGGCAGCAATTACGATTGTATTAAAAATACTTGAAGCAATTTCTCATCTAAACTGTATCGAATGTGATTAGTCATCGTTTTGCCTTCAAGTGGTCGTCACCACTTTCTCACTTTGGAGTAAATTCTTAAAAATGGTTTGAAAAACCGAAATGTAGTTAATTATTAAAATTTTAAAAAGTAGATTGCCGTGATCAAAATGTCACGAAGAAGCTCAAGTTTAGTCACAGTTAGCCTTGATAACGAAAGCGCAAATGGCGAAATCGAACAACCATACAGTTCTACTACTGTCATAGATATACGAGATTATGATGAGATAAATGTAGTCGACCAAGAGTCAACTAGTACCGAAAGAATTTTTCAAGTAGTTCTCGACCTTACACCACAGGATCTGAGCGAGGAACTGGAAACAGGTTATCAATTAGGAACATGTAGAGAAGTACAAAATTGGTTTCAGAGCTGTAAACAAAGCTTTTTATGCAATCAAAATTTCTTCCCATGTTGTTGGAATCAAGTTTCTGAGTATTTCAAGCGAAAGTATGAAAAGATCAATGGTATACTTGAGAAAAGATGCGACAAAAGTTACCTGGAAACATATTTTTTGTATGCAAATGTTTGTGGCGTGTCTCCATTTCGTATTGGCAAGGATAAGCAGCAAGTGGTTTGGCTGAAAAAGGTTTGAAATATTGTAATTTTTATTCACTTGTATTGACACACCATAGCATTGTCAACGTGGCATGACGCATGAGATCATTCTTTTACACTATTATTCTTGTTAATTCATACTACTTTATTGCTAATTACAATAAGCGTCATTGTCTTGGAATAATGGCTGAAATTAAAAGCAGGAGCCTGCAGTTTATTTGTGTCTTTATGCGTCACAATTTAAGATTATAGCTTTTTGCTTTAATGGCGTCTTAAATATTGCAATAAATGTTCGTTTTCACGGCTTCTTTCCGTTTAATTACTTGGTTTATGACGCATCTACTCGTTGAAAGAAATCCTTGTCCTCGGCTTACTTTTAGCATTTGAGATTGCATACTGTCGTGGGCCTTCCAAGAAAATTCATAACTTTGAACAATTTTATAGATAAGTGTGGATAACGATTGTTTAGTCTGTTATTATTCAGGACAAAGTCCAAATCTTGAACCATGAGGTTTCTGTCTTCAGAAAGCGCATCTTTCGCGTATTTGCTTACAATCATATTATGCTTGTTGGTAAGTACATCTTTGTTTTGCTAGAAACATTTGGTTTAATATTTTTTGAATTTTTTATACCTAATTATTATTTAATTTTAGAACACGTTTTCACCAACGGTAGCAAGAAAAAATAGGGATCCCCCTCATGTTACTGCACAGAACGAAAAATTTATGAAAAAGATGGGTTGGCGAACTGCGTAGTGAAACATACTTTCAACGCTGTTAATGACTTAAAAATACATATTATTAAAGAGTATCTGGTTCAAATTAAATTTGTAACACATTATTGAAAAAATCACAAAAACTTTTCAAAATTACTCTTGCCACATTGTTGGAAATACGACAATAAGGTGGGGGGAAACATCCTGGCTGAAACAATATTTTTGTGCGCAATTTCATCTTCGCCGAGCATATATAACAGATTACAAAACAATTTTTGCACCGTTTTTGATCCGATGTAACCTTGCACTTTGTAATGAAAGCCTTGTACACCAATTGTGGCCTGATAGCACTTTTTATGACAAACTTAACCATTAACATGGCATTTTGTACTAATATGTAATCCTAGAATATTAAATGCTCTTTCACAGGTTCCGTTCTGCATTGTCAACTCTCTAGCTGCATTTGATACTGTTAGAATGACGAAAATGTTCATTTTAAATATGATTGGAGCCCACGAAGACGGGTCACCGAGTATTGGGCGGTATTTAATGAATTCTCTAATTGGAGCAAATATTTTGCTTCGAGCAGGATATTTTGTATCACTGCAAATTCATCCTGAAAAGTATCTCAAAGCAGTACGAACTATTAGTGTTTCCTCCTACAGTCGAAAGTTGTATAAAATAAAGGTATAAAATTCACTATAAATAAACAAAGTTTTATTTATTTTACTATATACTACTTATCGGAAATGCTTGGGATGTTTGCCTTCTTAAATTTAATAAAAACATTGGTTTGCAGGCATTCTTAGCGTCATTATTGGTATGCGGCTCCAGCTTTTCCATCGTCATGATCAAAACCTGTGTCGGGGTTTCAAGTGGAATTCAAGAATACATTGCGGACAATGCTAATGAAGTATTGTTTGTATTCTGCTTTGGGAACTCATGCGAGCTAACAAATCTGGACGGTATTACACCAACAACAGCTATACTTGGCTAACTTGGCTGGGCTACAAAGTTTGCAGGCGATTTGTTCATGCAAACTGCTCGAGACGGTATATTTTTCTCGGCATTGACATTGGGGAAATGTGCAAACTCATTCAGGTTCAGAGGAAGGTTAAAGGATTCATCCCTTGCTAATGCTCAACGAGTTGGGACAGATATAAATGACGATTACAAATGGATCAAGAAAATTTCAAAGCACCTCAACTCTGCATTTAATATTGTATTCCGATTCTACTTGCTCTCAAACATCTTTATGTTTGCCGTATTCATAGATGAGTGGTTCGACCCGAGTCTTGGGAAGATTTTCAAAGCTGTCAAGTTTGCAAATATTGTATTTGTTTGCATAACGTTCTATTATGCAAATCAAACTGCTGAAACGGTAAGTACAAAGTGATCTCTAATGAAAAAATGAGCATTTTAAATGACCAGAAAATTCGTTCTTACCAAACAGGGAGACCGATTCAGGGAGTGGATGAAGAAGGAGAAAAATCGTGACATGTTAGGAATGACGGAATTAAATGTTCTGACGGAAAATTCGTCGTCATCGATTGGCTTTGGTCGGGGAGCACTCTTTATTTATGATTCAACCCTGATTGGGGTAAATTAAGCCTTCAAACGTTTAAAGAACTCTCAAAATGGAAACGCTCAAAAAACTAATTGAAATATATTCATGTTTTTAGTTTGCAAGTGTGGTAGCCGCGTACTTCTTTGGAATTGTGGAAACGCGGCCACAATACGACCTGCAAAACGGAATGGAAAATGATTGCATTTGCGCAAACAGTTCAGCACTAATGTAATCAAAATGCCAACTCAATAACTGCGTCTGTTATTTCATTGACAACGTTGGATTATTTAACCAGCCAATTTATTGCAGGAACAAATGTTGAATACACTTCGTTGACTAACAGCTATGCTTTTTCAGTTTTCTGTTATTAAAGGCAAACCAAACGGATTTTCAAACTTCTGATTGTAGCAGTTTTAGGCTATTTTAGACTTGTTGGACGTCCCCTGATTTTAAACGCATTTATTGCTGAATTCTGAATCCCTTACAGAAATTTTTAAAAATTAATTTAAAGAGAGCAACCATTACACAACAAGATACAACACTTATTTTATAATGTTTAATTTATGCGATTATGTTAAGGGAAAGTAGGCTGAGATGGAAATAATTATTATACAAAATCAATTATTAAAGCTATAGTTCAATAATGTAAAGCGTTTATGGTGATATAACGTTTGCTTTGGAGTTGATGATGAAAGGCATGTAGGCTTTTGTAAGTATAAAATTATGTGTAGCTTGTATTCCAATGTTGAATGCAACAAGTACCAAAAAATCATGAAAAGATAAGGAAACGAGAAGTGAGTGGAGCACACACTTCTATGCTGTTAATAGACCTTGCTTACGATTAGTGGTATGGTTTCTCTGTTCACGTGTCTATGCTTTTTGTGCATTGTATTTACATTCTCATCCAAGGATATACCATGCATATACTTTTGCTTGTATAAGCACTGGCTGCAAGGCCACTGTATTTTCACCACAACATTGCATCAAAACAAGTAAAAGATTTGTTTTGCTGATCTTTCCAGCTTACTACGAAATGACGTGAAATATCAGAAACAACTAACGGTTAAAATATTCGTGAACACAAATTCTGATGGGTGATGGATAAACTTTTGGATTCCGATTTTAAACCATGTTGACTAAATATTTCGTTACGCGTGAAACTATCACAATTTTATCATAAATATAATATGTGTGTGTGTGATTATTGCATATTATTCATAAAATATAATGTATTAAAAACGGTGCCAGCAAAAATACATTTCATGGTTGTTGATGCAACTGCTACCTGACCTGATGTCCCTTCAGCCTGAAGGCTTCAGGCTGTTGCTTTACTTTGGAAGGAACGCATGTGTAGCACTATAGAAAACTGGATCGATCTGAAATACATTGAGCTTGTAGTTTTTGATTGTTGCACGTTCACTATATCAAGCCACCCCTTTGAAACATTGAGAAAAAATACAGGTTCATGCACCAAAGGATGAGGTTGAGATGTAAGCAAGTATTGTTTTCGGACTTGAGAGTAAAGTACGTTTAATGTGCCTTTAAATTTCTAAAAAAAAAGAAATTTAATTAAGTTTAGACGGTAGCATTTTTGTGATTCTTAATGAGAGTTATATAATTAACCTGTCTTTGACTTTTTAAAATCGTAATTATCTTCTCTTACATTCAACAATGGAAAAATTCCGTAATTGTCCAATATGCTCAGAAGTTCCTGAAAAGGAAATTTACCAGTGCGCTGAAGGTCACGTAATTTGCAGCTCCTGCATCTCCAAAGTAACAAATTGTCCACAGTGCCGGACTCTCTTTCCCCCAACAAAAATACGAAATAGAGCTTTAGAGGAGATTTTAGATGGCCAGGAGTTTGAGTGCAAATTTTTTGACCAAGGTTGTGCTCAAATCTTGAAACGAGGGGTGATCTCAAGCCATGCTAAATTCTGCTTGTACAGGTTAAAAACTGTCAATTAAATTAAAATAATCAACTGTTTCAGTTGTCACTGGTTTATGCAAGTAAATAATTTGAATAGATGAATGTTTAAAAACTTGTAGACCTATCCCATTATGTACTCAAATCGGATTCAATGGATGTAACTTTATTATTGGACCAACCACATCAAAAACAGCAATCATTTCCCATTTTAAGGAAACCCATACAATTCCGTTGCAACCTTGGCAAGGGCAATCAAACGTTATATTGCAAATTTCGGGGGAAGCATTGCGAGAATTGATAACAGACAGAAAACGACACCAATCCGACTCAAATCTTGTTCTATGGAAAATATGGAACTATTTAGTCACCCAGGATGAGTCAGAAACAAGTCCTTTGTTTCTTTTGCTCGGGAAAGCAGATTTTATCAAGCAATCCTTGTCTTTTGTCCCCATAAAAGTTTGTGGAGGTGGATCTGAAACATTCCATGCAAAATTTACTCTTTACCACAAATTTAAAGACTCTTTAGCTACAAATCAACATGAAAGTGGGGGAGTGGGAGTGTCAATGATTTCATTTGCTGTAAGTGTCTCAATTTTGTAACGCCACATAATTTATTACGGAGCTGAAGCGAGAGCATTCAGCGAAGTAATGGTTTTACTAAGTTCGTCTGTCTGTCTGTCTGTCCGTCTGTCTGTCTGTGCGCACTCTCCTGGTCACATACATTGACCGATTTGGACGAAATTTGGTACACAGGTAGTACTACTCAAGAGTACCTCTGGGAATACTTTTCAGCCAAATCGGTCAAACGGTTCGAAAGTTATAGGTGGATGAGTTCAGAAACTCATCGATTTGGCTGAAATGTATACGTATACGTAAGAATTGCATAGCATCCGTGTGGATGTGCTTATGCATCAGCCTGGAACCATGTCCTTGTACATAAAGCCAGAATTCGGAATGGAATTATGCAAGCAATGCTTTTACTACGTTGGGAGAGGATCGCAGAGGTGAGTATAGAGACAGAGGGGGGGTGGAGGAGATTTGGTGGACATGGGAGGAGGGGGTTTGGAGGAGATCACTCAACGCCCTCTTCAGCTACGTCTCTGGCCTGCTTACTAGCAGTTTATTTATCATGTTTGTCATTGTCTTTTCTAACTTTTTTTTACAGAATCTCTTTCCCATGAGATGGTCGATGAATGTGTGCAACATCCGGGATGCTCATTACTTTGTGAAAGAGCCGTCCTTGAATATCTCCATCCCATTATTAAAAAACTGTCAGTTTGGCACCGATACTGATTCATTGGAAGGGGATAATGACAGTTTGGTGATTGAAGTTTGTCGAGCATAGGTTTTAGGGTCAAAATTCAAATCAATTAGAACTAGAAGATAGGGTACTAAAGAGATGTATTGTCAACTTGGAATCCTTTAATTTTATGTACTTGCCATATGATATGAAATGTATAAAATTGCTGTATATTTCTAACTGTTAATGAGTGGATTATTCTACCCATCGATATGTGGGTTGAATATGTTCTTGCTAGAATTTTGAATGAATTATATAGTAAATGACTAGATTTTAAGTTAATCGAAATGCGAGGAAGAAAGTGTTACTCCCAAGTTTGTTAATGCAATGAAATTATTTATGTAATAAAGTAAAACGAATTTCAATTTAAGTAGTTTTATCATAAGTTCAAAGTTAACATAATTAAAATATGGTTTATGTTATGTCCACAACTAGTACGCTTCCAATCCACTAATTCCTAGGTTACTTAACTATCGCGAAACGAAAATTTCTGTAGTACAAAGTTGCAACTTGCCTTAGACAACCGGTCAGAAGTAAAATATACGGTATATCACACATTATCACAATAAAAGTCTTCCATTTCATTTTCATTTACTTACTCAACTGAACAAATACATGGACATTGTACATACATAACAACTTATATTTTCGTTATCACGAAATTTTACAACTCGAGTAGAATACTACAAATACTAAAAAAATCACCTATGACTGGTCCTATTTCTTTAACTTTACAAAAGTTTGATGTGAAGATAATAGGGAATTCTTCAACTACCTCCTCACCCGTAACCACTTTTGACATAAGACTTTCTGACAAATTGTACATGAAAAAGTTGTTAATTGTACATCGAACTTTGGGAGACTTGTACGGCTTATCTAACAAACAATTTAGCATCTCTGTGTGGAATATCAAACAAAGGTATTCCGAAAGTGCACAAGAAACTCTCAAGTCATACTTTTTCATAAACTTTCGTCCCGTCACTTCACCAAAATTCTCATACTTTAGAAAAAAGGAACGGACACTTTTCAACTTTTCAGATGAGGTATTAATAGCTTGTTGGAAGACCGTTAGGTTTGGATTATCATCAACTTTGGTTGTGGAAGACTTTTGCTCACTTGGGTTGACTAGCAAGTTTTTTAGCACACAGAGAAATATTGAGCAAGCTATTGCTAAAATTTCACGTTTCTGAACCAATTTACAATTTTCCTTCTTCTTTTGCACGTAGTGGAGAAGACACGCGATCCAAATCCGGTAAGAGGCTGGCCACCGCGAAACAAAAGCCCTCATATCCTCCCTATCTCCAAAAAGGGTTTCAGAGATAATCTCAACTTTCTTTTCATGCGTCAACTGCTTCCGAAACCCAGCATTTGCAACCGTTCCAATGAAGAATTTTGGTAACTCTCCAAACCTTGGGAGACTTGTTAGTGGGCTCAGCATTTTGACTTCCATACGTCCGCCGATTCGGGTAAGAACAGAGACTTCGCTGGCTTCATCACAAAGTAGGATCCCTGCTGTAACTGATATTATTGGGAGGGAGAGCTCATGACTGCTTTCACCATCATACCACTCAACTTGTGGGTTAAAAATTACAAGATGATTCTTGAATAGATTAAGCAAATATGTCTGCAGTTCGCACGTGGTGTGAGCTTCTATGAACCAAGTAGGTAGTAGCAATACACTATCACAAATATTAGCTTTATCATCAAATTCTGCTACAATCTCATCTTCACTACTTTCACTTATCCATTTAGAAAGGTCTAAATCTGTTTTTAATCTGGACCAAATTCGTCTTTCCCCATCTTTCCCTTCGTACATCTTCACAATTCTGTTAATGCTGAAGATTATTGATTTGGTTTCTTCTTTTGACTCCGAAACCAGAGGTAACAACTCATCAATCCCGTCTTGAACAGAATCCTTCCTTCCTATCCACTTCATTATATTCGCGATTCGTCCAGCCTTGGTTTGAGTGTCCCCATTGGACTTAAAAGCTTGAAAACCTTTAAAAGCATAGCTATGAATGTGGTCATTTCCAAGGATGACAGCAGCCAAGGGTAACAGACGGCGATCCTTCATTTGAAACTCTTCATCACAGACTTGATGAATGCACACATATTGAGCTTGTAAAGTCCAAACTTTAGTTGGAGTCTCATTCGAATTTGCTTCCTCAAGGGC
Source organism: Orchesella flavescens (assembly GCA_964034955.1). Taxonomy (NCBI): domain Eukaryota; kingdom Metazoa; phylum Arthropoda; class Collembola; order Entomobryomorpha; family Orchesellidae; genus Orchesella; species Orchesella flavescens. Next base: position 21,597,047 of record OZ035958.1, on the reverse strand, counting down.
TGACTTTGGTAATGTTGCTTTGGCAAACCTCAAGCTTTTCAGTAAAATAGCTTTACTATTGATATAAACGAAAAAGTCCGAGTCGGAACTGAGAATGTAGCAATCTCCCAATAAATGGGCGACGTAAGCAATAGTGCAGTCTGCTTCTCCCATTGTTTGATAACAAGGAATTTTTTGCTCTGCTAATACCTCCAAAAATACAGTCTGTAACAAAGTAAAAACTTAGTTAACAAATGTTCACGAATTAAAATCACTTTTATAATATATTTGAATAAAGTGGAATTAATATAATGTAACCTTTAGAAATACGGGAGTATACGTCTTTCCTGGAAATGGCTCACGTTTTACGTTATCCCTTACTGCAGCCTCAAAACGGGACTTGACTGTTCCAATCTTTTGGGCTTCATAAGCACCATCCATCAACACAATAGGAGTGATGTTACACTGTTTTAGTTGCTGGAAGAAATAGCGAACGTTCTGGGAATACGTTTCCCAATCCCCTCCAAACCAGTGGGAGTTTGGTCCTCCCTTCTTTGATGAGGTGGTGCCAGGTTTTGCGACAGTAGAGCCACGTTGAACAACTGCATTTTGGCCATCAAAGTAGAGGAAATACATTAAGTTACATCCATCAATTACCACCGGGCAGTTGCGGAGGAAAACCTTTTTCTTGTATTGATCTTCATATTGTGCAATAAACGTAGTTAGACCACGTACACCCATCTCGTCAACGCAAAGCCAAGTTTTTAACTGACTTGAGGTTTTCGAACCACCAGCCTAAAGTTGTAAGTCCTAATGAAAATAATTAAAAATGCAAAATTCATGTTATCATCTCTTGGCTAGTTTTAGTTTGGGTTTGGTTAGAAAAAAAACACCCTGGTGAATGGATGTAATTATTTATAAATTACCTGTCCTTGTGCCTTGGTTGTCAATAGCAACCTATTTGCGTGAAAGTTTCTATGGGCTTCTTTGTTGCCAGCGTTCTTGGCATTTGGCTGATTATCTAAACTAGAAACAAAAAATAAATGAAGGATTAAATATTATGTGGAATCTTGGAATAGGAATACACTCATGATGATTGCAATTTTTTGGTAATGGCATATTTAGTTATTAATTAGCAAAACCCACAGTTGAGGTTGGTGACAGGACTATGGATTCCCGCAGATGACAGACACTAACTAAAAAACTATGAAATAATTTGAACGCGAAACTCAATGTTAATATTAGTAATAATAATAAACAATTGAAATCTTTACATTTTACAAGAACTTTTTACAGTATACACAACAAGTGGAATTCCTGTGATAAAGAAAAACAGGGTTACCAAGTCTAGTCACTAATTAATTAATTAGTTTATTTGCTCACTATTATTGCCGATCGCAAAAGCAAAACATAACACAGGGCACATCTCATAGCAGTGTAAACCGAAGTAAAAAAATGCAAAGTTTAGTACAATATCAACATGTGTAAACTAACCGGATCAAAGCTCGCGCATCAAGTTTTTCATTTTTCTCAGCCAATCACACTGCATGAATTCAAGCCTCTTGTAACGCAGCTTTTATCCCAAGGATTTTTACTTTGTTGAAGCTTTTCACTCACATATTATATGGACAAAATAACAAAGAAAAGCGAAGAACGCGTAATGCTGCTTTTCTCATGCAAACATTCTCTTGCATATTTTAGCCTAGTCCATCTTCATCCTCCACAATGAATGGAATCGAATCATAATTTTTTAAACGAAGTAATTGACTTTCATGATGGTTTCCTTCCCATCACAAACTACAGTATTACTATAAAAAGTAGTAAAAAAGCCAATTCCGTGGTTAGGTTTCAGTTCTGCTTCAGTCATCACTATAATTTCACATAAATGCATATAAGTCAGTAAAACTATTTTTTATGAAAAGATATAATGCTCAATTAGATAATATTTGTATGTGTAACATATTATGAATATACGTAAAAAGGAAATTGCCTGAAAGATATTGTTTTGATGTAGTAAAATTTAATTTAAACATTTAATATTTCATTTTATCCATTTAAATATGCGTTTAATTATTCCACTAAAACATATCCTTTTGAGAGACGACAACATTTCACTTACAAATAAAACAAAACTACTTATCTTCATGATAGTTTGAGTTTAAAGGAAGGTGTAGTGCATTAAATGAAAAAGGCTATCTATCTTCAAGTTATGGATCTAGGAAATGTATGTTGCACTATGTATCCCGTATCTTCAAGTGTCTAAAGGCACACAAAACCCATAACATAACATATTATCCAAGGGATACAATAAATTACAAGGAATAAATATTAAAATAAATAAGTATATATATAAAATGACAACAAATAAATCTCTTTTAGTCAATTTCTTCACTTTGTCTTCAGTCTTATCTCATTAAAAGTTAAACACCTTTTGAGCTCGTTCGTTATGAAATAAATTACTAATCACTAAATGCATCATTATCATCATCACAATTGGCAGTAATTTGATTGTCAAGTTGCATGGATTACTAAGATAAACTCCGTATCAGTAGATTAATCGCCTCTTCACCATCCAGTCCATTTACCTGCAAAAAACAGTAAAATTGATATATTTTCGCTTATTCTGCATTCAAACTTCATTTTGTGATATTCTATGAACCAGACAAACTCCTCTATATTATTTCACCGTGAGCTGCTGGATGCGTTTCAGCATTGTAATAGTGGAGGAACCCCCAACATTTTCATCACATCTCGGTTTCACAGCGTCGAGTAGGCACACATGGGGTGGCAGTTCATATGGTTCTATATGCAGTGATTTTAAACTTTGCCAGTGTTGAAGTGCTGCTTTCAATCCCTTTATGTTCAGTCCAATTCTCAATATTTCCAAGTTGGGCATCATTTTCGCCAACGAGTTCACGTCGCCAGCCGAGCACAACTCATCCCCATCTAAGAATTCTACCATGCTGGAAATAGTAACATGTGACAAATCCTCAAACTCGGTACTTAACACCAACGAGAAAGGATCAAGAGGAGGTTGCTGTGTTGGTGAGAGGAGCGGTTTGCTGAGTGGACTAACTGTAATAATACACAAATGAAAATATTTTGCAGTTTTTTTTTCAAGTGTTACTTAAGAAATCTATATTGCTCTTACAAGTTTTGGTTTTACTCCATCTTCGAAGTGTCTTTAATCTCGGCATGTACTCCAAAAAACGTAAATCTAGGAAGATATGCCCAATCAGTGTCAGCTCCTCCAATTTCTCAAGTATAACATTAAACCGGATGTTTGGAAACGGATCGGCGAACGGGGCTCGAAAAACTGTCAAAATTCTAAGAGTGGGAGCAAGGCGTTCTAACATGTCCTGGAACATCTCTTCCTCAGTGTCAACCCCAATATCCATTGAAAGAGAGACTAAGGGAAGGCGTAGCTTCCGAAGTTGTCGAAAAATTGGCATTGGAGGGCTTTGGAGTGCAGGTCGTAGTCTATTAAAAAGAAAAAAACAGGAACATGTAATGTTGAGAATGCCAATAAAACTAACCGTCTAATGCTTCTCACTCGTTTTTGATGCCTAAAAGAATATGGAGAGCAACACAAAATATTATATTTTTGATTGATAGTCAACCACACCACCCCTCGCATCACATTTATTCACCCATTAAAACCATCATTTTATATTATAATTGCACAAATAATATATGTAAATGTTCCTGCTTTTATCAACAACTCCACCCAACTGACTCTCGAACACTCAGATCACACAACGTTGAATCTCGAATACAGAGATCAAACAATGTTGAATCTCGAACATAACACAAAAAAACTATTAAAAAAACTCGATTGACTGTACTTTTTTGTACTCACTCACACACCCGTTCTAAACTGAACTGTGCTCAGCTCTCTCGCTTTTTTCTCTCTTCTCACGCATTGCATAATGCAAACCACGCTAACATCACACAATTTTGACTCATGGAGCCGTTTTCTCGTTTCTCTATGACTTTGTTGTGAACAAAGTCTATTCAACGCTCACAGATCCAACATCACTCCCGCCAATTAAACTACGGAAGTTGTTTAATTAATTATAACTCGATTAAATACTAGAAAGAACAAACAAAAAACTCTGTGGGTATGTGGGAAAACCCTCCGTCTAACTGGAAATAAAAAATGGAGGGGGAAAACGCACATACAACCCCCAAAACTAATAATAAAAAACTACGGGAGTTCCATTTGGCCACCTCAATAAACTCATAAAACTCTAACGGGCTTGATACCGTTCTCATTAAACTCTAACGGGCTTGATACCGTTCTATTAACTCTAACGGGCTCAATACCGTTCTCATTAAACTCTAACGGGCTTGATACCGTTCTATTAACTCTAACGGGCTCAATACCGTTCTCATTAAAATCTCACAGGTTTAATAACCCTTCTCCCAGATCTCGTTCTCAGCTCATCACGAACTGCACGCTCACACGCAGGCTCGTTATTCATCTCCAATGGAAATAACCGTTGCACTGATCTCAATATCTCGCCTCGTTGTGTTCTCACACGGGCAACTCGACACACTCCATCCGTCCCAGGAATTAGCTCCATAACCCTACCCAAGGGCCACTCGATTCTCTTCAGATTGTCAAATCCCACAAGAACCAACTCTCCAAGACTCAGTCCTCGTGTCACCTTCTTCGGATGCCGGTTCACCAGCAATGACAGGTACTCTCGTCTGAATCGATCACGTAGCTCTCTCTTCAAAGTAGTTACATAATTGTAACGTACTCGTAATTTCTCAGCATCACACACTTCACTCTCAGGGAAGCTCACATTTCCAAATGGATGGATGAACAATGCTGGAGTCAAGGGCTCAAGATCCAACGGATCTTCACTCACATAGGTCAAAGGTCTCCCATTCATTACTTCTGCAATACTCTTCAGCACATTTTTCAATTCACACAGATTCAGGCTTCTTTTCCCCACTGTTCTTCGTAAAAGATCCTTCGCGGTTCTTATCAATCGCTCCCACCAACCTCCCCACCAACTTGATGTTGGAGGGTTGAACTTCCATTGAATTCTGGAAGTATTCTCATCTCTCTCAACTGTGTCCCAATCAATTCTTCTGAACATATTATCAGCTCCACGGAAATTCGTTCCGTTATCGGAATAGATAACGGAAGGACGACGAAATCTCTCCACGAATGTCTCTAACGCTCTGATGAAATCTCTAGTGTTGATTGTGTTCACCAACTCAAAGTGGACAGCTCGATACACAGCACAAGTGAACACCACTATCCACACCTTTTTCCCATTTCTCAAAATCAGTGGTCCAGCCAGATCAACACCAACAACCTCAAATATTTCAGCATTCTTTACTCGATCCAAGGGAAGAGGAGCAGCAGCAGGAATGACTGGCTTAGCTGAATATCTCCGGCACCTCGGACACTTGGAAACCACTCGCTTCACGGTATGACGTGCCTTCACAATCCAATATTTTTCTCTGAGTTTCGTCACCAGAAACCCTACGCCAGCATGACAATAATTTTCATGATAATCACGTATCAACTGCTCAACTGCCTCCCCTTTTCTCGGAAGCAACATAGGAGATCTAAAGTTGATCGGGTCATCTCGATAAGTCAGTCTTGTAGTTACTCTCAGAATGCCCCAATCATCCTCAGTAATAATCAGTCCGTTCAACTTGCTCCGCTCATCTTTAGGAAAATGTTCGCGTTGAATTTCGCGTATTAAAATGAATTCCGCACGACACAACTCTATCTTCTTCAAGGGTCCTTCTATTCTCTTCTCAGGATCTCTGATAAACTTATTATGGAGAAATCTCCGGACCCAAGCGACAACACGAACTTGCTTTGCGATGGGACATTTCTTGCAAACATTCTCCAACAATGACAAAGAACTCAGCGCCATCGTTATTGTTGTTGATTTCTTTTTCTCAAATAAAACTTCAGCCTCATCATGTTTCACTTTGCTTTGGCCAGTCGTCTTCAGCTTCGTATAACCAAGTAGGGCCCAGCCACCATCTCGATAACAATAATTTTGCTGGGAGGCACCCACGAGATGGAAGGTCTGCAGGGTTGTCAACTCCCGGAACGTGTCTCCATTTCTCTGAGCCAGTTCCGGCACGAATCTCTTTTGTTCGATTTGAGACAAACACTCCCCACAAGTCAGGATCTCGCCTAATCCACGCCAAAGCAGTTGAGGAGTCACACCAATAAATTTCTTTAATTTCTTTAATTTCTTTAATTTTCAGGGCCTTCTTCGTGGATTCGGCCAACCTCTTCCCAATAAGACAGCCCATCAACTCAAGCTTTGGAATAGTCAATGGCTTTATTGGAGCCACTCTGGCTTTTGCAGCAAGTAGTTGCACATGGACTGATGTCTCAAGCTCCACACGAAGAAACACAGCAGCTGAGAATGCATCTTTACTCGCATCTGTGAATGTGTGTGGGGACCACTTGCTCTTGTCAGTTACTCCCGCCGTTGACAATCTCGGAATACGGATAGCTCCCAACTCCACAATCTCATCACACCACCTCTGAAAGGCACGTTTCTCTTGTTCAGGTAACTCATCATCCCATTTCATCTTGTGGATCCATGCCCGTTGAAGTAACAACTTCATTGGAAGTAGAGCTGGAGCCGTAAATCCGATTGGATCAAAGATCTTCTGAACGGCGGATAACACTGATCTCTTTGTTATCTTCTCTGGGATGGTAACACCTTTCACAGCAACGAACAACTCGTCTTTGACTCGATCCCATTGTAGTCCCAAGACTGATAAGACATGTGTGCTCTCGTCTTGGAATTCATCGACATTGGAATACCATAGCCTTAACTCCATCTTCGCACTCTGTAGTTGCTCAGTGGCTTCTCTTCTGAATGTTAAATACTCTTCATTTGTGTTCTCCGAACTTACACAGTTGTCCACGTAAAGAGCTGAGAGTAACTTTTCTCCAATCTCTTGTTTATCTTCAGGAAGGTGAGTAAGGTGGTACTGAAGCACGGCTCCCAATATGAAAGGACTACAGGTGGCACCAAACATGACACGACAATGTCTAAACTCCACTAAGTCCTCCATCTTCTCATCAAGCCACCACAGGAATCGCATCGCATCTCGATCATCCACGTTGACGCCAATCATCTGAAAAGCTTTTCTGATGTCGGACACGAACGCTATTATCTTTTCTCTGAATCTCAATATGAGGTCTGGAATGGCCTTTACGTAGTTTTCTCCAGTGAACAGGCAATCATTCAATGATGGAGACTTCCCCACGCGGCAAGAGGCGTCAAACACAGGTCTCACTGGCGTTGTGGTGCTATCTTTAATCACGGGGCGATGAGGAAGGTAATGGATCAACTCAGAATCACAGGCAACTGACACTCGCTCAATGAATCCTTCTTTTTCCCACTCAGCAAAAATTGTGTTATAAGCACGAAACAAATCTTCATTCTTCAGCTTATTGCTGACTGCTTGTAATCTCTTGTAGGCTACCGGACGATTGGATGGAAGGATTGAGAGATTATTCTTCCATGGAAGTTTGACAACATAACGTCCATCTTGTTCTCTGGAAATATGCGCCATGAACTTTTCAGTCTCGAGCTCTTGTCTCTTCTTCTCAGATTGTTCATGACTTGGGTCTTCAACTCCAATTGCTTCCAATTCCCATAACTTGGCGATGTTGGCGTCTTGCACCGACATTGACAAACATTGACTGGCTAAGTTATCTCTTGTACTGTTAGTTACATCTCCCATCAAGGTCCATCCCAACTTAGTATGAACAGCAACTGCTCCTCGTTCTATCTTCTCAATCTTCCCAGTGATTATTGAAGCGTAAATATCTGCTCCAATTAGTAGCTCAACTTCTTTTTTCTCCGCATCCACATCACTCAGGAAAATATTTTTCTTTTTCAGCTCAACCACAATGTCCGGATGATGTTTTGAAATATTTGGTAGTAGTCCACATATCTTCTCACTATCCCGCATCTCGAACTTCTTTTTGAAATCACGGTTGAGTGATGATAACTCCATCTCATATTTGTTGTGTGTGACAGTTGAGGTTTGTTGTCCACCAAACAATGAATGCACCACTCGCTCAACTCCAACTGGTTTTAGCTCAAGTCCTATTGCTGTTGATTTAAGTATATAACTTCTTTGCGATCCACTGTCAACAAAAGCTCGAACTACTTTGCTCCTCCCTCTACAATTTACACGCAACAATAAAGTTTGGAGGGCGACTTCACTTGAACACTCAACGTTTGAACTGGTAGCTATATTCTTTGTTGGCTTTTGGTCTGTCTCTAATGATGGCCTTTTGAACAATGAAGCTCCAGTGTTGCTAGGTCCCTCTGTCTCAAATCTTCTTTTATAGCTCATGCTCTGATTGCTAATTCTCTTGTCACCTGCGCCTGAGCGTCGTCTCTCATTTGTCACGTTCATTTCTTTGCAAAGAATTGTCAGATGGTTTCGGTTGCATATCTCGCATAGTAGGTTTCTTGTGTTGCAAGCAGTTCCGAGATGATTGCCCGTACACCGGAAACAGCGTCGTTTGCTACGCAGCATGTTGATCTTGTCTTCATATGAAATATTCTTTGCTCGAAAACAGTCAGCCGCTTCATGATTGGTTTTATCACAAAACACACAACACTTTTTATCACCGCTGTAGAAGGATGACAATGTTGGAACATTTTGTCGTTTCTCTGGCTTCTTATCTTTAAATTGTGGCTTTTTCTCTGTTGGTTCTCGAATTTGTTGATTACCAAAACTTCTTGTCAGGTCGATACGCTGGCGAATCTCCACCTCACGCTCCACGAACGACATCAACATGTCAAGACGGTTTGTTGGAGGGTCATCACTGCTACCATCATGCGACGAAAGGGGACTACGCTGCCAATTGTATAGAATATTGTCAGGTAAACACGACTCCACTAACGGGAATAGCCAAGTTGCAGGATCAGCCTTCTCCAAATTCAAGGTCTTCAAAGCCCTCAAGTGCGAGTCAAGTCTCAAAAATAAACTCTTCATGGGAAGTTTCTCTTTGATGTTTACGTTAGAGATGACTAACCCCAGGATTTCTCTAATATACACTTGCAACAGGAGATCCTCATTCCCATACTTCTTCTTCAACGCTTCAATAACCACTTCATAGTTTTCATTGGATGTTGGGTAGCTGTTAACGATCTCGTGAGCGTCGGTGTTGGGCTCCAGTGACTGGACCAAATACCAAAACTTGTCACTTCCGCTCAGTATGGGGTCTTCATGGATCTTTGAAAACTGTGCCCAAAATCCCAGCCAATCTTTTAGCTCTCCACTGAACTTCTTAAGCTGCACGGAGGGAAGCTTGAGGTTCCGAACACGATTCTCCACGTTGTTACTACTTTCAACGATGCTCCCTCCACTTTGCACAGTTTGTGATGGCACTAACTTCTCTTTCCGTTGACGCAAGGTCTCCGCTCGGAAATTGAAGTCCTTAATTTCGTCCCATTCCTTATCCTCATCATCAACTGCAACACTGTCATTTGTCATCTGCTCCGTAATCCCTGCATCATGAGATTGCAAATGCTCAACAACATCACAAAACAATTTATACTTTACGTTAATTGTATCGATGTTAAGGGGCTTCTCTTTGAACAAAATCCCCAGCTCCCTCAGATAATTCTCAAACTCCCGCCGAACGGGCCTTCGGGCTCTCTTCAACGCCTCCATATCCTCCAAGGCACCTTCTCGAATCACGTCAAGGGGTCACCAAAAATGTTGAGAATGCCAATAAAACTAACCGTCTAATGCTTCTCACTCGTTTTTGATGCCTAAAAGAATATGGAGAGCAACACAAAATATTATATTTTTGATTGATAGTCAACCACACCACCCCTCGCATCACATTTATTCACCCATTAAAACCATCATTTTATATTATAATTGCACAAATAATATATGTAAATGTTCCTGCTTTTATCAACAACTCCACCCAACTGACTCTCGAACACTCAGATCACACAACGTTGAATCTCGAATACAGAGATCAAACAATGTTGAATCTCGAACATAACACAAAAAAACTATTAAAAAAACTCGATTGACTGTACTTTTTTGTACTCACTCACACACCCGTTCTAAACTGAACTGTGCTCAGCTCTCTCGCTTTTTTCTCTCTTCTCACGCATTGCATAATGCAAACCACGCTAACATCACACAATTTTGACTCATGGAGCCGTTTTCTCGTTTCTCTATGACTTTGTTGTGAACAAAGTCTATTCAACGCTCACAGATCCAACATGTAAACCAACCAGATTGAGTCACGAGTCAGCCTAATAATGCTTGTTAAACAACTTACGCATTGAGAATGTCTAAGGAATCCAGAGGTGGACAGCTCCTCCATTCTCGTTTCAGTGTGGTAATGGATCTAAAAAGGCTTTGAAGGTCGTGACGACGAAGCCTAGCACCACTGCGTATAATATTTTCTAAGCAAGTTTTCTGTAAAACAAATAAAACAAGCTACGTAAAAATTTAGTTCTAGTTAAAATGTGTAAGATATAGTTATCACAGCTGAAACAAACCTGAAGATTTGGAAAACGCTGAAACAAGTCATGCCAAGATGCGTAGGGAAGGTTGTGATTCACATTATTTCCTTCACCTCGATCAGTTCCTCCTTGACACGCAACTGGTTCATCACTATCAAACTCTGCTAGTTTTAGGCTGAATTCTTTTAAATTAGGCTGAGGGACTGATGGCGTAACAACATGCTCATCATCATCATCCGAATAACCCAAGTATTTGTTTTCCTCTAGAGTGAGCACTTTCAATTTTGGTGTCAGCTCAAAAAGAATCGCCTCAAAGTCCCCTTTGGTTTCAAAACTTGAGTGTTTAATCTGTAAATCCTTCATTGATGAACCAAACTTGGAGAAAAAGTCAGACTGTCGATTTCCATCCTGGAGCTGAAGATTCCAGTTTTCCAGGCGATACTTTAGGTATGGCTTTGATATCAGCATGAATGGATCACCAGTGATGTTGCTAGCATTCAAATACTCTATCAATGAAGATTCATGTCCATCTCTATCCTTGAGAACAAGTCGTGCTTCTTGACAAAAATGTTGACGGCTTTCGCTGTTCCAAAGTTTGCAGACGAGACGACAACTTTTCAGCGTTTCTAAATCAGTAAAACTGAATAAAGTTTGAAGTACCTAAAAACACACACAAAAAGAAGTGCCGTAAACATATAGAGCTTTCCAGAAAAACATTCTTCAAAATTAATCATATCATAATTACCTTTGTTGATGAAGATAATTTTGAAACTGGAGGCTTAACGGTATATAGATTTTCTGGTACAGCAACTTTTCCCATAATCCCTGCATCTATACTGGCTATTTCCAAAATTTCCGATTGTGTGTGGTTTGAGATTCCACTGGCCACTTCATCGTATTGCACAAGTTGAAGCTGGACCACGCTACCAGACTCCCTCTCCTTCGACTTGCATTTATTAAAAGTTTTTTTCTGACTTGGCATTTTTACCCATGTTTGCTCTCCTAAAAAATAAACAAATGATTTGCCATAATAATTATTATTTAACTTAACATGTAACTATTTAAAAATTAAGCACAAATTAAACCTAAAAAACCTTACCTTTGTGAATCACTGAAATATGATTGTTTAAATACCGCGCTGATGAAAAATGACTACCGCAAATATCGCAATTATGTTCAGAATGGGATTTTAGATGTTCTGTTAGACATGATTCCTCTGCAAATTGTTCGTTGCATTTGATACACACAAATGTCTTCTGTGCACCATTCTCTTCTTCGTTTGTAGGTGAACTAGCACTAGCATGACGTCTCATAATATGACGCTGTAATGATTTCATTCGTTTGAAACTCTTATCACAAAAATTGCACTTATAATCTCCCAAATCTGAATGGGTCTTGAGATGATCTATCAGGCAAGCTTTAGTCGAAAATCTTTTACCACACTTTTCTTCACATTCAAACAACTTTTCCTTCTTGTTGTGTTTGCTACGAATGTGATTATTCAAAGTGCAACTTTTCAAAAACTGTTTGGGGCATTCGGGGCAGACAAATCTCCTGGTTGGTTTTTGTTGATTTCCGGAACAGTGCTTGTGTGCGTAAATGCCTACTCGAGAGGTGAATTTGGACCCACAAACACATTGGAATGTCTCAGTCGTGGTCGTTTGGGTCGAGGTTTCGTGTTCACCCCCCTGCCCTTCAGTCGAAGGTGGGGGGACCTGAATAACTTTGATATGCTCAGGAACTACGGAAGGTCCACGATGTTTAACCTTAACCTTTTCCTTGACGCCGCAGTAGTTCCGAAGGTGGTGATTCAAATCGTATTGTGTCAAAAATCTTTTGGAACAGTGGGTGCAGGTGAAATTTTTTTCTTCATTGGTCGCGTGAACATTCTCATGATGCGTGAGATTCCCCTTGGTTGAGAAGCATTTTTTGCAGATTTGGCACTCGAACGGGCGCTCACCAGTGTGTGTTCTGGAATGCACTTCCAACTGAGACTTTTTCGCAAACCCCTTTCCACACCCACTAAAACTACAAACGTATGGTTTTTCCTGGTCACTAGAACAATATCTGTGTGCTGGTATCGTTAACGGAGAGTTGAATTCACTACCACAACTGCAGCGGAAACGCTTCTTTATCTTCGATAAGGTTGAAAGATCATCCTCTTCTCCATCTCCACGTTCTGTAGAAATCTCCAATACCTTGATATGATCAGGAATTACGGAGGGCTCACTTGGTTTCTTCTTTTTAGTAGTGTGACAGTAGTTTTTAAGATGTTTGTTCAAGTCGTATTTCGTCGCATATTTTTTGGGACATTTGGAACAGGCAAAAGTCTTATCATCCGTCGCATGAAGTTTTTCATGGTCCTTCAGGGTTTTCTTTAACTTAAAAGATTGTTTGCAGACTTTGCACTCGAACGGGCGTTCACCGGTGTGAGTTCTGGAGTGCCCTTCTAAATGTAACTTTGTCGAAAATCCCTTGCCACACCCTGAAAAATCACAAACGTATTGTCTTGCCCTAGGTTTGTCAGTAGAACAATATTTGTGTATGTTGAAGGAAGTCCGACTGTGGAATTTGCTGCCACAAATACAATGGAAAAGCGTTTTTATCTTCGCGGAGGTGGAGGTTCTAGCATCCTCTCCTCCCTCTGTGGAAACCTCCAATATTTTGATGTGCTCAGGAAGTACAAAGGGATGACCTCTTTTCCGCTTTCGTTTAGATTTGTTGCTTTTAGTTGAGTGGCCCACCTCGTCATCGCCATCATCATCATCCTCCATGTCGTCGTCGTGGCTGTCGTCCTCAATTGACTCAACTTCGCTCATTTCCTCAGTAGTCACAGAGGCAGCAGAATGAGTCCCTCTTTTACTTGACATCTGGCGAGTTATCATCTTCACTGTTTACTGACACTAAAATAAAATGGATTAAAATCAGTACACATGACATTTTAAACCACAACATTGAACATCAAAATTCAGTATATATATTTAGTACCAACGACCAACTATTGTTCTACATAGATCACTTACATAAATATCACACGGGTCTGCTACCTTTTTTAAAACTTCTTTTCTAATCCACTAAAATCTGACAACTGACAAATCAAAAACCAACATTGAATATATTAATATCAATCAACAATCAAAATCACAAAGATCGCGATCGGTTATCAGTTCCAAACTTTGTACTTTAAAAGATGAGACATTTAACAAGAAAAACGGTATAGCGGTTAGTGTAGCAGTGAGCAGTGCATAATGCAACAATTTCTAATTTTTTCAACTTTTTCCATGTTCTTTTCTGTAACACACAGGTGGATTTAGCACAAGCACATGTTGCACATGTGTATCATTTAGCTACACACACACGACAAAAATACTGGCTTGACGTTGGTGTTTTGGTAAATTTTGGAAGCCGCGAGAAACCTGATACTCAATGAGTGAGGCAGTCAATCTTTGTTCATTGCTTCTCACTACTATGCTCAATGTGAATGCTTTTCATAGTCGTCATTGTCATCGTGTTGTTGAGCTGTTGTGTCTGTAAGTTCAGTGAGAAGTATTATATATATTACAATGCCGGTCACTACATTTGAAATTTACAATTTCATGGCTAATTACAATTACGCTAGAGAATTTTTGTTGATCCGTCGTTCCGTTGATGAGCGAAAATTCAAGAGAGGTTATACTTTTTTAACTCATATTTTCATTAATTGAGTAAAAAATGAGGTTCTATGAAACATTACGATTTTATCCATTAGTTAGACCAGAGAAGAAGATTCTCACATTCGCATGAAAGATTGGACAGGATTTATAAAAGGACTGACGTGATGTTTGCAAGCTGGACTCTTTGTAGGAGCTCCAACAAAGTATTATCCAGATGAAAATAGAATCCTACGATTTTACTACACCTGTGTTTGGTCCGAGATATCTGTTCGTGTGCCAGATATTGTTAACAACTTCAGGATTGAGTTGAGATATTATTAAATACGAGTTAAATTACAAGCCAGCAACGTAACCCACTTTTATTTTGTTACAAGTAATCTACTGCATCTTACTTTTGTCCCCCAAAAGAAAATAAATGCTTCGGTCCACTCAACCCACAACTCTCATCTTTTTCTGCTATCTACAGTAGTTATGGTTGCTACATATATCACTATATCCATCCCAACTCTCACCTTAGATACGGGAGAGCAATGTTTCATTTCCTGAATCTTCATCTTCATGAAGTCACATTAAGCTTATAATCTCATCCAGGTATTTTGTGGGTATGGCTATGCTGTGAAATAAATGGTTTACGATAACAGTTAAAATGCCTGTCTTGTAAAGGCAAGTACTTATGGTAAGTACCCAAACTAAAGGTAAGAAGCCATAGTCAAACATGGAAAGGTGGTTGGTATAAAGTGGAGATCAAAAGCAAGGAACTCAGCTTTCATGTGTGTTAGAACTCATCACATCATTGTCTGCTTTGTCTGCTTTGATAATGATTGAAAGGACGGGACAGATATACTTGAGCGTTGAGTATATTTTTTTATAAGTTCATTGCCTTTCGTTACACTCATCTTGTATGAATTTGATTGAAAGAAAGATTCAGCAACAGTGATGTGTAGTTGTGACTGTGACCTGAAAGCAAAAATATAACTCTGTCTTCCAGGAGAGAGTGAAAGATTCCTATATCAAAATCAATTTACTAGTGAAATTATATAGTGTTCGTTGTAAGTTTTGTGGACGAACCAAAATTTCTCAGCTAAAAATGTCAAAGGTCACACTGGGGTTACTTAAGAATGGAAGCCCCATTAATGAGCTGTTCTCACCAGTACCTTCATTTTGATGCATCACAACCCATACCTTGCTAGGTAAAAAATATTTGACCCTATCATGGTCATAGGCAGGCTTCATAATAAAAGTGCCCGTGGGGCAATCTAATAGAGGTTTTCATTGAGCAAAACATGCTGCGCGAAAGTCGGTGCCCAAGAACGACAAATGACATCACAGGGTAGTAGCAGGTAGCGGTGCGGTTAGGCTCTCGAGCTTATCAGTACGTGCTTTGGGGTTCGATTCCCTCCGGTGCTAATAAAAAAAATGCACTTTAACTTGCTACTGCTTAATCCTACTGGCTCGGTGTTTGTACGGGTAGGTATCCTCTGGTATCGCTAAATTAAGAGCACGTCACAAGGGAAGTGATATCGTACTGGAGGATCCACATAGAGTGACCCTTCTCTGTGTGATGGCCTGAGTCTCAAATCGTAGTGAGTAGTACCTAGTTTAGTAGATGTTCTAGGGAGACAGGCAAAGTCATTGTGTGGGAGACCAATCCATTAAGTTGGCATTGAACACGGATGACTATAATCAGAAATTTTAATTTTTTTAATTTTAATCACGTCGAAAGAAAATAATGGTCCAATTTCTTTTGTGACCCAAAAATATTGTACAAGCTCAGCTGATCATACCATAACCATGTTTAGCAATAAAGAACCAACATTCTTAACGTAGACGTAAATTTAATCTACTGCTGCTACGTTTTTTTAAAGAAATGGTACATTAAATTTACGTTTATGCAAATATGTTGGTTTTTTATTGCTAAATATTATTATGGTATGATCAGCTGAGCTTGTACAATATTTTTGGGCCACAAAAGGAATTAAAAAATTGGACCATTATTTTCTTTCGACGTGGTGTCATTTGTCGTTCTTGGGCACCGACTTTCGCGCACCATGTTTTGCTCAATGAAATCCTCTATTAGATTGCCCCACGGGCACTTTTATTATGAAGCCTGGTCATAGGTCACGCTGGGGTTATCAAAAACTTTCCAAAACAGTATCACTGATGTAGTCTCATCAGTACCTCCATTTTGATGCATCACAACATGAACCTCACTATTCAAAAAATTGACCTGACCTTTGACCCAGTAGTTCCCATAAACCGATTTGACCCATTTTCGGAACTCGATGTTACTTTTGACCTAAGATTTTGATAAGTGAAAACAGAATTCAAAAAAGTCAAACCGTTTTTGAGTTATCGTACATACAGACAGACGATGTCCTGAGTGTTTTCAATATATACCTAAAGGTACATAATAAGCATCACTGTCTTGTCATTATGGCTTAAATTGACAATTGGAGCTTACAGTCTATTTGTGTCTGTATGCGTCACAAATTACGATTATAGCTTATGGTTTTAATGGATATTGCAATAAATGTTGGTTTTCATGGCTTCTTCCTGCTTAATCACTTAGTTTATGACGCATCTACTCTAGGTAAAGAATCCGTGGTCTCGGCTTAATTTGAGGATTTATGATTGCATACTGTTGTGGGCCTTCAAAGAAAATTCATAAGTTTGAACAAACTTAGAAAGAAGTATAGATAACGATTGTTTAGTCTGTTATTATTCAGGATAAAGTTCAAATCTTGAACCATGCGGTTTCTTTCTTCAGGAAGCGCGTCTTTTGCGTATTTGATTATTGTCATATTATATTTGATGGTAAGCACATCTACATTTTGTTAGAAACTTAATGTTAATATTATTTGTAACTAATTATTTTTTAAATTTTAGACCACGGTTTCACTCACGGTAGCGAGGAAAAATAGGGACCCTCCTCATGTTACTGCGAAGAACCAAAAATATATGGATAAGATAAATTTGGAAAACATGTAATGAGACATACATTTTATGTCTGAGATCCTAATGGGATAAATTTGGTTAATGATTTAAAAAACATATATTATATGCTGTTAAAGATTATCTTGTTCAAATTAAATTTGACACCCACTATTAAAAAAATTACATAAATTTGCAAGTATACTCATGCCACGTTACATTATATCACTGAGCATACGCATGTACAGCAGATTACACATAGGTGTTTGCACACTTTTGGAATTATGCATAGGCTTGTATACCAGTCGTAGCCTGATTGCACAATTTATAATAAATTTAACCAGTAACATATTACTTTTTTACTTATATATAATATAAACATGGAATATTAAATGCTCTTTCACAGGTTCCGTACTGCATTGTCAACTCTCTAGCTGCTTTTGATACTGTTAGAATGACGAAAATGTTCATTTTAAACATGATCGGAGCACACGAGAATAGGTCAGCAAGCATTCGGCTGTATTTGTCTAATTCTTTAATGGGAGCAAATATTTTGCTACGAGTAGGATATTTTGTATCACTTCAAATTCACCCTGGAAAGTATCTTAAAGCAGTACGAACTATTAGTGTTTCCTCCTACAGTCGAAACTTGTATAAAATAAAGGTATAAAATGCAATTCTTGTTCCTCTATGCTTATCAACTAATGCAGGAATGATTGCCTACTAATTTGTTTTTAAATATTGTTTTGCAGGTATGCTTAGTGTCGTCTTTGGTATGCGGTTCCAGCTTTTCCATCGTCATGATCAAAACCTGCATAGGACTTTCACGTGGAATTCAAGAATACATTGCGGACAATGCTAATGAAGTATTGTTTGCGTTCTGCTTTGGGAGCTCATGTGAGCTAACAAATCTGGATGATTTTACTCCAACAACAGTCACACTCGGCTTGATTGGCTGGGTTACAAAGTTAGCTGGCACTTTAGTCACGCAAACAGCTCGAGACGGTATATTTTTCTCGGCCTTGACATTGGGAAAATGTGCCAACTCATTCAGGTTCAGAGGAAGGTTAAAGGATTCGTCCGTAGCAAATTCTCAACGAGTTGGGACAGATATCAATGACGATTACAAATGGATCAAGAAAATTTCAAAGCACCTCAACTCTGCTTTCAATATTGTATTCCGATTCTACTTGCTCTCAAACATTTTTATGTTTGCCGTATTCATAGATGAGTGGTTTAACCCCAGTCTTGGGAAGATTGCCAAGGGTCTCAAGTTAACACATATTGTTTTTGCTTGTATAACATTCTATTATGCAAATCAAACTGCTAAAACCGTAAGTAGGAAGTAAAATAACTACTGAATAATAATTAAGCATATTTATGAAACAAAAAATCTCATTCTTACCAACAGGGAGACCGATTCAGGGAGTGGATGAAAAAGGAGAAAAATCGTGACATGTTAGGAATGACGGAATTAAATGTTCTGACGGAAAATTCATCGTCATCGATTGGCTTTGGTCGTGAAGCTTTATTTATTTATGATTCAACCCTGATTGGGGTAAAAAAAAGTTTTCAAACGTTAAAGAACTCTCATAATGGAGATTCTCACAAAAGCACGAAACTAATTGATATATGTGTCAGGCTCAGGAATTTCCATCCAAGTCGACAGTCGGCTGTCCATGTATTTTTTTGACAAAAAATTTAACGTGGACAGCACAGCAGAAGGAGGAGTTTGGATTTACAAGGGAATCATCCGAAATGAAAATACGTTTTTGAAATTCTAAAAAAATTAAAATCCTGAAACTCATGCAATAAACATAAAACACATTGCTAAACAATGTATGCAACTTTAAAAATCGAAATTTTGAGTCACTGATTAATAATCAGTGACGATTTCAAAAAATCAAAAATTCTCAGAATTTGGCGAAACTCATACTATAAGCATAAAACACATTGCTGAACAATGTATGCTACTTTAAAAATCGAAATTTTGAGTCACTGATTATTAACCAGTGTCGATTTCGAAAAATAAAAATTCTCAGAATGTGGTGAAACTCAGACTATAGGCACAAAACAAGCTGATGAACAATGTATGCTACTTTAAAAATCGAAATTTTGAGTCACTGATTAATAATCAGTGACGATTTCAAAAAATCAAAAATTCTCAGAATTTGGCGAAACTCATACTATAAGCATAAAACACATTGCTGAACAATGTATGCTACTTTAAAAATCGAAATTTTGAGTCACTGATTATTAACCAGTGTCGATTTCGAAAAATAAAAATTCTCAGAATGTGGTGAAACTCAGACTATAGGCACAAAACAAGCTGATGAACA
Source organism: Orchesella flavescens (assembly GCA_964034955.1). Classification (NCBI taxonomy): domain Eukaryota; kingdom Metazoa; phylum Arthropoda; class Collembola; order Entomobryomorpha; family Orchesellidae; genus Orchesella; species Orchesella flavescens. The sequence continues at coordinate 21,577,631 of OZ035958.1, read as the reverse complement.
ATGTATGCTACTTTAAAATCGAAATTTTGAATCACTGATTAATAATCAGTGACGATTTCGAAAAATCAAAAATTCTAAGAATGTTAATAATCAGTGACTCAAAATTTCGATTTTTAAAGTAGCATACATTGTTCAGCAGTGTGTTTTATGCCTATAGTTTGAGTTTCACCACATTCTGAGAATTTTTGATTTTTCGAAATCGACGCTGGTTAATAATCAGTGACTCAAAATTTCGATTTTTAAAGTAGCATACATTGTTCAGCAATGTGTTTTATGCTTATTGTATGAGTTTCAGGATTTTATTTTTTTTAGAATTTTAAAAACGTATTTTCATTTTGGATGATTCCCTTGTAAATCCAAACTCCTCCTTCTGCTGTGCTGTCCACGTTAAATTTTTTGTCAAAAAAATACATGGACAGCCGACTGTCGACTTGGATGGAAATTCCTGAGCCTGACACATATATTCATGTTTTTAGTTTGCAAGTGTGGTAGCGGCATACTTCTTTGGAATTGTGGAGACTCGGCCACAATACGACTTGCACAATGGAATGGAAAATGATTACACTTGCGCTAATAGTTCAGGACTAATTTAATCAAACTTCAACTGAATAACTAGATGTTCTGGGATTTACAGGATACCATTCTTATTCAGTTTCTGTTAGACTAGTTGGAGGTTCCCTGATTATAAAACAGCATGCACCATTTCATTCAAACATTTATTACAACACGATGTAATATTTATCTTATAATGTTTATTTTAAGCGAATATGTTAGGGAAAATGTGATAAGATGGAAATATTATTCAAAATCAATGTTTAAGCAATAGCTCAATAAAGTAAAGTGTTAATTGTGGTATAGCTTTTGCTTTGGAGTTGATACTGCAAGGCATAAACTGCTGTAACTATATATATAATTTGTGTACTTTGGTGATGAAACTGAAAGACGTAGACTGCTGTATATATTCCTTTTATAGCCTGTATTCCAATGTTGAATGCAACAGGCACCAAAAGTTCATGAAAAGAAAAGCTAATAGAGCACCACACCATAGCTGGGCAGGCCACCGGCCACCGACCTATTTGCTAGCCACCTGGCTACCGGCCACCGGCTAAATGTGTGGACACCAGGCCACCTGGCCACCGGCCACCGACTCAATGTGTGGACACCAGGCCACCTGGCCACCGACTCAATGTGTGGACACCAGGCCACCGGCCACCGACTCAATGTGTGGACACCAGGCCACCTGGCCACCGGCCACCGACTCAATGTGTGGACACCAGGCTACCGGCCACCAGGCCACCGACTCAATGTGTGGACACCAGGCTACCGGCTACATGTGTGGCTACCGGCCACCGGTTCAATGTGTGGCCACCAATAAAGTACATTCAAAGGTTGGACCGGGTCGGGTCACAGCAACAATGGCAATTTAAAAATTTTTGTGCATATGCCAGAGATGAATATAATACTTGTAGAAAAGTAAGAATACTGGGCGATGAATATGAATACTGTCATTCTGTGTGATGTATAGGAATACTGGGAAGCTGCATAAAATACTATACTACAATACAGAAACAATTGAGCATATCTTAACCTCTAAATACTGAGATTCAGTCAGTATTTGGGGGAAATCTTTGATCTGGACAGACAGACGGACAAATTTACCAAGCTACGTAATAAGAACTGACTATTACTACTCGTGGATGACGTTTGAAAAATGTTTTTAATGCAAAATGTTTCATTTACGAATCATTAATAATAAATCAGATAATAGTGTCCAGAATTGTGACAGTACATATTACTCCTTTAATGACCACACGTTTTATAAGTTACACCGCTTTTCGCTAAGAGTTCATTTATAGGACTATTTAATACTACGATTAACAATGAGAAAAAGACAATAAAAGGCAACACGACTTAATCAGTTACTGCTGAATCATACCTTTACGCAAATACTCCTTGTGGCAAAGTAGCTTTTCTGTTGTTTCGATAGTGATACTTGCCCTTCTAGCACGCATAATTGAGCCAGCGACAGAGAATAGCCGTTCCACACACGCTGAGGAGGATGGCATAGCAAGATACTTTTTCGCTAATTTCGAGAGAATTGGATAGCGCTCCTCATTCAACCCCCAAAATCGCAATGGGCTTTGAGTGACAATTTCCGAGCCTAAGTAGCGATCCACCTCTTCCATGATGTTATCAGAAGACGACTTCGATGCCTTAAATTGATGAACACGATCGAATACACTTTTTTTCCTATCTAGCTTCTTTTTCTCTTTCACATTTTCACCCTGTGATGCTCTGATTTGTTGACCACAACTTTGACTGTCTCTTTCAGTTGTCGTCAGGGGTGTCTTGGTAGAATGAATAGTTATCAAATCATCTGAAATTCTGTCCGCTTCCAACTTGAATCTGCATTTTAGTAACTCTACTACAGTTTCCTTCTGAGGAATACCATTGCGAAACTCCAAGCCATTTGCAAACCCGTCTAGAATTTGTTAAGATCCTTAAATTATAAATTATGAAAAAAACGTGCCTCAAAACAGTCCACTACAACTCAACCAAACCAACCTTCAAAAGGAACTGTCTTGACTCTAGGGTCCAAAAGCGCAGCTAGAATGAAATACTCGTCATTCAAAACGTCAATGGTTACGATTTTAATTTGCTTATTATCTGCATTAAAAGCTTTCTGCCCAGCGTCCCTATTTGTTCCAAATCTTTGTATTATGGAAGTCTTCAGTTCATGCTTAAATTTGACCATCGCCGACATGGCATCATTACTGTCAATTATTTCCACTTCTTGTAAATCTGAAATATTTTTTATTTAACTTCAAAAATTGCACCCAAAAAATTAAAGATATTAATTGTGAAAGCTCTAGTATACGAAGAAAGTATAAACTGAACCTTTAAGGGCGTCAACTAGACTTAGAATGACTAATGATGATGTGACACTGTCACCCTGCCAAACATCCGTTAGCTCAGCAAAAGGCTTTAAGAGAGTACACAATAGTCTCATAATAACCATTTCTTCTTCTGAAAGCAAACAAGGGACATTCTTGGTCACTTTTTTCGCATCACGCATGACTTTGTTAACGCAGGTTGCAACTGTTTCCTAAAGAACACGATAACAAAAACCATTAATATTGTGACAATTTAAGACGCAGTAAATACAAGTAGTTTTTTCTTAAAAAATACTCACAGGTTCATCCCCATCAACCTCATGGTCATTATCAACAGTTCTACAAAGTCGTTTGAGACAGTGATAGAAAGAATTCCACCGCGTGTCAATGGGTTTAATGAGTCCAATTTTAGTTAGTTCGCGCAGAGCAGTGTAGTATTTGTCCGATTTATGGTACCAGCTTACAATTGAGTTTACTTTTTTAATCAAGACCGCAATATCTTCTGTTTTCAAGGCATCTTTAACAGCCAATTGCAATAGATGTGCCAGGCAAGAATTTCGTCGAATCTGGTACCTCTCACCAGTACTCCAATGTCCAATAACAGCATCAATGGCTGCTTCAATATCTTCGTTAGATATCACGTCTGATTCAATCTCTAGTTTCCTTATTTCGTTGACATTTTCCGTGGCTTCATCACAAAAGGACAGCTGAGTTACACTGATTTCATTTTCCAAACAGTCAGTGGGGCTTTCTGCTGTTGCTCCTGCCGTAGAAAAGTCATATTTTGGGACATTGCAGTCCTTAAACGCAGCGAGTACGGCTGAGGCATTATCTGCCGTTACGGTCGAGAACTGCACAATTGCGATGAAACATAAATATAAATCTCTTTTCGAATACAAGATAAGCCTGTCCATCGTATACATTTTAGACTTACTTCCATCATGGACAAATTGAAGTTCTCCAGTAGTAGGTCCTGCAATTTTTTCCTAATGCTGTTTAAATCCAAGAACGTACTGGTTGATCCGCCAATCTTTTATAAAGCGGACTTGAATTCCAATTACCGCATAGTTCTGACGGGATGACCAGATGTCAAGCAGGAGATGAGCGTTTCCTGGTTGTATATCTGACATCGTTTTCTTAAGATGGGTTTGGATCTAAGTGTGAAATATAATATCGTATAATATTGTTCAACCTCACAAACTAAAATTACTTTCTTTGGCTTGCATAAAATGATAAAATAAAGTCAGACAAGTTCCCCACTTCAATCGATTTTGCATCAAGAAGACGGGAAACAGTTCTTCGGGAAGGTGAGGTAAGCCTTGCATCTGCAAACAGCATCAACCGTCTGAAGCCTTCACCCTCCGAAGAAGAGAGTGGAACAGTGTCAAGAGCAACATAATCAAGTATTGCTTTAACAAATTCCTTTTGTCGTATGCTGTCATCACTATACTTCTTCACTGATGAACCATTGGTAGTGGAGTTTCTTAATCCAATAACGGAAGTAGCGATCGTTTCCTTTTGAGCTTCGAGATCCTGCTTGTAGTAGCCACTTTTTTTATTTGAGTCATAAACATCTTCGTTATGTGCACCTGGATGAACTCGCTAAAATCAAAAACCAATAATGGAATGGTTAAGTAACCATAACACCAAACTTCAAGCTTTATTTAAAACTATTGAATCATGAAATTGTTACCTGCAAATGTCTTGCAAATGGGAATGCTCCATTTCCAGTTATAAGCACATCCGGGTTCGCAGAACTTCCGTTTGATTTTCTCTTTTTAGCTACCTCTGATGACTGTAAATTGGATTTCTGATTGACTTTGCACAAAGAACACCGAAGCGTGAAGAAGATTCGTGAACGTAATTTATTTTTCTCCTTTATGACCCGTGTCTGTTCGTCGACGAATTCGAAGTGCTCCATTAACTTCTTTATCCATTCCGGATGGTCACTGATTACTCCTTGGGGTGGTTTTAACTTCACAAAGTTCTGTTGAACACTTGCATTGGATTCCGGAGTCCCCAATTCTTCACTGCATGATGAATTCTCGGATCCACTCATTTTAACTCCTCAAAACGATACGAGATAACTGTATTAACTTAACTCGTATTCCTATAATCTGACTGAAATGTAGTGGTAGCTTTAATAAAATCCGAAAATAAAAGATGTTTAAATCTGACCAAAGGGAATAGGGAAGTAAGAATAGGTGAAGATACAATTTTATTTGTGCCTGTGTTTGTCCATCACATTTGCTTTCGTCTTGTAAAGGGATTTTGGACAGTCGGACTTGAGATTAAGCAACAAAAAAGTGGAAATGAAGATTGATGAAGATAAATGGGAGTAAAGAAAATTATATGAACTGATGATTCACAATATGATAGTTCACATTAAAATGATGTATTAGTCAAACGGTTAGCCAAGGATGCAGTTTGCATACACGTATAGTCAACAGTCACATTACAAGAGGTTTGCATTTGATCAATATCAGTATAAAGCATACTTGAGGAACATTTTTTGCATCCTTGGTTCTAAAATGATGAAAATGCCGTGCATGATTGTGAAATAAGTATTATTTATAATTTGTAAATTCGAATATTTACTTACAAAAACATGACAATAAAGTTTTAAAGATAAATATATTTGAACCATGTCAATCAGCGTTCACGGGGCGAATTCGCAATCTCACTAGGGATGCTTAAAGCGAGCACATAAATTTTAAATGCTTTACAGACGTAATAAAATACATGTGATCGCATACATACTCATTAATTTCATCCTTGGTCATATATTTAAATCCAATTTTCTTTGTGATTGTCACAATTAAACTAAATGTCATTCGTGATTATAGCAACTAAATTAAATTTAACTCGTGATTATAGCAATTAAATAAAATTTCACTCGTGATTATAGCAATTAGATTAAATTTCATTCGTGATTATAGCAATTAAATAAAATTTCCCCGTAATTATCACAATTAAATTATAAACATATTGTATCACTGTGCTCTTGCTATATTGTATTTCCAGTTCTCCGGAAAAAATTAAGTTCTCCGGTGCCAGTCTTCGATGCTTGCACTTTGGCTTGGCCACAGAGTCATGAATAGGTCACCGGCTTCAGGTATGGCCACCGACTCTATGTGTGGCCACCAGGCCACCTGGCCACCGGCCACCGACTCAATGTGTGGACACCAGGCCACCTGGCCACCGGCCACCGACTCAATGTGTGGACACCAGGCCACCTGGCCACCGGCCACCGACTCAATGTGTGGACACCTGGCCACCGGCCACCGACTCAATGTGTGGACACCAGGCCACCTGGCCACCGGCCACCGACTCAATGTGTGGACACCAGGCCACCTGGCCATCGGCCACCGACTCAATGTGTGGACACCAGGCTACCGGCCACCAGGCCACCGGTGGCCGGTGCACCAAATTTGGGCCACCGAGGTCGGTGGCCAGCCCAGCTATGCACCACACCCATCTACGCTGTTAAAAGACCTTGCGTACGATTAGTGTGCATTTTACATTGTCATCCCAGGATAAATCATGCATATACTATAACCACTGACTACTGGAATTTTCATCAAAGCATTCCATCAAAACGAGTAAACATTTTGTTTTGCTGCTCTTTCCAGCTTAAGGCTGCTACGGACCTATGCGTTTCCACGCAAATTCTGCTAAATAAAAAATTTCATCAACTTTTCCACGATCTCAATACGCACTTCACCAAGGTTTGGGAAATGTTTCACGATAAAAATTTCGCTTAGCGAAATTTTGATTTTTTCACAATGTCTGTGCGTGAAATGAGAATCAATTATTTCACTGAGTGAACGTGAAATGCCAAAGGATAATCAATATTGAGCACTCATTATGTAGCACGATTGACGATTATTATTCTTTTCCATTTATATATGTATGCGACTATGTTCAAGGTCATAATCTCTAAAATAACACACACAAATCACCATCATACTTTTCCTATAACCTTTTCATACACTTTTTCATTGTGGCAAAGGGAGTGTACGCGTTTCTGGTCTTTCCAGCTTAGCATGAAACGACTTGCCAATAATCCCACGTTTGCTCAACTCAACTTGAGACTACTTCTCTTTCGCTACACAAACACTGCTATGAAGCAATGTGTAAAATAAGCAAGCACAGCACAACTAGAAGCCAGTATGATTTTGCTTGAAGATGAAGAGAAGAGATAAACAGGTTTGCTTTTCAGAAGGATTTGTGAAGTGCAAGTTAAAAGTTGGCATGATGCCAAATGTCAAAAGTAAAATTCATTGGTTGAAAAGTTATCATTCCAAGAAGTCATTGTGGAATGCTTATTCGGCTTTTTGGTATCACATTTCTCTCGATTACTTTAACACGGCGTCACGATTCGTAATTACTTATGAATAGATTATGGTTTAACAACTTGTAAATTAGTTAGTTTACTTGTTACAGATTCTATGTACCTAATAAGTTAATACATTGTTCTTTTTTTGGACTCATTTTACAACCGTAAGTCCTCGTGAGATGGTCATAACTGATAATGAAAGTGTGATGTATATTACTTTTTTAAGAATTTTACATTACTATTCCCATTCAATTACTACAAGACAAATTGTTTTTATCCGTATTGTACCCCTTGAAATATAGTTAATGATACTTGATGTTGCAGTTGAACGTGATAGTAGCCAAAATAAATGTATGTGATTGGCTCACATTATTTTGCATTTCTTCCTGTTAATGATTTTTGTTCGTAAACTGATTTCAATAGTCAATCCAAAATGCCTCATGCATTTACATTTGTGATTTTCTCCTTTACTATTAAAATCAAAATAACAATAATATTACATAACATATTGTGACGAAAGCTTGTGACGCTGATGCATCACAATCAGGAGCATGGTATCTGTTTTGAGCTGAGGATATCCCTAAAAAATGTGTCACAAGTCACACTATTCTCGATATCAGTTACCAAGATTCAATATGAACTTTTTGTAAAAATGTAGATAAAGAAAAGGTTCACCAGCTTTCATACCCTTTTCAGCTCAATCCATCGAAAGTTCATCAATGCTTAAAGAATTTTTTAAGTCCCACTCCCTTTTTTGGAAGATTTTGTCAGTTCGGAACGAACAGTGAAGACTCTTTAGAAGTTAAGATTCCCTGGGTTGACGAGTATGTCAGCCAAATAACTTATATAGATCTAGCTGATGATGATTGATAAGATTTCGCCATATCATCCATCTGTTTTACTAACTAAGAATAATACACATAAGTATCAGTGCCAGTGAACTGACAAGGACAATATTATGTATACGGACCGACTTCCTTCCTAGTAGATCCGAACTATTGAACTATTTCACTTTCTACTTGTATGACCTAACCTCGCTACGGTCTACACACAAGTTCAAATGCACTATTCTGGTCTAGCTCAAATGCACTTCTCTGTCTACTTTCCTACTAAACTCCGCTTGTCGCTATTCTACTTATCGAGACGCTTATCAATACAATTATAGGCTCACGATAACAATTAAAAACAGTTTATTTACTTCAACAGATAAGCAAACAATTGACAATTTAGAATATAGAGCAAATAGATAGATACTAAAAACGTTTAAGTGCACTTTTCAATCAATAATTTACAGTAAGAATCAAAGACAATAATTTCTAGAACAATCAGACAACTACGAGACTACTATCAAAACTACGAGGCAACTGTCGATCACAGCAGAGTTCAGCAGGTATATCAACTCGAGAGTGCGTCCAGCATCCAGTAAACGCAGATATCAGCATAACAACTTGTTGGTACGGCGACGGTAAGAAGTTACGTACATGGTGCGGCGGTCGGGTAACTTGACGTGTTGCTCCCATGCATAAGGTTTGATAAGGCTGAACTTCAAGTTGGATTTGTTTAGAAATTGTGATAAGTTCACAGGACACGTAAAGTACGATTCTGCATCGAATGAGCCAATAAAATATTTTCTAAACCTTCACAGTAAGAATTTATCCATGAAACGGATACGGGATTTAGGTCTAATTTAACATATACGGAAAACTAATGTGTTTAATATCTATCAGACACTCCACACAGGAACATTCCGCTCCCAGTGATAGAATCGGATCTATCACTCCAACGGTTTATCCACTTCTATCCGATGCAGCTTCACGACTGGTCGACGAAGAACTCCGTTCGCTGTCTTGACATCTACAACTCGAACTTGGCCATCATTTCCTGGAAATGTTGCAACCACAAGTCCTTTCAGCCAATTATTCCGGGGTAGATTTGAATCAGCTACAAACACCAAATCTCCAATTTTCATATCCGCTGTTCTGCTATGCCACTTCCAGCGTTTCCAAAAATGATCTGCCACACATTCTGCAATTCTACATTTTTTCCTGAGGGATAGATCCTCATCCGAAAAAGTTCCAGGCGGCTGCATAACATTAGTAGTTCCCCTGAGGAAGCAATTGGGAGTCAGCACTTCAAGATCATTCTCGTCTGATAGGCGCTGGGTCTTCATCACAGCGGTCAAGGATACTTTCACACATCTTATCAATCGTTCCCTGGCTCCTCCCATGTGAGGCATCATCAGTGACAATTTCAGCTTTCGTTCGGCTCCTTTATCATCAGTTCCGTTATCGCTCCACACTTCTAATGTTTCATCAGGTCTATCGCTAACATATCTTTCCTGGGTCCAATCATCCTCAGGTAATATCAAAAAGGTAGGTCCCACAAAACAGCGTGAGTCAAGCCCAAATTCCAAAGATATTACGTAACGAATTCCTTCATTATCAACATTTTCCTTCATGGGCACCCATTTCCACATACTTGCATCCGTATGCTCACGAATGTCGCCAATCCTATGACTGACATATGGCTTGACACTTCTTGGGTCCTTTACACGTATCCAACACAAGGCTGCCTTCGAGTCAGTCCACATGTGCATCGATCCGTCCTTGATCTCAGTGAAAACGCGCTGTAGATCTACACCCCTCCCGTCAGACAACACTTTCATCCACTTCCTATTAACTGACACTGGAATCTCTTCATCCCATCCAGGTCCAAGCCTCCAAATTTTCAACTTCCGTATTTCTCTCATCGTAGGTGTCTTGTCTCCACCATCAATCATATCCTCTTCGTTTCTAATTCTCATCTTGAAATGGATGGTGTCTTCTTTCGGGTTCCAATATAGTCCCAACACACATTTCAACTTGTCTTCGCTGCTAAGTTCCAATTCCATCTGCTGCTGGACTTCTTCCGGTGCCACAGTTTCTGACGAGCATAACCAATTCCGGATTTCAAATCCACCTCTCTGGTGGATGTCCTTCAAAGCAGCTATCTTAGCACAAGCATCATCATCCGTAGATTCTGTTCTAGGAGGTCGACTCCTATCCATCCCCCTCCACAAGAAACGTAGCGAAGGCAAGTCTTCTTTTTTCTCTGCGTCACCCAATGCGTCAGGTCGAAATGGTTTCTTCACAATCTCATCTAGTCCATCATCTGGAGATTTCTGGAATGCTGCATACGACACATGTCCGGTTTCCCTGTCCTCAGACTTCATCGTTTTCCCATGAACCACCCATCCTAGTTTAGTGAGTGTGGCCATTGGAGCATTCTCTCGTCCTTCCACAACTTTTCTTGGCACGGTAAGGTGGATGTTATCCTGACCAAGCAGTATCTTTGGCCGATCTGGCCCAATGTTAACAATCGGTACTTTCATCAGGTGACTCCAGGCTTTCCGCATCTTGTATGATTCCAATGGCTGAGCCGGCAGATATAGATTCTTCACAGTTCGCACGTTTGTTATCAAATACTTCTCATCATAACTGTAAACACCAGCTATCTTCATGGACACACTCATTGAGTCCAAGTCAGCGTTGCTATTGCCATTTATCCAAGAAAGATTCAGTGGTTTCTTCTTCCCCTGCAATCCTAAACGAGCAGCAAGATCTCCTTCTATCATCGAGACTGATGAGCCCTCATCCAAAAATGCATTCACTACAAGTGACCCACTTGGTCCTGAAAGCTTGACTGGAAGGACTCGCATCAACACATCATCGTAGGGATATCTCTGAACATTTCCAGAAAATCCTGCTGGTGGGTCTTGGGGAAGTCTTGAATTGTCGTCTCTTTCCTTAGTTTCGTAATGCAGGATTGGATGATGGAACCGGTCGCATCCATCCTTTCCACATTCTTTCTTTAGAGGGCAGGTTGTGCTTCTATGACTAAACTTCAGACAAACGAAACAAAGTCTGCTTGCTTTGACCAAATTCCATCGATCCTGGACGCTCATACCCTTGAATTTTTCACACGCACCAAGCTCGTGTTTCGTCTTACATCCACAAATGCATTGCACTTTTTCTTCATTGGCAACGTAGGAGATGTCCGCTTTCTTCTTGCTGCTATGAGAGCTTGAGTCGGTGACAGCAACGGTCGTCGGGACACTTGAAACAATAGTCAGCTTTGTCGGAACGGCTGCGATAACTGCTGCGACTTCTGCTTCTTCGTCCAAGAACTTCGCCAGGTCCTTGAGAGTCACGTTTTCCTCTCCCTGTCTCACAACGACTCTTCCCCAATTCATACGAGTGTGTGGTGGTAGCTTCAGCACCAACTCCTCCATCAATTGCGGATTACACAGGTACTGAGCTTGTTTGAGACTTTCAGCTGAAGCACATAGGTTCTTCACAATCAGGGAAAAATCCATCAAAGTTTCAGGGTTGTCTTCGGATGGAGCCACTGCTTGCCTTGCCTTTTCCACCAGAGACTTGATAATTACTTGGGGTCTTCCAAACCGTTTCTTCAGGGTTTCCACTATTTCGCTGAAAGAACAGGATGAGACCAGCATTGCTTGCACTGCTTCTTTAGCCTTTCCTCTCAAGCATTTCTGCAAACGGGCAATGTTTTCATCTTCCGAAAATCCACACATCTTAGAAGTTCGGGTTAAGGTTGCGTAGAAGAATTGCCATTCTTCGGGTTCACCAGAAAATGTTGGCACCTCCTTTCCAGTTGACTGGCGAGCAAGAAATTGCTTCATATCCGGAGATGCTGTCTGTGCTACCTGAGCAACTGGAATGCTGGAGTTCTGAAAAGAGGTTGTCGGGACATGAGGCAATGCATCCAAAGGCGATGAATCCACATTGGTCTCTTGAACCCACTTTTCGACAGCTACGCTTGGGGGTCTCGTGTATTCCGGGGGCAATAGAGGGTTGACACTTGGTTCTTTCTTCCGAATGTAGGCTTCAAAGTGCTCATCATCAGAATTCCCCAAACATTCCTCCTCTTCAACTCTATGCTGTTTCAACGCTATTTCCTGTTCTTTCATGACATCTAGCATTTCCAATCGCAGCTTCGCTTGCTCCATCTCTATTTCTTTCCTCTGAATCTCGTTGATCCGTTTTTGGAAGGTTGCCTGAGTCTCATCTTGTTTCAATTCCCGACGAAGTTGACTTGATCTGGAACTCCGTACTGATGATGCATAGGAACCAGTTCGTCCAACACTGCGTCGAGACTCAACATCAAATTCTCGTCTGTTGTCATGAGGAATATCATCATTTCCAAATGCTTGACGTCCGCCCCTAAACGTGCTCTCGGCTAGGATCTCGTCCCCTGGAACATCGCATTCGACAGGGCGTCTTGTCATCGTCACTGATCCACTTCTTGAACTGGCCATCGTGCTGGTACTGTCTTCGCTCCAACGTTCACCACTAGGCGAGCTCTCGGCTGGGACCACATCCCCTGGAACACCGCTTTCTACATGGCCGGAACGTCTTCGCTGGACAGCAGGCAGCTCCAATTCAGCACCAGTGCGTCGGGTCATGTCTCGTGTAATCATTGGCATGATGAAAGGTGATAGTAAAACAGCAAATATAACGATGATAACAGGACTGGATTTCACAGGACTGTTCGCTTAGTTCGAAGGACCACAATGTTCAGACCGACTTCCTTCCTAGTAGATCCGAACTATTGAACTATTTCACTTTCTACTTGCACGACCTAACCTCGCTACGGTCTACGTACAAGTTCAAATGCACTACTCTGTCTACTTTCCTACTAAACTCCACTTGTCGCTATTCTACTTTTCGAGACGCTTATCAATACAATGAATAGGCTCACGATAACAATTAAGAACAGTTTATTTACTTCAACAGATAAGCAAACAATTGACAATTTAGAATATAGAGCAAATAGATAGATACTAAAAACGTTTAAGTGCACTTTTCAATCAATAATTTACAGTAAGAATCAAAGACAATAATTTCTAGAACAATCAGACAACTACGAGACTACTATCAAAACTACGAGGCAACTGTCGATCACAGCAGAGTTCAGCAGGTATATCAACTCGAGAGTGCGTCCAGCATCCAGTAAACGCAGATATCAGCATAACAACTTGTTGGTACGGCGACGGTAAGAAGTTACGTACATGGTGCGGCGGTCGGGTAACTTGACGTGTTGCTCCCATGCATAAGGTTTGATAAGGCTGAACTTCAAGTTGGATTTGTTTAGAAATTGTGATAAGTTCACAGGACACGTAAAGTACGATTCTGCATCGAATGAGCCAATAAAATATTTTCTAAACCTTCACAGTAAGAATTTATCCATGAAACGGATACGGGATTTAGGTCTAATTTAACATATACGGAAAACTAATGTGTTTAATATCTATCAGACACTCCACACAGGAACATTATGTATATATTTATGTAAAAAACGAGATCTTTTAAGGTGAAAGTGTGGGGCCAGGATTTTATTATCATTTTCACTGTTGAATCTCAGTTTTATAAATATGAAGGGGTAGATATAGAATCCAAAATGTTTATGGATCATCTTTGTTCTTTATAAATTTTTTAAACCAAGCTGAATAAAAATTTTGTTACACGTAAAACCATCACCATTTCCTCGTAGATGTATGTATGATGATGTAGACCATGGATATGTGTGTGTATTGCAACTTTTGCATATACTATATTACAAACGATGCCAAAATTCATTACCACTATCTTCAGTATCAGGTTGTGGTTGTTGGTTTGGACAGAAAAAAACTCGTGTGGTCTGAAATACATTGAGAGTGTAGTTTTAGGTTGCGAATGGTTCGCTATGTCAATCTACCCCTGTAAAACATTGAAAGAAACTCATGGTCCAAATTATGTGGTTAGGATATAAATATGTGAGTTTTTCGATTGACTTAATATTGATTTTATTTTTTGCAAACTCTTATTTTTGCAGAAAATATTCCCCATGAGATGGTCCATGAACGTGTGCAAAATCCAAGATGCACATTTCTTTGTGCAGGAACCTTCCATCAATATCTCCATCCGATTACTACAAAAAAGTCAGTTTGGCACCAATAATGATTCATGGGAAGGGGATAATGACAGTTTGGTGATTGAAGTTTGTCAAGCATAAGTCTCAGTTAGGATCAAGGTTTAAACAATTTTGAAAGAAAAAATAGGATGCTGAAGCACGTGGTGCTACTACTGTAACGCAAGCTTGTATTTTAATTTTATGCACTTGCCATACGACATGAATGTATTAAATGCATTCTACTTTTAAACATTTAAACATGAACGAATTATCCTACGCATTGCTATTTAGACAAACTATATTTCTGGGGACATTGTGTACTATACAACTTGAAAATTCATAATATATATGTACTTATTTTTTTTAATTTGACTAAAGCAAAACTAAAATAATTTTTACCTTTCAAATGCAAAAAAATACAAAGTGATCCTACGTTTTCTTCTGTTTCATGCATTTAAGTGGGTATTATGTCTAATCAAGTTCATTACTTGTAAAAACAAAAAATCACGTTACAGTAAAGGCTGCTCATAGACAAAGGTATTATGATAGCATATAAATTTGTTAATGAAGGTATCTAAATGCCTTAAAAGCTTTTGAGATCACATTTCCATAGATTACTTTGACATAGCGTGTTAGTATCAGAAGGTTTCTTTGTGCCTTTGTTCTGTGCATGCATGGAGTTTTAAAGTCAAGGGACCCTTTTGCTTTTACAATTGGAAGTAGTGTGAAAGACTCTCCCATCCTGCCAGACAAACTGAATTTAAGTGATTAGCTTATTTTGTTAAGAAACAAAATTATTACAAATGATTCACATGTATGCACAAATATAACGTGTGTTCCGTTTTATGCCATACACTGCTTTCTATGAACTAAATACTAAACGATACTTTATCATATATTTATTATTCATGCGAATATTTTACGGGCAAATGCTTAAGATGGAAACAAATACGCAAAACCAATGTCAAAGCAACAGTTCAATAAAGTGAAGCGTGGGTGCAGTACTTTTTTCTTTGGGGTTGGTTGAATGGCAAATGCTGCAGTAAGCATACTCTATATATATATAGCCTCTATTCTACGTAAAGTAATGCGACAAGCACCAAAAGTTCGTGAAATGAAAACCAAAGTGAATGAATGGAGCTACACTTCTGTGATGTTGATACAACTTGCTTAGTAGTAAGGCTTCTCTTTTACGTGTTTGTGGACGCGGCTTTTATGAATTATATTTTAGGTTAAGAATTATGAACAAGTTTATTCCTGTTTTTGTATTTCGTCATTGTACATTGCGTATGAATTGGAATGGAATGTACATATGCTAAGGATTTTCGTTATTTTAGTTTAGTTCAGTCTTAGTGCCTTGAGCGCACTTTAGCTAGTAGATTGATGGGGGTTGACGTACCTCAATGTACAACTCTAGCTTTTATCTAATTAATTAATTGTTATCATTAGTTGGGAAGGAAGTTATAATAAATAAGTCGTCAGACGGATTGTAATTTTCAGTGTTTCCGGCGTTGATTTTAGTTAATTAGTCATTTTGGTTCGTGAGAACCTGGTCCTTCGATTAATATTTTGTGCCAACACAGGCCGCTTATTCTTCAGTGAAACTTGGCGGCCACAGTGTTTGTGCTACTTACACCAAACCCAAATTCTTGGTTTGAGTCTTGACTGGAACGACTTGTGCATTCTCACCCCAGAATACATCCTATATACTTTTACATTCATGCTCATTGTACTGCACCAAACAAAATAAGGACCTTGCTTTTATGCTCTATCCAGTTTTTTGGAACTTACTATGAAATGACCTGTAAATGTGACCAGCTATCTGTTGCATACAATAATCTCACTTGTGCTCAACTTGAAACTACTTCTACCACAATTTTATAATGCTGAAGGTAAGGGAATATATGCGAGCATAACCAGAAGACAATATAGTTTTGCCTGGAAGAGAAAAGAATATACGAATAGATTTGTTTTTCAACAGGATTGTTAATGGGAGCTGTAGTACCAAAACTCGGTTGCTTTTAGTACGCTTGCTGGTGTTGGGTATGAGAAAATGAACTTGCTTATAATGAAAATGTCTTGCTGTACCTTCTCAGTCTCTTTTCAACGAGAAGGGCTATTGAACAAAGCTACTTTGATGTTGTCTGTAAATGTTAAAAAGCCTACATACCACGGGAAAGTGTGGAAATAAATTTAAAGTCCTCATGAATGACATTATATTACGATCGAATGTAAAAGTTATATTCTTACAACTTCCATTGGAGTCTGATTATTTTCTCAACTCCTTCTTTTGTAAATCCACCTACCCATTCCTTGCAAAACATTTAGTTCATTAGATAGTAGTGGCAAACAAGTCGATACAAGTGGACTAGATCCCCAGGAAAGCAAATATATGTCTTATGTTTGATTATTTATATGATAGACACACGGAAAAATATCAAAATCACATCCCTCAGGAATTGACACGCGTCGCAATTCCATCATGAATAGAAAGTACAATATTTCATAAAGAATGGACGTAAACCAAACAGACGGGAAAGGTTCCAAGCAAAGTAGATTTGCTTACAACATAATATTTACATATATAGATGCTCGACGTGTTATGAATCACATTCAACTTTCATGGCTTTTAAATAGGAGTTTTTGAGCTGGGGCCATACATGCAGGTGGTTTTTATAAAGCAATATCCGTGAATGAATTGGGTCAAGCTAGATATTGGAATTTGGTTACATGAATCCTTTACACAAAATCTCAAAAAAAAAACTTTCACTAGGAATACATGAAAACATAACCAAACCCACAGAATAACAACTGCCACCCCTCTGTACTGCCCGGTGTTTGAGAAATCAATGAAGAAACCGGTCGAGTTATGCATGTACTAATGATGATAAAGATTCGCCCTTAAACATAAGAAGGCAGCAGTTACGATTGTATTAAAAATACTTGAAGCAATTTCTCATCTAAACTGTATCGAATGTGATTAGTCATCGTTTTGCCTTCAAGTGGTCGTCACCACTTTCTCACTTTGGAGTAAATTCTTAAAAATGGTTTGAAAAACCGAAATGTAGTTAATTATTAAAATTTTAAAAAGTAGATTGCCGTGATCAAAATGTCACGAAGAAGCTCAAGTTTAGTCACAGTTAGCCTTGATAACGAAAGCGCAAATGGCGAAATTGAACAACCATACAGTTCTACTACTGTCATAGAAATACGAAATTATGATGAGATAAATGTAGTCCACCAAGAGACAAGTAGTACCGAAAGAATTTTTCAAGTAGTTCTTGATCTTACACCACAGGACCTGAGCAAGGAACAAGCAACAGGTTATCAATTTTAAACATGTGGAGAAGTTCAAAATTGGTTTCAGAACTGCAAACAAAGTTTTTCATGCAATGAAAATTTCTTCCAATGTTGTTGGAATCAAGTTTCTGAGTATTTCAAGCGAAAGTACGAAAAGATCAATGGTATACTTGAGAAAAAATGCGACAAAAGTTATCTGGAAACATCCTTTTTGTATGCAAATGTTTGTGGCGTGTCTCCATTTCGTATTGGCAAGGATAAGCAGCAAGTGGTTTGGCTGAAAAAGGTTTGAAATATTTCAATTTTTATTCATTTGTATTGACACACCATATCATTTTTAGTTTAGTAGGAGATGCGTCACGCATGAGACCATTATATACCACTATTAATCGTGTTAATTCATCCCACCACTTCCTAATTACAATACGCGTCTTTGTCTTGACATGGATTAAATTGGAAGGAGAAGCTTGTAGTCGTTTTGGATATCTTTATGATTATAGCTTTTTTCTTTAATGGCGTCTTAAATATTGCAATAAATGTTGGTTTTCATGGCTTCTTCCTGCTTAATCACTTAGTTTATGACGCATCTACTCTAGGTAAAGAATCCGTGGTCTCGGCTTAATTTGAGGATTTAAGATTGCATACTGTTGTGGGCCTTCAAAGAAAATTCATAAGTTTGAACAAAATTAGAAAGAAGTATAGATAACGATTGTTTAGTCTGTTATTATTCAGGACAAAGTCCAAATCTTGAACCATGAGGTTTCTGTCTTCAGAAAGCGCATCTTTCGCGTATTTGCTTACTATCATATTATGCTTGTTGGTAAGTACATCTTTGTTTTGCTAGAAACATTTGGTTTAATATTTTTTGAATTTTTTATACCTAATTATTATTTAATTTTAGAACACGTTTTCACCAACGGTAGCAAGAAAAAATAGGGATCCCCCTCATGTTACTGCACAGAACGAAAAATTTATGAAAAAGATGAATTTGCAAACCATGTAGTGGGGCATTCTTTCTTCGATTGATGTCACAATCAACAATGGTGTTGATTACGATGATGATTCAAAAAATAAGTACACGCTGTTAAAGATTAACTAGTTCAAATAAAATTTGAGACACATTATTGAGAAATTCACACAGAGCTTTGCAAAAAATACACTTGACACACTGTTGTAAAAATGTTTACAATGTTGATAATTAAGAAAAATTCAGCTTGTGTGCATACTTTTAACTCCAACAAACATATTCAGCACATAACATAAATTTAATTGCACCCATGGCCATGGTATGTCACATACATATTGATTTTGTAACAATAGCGTTGTACGCGTGATTGTGCATTTTATATTACGATTAACCAGTATAAACTAAGAAAATAAAATGCTTTCACAGGTTCCCTACTACGTTGTGAACTCTCTAGCTGCCTTAAATACTGTTGGAATGACGAAAGTGTTTGTTTTTAGCATGATCGGAGCCCACGAGAACAGGTCAGCAAGCATTCGGCTGTATTTGTCCATTTCTCTAATTGGAGCAAATATTTTGCTGCGAGCAGGATACTTTGTATCCCTGCAAATTCATCCTGAAAAGTATCTTAAAGCAGTAAGAACTATTAGTGTTTCCTAAAACAGACAAAACTTGTATACAAGAAAGGTATAAAAAACAAAAGCCATTAAAACAAGCAAACAAAACCCAATTTACACAAACTAATGCGGAATGCAGGGATTGCCCACTAAAATTAATAGAATAAAAATATATTGTGTTGCAGATATTCTTAGTGTCATTGTTGGCATGCACTTCCAGCTTTTCCATCGTTATCATCAAAACATGCATGGGGTTTTCCGGTGGAATTCAAGCATACATTGTGGAAAATGCTAATGATCTATTGTTGGGATCTTGCATTGGGAGCACATGTGAGCTAATAAATCTGGATGATTTTACTCCAACAACAATAACGCTCGGCTTAATTGGCTGGGTTACAAAGTTAGCTGGCACTTTAGTCACGCAAACAGCTCGAGACGGTATATTTTTCTCGACCTTGACATTGGGAAAATGTGCCAACTCATTCAGGTTCAGAGGAAGGTTAAAGAATTCGTCCCTAGTTAATTCTCAACGAGTTGGGATAGATATAAATGACGATTACAAATGGATCAAGAAAATTTCAAAGCACGTCAACTCTGCGTTTAATATTGTATTTCGATTCTACTTGCTCTCAAACATCTTTATGTTTGCCGTATTCATAGATGAGTGGTTCGACCCGAGTCTTGGGAAGATTTTCAAAGCTGTCAAGTTTGCAAATATTGTATTTGTTTGCATAACGTTCTATTATGCAAATCAAACTGCTGAAACGGTAAGTACAACGTGATCTCTAATGAAAAAATGAGCATTTTAAATGACCAGAAAATTCGTTCTTACCAAACAGGGAGACCGATTCAGGGAGTGGATGAAGAAGGAGAAAAATCGTGACATGTTAGGAATGACGGAATTAAATGTTCTGACGGAAAATTCGTCGTCATCGATTGGCTTTGGTCGGGGAGCACTCTTTATTTATGATTCAACCCTGATTGGGGTAAATTAAGCCTTCAAACGTTTAAAGAACTCTCAAAATGGAAACGCTCAAAAAACTAATTGAAATATATTATTATTATTATTATTATTATTGTGTTTATTGCAGATTTTAGAGGTTTCACAAAAAGGTTACATAAAATCCATATGTTGGTACTAGCTACTTTTGAAAAATTTGAACGTTGAGGGGTGAAAAATGATTTAGTTAAACAGGTCATTAAATGTTTCATAAATTACAATATTCACACATAATAATCCAGACATTAATTCGAAAAGATAATATATTTGACAGAAACAAGTTCACTTCTTTCTCCAGCATTGAAACCATTATTGTGCGAAAAAACTCGATTTTTTTCACCATTTAATTCAGAAAGGCTCCTTGGGGTTCAGATTGAAGCTCTTGAGAAGGGGACTTTACAGGCAGATGGTGGTTACTATTATGGCAAACCGAAGTTGCACCATTTCCCCCGTCAGAACTAAAGGGTGTTCAACACTTTACTAGACCATCTACTTGCAAGACGGATTCGAGAAGAGAGACAAATCTGACCCCAAGTTGCAAAAACTTTAGATATTCTTGGTTTTTTTTAAAAGGAAAGGTGGTTAGTGCTGGTTCAGAAGCTTATGAAAGTAATTTTATGTATTAAATAGAATCTTCTTCCACGACTTGGATATTGATGATTGTGTGAACACTTTAGAATTAACTATAGAACTTATTATGCTGTTATCACTGTTGGCCAGGCGGTTAAGCATTGAAAAGGCTGCTACTCTCAGCATTGCATGGAAGTCATTTGTACGGTAGTCTGCAAACATTTTCGAAGCACTACTACGCCTTTTATAGTTAAAAATTAAGCGGAAGCTATCATTATAAGCTACCCTGATCGAGTTAATGATTTTCGTTGAGACGGGTACCCACAGGCTGCTGCAATAAATAGCGGAGAAATATGTTTGGAACAGGTAGAGTTTTACATTTACACTACACATGCCAAATCTACTCTTTAGTAAATTAGCACATGCATAAAGCTCTCTTCTTCTGCGTTGTATTTCCTCCCGGTCTTGATCCTTACAGTTAATATCAAATCCAAGATACCTCACAGTATCCTGCCATTGTAACACTTCGCCGTTGAGACTGATTACCGCACGATTCTCTCCATATGAATAATCTGTGAAGGATTGGCACACAGATTTTAAAGGATTGAAAACAAGATCATGCGATACAGCGTATTTTTCGCACACTTTGAGAAGGATGCGTAGAGCTTTTATGCTGGTTGTCATCAGGCAAATATCATCCGCGTAGCATATATGGTTACATATCACACTTCCGATTCTGCACCCAACATTTGTTGCCGACAGAAGTTTGCTTAGGTCATCTAAATAAACCGAGAAGAAGTATGCAGAGAGGATCCCCCCCTGTCTGACAGAATTAAGCACTGGAAACGGAGTTGAGATCACTTCCCCCCATCTTACAGTGAATCGCTGCATTCTAAACCAATAGAGGAGCAGTGACACGATAATTTCAGGAAACTCTCTGTCGCATAACTTTTTAAGTAGGGTGAAGTGGTTCACTCTATCAAACGCTTTGTAGGCATCCAAGTAGCATAAAATTACTGGAGTGCTATTACGCATGTAGTGATGTGATACCTGATTTACAGTGTAGATAGCCAATTCAGTACCTATTCCCCTCTTGTATCCGAATTGATTATCGCTTGTAGCTAAATTATCACCAAATCGTTGAAGTAAAACAAGCTCTACAATTTTTGAAATGACACTGGCCAAAGCAATTGGCCTATAATGTGCACTTTTTCGAGGGTCAAGTCCCTTCTTTTTCAGAATGGGAATTATAACGACACGCATAACCGAATCCGGTATAAATGAATGAGAAATCATTGCATTTATTAAATCGCACAACGGTGTGAGAAGGGATTGTCCAGCATACTTGAGGTGTTCAGCTTGGAGCAGATCCGAACCAACTGCTTTGTTACATTTGAGAATTTTAATTGACTCAAATATATCACTCGGACTGAACCGAACTTCAGTATTTGATTTATTCATTTGAATGTAGTTGTTCACGTGAGCTAGATTATCATTACTTTTAACTTCGCTGAATAATTTTTTGTAAACTCCTCCCCAGTGTTCACAGATATCACTCTCACCCTCCACTCCGTCTACAGTACATGAGAGTGGTTGAGCTTCACCTTTGTCTCCTTGTTTTACACGAGACCAGAATTTTTGAAAACTTTTTTCCTTTAGTGACATGACTAGATTGTCGTTTATTCTCTTATTTTCATTTTTTCTACAGCGGGTTAGAGTCAGCTTGAACTTCTTTCTCTTTTCACACATTTGATGGTAAATATTAGCATCAGATTTACCTGTTGCTACCCATTGCAGGTACACTCGTCTGTAAATATTATAGTGATCTCTGACCAGGTCGTTCCAACCATTAACAGCATGTTTATTTTTTGCATTTGATGAATTATATGATGAGTTAACAAGCTCGGCTGCGTTTTGTAATACTGAAATGATGTTATTTGTAGAACTTTTAAGTAATATTTTGTGATCTTGATTATTACAATTTTTGCTGCAGCAAGAATCTGTTGGCATTTCATGTAAAGCATCATATACAATTTCTTTATATGTGTAGAAATCACTTGGTGTCCACTTGTTCCACTGTATGCGATTTTTTCTCATTTGATTTTTCGGTAATTTGAAAGCTGTGAAAATGTCTTCAATATCCACTTTCATCGGGAGATGGTCACTGGCACTTACACAGTATGGTAATGATACACTAGTAATAAGACCTTGTGTGGCGTAGCAGTGATCAATCCATGACCTCCTCTGTGTAGTTTCACAATAAAAAGTATAACTAGCCGGAGGAAGGTATTTTTTGTCTTCCGAATGAATATCACAATCCTGTAGCATTTGATTGAGCTCAGCAAATATTTTATGCGAAGGTCCCATGTTGAAGTCCCCAGCTATTAGAACTGGGCCATCATGATCAGTTACGAGCTGGTTAAGCCTACTCATATATTTGCAAATCATGTCTTCGTTTTGTTGCATATTGCAGGGAAGGTAGACATTTACAATTAGCAAGTCACCGTATTTAGTGCTCAGCTTTACATATATTAATCTGGGATCCGAAGTGTCTGATGATATGATTGAGTTCATTATTCTTTTGTGTATAAAAATAGCGGTACCACCATATGGTCTGCCTTTAAGTCCTACTCTTGAGTTACTCATTGATGAGGCGCAGAAACATTTATAATTAGGGAAATGAGATTGCACCATATTTTGCTCAAAATCATAGAGCCACGTTTCCTGTAAAAGTATTATGTCAAAATTTTCACTTATCATACTCAACCACTGAAAGTTGGTCTTGAAGTTTTTGCAGTTCCAAGTCATTAGAGTCATGAATTTTGATTAGTTTCCGCTAAACCAGTGCCCGGCTTGGTACCCCATCGATTCGTCACGTACGGACGCACAAATATGCCTTTTGGCCAATTTTCCGGTTTCAGAATGTCACTGGGTTGTATTGTATCCTTATTAATCGTTACTTTAAACGAAGCGTAGGTGTCAAACTTGGTCTTCAGCTTCTCTATTGCTAAAATATCGAAACTAGAAACTACAGTCAAATCACTTTTGAGCATCTCAGCAGTCGTCTCAGAGTGACAACGTGAAACAAACAATTTAAGTGGTTTTATGCCAGACGATTTCACGTTGGCACGATCATTACAACCAAGAACATGCTTCTGTACTTTCTTCTTTTTCTGTCTTTGTTTTTCGAAACCTTCATCGTCAACAGGAGTTGACTGCAGTCTTTGGTTCTCTGGTGGGTCATGTGCAAAAGAGTTGAATGGTTTTGGTTTCATGTTTTTGTTCCCTGGCTTAGGTAAACCTTGCGGGTTGGAACTGGGTACATTCATATTCTGCTTCACTTTTTCACTGTAACTTTGAGCAATAGTGGAGCAACTGAGGTTGTCCAAGGATGCTTCAATTTTTTCAAATTTACTTGATAAGCCAATTATGCTGTTGCACATTTCTTCAACTTTGGCCAGGCGAGATCTGAGCATCCTAACTTCATGCCTGAGCTGCATCTCATCTTCAAGACCCGCATCTACATGACATATTTGGTTGAGATCGGAAGCCAGAGGCTTTAGGTCTAATCCATTAAAATCAATTTTCCTCAGTCCACACACAATATCATTGACATCCTTCGCTCTCCCTGCGGCGTCCTTATCTTTTCTGGTTGATCTTTTTGGTAGTTTGATAAGATGTTTTATCTTATCTCTAGCATTTGCAATAGCAGTATCATCATAGAAAACAGCAAAGCATTTCGCTATCTCATCGTTTGTTCGTCCTTCGGTTACAGCCTGGCATGCTGAAGAAAGAAGTTCATCAATTATATATTTCTCAGTGTCAAATTGGGTTTCAGTTCCATTGACATCGTCAGATTCGGTATCAGCTGCCATTATGCACAACAACACTATATACACAGGCGGAACACAGAATGCATCCCTATCCTTCAATGTTATGTACACAAACACAGCTTTCGTCAGGATACTAAAAAAAGTCAGTTTAGAAAACCCACTTCAAATTTCTCAGCAATTAGCCACTAGCAATTCGAAATTTTTACATTATCACATGCACAGACACCAGGTGATTCTAACGATGTAATTTACACCTAAAAACCTCCACTTTTTCAATTAAAAACAAAAAACTTTCCTGGAGCTTACCAAAACACGTCTGTACTCTAGCTTGCCTCCTCCTCCGCCTATATTCATGTTTTTAGTTTGCAAGTGTGGTAGCCGCGTACTTCTTTGGAATTGTGGAAACGCGGCCACAATACGACCTGCAAAACGGAATGGAAAATGATTGCATTTGCGCAAACAGTTCAGCACTAATGTAATCAAAATGCCAACTCAATAACTGCGTCTGTTATTTCATTGACAACGTTGGATTATTTAACCAGCCAATTTATTGCAGGAACAAATGTTGAATACACTTCGTTGACTAACAGCTATGCTTTTTCAGTTTTCTGTTATTAAAGGCAAACCAAACGGATTTTCAAACTTCTGATTGTAGCAGTTTTAGGCTATTTTAGACTTGTTGGACGTCCCCTGATTTTAAACGCATTTATTGCTGAATTCTGAATCCCTTACAGAAATTTTTAAAAATTAATTTAAAGAGAGCAACAATTACACAACAAGATACAACACTTATTTTATAATGTTTAATTTATGCGATTATGTTAAGGGAAAGTAGGCTGAGATGGAAATAATTATTATACAAAATCAATTATTAAAGCTATAGTTCAATAATGTAAAGCGTTTATGGTGATATAACTTTTGCTTTGGAGTTGATGATGAAAGGCATGTAGGCTTTTGTAAGTATAAAATTATGTGTAGCTTGTATTCCAATGTTGAATGCAACAAGCACCAAAAGTGCACGAAAAGAGAAGCAAATGGAGCACCACTTTTATGCTGTTAACAGGCCTTGCTTACGATAGTGGGATGATTTCTCTTTTCACGTGTCTATGCTTTTTGTGCATTGTATTTACATTCTCGTCTCAGGATAAATCATGCAATACTTTTGCTTGTATAAGCACTGGCTGCAAGGCCACTGTATTTTCATCACAACAGTGAATAAAAACGAGTAAAAGTTTTGTTTTGTTGCTCTTTCCAGCTAGCTATGAAATAACGTGAAATATCAGAAACAACTAATGATTTAACTATCTCCATCCCATTACTAGAAAAATGTCAGTTTGGTACCAATACTGATTCATGGGAAGGGGATAATGACAGTTTGGTGACTGAAGTTTGTCAAGCATAAGTCTCAGTTAGGGTCAAAATTTAAAAAAAATTTAGAAAGAAAAAGTAGGTTGCTAAAGCACGTGGTGGTACTACTGTAACGCAAGCTTGTATTTTAATTTTATGCACTTGCCATACGACATGAATGTATTAAATGCATTCTACTTTTAAACATTAATGAACGAATTACCCTACGCATTGCTGTGTTGATAAACTATATTTCTGGTGACATTGTGTACAATACAACTTGAAAATTCATAATAGACACAGGTATACATGTTTTTTTAAATTTGACTAAAGCAAGACTAAAACAATTTTTACCTTTCAAATGAGACAAATACAAAGTGATCCTACGCTTTCTTCTGTTTCATGCATTTAAGTGGGTATTATGTCTAATCAAGTTCATTACTTGTAAAAACAAAAAATCACGTTACAGTAAAGGCTGCTCATAGACAAAGGTATTATGATAATATATAAATTTGTTTATGAAGGTTGCTAAATGCCTTAAAAGCTTTTGAGATCACATTTTCATCGATTACTTTGACATTCTGAGGTTTTTTGTGTGCCTTTGTTCTGTGCATGCATGGAGTTTCAAGTCAAGGGACCCTTTTGCTTTTACAATTGGAAGTAGTGTGAAAGACTCTCCCATCCTGCCAGACAAACTGCATTTAAGTGATTAGCTTATTTTGTTACGAAACAAAATTATTACACATGATTCACTTTCTGCACAAATATAACGTGTGTTCCGTTTTATGCCATACACTGCTTTCTATGAACTAAATACTAAACGATACTTTATCATATATTTATTATTCATGCGAATATTTTACGGGCAAATGCTTAAGATGGAAACAAATGCGTAAAACCAATGTCAAAGCAACAGTTCAATAAAGTGAAGCGTAGGTGCATTAAATATTTCTTTGGGGTTGAAAGGCAAATGCTGCAGTGAGCATACTCTATATATAAAGCCTCTATTCTACGTAAATTAATACGACAAGCACCAAAAGTTTGTGAAATGAAAACCGATGTGAATGAATGGAGCTACACTTCTATGATGTTGATACAACTTGCTAAGTAGTAAGGCTTCTCTTTTGTGTGTCTTTGCTTCACACTGGAACGACTTGTGCATTCTAACCCCAAAATGAATCTTATATACTTTTACATTCACGCTCATTGTACTGCACCAAACAAAATAAGGACCTTGCTTTTATGCTCTATCCAGTTTTTTGGAACTTACTATGAAATGACATGTAAATGTGACCAGCTATCTGTTGCATACAATAATCTCACTTGTGCTCAACTTGAAAATATTTCTACCACAATTTTATAAAGCTGAAGGTAAGTAAGATATGCAAGCATAACCAGAAGACAATATAGTTTTGCCTGAAGAGGAAGAGAAAAGAATACACGAATAGATTTGTTTTTCAACAGGATTGTGAATGGGAGTTGTAGTACCAAAACTCGGTTGCTTTTAGTACGGTTGCTGGTGTATGAAAATGTCTTGCTGTACCTTCTCAGTCTCTTTTCAACGAGAAGGGCGATTGAACAATGCTACTTTGATTTTAGCATCACATTTTGAATGTGCAATATGCACTCATATCTGTTACATATCGACTTATCTGAAATATACCCTATATTTTCATGAGTCAGCAGGAGGTTGTCTGGAACTGTTAAAACCCGTAGATACCATGGGAAAGTATGGAAATAAATTTAAAGTCCACATGAATGACATTATATTACGATCGAATGTAAAAGTTATATCCTTACAACTTCCATTGGAGTCTGATTATTTTCTCAACTCCTTCTTTTGTAAATCCACCTACCCATTCCTTGCAAAACATTTAGTTCATTAGATAGTAGTGGCAAACAAGTCGATACAAGTGGACTAGATCCCCAGGAAAGCAAATATATGTCTTATGTTTGATTTCTTATATGATAGACACACGGAAAAATATCAAAATCACATCCCTCAGGAATTGACACGCGTCACAATTCCATCATGAATAGAAAGTACAATATTTCATAAAGAATGGACGTAAACCAAACAGACGGGAAAGGTTCCAAGCAAAGTAGATTTGCTTACAACATAATATTTACATATATAGATGCTCGACGTGTTATTAATCACATTCAACTTTCATGGCTTTTAAATAGGAGTTTTTGAGCTGTGGCCATACATGCAGGTGGTTTTTATAAAGCAATATCCGTGAATGAATTGGGTCAAGCTAGATATTGGAATTTGGTTACATGAATCCTTTACACAAAATCTCAAAAAAAAAACTTTCACTAGGAATGCATGAAAACATAACCAAACCCACAGAATAACAACCGCCACCCCTCTGTACTGCCCGGTGTTTGAGAAATCAATGAAGAAACCGGTCGAGTTATGCATGTACTATATAATGATGATAAAGATTCGCCCTTAAACATAAGAAGGCAGCAATTACGATTGTATTAAAAATACTTGAAGCAATTTCTCATCTAAACTGTATCGAATGTGATTAGTCATCGTTTTGCCTTCAAGTGGTCGTCACCACTTTCTCACTTTGGAGTAAATTCTTAAAAATGGTTTGAAAAACCGAAATGTAGTTAATTATTAAAATTTTAAAAAGTAGATTGCCGTGATCAAAATGTCACGAAGAAGCTCAAGTTTAGTCACAGTTAGCCTTGATAACGAAAGCGCAAATGGCGAAATCGAACAACCATATAGTTCTACTACTGTCATAGATATACGAGATTATGATGAGATAAATGTAGTCGACCAAGAGTCAACTAGTACCGAAAGAATTTTTCAAGTAGTTCTCGACCTTACACCACAGGATCTGAGCGAGGAACTGGAAACAGGTTATCAATTAGGAACATGTAGAGACGTACAAAATTGGTTTCAGAGCTGTAAACAAAGCTTTTTATGCAATCAAAATTTCTTCCCATGTTGTTGGAATCAAGTTTCTGAGTATTTCAAGCGAAAGTATGAAAAGATCAATGGTATACTTGAGAAAAGATGCGACAAAAGTTATCTGGAAACATACTTTTTGTATGCAAATGTTTGTGGCGTGTCTCCATTTCGTATTGGCAAGGATAAGCAGCAAGTGGTTTGGCTGAAAAAGGTTTGAAATATTTCAATTTTTATTCATTTATATTGACGCACCATAGCATTGTCAACGTAGCATGACATGCATCACGCATGAGATCATTATTTTACACTATTAGTCATGTTAATTCATACTACTTTTTTCCTGATTGCAATCATTATCTTGGCATAATGACTTAAATTGACAATAGGAGTATGCAGTTTATTTGTGTCTTTATGTGTCAAAATTCAAGATTATAGCTTTTTTCTTTAATGACGTCTTAAATATTGCAATAAATGTTGATTTTCATAGCTTCTTCTTGTATAATTACTTACGATTAGTTTATGACGCATCTACTCTATGTAAAGAATTCGTGGTCTCGGCTTAATTTTAAGATTTAAGATTGCTCACTGTCGTGGGCTTTCAAAGAAACTTTTATTAAATTAGAACGAAGTGTAGATAAGGATTGGGTAGTCTGTTAGTATTACTATTCAAGATAAAGTCAAAATCTTGAAACATGAAGTTTCTTTCTTCAGGAAGCGCGTCTTTTGCGTATTTGATTATTGTCATATTATATTTGTTGGTAAGCATATCTTCGTTTTGCTAGTATTTAGTTAAATATTTTTTTTTTATTTGTAACAAATTATTATTTAATTTCAGACCACGGTTTCACACACGGTAGCGAGGAAAAGTAGGGAGCCTGCTCATTTTGCTGCAAAGAACCAAAACTATATGGAGAAGATGGGTATGCGAGTTAAGTAGTGAAACATACTTTCGACGTTTCGGTTCACACTGGGATCGATAATAAGGTTAAGAACTTCAAAAATACATATTATTAAAGACTATCTGGTTCAAATTTTAAATCTAAAATACATTATTGAGAAATTCACATAAATCTTTCAAAACTACTCATGCCACATTGTTGGAAATACATCAATAAAAAGAGGAAATTCATCCTGGCTAAAACAATAATTTTGTGCGCAATTTCATCTTCACCGAGCATATATAACAGATTACAAAACAATTTTTGCACCTTTTTTGATCCGATGTAACCTTGCACTTTGTGATAATAGCCTTGTATACCAATCATGGCCTGATTGCACTTTTTATAATAAGCTTAACCATTAACATGACATTATTTTTACTATAAGGTATCAACTCTTTTACAATTATTAAATGCTATTTCATAGATTCCTTACTACATTGTCAACTCTCTAGCTGTCTTTGATACTGTTGGAATGACGAAAATGTTCATTCTAAACATGATTGGAGCCCACGAAGAAAGGTCACCAAGTATTCAGCGGTACTTGTTGAATTCCCTGATTGGAGCAAGTATTTTACTACGAGCAGGATATTTTGTATCACTTCAAATTCACCCTGGAAAGTATCTTAAAGCAGTACGAACTATTAGTGTTTCCTCCTACAGTCGAAACTTGTATAAAATAAAGGTATAAAATGCAATTCTTGTTCCTCTATGCTTATCAACTAATGCAGGAATGATTGCCTACTAATTTGTTTTTAAATATTGTTTTGCAGGTATGCTTAGTGTCGTCTTTGGTATGCGGTTCCAGCTTTTCCATCGTCATGATCAAAACCTGCATAGGGTTTTCACGTGGAATTCAAGAATACATTGTCGAAAATGCTAATGAAGTATTGTTTGCGTTCTGCTTTGGGAGCTCATGTGAGCTAACAAATCTGGATGATTTTACTCCAACAACAGTCACACTCGGCTTGATTGGCTGGGTTACAAAGTTAGCCGGCACTTTGGTCACGCAAACAGCTCGAGACGGTATATTTTTCTCAGCCTTGGCATTGGGGAAATGTGCAAACTCATTCAGGTTCAGACGACGGTTAAAGGATTCGTCCGTAGCAAATTCTCAACGAGTTGGGACAGATATCAATGACGATTACAAATGGATCAAGAAAATTTCAAAGCACCTCAACTCTGCGTTCAATATTGTATTCCGATTCTACTTGCTCTCAAACATTTTTATGTTTGCCGTATTCATAGATGAGTGGTTTAACCCCAGTCTTGGGAAGATTGCCAAGGGTCTCAAGTTAACACATATTGTTTTTGCTTGCATAACATTCTATTATGCAAATCAAACTGCTAAAACCGTAAGTAGGAAGTAAAATAACTACTGAATAATAAGTAAGCATATTTATGAAACAAAAAATCTCATTCTTACCAACAGGGAGACCGATTCAGGGAGTGGATGAAAAAAGAGAAAAATCGTGACATGTTAGGAATGACGGAATTAAATGTTCTGACGGAAAATTCATCGTCATCGATTGGCTTTGGTCGTGAAGCTTTATTTATTTATGATTCAACCCTGATTGGGGTAAAAAAAAGTTTTCAAACGTTAAAGAACTCTCATAATGGAGATTCTCACAAAAGCACGAAACTAATTGATATATATTCATGTTTTTAGTTTGCAAGTGTGGTAGCGGCATACTTCTTTGGAATTGTGGAGACTCGGCCACAATACGACTTGAACATTGGAATGGAAAATGATTGTTCTTGCGCAAATTGTTCAGCGCTAATTTAATCAAACTTCAACCAAATAACTGGATGTTCTGGGATTTACAGGATAACATTCTTTGGAGGTTTAACGTTGGAGGTTCCCTGATTTTAAAGCACCATGCATCATTTCATTCAAACATTTATTACTGAACCACAGATCCCTTACTGAAATTAGAAATGCATCGTAGCGGTCACAGTTTTTTATATCATGGTTCAATGGAGCCTGCAACCATAATACAACACGATGAAGTATTTCTCTTTTGATGTTTATTTTAAGCGAATATGTTAAGGGAAAGTGTGCTAAGATGGAAATCAATATTATGCAAAATCAATGTCAAAGCAATAGGTCAATAATGTAAAGCGTTTTGGTATAACTTTTTCTTTGGAGTTGATGTTGAAAGGCATAAACTGCTGTAAGTATATAGCCTGCATTCCAATGTTGAATGTAACAAGCACCAAAAGTTCATGAAAAGAGAAGTGAATGGAGCCGTTACGCACTTCTATGCTGTTAATAGACCTTGCTTACGATAGTGGGATGGTTTCTCTTTTCACGTGTCTATGCTTTTTGTGCATTGTATTTACATATTCTCGTCCCAGTATAAATCATGCATATAGTTTTTCTTGTATAACCACTGGCTACAAGGCCACTGTATTTTCATCACAACATTGAATAAAACGAGTAAAAGTTTTGTTTTGTTGCTCTTTCCAGCTAGCTATGAAATAACGTGAAATATCAGAAACAACTAATGATTTAACTATAAGAGAGAGAAAGATGGATAATCTTTGTTCTGATTCCGATTTTAAACCAAGCTGAACAAAAATTTCGTTACACGTGAAACTATCACAACTTTATCACAAATATAATATGTGTATGTGTGATTATTGCAAATTATCAGGGTTGTATAATCCCTGGATTAGTAATCTAATCCATTTAATCAGATTAAGGATTAATCTAATCATTAATCCTTAATCCCGCCATTTAAAATTAATTTAATTAATCCTTAATCCATTAATCCCATCAATCGAGAAAAATTCAGTTAATCCCTAATCCCAGTATTATCTCATTTTCATAATTTAATCTGATTAATCAATCACAATTGGGATTAATTTAAGGTGAATATTCAAAGATTTTTTTCTAATATTTTCGATTCTTCCAATAGATTTATGTGGAAAATGGTTGTCCTTGATCGTTTATAGAGGATGCTGGTTAGATTGTGTTTTGCTTGGATTGTTATTTAAATTCTGAAGCGAATATTGTATGTGGTTAGCCTGATTTGGGTCGTTTTATGGTACGAATTATTCTTTAATTGACCCATTTAAGATTCCTCTTCAGATTTTGAAGTGTCAAAGTATTTAAAACAGTGATGCTTTTCGAATTATCAATGCACAAAGCCAACATTTAGATTGTAAAGTTCAGGGTTGTATTCGTATAAAAATTAATTGAAGGATTTCACTGTTTATTTCTTTACAAAATTTTGGATATATCTACATCACGTTTTTAAAATTTTAGAGTATGGTGATTGTAGAACAAGATTGTTAGCTGATTCAATGAAAAAATCAATACAAATATTATGGTTAATTCATGATGTGATTATTAATCAGATTAATTAATCCATTAATCATTAATCCAGCTTTTCTGGACTTAATCTAATCCCAAGTGTGATTAAAATAACAGGAAAATAATTCAAATTAATCACTAATCTAATCCCAGAAAATTTCGATGATTAATCCTTAATGCTTAATCCCGAGGTAAAAAAAGTGGGATTATACAAGCCTGCAAATTATGTATAAAATATAATGTATTAAAAACGGTGCCAGCTAAAATACATTTCATGGTTGTTGGTCTGATCTGATGTCCCTTCAGCCTGAAGGCTTCAGGCTGTTGCTTTACTTTGGAAGGAACGCATGTGTAGCCCTATAGAAAACTGTATCGATCTGAAATACATGGAGTGTGTAGTTTTTGATTGTTGCACGTTCACTATGTCAAGCCACCCCTTTGAAACATTGAAAAACATACAGGTTCATGAACCAAAGGATGAGGTTGAGGTGTAAGCAAGTATTATTTTCGGACTTGAGAGTAAAGTACGTTTAATGCGCCTTTAAATTTCTCAAAAAAAGAAATTTAATTAAGTTTAGACGGTAACATAATTGTGATTCTTAGTGAGAGTTGTATAAATATAATCAACCTGTCTATAACTTTTTAAAATCTTAATTATCTTCTCATACATTCAACAATGGATAAATTCCGTAATTGTCCAATGTGCAAGGAAGTCCCTGAAAAGGAAATATACCAGTGCACTGAAGGTCACGTTATTTGCAGCTCGTGCATCTCCAACGTGACGAGACAAAATTGTCCAGAATGCCGCACTCCGTTTGTTCATGGTCAGATAAAAATACGAAATAAAGCATTAGAGGAGATTTTAGATGGTCAGGAGTTTGAGTGCAAATATAATGACCAAGGTTGTGCTAAAATCTTGAAACGGGGAGAGATTACAAGCCACTCTAATTCCTGCTCGTACAAGTAAAAATATCATTTATTTATTCAATAATAAACTGCGGTTAATGGTTTTTATCAATCATTATTAATGAGGGATGAATATTAAATTATTTTCGCTTCCCGATCCCAAGTCATTTCTCATTTTAAGGATGACCATGCCGTTGCCTTACTACCATTATTAGACGAAAGACAAGGTCAGGTGCAGACAAAATTACAAGTTCCAGGGGGATCATTGTTAGCAGTTCTAATGGGCAGGAAGAGAAAACGCTCAAACCCAAATCTCAACCGAACAACAGCTTTTTTAGTCACCAAGGATGACTTGAACACCAGTTCCTTAATTCTTGTTGTTGGGCAATTGAATTTCATGAAGCAAGCCTTATCATTTACTCCCATTCAAATTTGGGGAGAAGAATCCGAAACTTTGTTGCAAAATTCACCCTTTTTAAAGACCTTTCAACATCAGCAAATGAAGCTGGAAGCAGCATCATCAGCGGTCGAGTACCAGTTAGTGTTTTTTATCAGTTTTCTTTCTAACCTTATGAATTAAACTTAATATTATTAAATATTCGTTTTTTTAATGTTTGTTGTTGTTTATTTTACAGAAACCATTTCCGATGACGTGGTCAATGAAAGTGTGCAGCATTCAAGATACACAGTATTTCGTAAAAGAACCTCCTATCAGTATTTCCCTCCCATTATTACAAAATTGTGAGTTTGGTGGCAATCCGTTTAATGAGGATGGGGAAGACTTTTTGGAGGTAGAAGTTTCTCGTGTATCATGTACATGAAACTTTCATTTCATTTCACGTAGTCGATATGACATGAAAGGAACATGTCTGGCTTGGTTGCATGACAAGACATGAATATGTGTACATGAATTACATGATTATGTGAAATCTTACTAATAAAACTGAATTAAGCCTCGCTAAAGCTCGTCAATATAATAAACATCCAATTATATTCGACACTATAACTCCAGCTATAATTATCGGTTTTTGGGGTCAAAATATAATGGCTTGGTTAACTACATTAACCTATTTGAAACTATTTAATGCAGTATGCAGTCATGGCGATTATTCAAGTATTCAAAACCAGTATTAACTTCAATATCTTTTTAAGTCAGAATCTGCGTGTAAAAACTTTCACTTTCTTTTTCGTAGTACTACATACAGTTTTCCAAACGATATTAAATTTATATTTTGTTTAATTATTAGTTATATGATTTAATTTGTTTAATATTTAGAAATAAGTACAATATCAGTCGAATTTTATATATCATCAGATGATATGTCATACAGTACATGACTGCATGACATGACATACGAAAATGTTACATGACATGACCTGTTTACTATCGACGTGTATTAGGAACTGGACTGCGAGACGGAATGCCTCAGCATCCAGTTCTAGTATCCTGGTGAGTTTTATGAATTTATGTGGCTTTCAGTTTCCCCGTTAGAATTTAGCCAACTAAAAAGAACATTGTGGGCACACATGTGATTTGACCGGTAATCAATAATACAGCAAGCTTGAAAGTAATTCCACGACATAAAATGTAAAATATTTTTAAATGTCGACGGTTATGATCAAATAGCTATACGCATGAGTTAGGGTAAAAATTGTTATGAGCTCGGTCATTTTTGTTACAAGCCGAGATAAATTTTTAAGCGAAGCGAGTTTAAATTAAAGTAATTTTTTATTAGATACCATAATTGTAATATAGTATGAGAGTACAATATTCAATATTGGGGGTAGTCACGTCAGTGATGTTAATGTTGTTATCGTGATTGTGTAAAATAACTTACACAAATTACGAACCTTCGTTAAAAGTTACGAAATTTTACTATGGAAAAGGTTGGTTACGAAGCTTACACAGATAACTGGACAAAAAAGGTCAGTTATCTGTGTAAGATTTTGTTGCATTAGGAATAAAGTTACGAAACATCCTTAACGACGCATTGATTTTTTTACCACTCACGTCATCAAGTTAGTTCCTTACGCTGATAACTTACACAATCACGATAACACCTGACGTGACCACCCCCATTATGATGTTAATTTTTCAGTGATTCTAAAAACCAGTGAAACAATGTGGTATTTAGTTTATTGTATTTGTTATTGACTAAACACGTTGCCATGTGTTTAGTCAAATTTGGCCAATGCAAAAATAAAGTTTACATAAAGTACAACATAGTGACTTCTTTCATTTTTTCTTGTGTCATGCAAGCGCAAGTTAAGTGGGTGGGTGTTGGTAGGAACTATGATGCCAAATGTCAAAAGTAAAATTTATGGTTTGGAAAGTTACCACTGCAAGAAATCATTTTGGAATGTTTATTCAACTTTTTGGTATCAGATTTCTCCCGATTACTATCACATAACGTATCGTAATTACTTATGAATAGATTATGGTTTAACAACTTGCAAATTAGTTAAATTGTTACAGATTCTATGCACCTAATAAGTTAATACATTATTCTTTTTTTTGGATTCATTTTACAAAAGTAAGTCCTCATGAGACGGTCATAATTGATAATGAAATTGTGATACATATTACTACGATGTATATTACTTTTTAAAAAATTTTACATTAATATTCCCATTCAATACTACAAGACAAATTGTTTTTCTCCGTATTGTACCCCTTGAAATATAATTAATGATAGTTGATGTTGCAGTTGAACGTGATAGTAGCCAAAATAAATGTATGTGATTCGCTCACATTTTTTTAAAATTTCTTACTGTTAATGATTTTTGTTTGTTAACTGATTTCAATAGAGTCAAACTCAAATCATATTTTTCATTCCAAGATAGTGATATTCTCTCTTACTATTAAAATCAAAATAGCAATATTATTTCATAACATGTTGTGACGAAAGCTTGTGACGCTGATGCATCACAATGAGGAGCATGGTATCTGTTTTGAGCTGAGGATATCCCTAAAAAATGTGTCACAAGTCACACTATTCTCGATATCAGTTACCAAGATTCAAGATGAACCTTTTGTAAAAATTTAGGCAAAGAAAAAGCTTCACCAGCTTTCATACCCTTTTCAGCTCAATCCAGCGAAAGTTCTTCAATGCCTAAAGATTTTTTAAGTCCCACTCCCTTTTTTTGGAAGATTTTGTCAGTTCGGAACGAACAGTGGGGACTCTTTAAAAGTTAAGATTCCCTGGGTTGACGAGCATGTCAGCCAAATAACTTATATAGATCTAGCTGATGATGACTGATAAGATATCGCTATGATATCATCCATCTGTTTTACTAACTAAAAATAACACGCATGAGTATCAGTGCCAGTGAACTGACAAGGGCAATATTATATATTTATGTAAAAAACGAGATCTTTTAAGGTGAAAGTGTGGGGTCAGGATTTTATTTTCATTTTCACTGTTGAATCTCAGTTTTATAAATGGGAAGGGGTAGATATAGAATCCAAAATGTTTATGGATCATCTTTGTGCTTTATACACTTTTAAACCAAGACGAATAAAAATTTTGTTACACGTACAACTTAAAACCATTACCATTTCCTCTTAGATATGATATGTATGTGTATTGCAACTTTTGCATATACTATATTACAAACGATGCCAAAATTCATTGCCACTATCTTCAGTATCAGGTTGTGGTTGTTGGTTTGGACAGAAAAAAACTCGTGTGGTCTGAAATACATTGAGAGTGTAGTTTTAGGTTGCGAATGGTTCACTATGTCAATCTACCCCTGTAAAACATTGAAAGAAACTCATGGTCCAAATTATGTGGTTAGGATTTAAATATGTGAGTTTTTCGATTGACTTAATATTGATTTTATTTTTTGCAAACTCTTATTTTTGCAGAAAATATTCCCCATAAGATGGTCCATGAACGTGTGCAAAATCCAAGATGCAAATTTCTTTGTTCAGGAACCTTCCATCAATATCTCCATCCGATTACTACAAAAAAGTCAGTTTGGCACCAATAATGATTCATGGAAAGGGGATGATGACAGTTTGGTTATTGAAGTTTGTCAAGCATAAGTCTCAGTTATGGTCAAAATTCAAACAATTTAGAAAGAAAAAATAGGATGCTAACGCAAGCTTGTATTTTAATTTTATGCACTTGCCATACGACATGAATGTATTAAATGCATTCTACTTTTAAACATTAATGAACGAATTATCCTACGCATTGCTATGTTGATAAACTATATTTCTGGTGACATTGTGCACTATACAACTTGAAAATTCATACTTTATATGTACATATTTTTTTAAATTGACTAAAGCAAAAATAGATTAACATTTAGCTTTCAAATGTTTTAAATATAAAGTCCTCTCCTACATTTCTCAGTTTCATACATTTAAGTGGGGATTATTTCAAATCAAGTTCATTGCTTGTAGAAGCACAAAAACTACCATTACAAGTAAAGGCTGCTCATAGACATAGCTATTATGATAGTAAATGAATTTGTTTATGAAGGTTGCTAAATGCCTCAAAAGCATTTGAGATCACATTTCCATCGATTACTTTGACATTCTGAGGTTTTTTGTGTGCCTTTGTTCTGTGCATGCATGGAGTTTCAAGTCAAGGGGCCCTTTTGCTTTCACAATTGGAAGTAGTGTGAAAGACTCTCCCATCCTGCCAGACAAACTGCATTTAAGTGATTAGCTTATTTTGTTAAGAAACAAAATCATTACACATGATTCACATTTATGCCCAAATATAACCCGTTTCATGCCATACACTGCATGAACTAAACGATACTCTATCACATATTTATTATTCATGCGAATATTTTACGGGCAAATGCTTAAGATGGAAACAAATACGCAAAACCAATGTCAAAGCAACAGTTCAATAAAGTGAAGCGTGGATGCAGTACTTTTTTCTTTGGGGTTGGTTGAAAGGCAAATGCTGCAGTAAGCATACTCTATATATATATAGCCTCTATTCTACGTTAGGTAATGCAACAAGCACCAAAAGTTCATGAAATGAAAACCAAAGTGAATGAATGGAGCTACACTTCTGTGATGTTGATACAACTTGCTTAGTAGTAAAGCTTCTCTTTTACGTGTTTGTGCTACTTACACCAACCCAAATTCTTGGTTTGAGTCTTGACTGGAACGACTTGTGCATTCTCACCCCAGAATACATCCTATATACTTTTACATTCATGCTCATTATACTGCACCAAACAAAATAAGGACCCTGCTTTTATGCTCTATCCAGTTTATTTTGAACTTACTATGAAATGACCTGTAAATGTGACAATAATCTCACTTGTGCTCAACTTGAAACTACTTCTACCACAATTTTATAATGCTGAAGGTAAGAGAATATATGCGAGCATAACCAGAAGACAATATAGTTTTGCCTGGAAGAGAAGAGAATATACGAATAGATTTGTTTTTCAACAGGATTGTTAATGGGAGCTGTAGTACCAAAACTCGGTTGCTTTTAGTACGCTTGCTGGTGTTGGGTATGAGAAAATGAACTTGCTTATAATGAAAATGTACCTTCTCAGTCTTTTTTCAACGAGAAGGGCTATTGAACAAAGCTACTTTGATGTTGGCATTACATTTTGAATGTGAAATATTCACTCATCTGAAATATCCCCTATATTTTTATAAGTGAACAGGAAGTTGTCTGTAAATGTTAAAAAGCGTACATACCACGGGAAAGTATGGAAATAAATTTAAAGTCCACATGAATGACATTATATTACGATCGAATGTGAAAGTTATATCCTTACAACTTCCATTGGAGTCTGATTATTTTCTCAACTCCTTCTTTTGTAAATCCACCCATTTCTTGCAAAACATTTAGTTCATTAGATAGTCGTGGCAAACAAGTCGATACAAGTGGACTAGATCCCCAGGAAAGCAAATATATGTCTTATGTTTGATTACTTATATGATAGACACACGGAAAAATATCAAAATCACATCCCTCAGGAATTGACACGCGTCGCAATTCCATCATGAATAGAAAGTACAATATTTCATAAAGAATGGACGTAAACCAAACAGACGGGAAAGGTTCCAAGCAAAGTAGGTTTGCTTACAACATAATATTTACATATATAGATGCTCGACGTGTTATTAATCACATTCAACTTTCATGTCTTTTAAATAGGAGTTTTTGAGCTGTGGCCATACATGCAGGTGGTTTTTATAAAGCAATATCCATGAATGAATTCGGTCAAGCTAGATATGGGAATTTGGTTACATGAATCCTTTACACAAAATCTCAAAAAAAAACTTTCACTAGGAATGCATGAAAACATAGCAATAACCACAGAATAACAACCGCCACCCCTCTGTACTGCCCGGTGTTTGAGAAATCAATGAAGAAACCGGTCGAGTTATGCATGTACTAATGATGATAAAGATTCGCCCTTAAACATAAGAAGGCAGCAGTTACGATTGTATTAAAAATACTTGAAGCAATTTCTCATCTAAACTGTATCAAATGTGATTAGTCATCGTTTTGCCTTCACGTGGTCGTCACCACTTTCTCACGTTGGAGCAAATTCTTAAAATTGTTTGAAACCCCGAAATGTAGTTAATTATTCAAATTTCAAAAAGTGGATTGCCGTGATCAAAATGTCACGAAGAAGCTCAAGTTTAGTCACAGTTAGCCTTGATAACGAAAGCGCAAATGGCGAAATTGAACAACCATACAGTTCTACTACTGTCCTAGAAATACGAGATTATGATGAGATAAATGTAGTCCACCAAGAGTCAAGTAGTACCGAAAGAATTTTTCAAGTAGTTCTTGATCTTACACCACAGGATCTGAGCAAGGAACAAGCAACTGGTTATCAATTAGGAGCATGTAGAAAAGTACAAAATTGGCTTCAGAACTGCAAACAAAGTTTTTCATGCAATAAAAATTTCTTCCCACGTTATTGGAATCAAGTTTCTGAGTATTTCAAGCGAAAGTATGAAAGGCTCAATGGTATACTTGAGAAAGGATGCGACAAAAGTTATCTGGAAACATACTTTTTGTATGCAAATGTTTGTGGCGTGTCTCCATTTCATATTGGCAAGGATAAGCAGCAAGTGGTTTGGCTGAAAAAGGTTTGAAATATTGTAATTTTTATTCACTTGTATTGACAAACCATAGCATTTTAACGTAGCATGACATGCTTTACGCATGAGATCATTATTTTACACCATTAATCATGTTAATTCATGCTATTATTTTGCCTAATTACAATAAGCGTCATTGTCTTGGAATAATTGCTGAAGTTAAAAGCAGGAGCTTGCAGTTTATTTGTGTCTTTATGCGTCACAATTTAAGATTATAGCTTTTTGCTTTAATGGCGTCTTAAATATTGCAATAAATGTTCGTTTTCACGGCTTCTTCCTGTTTAATTACTTGGTTTATGATGCATCTACTCGTTGAAAGGAATCCTTGGTCTTGGCTTACTTTTAGCATTTAAGATTGCTCAGTCGTGGACCTTCAAAGAAAATTCAGTTTGAACAAAATTAGAAAGAAGTGTAAATAACGATTGGGTAGTCTGTTAGTACTATTATTCAGGATAAAGTCCAAATCTTGAAACATGAGATTTCTTTCTTCAGGAAGCGCGTCTTTTGCGTATTTGATTACTGTCATATTATACTTGATGGTAAGTACATTCTCGTTATGTTAGAACCTTTGGTTCAATATTTTTTGTAACTAATTGCTTTTTAATTTTAGACCACGGTTACACCCACCGAAGCGAGAAAAAATAGGGATCCCCCTCATGTTACTGCAAAGAACGAAAAATATATGGATAAGATAAATTTGCGTAACATGTAGTGAAACAGACTTTCCACGTTTGGAGTCACAATAGGATTAATGATTTTAAAAATACATTATTATTAAACATTATATTGTTCAAATTAAATTTGAAACACATTATTAAGAAACTCGCATAAACTTTGCAAAAATACTCATGCCACTTTGTTGGAAATATATCAACAATAAAGAGAGGGAAATCATCCTGGCATCATCATTTTGTGCTTCACGTAATATCATCTATGTCATTCACATACATTAGATTACACAGTATTATTGTACCTTCTGGCCCTAATTAATCTTGAGTTTGTAATAAAAGCCTTGTATACCAATCGTAGCCTGATTGCACTTTTTATAATAAGCTTAACCAGTATCATAGTACTTTTTTAATACAATGTAACTCTTGTATTAAATGCTCTTTCTCAGGTTCCCTACTACATTGTCAACGCTTTAGCTGTCTGTGATACTGTTGGAATGACGAAAGTGTTTATTTTAAGCATGATCGGAGCCCACGAAGAAAGGTCAGCAAGTATTCGGTTGTATTTGTCAAATTCCATAATTGGAGCAAGTATTTTACTACGAGCAGGATATTTTGTATCACTGCAAATTCAGTCTGAAAAGTATCTTAAAGCAATACGAACTATTAGTGTTTCCTCCTACAGTCGAAACTTGCATAAAATAAAGGTATAAAATCCAAAACAATTTGTTTACCTTCCTTTCTTACATACTTTCCAGTTCCTCTATGCTCATCAACAAAATACAGGGATGTTCGCCTACTTTAGTTTAAAAATAATATGGTTTTGCAGGTATTCTTATCGTCATTGTTGGTATGCGGTTCCAGTTTTTCCATCGTTATGATCAAAACCTGCGTGGGATTTTCAGGTGGAATTCAAGAATACATTGTGGAAAATGCTAATGAAATATTGTTTGTATTCTGCTTTGGAAGTTCATGCGAACTAACAAATCTGGACACTATTACACCAACAACAGCTACACTTGGCTTGCTTGGATGTGCTACAAAGCTAGCAGGCGATTTGTTCATGCAAACAGCTCGAGACGGTATATTTTTCTCAGCATTGACATTGGGGAAATCTGCAAATGCATTCACATTCAGACGAAGGTTAAAGGATGCATCCCTAGCTAATTCTCAACGAGTTGGGACAGATATAAATGACGATTACAAATGGATCAAGAAAATTTCAAAGCACCTCAACTCTGCATTTAATATTATATTCCGATTCTACTTGCTCTCAAACATCTTTATGTTTGCCGTATTCATAGATGAGTGGTTTAACCCCAGTCTTGGGAAGATTGCCAAGGGTCTCAAGTTGGCAAATATTGTTTTTGTTTGCATAACGTTCTATTATGCAAACCAAACTGCTAAAACTGTAAGTACAAAGTGAATTCTAATTTAAAAAATGAGCATTTTTATGAAACACAAATTTCACCTACAGGGAGACCGATTCAGGGAGTGGATGAAAAAGGAGAAAAATCGTGACATGCTAGGAATGACGGAATTAAATGTCCTGACGGAGAATTCATCTTCATCAATCGGATTTGGTCGTGGAGCACTCTTTATTTATGATTCAACCCTGATTGGTGTAAGTTCAGCTTTTCAAATTGAGATGCTCACAAAATTAAAATAAATATTCCTGCATTGAAATGAAAATTTATGTTTTTAGTTTGCAAGCGTGGTAGCCGCATACTTCTTTGGAATTGTGGAAACTCGGCCACAATACGACTTACACAGTGGAATGGAAAATGATTGTACTTGCACAAATAGTTCAGGACTAATATAATCAAAATGCCAAGTCATTAACTGTCTGCTATTTCAATGAAAACGTTGAATTATTTAACCAGCTAATTTATTGCAGGAACAAATGTTGAATACACTTCGTTGACTAACAGCTATGCTATTCAGTTTTCTGTTATAAAAG
Organism: Orchesella flavescens; assembly: GCA_964034955.1. Lineage (NCBI taxonomy): Eukaryota > Metazoa > Arthropoda > Collembola > Entomobryomorpha > Orchesellidae > Orchesella > Orchesella flavescens. The sequence continues at coordinate 21,533,988 of OZ035958.1, read as the reverse complement.
GCAAACCAAAGGGATTTTCAAACTTCTGATTGTAGCAGTTTTAGGCTATTTTAGACTTGTTGGACGTCCCCTGATTTTAAACGCATTTATTGCTGAATTCTGAATCCCTTACAGAAATTTTTAAATTAATTTAAAGAGAGCAACCATTACACAACAAAATACAACACTTATTTTATAATGTTTAATTTATGCGAATATGTTAAGGGAAAGTATGCTAAGATGGAAATAATTATTATACAAAATCAATTATTAAAGCTATAGTTCAATAATGTAAAGCGTTTATGGTGATATAACTTTTGCTTTGGAGTTGATGATGAAAGGCATGTAGGCTGTTGTAAGTATAAATGTATATAGCCTGTATTCCAATGTTGAATGCAACATGCATCAAAAGTGCACGAAAAGAGAAGCAAATGGAGCACCACTTTTATGCTGTTAACAGACCTTGCTTACGATAGTGGGATGGTTTCTCTTTTCACGTGTCTATGCTTTTTGTGCATTGTATTTACATTCTCGTCTCAGGATAAATCATGCAATAGTTTTTCTTGTATAACCACTGGCCACAAGGCCACTGTATTTTCATCACAACATTGAATAAAAACGAGTAAAAGTTTTGTTTTGTTGCTCTTTCCAGCTAGCTATGAAATAACGTGAAATATCAGAAACAACTAATGATTTAACTATCTCCATCCCATTACTAGAAAAATGTCAGTTTGGTACCAATACTGATTCATCTGAAGAGGATAATGACAGTTTGGTGATTGAAGTTTGTCAAGCATACACGTGTTAGGGTCAAAATTCAAACAAATTAGAACGAGAAGAAAAAAGACGTATCGCCAACTTGGATTTTAATTTTATCCATCAATATGTGGATTAACCATGTTCTTGGTAATACTGTGAATGAATTAGTGGTTGACTTTAAGTCAATCGAAATGCGAGGAAGAAAGTGTTACTCCCAAGTATGTTAATGCAATGAAATTATTTATGCAATAAAGTAAAACGAATTTCAATTTAAGTAGTTTTATCATAAGTTCAAAGTTAACATAATTAAAATATGGTTTATGTTATGTCCACAACAGTAAACTTCCATTCCACTAATTCCTACGTTACTCAACTATCGCGAAACGAAAATTTCTGTAGTACAAAGTTGCAACTTGCCTTAGACAACCGGTCAGAAGTAAAATATACGGTATATCACACATTATCACAATAAAAGTCTTCCATTTCATTTTCATTTACTTACTCAACTGAACAAATACATGGACATTGTACATACATAACAACTTATATTTTCGTTATCACGAAATTTTACAACTCGAGTAGAATACTACAAATACTAACAAAATCACCTATGACTGGTCCTATTTCTTTAACTTTACAAAAGTTTGATGTGAAGATAATAGGGAATTCTTCAACTACCTCCTCACCCGTAACCACTTTTGACATGAGACTTTCTGACAAATTGTACATGAAAAAGTTGTTAATTGTACATCGAACTTTGGGAGACTTGTACGGCTTATCGAACAAACTATTTAGCATCTCTGTGTGGAATATCAAACAAAGGTATTCCGAAAGTGCACAAGAAACTCTCAAGTCATACTTTTTCATAAACTTTCGTCCCGTCACTTCACCAAAATTCCCATACTTTAGAAAAAAGGAACGGACACTTTTCAACTTTTCAGATGAGGTATTAATAGCTTGTTGGAAGACCGTTAGGTTTGGATTATCATCAACTTTGGTGGTGGAAAACTTTTGCTCACTTGGGTTGACTAGCAAGTTTTTTAGCACACAGAGAAATATTGAGCAAGCTATTGCTAAAATTTCACGTTTCTGAACTACTTTACAATTTTCCTTCTTCTTTTGCACGTAGTGGAGAAGACACGCGATCCAAATCCGGTAAGAGGTTGGCCATCGCGAAACATAAGCCCTCATATCCTCCCTATCTCCAAAAAGGGTTTCAGAGATAATCTCAACTTTCTTTTCATGCGTCAACTGCTTCCGAAACCCAGCATTTGCAACCGTTCCAATGAAGAATTTTGGTAACTCTCCAAACCTTGGGAGACTTGTTAGTGGGCTCAGCATCTTGACTTCCATACGTCCGCCGATTCGGGTAAGAACAGAGACTTCGCTGGCTTCATCACAAAGTAGGATCCCTGCTGTAACTGATATTATTGGGAGGGAGAGCTCATGACTGCTTTCACCATCATACCACTCAACTTGTGGGTTAAAAATTACGAGATGATTCTTGAACAAATTAAGCAAATACGTTTGCAGTTCGCACGTGGTGTGAGCTTCTATGAACCAGGTAGGCAATGGCAATACACTATCACAAATATTAGCTTTATCATCAAATTCTGCTACAATCTCATCCTCATCGCTTTCACGTATCCATTTAGAAAGGTCCAAATCCGTTTTTAATCTGGACCAAATTCGTCTTTCACCATCTTTCCCTTCATAAATCTTCACAATTCTATTAATGCTGGATATTGTTGATTTGATTTCTTCATTTGACTCAGAAACAAGAGGTAACAACTCATCAATCCCGTCTTGAACAGAATCCTTCCTTCCTATCCACTTCATTATATTCGCGATTCGTCCAGCCTTGGTTTGAGTGTCCCCATTGGACTTAAAAGCTTGAAAACCTTTAAAAGCATAGCTATGAATGTGGTCATTTCGAAGGATGACAGCAGCCAAGGGTAACAGACGGCGATCCTTCATTTGAAACTCTTCATCGCAGACTCGATGAATACACACATATTGCGCTTGCAAAGTCCAAACTTTAGTTGGAGTTGGAGTCGCATTCGAATTTGCTTCCTCAAGGGCTGACTTTGGTAAAGCTGCTTTAGCAAATCTCAAGCTTTTCAGTAAAATCGCTTTGCTATTGATATAAACGAAAAAATCCGAGTCGGAACTGAGAATGTAGCAATCTCCCAATAAATGGGCGACGTAAGCAATAGTGCAGTCTGCTTCTCCCATTGTTTGATAGCAAGGAATTTTTTGCTCTGCCAATACCTCCAAAAATACAGTCTGTAACAAAGTAAAAGCTTAGTTAACAAATGTTCACGAATTAAAATCACTTTTATAATATATTTGAATAAAGTGGAATTAATATAATGTAACCTTTAAAAATACGGGAGTATACGTCTTTCCTGGAAACGGCTCACGTTTTACGTTATCCCTTACTGCAGCCTCAAAACGGGACTTGACTGTTCCAATCTTTTGGGCTTCATAAGCACCATCCATCAACACAATAGGAGTGATGTTACACTGTTTTAGTTGCTGGAAGAAATAGCGAACGTTCTGGGAATACGTTTCCCAATTCCCTCCAAACCAGTGGGAGTTTGGTACTCCCATCTTTGATGAGGTGGTGCCAGGTTTTGCGACAGTAGAGCCACGTTGAACAACTGCATTTTGGCCATCAAAGTAGAGGAAATACATTAAGTTACATCCATCAATTACCACCGGGCAGTTGCGGAGGAAAACTTTTTTCTTGTATTGATCTTCATATTGTGCAATAAACGTAGTCAAACCACGGACACCCATCTCGTCAACGCAAAGCCTAGTTTTTAACTGACTTGAGGTTTTCGAACCACCAGCCTAAAGTTGTAAGTCCTAATGAAAATAATTAAAAATGCAAAATTCATGTTATCATCTCTTGGCTAGTTTTAGTTTGGGTTTGGTTAGAAAAAAATGCACTGGTGAATGGATGCAATTATTTATAAATTACCTGTCCTTGTGCCTTGGTTTTTGGTAGCAACCTATTTGCGTGAAAGTTTCTATGGGCTTCTTTGCTGCCAGCGTTCTTGGCATTTGGCTGATTATCTAAACTAGCAACAAAAAATAAATGAAGGATTAAATATTATGGGGAATCTGGAATAGGAATACACTCATAATGATTGCAATTTTTTCGTAATGGCATATTTAGTTATTAATTAGCAAAACCCACAGTTGAGGTTGGTGACAGGACTATGGATTCCCGCATATGACAGACACTAACTAAAAAACTATGAAATAATTTGAACGCGAAACTCAATGTTAATATTAATAATAATAAACAATTGAAATCTTTACATTTTACAAGAACTTTTTACAGTAGACACAACAAGTGGAATTCCTGTGATAAAGAAAAACAGGGTTACCAAGTCTAGTCACTAATTAATTAATTAGTTTATTTGCTCACTATTATTGCCGATCGCAAAAGCAAAACATAACACAGGGCACATCTCATAGTAGTGTAAACAGTAGTAAAAAATGCAAAGTTTAGTACAATATCAACATGTGTAAACTAACCGGATCAAAACTCGCGCATCAAGTTTTTCATTCCTATCAGCCAATAATGCTGCTTGAATTCAGTTTTCTTGTAACGCAGCTTTTATCCCAAAGATTTTACTTTGTTGAAGCTTTTCACTCACATATTATATGGACAAAATAACAAAGAAAAGCGAAGAACGCGTAATGCAGCTTTTCTCATGCAAACATTCTCTTGCATATTTTAGCCTTACTAGTCCATCTTCATCCTCCACAATGAATGGAATCGAATCATAATTTTTTAAACGAAGTAATTGACTTTCATGATGGTTTCCTTCCCATCACAAACTACAGTATTACTATAAAAAGTAGTAAAAAAGCCAATTCCGTGGTTAGGTTTCAGTTCTGCTTCAGTCATCACTATAATTTCACATAAATGCATATAAGTCAGTAAAACTATTTTTTATGAAAAGATATAATGCTCAATTAGATAATATTTGTATGTGTAACATATTATGAATATACGTAAAAAGGAAATTGCCTGAAAGATATTGTTTTGATGTAGTAAAATTTAATTTAAACATTTAATATTTCATTTTATCCATTTAAATATGCGTTTAATTATTCCACTAAAACATATCCTTTTGAGAGACGACAACATTTCACTTACAAATAAAACAAAACTACTTATCTTCATGATAGTTTGAGTTTAAAGGAAGGTGTAGTGCATTAAATGAAAAAGGCTATCTATCTTCAAGTTATGGATCTAGGAAATGTATGTTGCACTATGTATCCCGTATCTTCAAGTGTCTAAAGGCACACAAAACCCATAACATAACATATTATCCAAGGGATACAATAAATTACAAGGAATAAATATTAAAATAAATAAGTATATATATAAAATGACAACAAATAAATCTCTTTTAGTCAATTTCTTCACTTTGTCTTCAGTCTTATCTCATTAAAAGTTAAACACCTTTTGAGCTCGTTCGTTATGAAATAAATTACTAATCACTAAATGCATCATTATCATCATCACAATTGGCAGTAATTTGATTGTCAAGTTGCATGGATTACTAAGATAAACTCCGTATCAGTAGATTAATCGCCTCTTCACCATCCAGTCCATTTACCTGCAAAAAACAGTAAAATTGATATATTTTCGCTTATTCTGCATTCAAACTTCATTTTGTGATATTCTATGAACCAGACAAACTCCTCTATATTATTTCACCGTGAGCTGCTGGATGCGTTTCAGCATTGTAATAGTGGAGGAACCCCCAACATTTTCATCACATCTCGGTTTCACAGCGTCGAGTAGGCACACATGGGGTGGCAGTTCATATGGTTCTATATGCAGTGATTTTAAACTTTGCCAGTGTTGAAGTGCTGCTTTCAATCCCTTTATGTTCAGTCCAATTCTCAATATTTCCAAGTTGGGCATCATTTTCGCCAACGAGTTCACGTCGCCAGCCGAGCACAACTCATCCCCATCTAAGAATTCTACCATGCTGGAAATAGTAACATGTGACAAATCCTCAAACTCGGTACTTAACACCAACGAGAAAGGATCAAGAGGAGGTTGCTGTGTTGGTGAGAGGAGCGGTTTGCTGAGTGGACTAACTGTAATAATACACAAATGAAAATATTTTGCAGTTTTTTTTTCAAGTGTTACTTAAGAAATCTATATTGCTCTTACAAGTTTTGGTTTTACTCCATCTTCGAAGTGTCTTTAATCTCGGCATGTACTCCAAAAAACGTAAATCTAGGAAGATATGCCCAATCAGTGTCAGCTCCTCCAATTTCTCAAGTATAACATTAAACCGGATGTTTGGAAACGGATCGGCGTACGGGGCTCGAAAAACTGTCAAAATTCTAAGAGTGGGAGCAAGGCGTTCTAACATGTCCTGGAACATCTCTTCCTCAGTGTCAACCCCAATATCCATTGAAAGAGAGACTAAGGGAAGGCGTAGCTTCCGAAGTTGTCGAAAAATTGGCATTGGAGGGCTTTGGAGTGCAGGTCGTAGTCTATTAAAAAGAAAAAAACAGGAACATGTAAACCAACCAGATTGAGTCACGAGTCAGCCTAATAATGCTTGTTAAACAACTTACGCATTGAGAATGTCTAAGGAATCCAGAGGTGGACAGCTCCTCCATTCTCGTTTCAGTGTGGTAATGGTTCTAAAAAGGCTTTGAAGGTCGTGACGACGAAGCCTAGCACCACTGCGTATAATATTTTCTAAGCAAGTTTTCTGTAAAACAAATAAAACAAGCTACGTAAAAATTTAGTTCTAGTTAAAATGTGTAAGATATAGTTATCACAGCTGAAACAAACCTGAAGATTTGGAAAACGCTCAAACAAGTCATGCGTAGGGAAGGTTGTGATTCACATTATTTCCTTCACCTCGATCAGTTCCTCCTTGACACGCAACTGGTTCATCACTATCAAACTCTGCTAGTTTTAGGCTGAATTCTTTTAAATTAGGCTGAGGGACTGATGGCGTAACAACATGCTCATCATCATCATCCGAATAACCCAAGTATTTGTTTTCCTCTAGAGTGAGCACTTTCAATTTTGGTGTCAGCTCAAAAAGAATCGCCTCAAAGTCCCCTTTGGTTTCAAAACTTGAGTGTTTAATCTGTAAATCCTTCATTGATGAACCAAACTTGGAGAAAAAGTCAGACTGTCGATTTCCATCCTGGAGCTGAAGATTCCAGTTTTCCAGGCGATACTTTAGGTATGGCTTTGATATCAGCATGAATGGATCACCAGTGATGTTGCTAGCATTCAAATACTCTATCAATGAAGATTCATGTCCATCTCTATCCTTGAGAACAAGTCGTGCTTCTTGACAAAAATGTTGACGGCTTTCGCTGTTCCAAAGTTTGCAGACGAGACGACAACTTTTCAGCGTTTCTAAATCAGTAAAACTGAATAAAGTTTGAAGTACCTAAAAACACACACAAAAAGAAGTGCCGTAAACATATAGAGCTTTCCAGAAAAACATTCTTCAAAATTAATCATATCATAATTACCTTTGTTGATGAAGATAATTTTGAAACTGGAGGCTTAACGGTATATAGATTTTCTGGTACAGCAACTTTTCCCATAATCCCTGCATCTATACTGGCTATTTCCAAAATTTCCGATTGTGTGTAGTTTGAGATTCCACTGGCCACTTCATCGTATTGCACAAGTTGATGCTGGATCACGCTACCAGCCTCCCTCTCCTTCGACTTGCATTTATTAAAAGTTTTTTCTGACTTGGCATTTTTACCCATGTTTGCTCTCCTAAAAAATAAACAAATGATTTGCCATAATAATTATTATTTAACTTAACATGTAAGTATTTATTTATATGGTGTTACTGTATGGAAATCAGGCTATATTGTACTGATACAGAATAACACTTGAATAAAGATGAATCAATCAATCAATCAATCAATCAATAAAAATTAAGCACAAATTAAACCTAAAAACCTTACCTTTGTGAATCACTGAAATATGATTGTTTAAATACCGCGCTGATGAAAAATGACTACCGCAAATATCGCAATTATGTTCAGAATGGGATTTTAGATGTTCTGTTAGACATGATTCCTCTGCAAATTGTTCGTTACATTTGATACACACAAATGACTTCTGTGCACCATTCTCTTCTTCGTTTGTAGGTGAACTAGCACTAGCATGACGTCTCATAATATGACGCTGTAATGATTTCATTCGTTTGAAGCTCTTATCACAAAAATTGCATTTATAATCTCCCAAATCTGAATGGGTCTTTAGATGATCTATCAGGCAAGCTTTAGTCGAAAATCTTTTACCACACTTTTCTTCACATTCAAACAACTTTTCCTTCTTGTTGTGTTTGCTACGAATGTGATTATTCAAAGTGCAACTTTTCAAAAACTGTTTGGGGCATTCGGGGCAGACAAATCTCCTGGTTGGTTTTTGTTGATTTCCGGAACAGTGCTTGTGTGCGTAAATGCCGACTCGAGAGGTGAATTTGGATCCACAAACGCATTGGAAAGCTTCAGTCGTGGAGGGATGGGTTGAGGTTTCATGTTCATCCCCCTTCCCTTCAGTCAAAGGGGGAACAACCTGGATAATTTTGATATGCTCAGGAACTACGGAAGGTCCACGTTGTTTAACCTTAATTCTTTCCTTGACGCCGCAGTAGTTTCGAAGGTGGTGATTCAAATTGTATTGTGTCAAAAATCTTTTGGAACAGTGGGTGCGGGTGAAATTTTTTTCTTCATTGGTCGCGTGAACATTCTCATGATGGGTGAGGTTCCCCTTGATTGAGAAACGTTTTTTGCAGATTTGGCACTCGAACGGGCGCTCACCAGTGTGTGTTCTGGAATGCACTTCCAACTGAGACTTTTTCGCAAACCCCTTTCCACACCCACTAAAACTACAAACGTATGGTTTTTCCTGGTCACTAGAACAATATCTATGTGCTGGTATCGTTAACGGAGAGTTGAATTCACTACCACAACTGCAGCGGAATACCTTCTTTATCTTCGATAAGGTTGAAAGATCATCCTCTTCTCCATCTCCACGTTCTGTAGAAATCTCCAATACCTTGATATGATCAGGAATTACGGAGGGCTCACTTGGTTTCTTCTTTTTAGTAGTGTGACAGTAGTTTTTAAGATGTTTGTTCAAGTCGTATTTCGTCGCATATTTTTTGGGACATTTGGAACAGGCAAAAGTCTTATCATCCGTCGCATGAAGTTTTTCATGGTCCTTCAGGGTTTTCTTTAACTTAAAAGATTGTTTGCAGACTTTGCACTCGAACGGGCGTTCACCGGTGTGAGTTCTGGAGTGCCCTTCTAAATGTAACTTTGTCGAAAATCCCTTGCCACACCCTGAAAAATCACAAACGTATTGTCTTGCCCTAGGTTTGTCAGTAGAACAATATTTGTGTATGTTGAAGGAAGTCCGACTGTGGAATTTGCTGCCACAAATACAATGGAAAAGCGTTTTTATCTTCGCGGAGGTGGAGGTTCTAGCATCCTCTCCTCCCTCTGTGGAAACCTCCAATATTTTGATGTGCTCAGGAAGTACAAAGGGATGACCTCTTTTCCGCTTTCGTTTAGATTTGTTGCTTTTAGTTGAGTGGCCCACCTCGTCATCGCCATCATCATCATCCTCCATGTCGTCGTCGTGGCTGTCGTCCTCAATTGACTCAACTTCGCTCATTTCCTCAGTAGTCACAGAGGCAGCAGAATGAGTCCCTCTTTTACTTGACATCTGGCGAGTTATCATCTTCACTGTTTACTGACACTAAAATAAAATGGATTAAAATCAGTACACATGACATTTTAAACCACAACATTGAACATCAAAATTCAGTATATATATTTAGTACCAACGACCAACTATTGTTCTACATAGATCACTTACATAAATATCACACGGGTCTGCTACCTTTTTTAAAACTTCTTTTCTAATCCACTAAAATCTGACAACTGACAAATCAAAAACCAACATTGAATATATTAATATCAATCAACAATCAAAATCACAAAGATCGCGATCGGTTATCAGTTCCAAACTTTGTACTTTAAAAGATGAGACATTTAACAAGAAAAACGGTATAGCGGTTAGTGTAGCAGTGAGCAGTGCATAATGCAACAATTTCTAATTTTTTCAACTTTTTCCATGTTCTTTTCTGTAACACACAGGTGGATTTAGCACAAGCACATGTTGCACATGTGTATCATTTAGCTACACACACACGACAAAAATACTGGCTTGACGTTGGTGTTTTGGTAAATTTTGGAAGCCGCGAGAAACCTGATACTCAATGAGTGAGGCAGTCAATCTTTGTTCATTGCTTCTCACTACTATGCTCAATGTGAATGCTTTTCATAGTCGTCATTGTCATCGTGTTGTTGAGCTGTTGTGTCTGTAAGTTCAGTGAGAAGTATTATATATATTACAATGCCGGTCACTACATTTGAAATTTACAATTTCATGGCTAATTACAATTACGCTAGAGAATTTTTGTTGATCCGTCGTTCCGTTGATGAGCGAAAATTCAAGAGAGGTTATACTTTTTTAACTCATATTTTCATTAATTGAGTAAAAAATGAGGTTCTATGAAACATTACGATTTTATCCATTAGTTAGACCAGAGAAGAAGATTCTCACATTCGCATGAAAGATTGGACAGGACGACAGGATTTATCATGACATTTCTATCAAGAAACTGACGTGATGTTTGCAAGTTGGGCTGCTTGTAGGAGCTCCAACAAAGTATTATCCAGATGAAAATAGAATCCTACGATTTTACTACACCTGTGTTTGGTCCGAGATATCTGTTCGTGTGCCAGATATTGTTAACAACTTCAGGATTGAGTTGAGATATTATTAAATACGAGTTAAATTACAAGCCAGCAACTTAACCCACTTTTATTTTGTTACAAGTAATCTACTGCATCTTAATTTTGTCCCCCAAAAGAAAATAAATGCTTCGGTCCACTCAACCCACAACTCTCATCTTTTTCTGCTATCTACAGTAGTTATGGTTGCTACATATATCACTATATCCATCCCAACTCTCACCTTAGATACGGGAGAGCAATGTTTCATTTCCTGAATCTTCATCTTCATGAAGTCACATTAAGCTTATAATCTCATCCAGGTATTTTGTGGGTATGGCTATGCTGTGAAATAAATGGTTTACGATAACAGTTAAAATGCCTGTCTTGTAAAGGCAAGTACTTATGGTAAGTACCCAAACTAAAGGTAAGAAACCATAGTCAAACATGGAAAGGTGGTTGGTATAAAGTGGAGATCAAAAGCAAGGAACTCAGCTTTCATGTGTGTTAGAACTCATCACATCATTGTCTGCTTTGTCTGCTTTGATAATGATTGAAAGGACGGGACAGATATACTTGAGCGTTGAGTATATTTTTTTATAAGTTCATTGCCTTTCGTTACACTCATCTTGTATGAATTTGATTGAAAGAAAGATTCAGCAACAGTGATGTGTAGTTGTGACTGTGACCTGAAAGCAAAAATATAACTCTGTCTTCCAGGAGAGAGTGAAAGATTCCTATATCAAAATCAATTTACTAGTGAAATTAAATAGTGTTCGTTGTAAGTCTTGTGGACGAACCAAAATTTCTCAGCTAAAAATGGCAAAATTTTATCACTGCCCAATCTGCACATCAGTTCCAGAAAAAGAAATTTATCAATGTCCATCCGGACATGTACTATGCAACCTCTGCTTTTCCAAAGTAAGTGATGGGAACTGTCCACAATGTAGGACTCCCTTTGGACCAATTAAAATCAGAACAAGGGTTCTGGAAGAAATTTTGGATACTCACAACTTTGTATGCAAGTTCGAGGATGAAGGCTGCCCAAAACTACTAAAACGGGGTGAAATTACAAGCCATGTAAACTCCTGCTCATTCAAGTAAGTAAATTTTTGGCATATTCACATTTAAATATTTATAACAACAAAAGTAAAACCTTGAATTTTATTTATTTACTTTCAATTCTAGTCCGGATATGGTCGCTCTTTGTAAAATAATGGGACGCGAGGAATGTTCATATAAGTTTGAAACTGGTGTTTCTAGATCTGAGATTATTGAGCATTTTACTATCGCACACAATCGTCCCTTGATTAATGTAGAAATAAACAGTGACTGTGAGCTACAGCTAAAGGGGAAAGCTATAAAGGAGGCTTTTTCCCAAACGCTTTTGGCTCAAGACCGTCACACGTTTCCAACTTTATTCAGTCCGGGTGGTAAGGAAACCAGCCCATTGTTTTTGATGGAACTCTGTGTTGACCAGCAACTACAAACTTTGTCAGGCGTTTGTATCAAAGTTTGGGACTCAGGATCCCTTCCATCTGCAAAGTACAATGCAGAATTTACTCTTCTCAAGCGCAACGATACTTTTCCACCAAATTTAGCTAATGTGAGTTTACTCAAACTCAACTTTATTGATACTATTGATAACATGAATTGTGCAATAATTATTGTTTACATGGATTTTACTTTATAGCCATTCCCTATCAGTTGGAAACTCAAGGTTTACACAATCAAAGAGGTCGCACAAATTGTTGATACAGATCCGCATCCGGTCACCGTGTCAGTCCCTTTGCTAGAAAAATTTCAATTTGGTTCTGATGATAGAGATTACTTCAGATTTAGAATGAACCGAGTCCAGTAATGAAGAGAAGGTATCCCGCGGTTACGGTTTCTAGCGCAGCATCTGTGTCGTCATAGTCTTCAATATTCAAATGATATTTTTTCCTTAATTTACGTTGTCGTTTGTAAATGTCAATCCAAAAAGGTCGATTATACAAGCCAGCGAAAATTAGTTGTGGAAGTTGCATTTATGTTAAACTTCTGAAAAATATTCTCCGTTGGTCTGATTAATTTGTGCATGGGGAAAGTGAAACGGGTTTAATTTTTGTAAATAATTGTGGATGTAGTATATACTCCTCAATTGGTTCAACTTTTATAATTCATATGGTGAATAGTTTCAATAATTGGCTTTACTTGAATTAAATTGTAATTATGTTACATTTTTTCATTTAATAAATAAAACATTTTTTTACATTTACACGTCAGAAGGTGTTGCATTAAGGTTTTTCTCATTTACTTTCATAAACCTACGTCGACGTGTATGTGTGCATTCAAACGTAAATATATATAACAATATGATGGGAATTGAGGTATAAAACTATGGAAGCATGATATAAGTCAAGTCAAGTCAATGAGTCATGGTATATGTGCAATATAAGGCACCACCTGTGAAACACTCACAAAGCCCATTTAAGCCTACCAAAATAAAAGTAAGACCGCTTATCGGTTATGCTTTGCAAAAGCAAGTGGTTTTGAGTTTGAGTTGAGGGTTGGCAGTAGTCTGAAGCATATTGTACACCTGCATAATTCTTACCGATCTTTTAGGAAATGCATGTTCAGCCTTTGTTTGAAAGGTGAGTTTAGGACCTTTACTTTCATACAATGCCAGAAATCCTCATTGCTGTATTGTATATTACAAAAACCAGGTAGCAGTGGAAAAGCCCGGGTCATAAATGAAATGAACGAAGTCTCTTCTCTGTGGGACTATAAATTTTATTTAAAAGAATAAGGTGCTGTCAAAATGTGGAGTGTATTCTGGACAATATTTACTTTACTTTATTTATTATGCTTTTAGCTGACTGAAATATACTACTACTGCTGAAAAACTGCGATAAAAACCGTGTTGTAGAAATATTTTCATTGTTTTAATAAACTTTTTAGATCTTTTTTGTCGAATAAAAGGTTTAACTAAAATTGCCGACTTGTGTTAGGAAGGAATTAAAAAAGTGGCTGGTTTTGGTCACGCAAGGTTTTTAAGGAACAAAAATGAAAACCTTCAAACCCCAACTTTACCTTTCGTAGGAGACTTAACAGACTGTGAGTCACGGTGTATGTCTATGACTAATACGGCACCACCTGTTCATGCTCACAAAGTTCATGCAAGTTTACCAAAAGGACAAAATGTTATACCCTTATCGGCAATATGCTTTGTATGAGCAAAAGGGTTTCAGGATGGCTATAACTGGTCGGCAAAATACCAAAAATTTGTATGCATTGTTTGACGTATAACTTTGTGCCTCTGCGTAAGTCTTGATGCTGATACCGAGTTTTTTTTTAAAATAGGGAAAAGGTTCTTTTTACTTTACGTACTTACAATAAGTCACGTATTCTCCCTGGTGTGTTGTGTATAAAAACCAGGAAACAGTGACAAAGTCCTGCTCATAAATGAACGAACTGTCAGCAAGTTAGGACTTTAAGTTTTTTAGCTAACAGAATAAAATCTTACGTGAATCTTATTATTTTCAAAGGACATTTAAAATTCTTTAAAACTCTTTGGTTTCGTGACAATTTGCGTAAAACTTTTGTTATTTGTGGAGAAAAAACAACATGGAAAGTTTCCTCTACTGTCCGATTTGCTGGTTAGTTCTAGAAAAGGAAATATACCAGTGTGTCGAAGGACACATAATATGTCACACCTGCATTTCCAAAGTGAATACCTGCCCACATTGCAGGGAACCTTTTGGCATAAGGAAAATCCGATCAAGAGTCCTTGAGCAGATGCTGGACACTCAACTATTTAAGTGCAAGTTCCAGGGTGAAGGGTGCACTCAACTGAGTAATCGAGGAGAAATTACAAACCATTTCAATTCGTGTTCCTACAAGTAAGTCTGCTAATATAAAGTAAAAAATGACAAACGCTGAAATTTTTGAAATTTATAATTTCTAATCACTTGCGTGTTTTTGATATAATTGAATACAGTCCAGATTTGATTTCGGTATGTGAGAGAATGTTCCCCGACTGTACGTTTCTACTTGGAGGTGTTTCCAAGGCAGAAGTCATTTCCCACTTTGAGAACGAGCACGACTACCGATTGCTGTTGTTTCCAAGAATGAAAATGAGAATAACAGGGGAAGCTTTGAAGAAGCTGTTTGAAGGAGACCTGAATGATGATTCAGGTTTCCAGCTATCTTCCAGGCTTTTTAGCCTGAATAATAATGAAAGCAGCCCTTTGTTCATTATGGACCTGACCAATGACGGACCAGACATATCTTTAACTTCCATCCAAGTTTGGAACCCGGAATCCCTCCAAACTACAAAATATAATGTGGAGTATACGCTGTTTAGGGATCCTTCTTCATCATCGTCATCAACCTTTATTCAAACCCGCTCAAGGAAAAAGCAGCATCCACCAGCAGAAGATGTGAGTATAAGTTATGAATTTAAGTTTGCGTGCATGGCGTTAATAATAAAATAAGCATCATTTTTTAATGGCTGATGATTTTACAGGTATTTCCAATCCAATGGATATCAAAAGTGTATCCTCTCAAAGAGGCGCGGTACATTTTAAATATGAATCCTGTTAGCATCTCGGAACCAGCATTGAAGCATTACAAGTTTGGTTCTAACGAAGGTGACTACTTTGAATTTAAGGTATTTCAGTCAAATGAATGAATCCAGGAAGGTGATCAATTTTTATTGTATTTATGCATAGTGTGTACATTAATATATTGGAGTAGAAATAGATTGTTAGGTAAAATATGTATTTAGAAGAGGGGGGTAGATTGATACGTCATGAGTATACACCTTCATTTAAGGGATTGTGATTGTATTGTTGCATTGCAGCACACCTGGATTCTAGGTGGAATTTAGACATATGAAAAGCACGTGTACAACATCTGATAGAAATGTTATGTATCGCCTCAAACATGTTGGAGTCACAACAATATCAGCTCCCTTCACCCTTGTTACATAAAATATGTGAGCTGAAACGAATGAAAGGAAATTTTACACTTATGCCTTTGGCAACCATTCTTTATGTTTACGTCTTAAAGCACCAGTTTCCGCTATTTAAATTCTGAATAAATTTTTAAAAAATGTAGGGAAAAAATATATTCCCATATTATTATATTATGTTTGTAATTACATCTAGAATAATATTTAAAGCATGAATTTGTAATGTAATTATAATTATAATGCTTCAGAAAACTAAACAGATGAATTATTTTAGTAAATTCTGAATAAATTTTTAAAAAATGTAGGGAAAAAATATATTCCCATATTATTATATTATGTTTGTAATTACATCTAGAATAATATTTAAAGCATGAATTTGTAATGTAATTATAATTATAATGCTTCAGAAAACGAAACATGAATTATTTTAGTAAAAATTTTTATATAAACAAAAGCAGAATTTGGTGAACCTCTTCATATTTTAATTATTTTGGGATGTTGTTTCATTGATGTTTTTAAAGCCACAGTTAATGCAAATCTCTGTTTTATCTAGCTTCATTTTAACCCCATTGCATTGTCACCTATCTACCCAATGCCTACAGACAGAATATTGTCTTTGTTGCATTTCACTTCTGCCTAGCGTATGTGTTGTGTTGGAAGTATTTTGTGTAGTACTATGATACACACGTTACCCCAACACAGAATGTCACATGATTTGCACACTGTGAAATGAATGAAATGGGAAGAAATTTTACTCTTCTATCATCTCCCTTAATATGCTCTAAGCTGGCTGAAATATACGAGAGATCGAGTGAAAATGCTTTTGTATGTTAGATCATTGCATATATTGATACTTTGTGATCAAAACCCTAATAATATGCTATAAGCTCATTTTCATTGCTCCAATAAATTCGTTGAATTTTTCACAAATCAAATAAACGTTTTAGTGAAATTGAAAGAAATCAATTGTCAATTGTCAATTGTAATTATGTCGCACGCAACAATGGAAAAGTTTCGAAGCTGCCCGATCTGTTTTGAAGTTCCTGAGAAGGAGATTTACCAGTGTTCAAACGGTCATATATTATGCAGTTTCTGCCTTCCAAAAATGAGAGGCAAATGTCCTCAATGCCGAACCTCCCTTGGTCGCAATAAAATACGATCGAGAGTCCTCGAAGAAATCTTGGATGGACAAGAGTTCGAGTGCAAGTTCAATGGCAACGGTTGCTTTAAATTGTTAAAGCGTGCAGAGATTACAAGCCATGCCAATAAATGTCACTACAAGTAAGATATTTGCAATAATTCAGTATTGCTAATTTAATTTGATTATAATAATTAAATATAAAATACGTATTACATGATTGAATATATTAATTTTATTGCAGCCCAGATTTGCTGAACCTCTGCCGACTCCTGTGTTTCAAAGAAGGCTGCGAATTTAAAGTGGGTGGATATGTGCCACGATCCGACATCGTTAGTCATTTTGAAACTGTTCATCACCTCCTCCTCTATCCATCCACATTAAACGGGGAAATCCGTATTCCTGGAAAGGAGATTCGCCGGGATTTATTAAGCCGAAAGAGAAAATGTTCACGTTCGAGACGCAACTCCGCAGTCCAGCTCGCTTTTTTCAGTGCAGATAGTTCAGAAACGAGTCCTTTGTTCCTGCTGTTTGGAAAATTGACCCGACAAACTGGCCTTGTAAGCTATGTCGTCATTCAACTTTGGGGATCACCAGCACATGCCACAAACAAATATCAAGCTGAGTTTCAGCTTAACAGAGGAGGAGAGACATTGTCAACATCATCATCCTCCTCGTCTTCATCAACCGCAGAAGAAAATGAAGACATCCGCCCGTCCACAATGAATGTAATTGATACCAAAAACATTTTTTTTTCAAATGTAATTTTCATACAGACTTACAAATGTGAAACATTTGGTATTTATTTTACAGGTTTTCCCCATCCGTTGGATTTTGCAAGTTTACCCGTTGAAAGAAGCAGGGAATGCTTTCGCAGAAAGTCCAATGAATATACCGATTTCGTTGTTGGAACGGAATCAGTTTGGTGTCAACAAGAACGACAGCCTCGTGGTCAAGATCAATCGTTACAATTACAACTAATCTTGTGCGTTAAAAGATTCATGAAAGACATGTACATGCCAAAGTTTGTGTTCCATATTCTATGTATTTCATTTCCAATGATTCTTATTGTGGAAAGTAGGTTTATTCTTATATTTTAATTACGTCTAACATAATATGCGGATTTTTGGTTTTATTCAAATATTTGTTTTTGAATAGACTCACTCAGCTACGATAAAAGTTACCAGATATGAAAAATCTACAAGATACAACCTAAAGTAATACATTTAGGTTGGATTTACAAAATTGAGTTCGTGTGGTAAATAATAATCATAATCACTAATATTTTTATATAATGGTTTTCGCCAAAATATTGTCCTACATATTATTATGGATTTTGAAAGATAACAATCTCATTTATGGTAAATCTTTTAGCTTTTTAAAAGCAACTACAATTGTTTTTGAAATAGGTTTTTGATGATGTAATGTACAGACTGTACATTACATCATCAAAAACCTTCTATTTCATCATGTAAGTAGTACCCAAAAACTGTATTAAATTGTACATCCTTATAATGTACACAAAACATGTCACTACTATTTGATAATGGTGGGAGGAATGAATAATTTCTTTAAAAGCCATTACCATAAAGCATAAGCAGAAAAGTTTTTGCAATTATTTGATCAGTATTCATTCATTACATTTTGTTGGCACAGAAGCAAGAATGTTATCAGAGTATTTAAATACTTTCGCTGACATTATCGAATCATGAATGAATTAAGTTTTTCAAACTCTTCCATAAGCTTTACAACGTTCTTTGACATTTCACCACCCTTTTCCGGGTTGTTCTCAACCCATTGCATAATAAGCTTATGGAAATGCGCAGGAAAGTTTCCCATGTCTGCACCTTCATCAACACCTTCATATGCAGCATAACCCGGCCCTGCAGATAAGGAAAGACCAAACCAAAAGCCCATTTTGAATCTCCTACGAAATATCCTCAAAAGTTCCTAAAAAGTACCAAAATATTTTCTTTTGTACTCGACTCAAAACTCAAGGAATTAATATTTTTAAGATAATCTTGTAAATAACCTCAAAACTTATATCAATTGGATGACTTAACAGAACACACGTTCTTTTCAGAACATCCAAATACAACTCCAAAAGGCTGTCCAAGCAAGCCCGTCGAACGTCAGGCTTTATGCTTGTAAATATATAAAATCCAAGGTCTACTCCAGGTGAATTGTAGCGAGTTATCTGGAAGTCTATGGCTTTATGACCAATGTATTCTCCAGAGTTCACATCTCTCACAAACATCATGTTATTATTCCAGTAGTCACTATAGGGAAACAAATTATTTTGAAGCATATATCATTAAAATACTCATGACTCGTAAATTTATGATAATTTGGAGGTTACCCATGATTAAGAACAAGTAATTGCTCATTTGGATCTTGTTCCAAACTTTCAACTAGGACTCTCCATGTAGTTCCTTTCATCGCCTCCAACTTTGACACCGCTTCTTCTGCACCTTCACCAAGATTTTGCTATACAAAGCATTTTTTTATTTAGTAATTAATACTACCATATAAAAAGTGTATTAATAAATGAGTTATTAATTACCTACCCGTAAAATAGCAATGCATGTGCTTATCCCATTTTCGAACATAGGCTCCAACAGCTCCTTAGCTTTCTTTGTGAGACATCCCTCAAAGTCTAGATTTTGAAAGGTTTTGAAAAACTCCGTGGCTCCGTTATGCTCTTGAATCACAGCGTGTGATATTGCGTGATGTTCAGCAAGGGTTGTGATAGCAATCCTCAAGTTTAAATCAATTCGATTATCACATATTATTATTTTCTTAAAAAATTTTCTCGTTCACTCATTAACAAATACAAAATGGTAATAAATACTTTGCTTCTTGTAAGTCTTGTTGTGCTTCCTTATCCAGGAGAATGTAGCCTTTGTCCAGTACCAAATTTTCAAAAATTGTGATGCTCTCATCTGCATAGTAGCATTTAGGATAGATTTTATCAAGCAAGTTTTCTTGCCTGAAATTCAGTCATAAAAACAAGTTTTAGTTTTGAATCCTACCAAAATCATGCTAATGCGTATAAAATTTTGTTTTTATTGTACATACTTAACCCCTTACCCTTTTTTCTTCAAAAAGTCCCGTGCCGCAGGCAAATACTCCATGTAAAACGTTGCCTCCTTCTCGAACGCTTTCATTTCTCGAACCATTTCATTATGAGATTCATTTGAAGTTTTAGTTTTCACAAACAGATTTAAAGGGCTCTCATTAACACTCTCAGATTTAAAGGTAACAGTTACATAATGCGTTTCACTAACCATTCCCTCACCTTTCAACCCAGAGCTTTTCACTGACACTTCAGAAATTTGATCAATGCATCCAAACGCCTCCCTACACTTTTGTACGATAGTATCCTCCACTTCCATGTCTTTGTTAAAAAATTCCAACTTAATTTTTAAATTAAAGTGTATCTGCACTTCAATTAACGCTTTCCTTATCAATTAAAATCAAAAGTTTGAATGAAGTGAATTATTCACAAAATTGCAAATGACTTCAAAATACACAGAAATGCATATTATGTAAACATGTGCTTCAGGAACAACTTGTTGATGATTTGATGTGATGTTCACTTCAGATAATGTACAACCTTCATGCATCACATGGTTATATGCTATATCCACTTGCACTTGGTGATTTTGGTATATCCAAGATATGCATATAGTATTTTGCTTGGTACATGGGAAAGCTATTATACACAAAACCAAATATTATTTTCCTAGATTTATCACGTGTTATACATGAAATGCTTGAGACCGGGATGATAACGATTCTGTCACTTTAAATTCCTTACCTAAAAATGCATTGTACGAAAATCGGATCTTTTGTGATTGTGATATGATGAGCATCACACATTGCACTTCACACATTCACACATACTTGACGCACTACACACACACAGCTAATAATTTCTAACATTTTATAATGTAAAATATCCTCATGACAATCAGTTTTTCAGTAAATGTCTTGATGATAATGATTTTTTCAGAATCATCATTAAAATATCACACGTGCATTTCGGCTGCGTAAGCTTGATTTCCGTATCTTATAAGGACTTAGATAAGCACTTTAGCGTGGGCGTATCTCGCAAATATTATACAATTATGCACCTGATGCACTTATTCAAGGTTAAGAAGGCAATTATGAATGCAATTATGAATGCAATATATAACACACAAAAAATGAAACCAGGGCTCTCTTCTTTTTCTACTCTTGCCTTTTCTCTGTCTTATATTTCATTTGATCTCTCATCACTCATTTCTTTAGCATAAACCATAAAATACCAAACCATTCACCCAACATATTACAATATCCATGCTTGTATGCTGAAATTTCAACTTCATTGTGGCTACAATGTCAGCTGGAAAAAATATTTGGCTTGACAATACGCTGAAGAAAGGAAAGAATCTTTGTCATTAGTCATTTTTTTTAATGCATCTCAAGCTATACGAGTATGCTAGTTAAATGTACTTCATGCACATTCCTTCAAACACACACACCATAAAATCATCATCATCATAATTCGCTTCAGATTGTAACTCTTCTTGGTATAAAGTATGCTTGCCTGATACCCTGTGATAGTATCATTGCCAGGCTGGCAGTGGCTGTAATGCTCAACAAGTTTCTTACTTGCAAAAATCATTGAATTTATATACACAGAACACATCCCTTGGAATGGAATATATACCATAATATACATAAGCCTCCTCCCTATATGCAATAAATTTTTGTTTACATTTTTTGTTGAGCCATTTTTTGCTTTGATCATGACATTCATTCATGATGATTGACACAAACACACAAGTTGCTTGAGCAACAGATCAAATGTCGCAAATTATTTTGGAAGATTCGAATTAGCTGCAGGTCAAAAAAATAATAGATGAGTGTTAACAAAGTTAAACTGAATTAATTTTTTTGGTTGCCATTTGCTACTGTGACTTGTACTCTTACGGTGCAAACGGGGAGAAAAATGGTGCACTTATTTTTTCAAAGAATAGCTGTTCAGTCCGGAATGGCAAATGTATCCGCAAGGGTAGCAAGTGAAACCCATGCAAATACACGGCTTTGGTTTTCAAATATATTTTCAATTTTCTTCCCACCAAATGGTCACTTTGAGAACAAGGTGGATACCTGGTTGAACGCAGTTTCCGAACGATTTGCTTTCCCAGAGGTTGGTATTTAATTTTACCTTGACAAAAGTACAAACATAAAATAACAAAAAAAATTATCATATTTTGCAACTATTTTTTTGCTTCAGGAAAATGCATCACCATTGATGAGACGCGAAGTGGAAATTCTTTTTCAGAGGCTGGGTATACAAAACATTCATTCTACCCACAATATTGGAGTTTTCCAGTTTTGGCTCTTTTTAGTTTGGATCTACAAGCAGCTCTTGTGTGCAAATTACAACCGGAACGATAATCTATTTCAGTTCATGAGAGGCTTCTCAATTTATGAGACCAAAGTTGTTATCATGGGAAATGATCCTGCCAAAGATGTGCATTCATCTGGATACGCTTTCCATGGTTCCCAGTGCCCATCTACGGAACAAATTCTGGATTTCTTGGAAAGAGAAATGGGACAAGTTTCGAGTTACTTGAATGACTATTCACTGGCAATTTCTTTGCGTGATTTGAATATAGCCAAAGGAAAGTGCAATTTGAATGGTTGGATTAAGCAAGGTAAAGAACGTTGACGTTGCCAAAAAACAGAAGTGATGATGATTTTAAGTAAATATTATGCTTAAAGCAAACCTTTTATATCTTCCTAGGTGTTCTACTTCTGAATTCCTGCCCTACATACTTTAACGGTGGATCAATATATGATGGTTGGAAGTTCTTTACTGATTTTATCATCCGCTACTTGAGTGATGAGGTGAGAAACGTCGTGTTTCTGTTCTTGGGAGGCATGGTAGCGGACAAAGCGCGTTTGGTTGATTGCAACAACGGAAACAACTTGGTAATCAACTTGTACCATCCAGCTCGCTACACTTACTTACCACAACGACCAGTTAGTCCTGATTTGGATTGGGCAACGTTGCTTCCCTTCCTGAATGCCAACTTTTATTTCTACCAAATCCAGAGGGAGGAGGGTCTAATTGATTGGAAGAGCATAGAACGGTTCAAGCCTGGAAAGAATGGGAGACTTCACCGTCTTAGCGCCTTTTTCAGCAACGTTCTTCGGATTGCTTCGTATAATCAAAACTATCAAGACTTTCAGCTCTCAAATCAATTTCTAGTGAGAAAGGACGAAAATAATCTTCTCTATCTGGAGCTAATGCCATGAGGTATGCAGTGAAAGTTGAGCTATTTGAATTTAACGTGTAATAAAGATGAATTTTTGCTGCTGCTTATGGTTTAAAAATACTAATGTCACAAAATGGTTAAGCCCTCTATGAAAATAATAATAAACCATAAATGTTTGGTATATCATGATATTTCCCAGTTTCTTTCTGCTCATTTCATGTTACGATTTTGCAGGGACTCCTTGACAAATCATAATTTAGCCATGCACAAAGCAAAATATCAAACAGTAAGTTTAGTCTGATGGTGCTAAAGGCATATTATTCCTTATGAGTTCCATGAAAGAAATGGAAAATATAGTATGCAAAGCATGAGTGCTTCTGGGAAAACGTGCTGAGTGAAAGTTCACTTCAGATATAACCTTATATATGTACAGGTATGTCCACCCATAACTTATCAGTTTCGGATATAACAAACTGTTTCATTCTAAGTCATAGCAAAAGTCATGGTCTACTTTGCTTGTGCCTTTTCCTTAACTTGTATTGCATGCATAATCTTTGCTTGTGTCTTTGACTTCATGATGTAGTGCAGTTCATATGTATATGTAAGATATAGGTAGCAGGATAAAATATACATAAGACATAGTTGATAGTCAACAACTGACTATACAATGTAACCTCTGTAAAATATGCATAAAACCATGGTCTATGAGGGGGTATTCCCGCCAAAAGTATACACACTACAGATACAGATGTTTATACTCAATGATTCTTCATGCATACCCCATGTACAACATACACATATGAGCTTTTACGCTCACACATATGTAAACAAGCAAATCTCTTTCATATTTTGTTTAGCTTGATCAGCTGCAGTTGCAGTGCTATTAATATTGGTTTGACTTGCAGAAAAAATGGACTTTCGCATTTAACCATGCAAGTATTCATTTTTATCATTAAGGCTTCAATTATTTGGGGTGCCCCGTTTCTTTATTGTGAAATTTCATAAGCTCATAAATTTTAATTAATTATAATAACATGGCAGCTTTTTTTCACCCGTAAGCTATCATCTATATCATTCATAAATTCAACAATTACGTGTTAATTAACTACCTTTAAATAATGGAAGCACACGAGACGCTGAGAATCTCAAAGCAGTGGTTTTGGAGGACGATTTTTAATTGTTAAGATGAATGTAAAGAACTATATACTTCTAAATTTTTGCAACGCCGATGGAATTAGAAAATTGCAAGTGAAACCTTAACCATTATCATCAATAATAGATGCCATCAAACAAGTACAAACGAGAATACAATGTAAAACGCAAATGTACATCGGGGCGCCCCTGCCATCTGAAACTAACGACTCATATATGACAAATTCATGTATCACGGAAGCTAAATCCAAATCAGTAATTTGAAACGGAAAATAAAAGTAGATTGAATACAGTTTACTTAAATTAAGTTGAAATACAGTCAATAACAATAAATCAACGATTTACAAATTCTATATAAAACATAATTCATAGAACAACAAGGTATAGTGGTGCCACTAGGTATATTTTAATTAAGGATGGACTACATAATAGAATTTAAACAATTCCGATAAACTCCCTTTGCAAGAAGGAAGGTCATTCAGCTGCGCAGCAGAAATGCCTTCGAACCTGCAGAACGAATTGATGGCCACCCACACCAACAATGCACAAGATCTCTCAGCTTTGAAGAATCTTAAACAATAAAATAATATTTTTAACCCAACATCAATGCAGTAGTAACAAAAAATAATAGTGATAGTAATAAAAGTTCTAATAAATAAGGAGACGTTGGGGTGCACAAAAGAAGACTCCTTTGGAAAAGCTGCCTCACATAAGTACTCTCTTTGCAGGAGAAATTCAAAGATCCCAAGGTCCTTGAATCCTTTAAACTGCTGCAAGAGAATCCCAATACCAAGTTTCAAAGGAGATATTGTATTTGATTTAGCTTCACTAGGAGCGCTCCCATTCTTCAAGTTACTGCTGAAAATTTCAAAGATTAGTATTTTAAATAATACGTGGATGAATTATGGAGTAGCAATTTACGGTTAAGAATTGTGTTTATGATTTTTTACGATGCTGGTAGCTTCTAATAATAAACTTGAGAGATCCAAAATAGTGCGGTTTCAAGAAGTTCTGAATCTAGTTAAAGTTTGCGTAGGAGTTCCACTCGTTGATGGGAGTTTAACATTTTGGGCGCCCAACGGCATCTTACTGAAGTATGGCGACTCCTATGAGTATGAGATACATCGTTCTAATCAAAATGGAACAAACTTTGTTAGTATTCAATTAAGCGTAAGATGATTCTACTTAAATATATATAAACTAAGATAACACAGCATTATGTATATACCTCTGGTACCAAAGATGTTACTGTCATCATAAAAATATTGCGGAATCGACTTAAATCCCTTGTAGCCGGAACTGGATTTAACTGTAGATTTCTGGCCAGTAGTTAACTTTCTCAGCACCAGTGGCCTTCAACAAATCCCCAATAACTTCTGCAGTCGTGGCGCCACTGCTACTGATTATGGAGAAAATGTTCAATGGCTGAAAGGAATTATTTGTCGTTTAAATTGCTTCAATGCTTGTTTAAAAGGGATCTACGCACGCAGTGTGATGGTTGACAGGCCTTGTCCTAGTTAGATTGGGGCAATTGATTCCTCAGGGTAGCCCAAAAAGTAGTTACGTTTATGGCACGGTCAGAATTGGTACTTTAGACATTTCTGCTTCACGTTCCATAATTCGCAACTAGATTCAGTCCATGAGGTACTTGCGATGATATTTGTAGCATTTCACAAGTACTCAGCAACATTACTTGGAGAATTGAAGTTCCTAGACGGTGGTAACGGTGGCTTCACTCCTGTAGGGTACTGTGAATTCAAGAAAAAACCAATTTGTAAAGATTAATGTGGCGCCACGTTTTTACGAAGTAGCATTCGTAGATCGTAATTGTATATTTAACGTTATGTTTTGCAATACCAAACGCAGAACGTCCAGACAAATCACGAGGACGAAGAGATTGATGTTGCATTGGTAAACCAAGTTGGGACATGAGGCGAAAGCTCAGCAGAGGATCCAAAAGTTGATGGAGATCCACCTGAAATTTGTGAATTGCATAGTTTGAAGTATACGTAACATTACATCAAATTATAACATGGTACTTAAACGAAGAAATCGTATTTAACATTAAAAAGAAGTGGAAATTTATTGCAACCTTCCTGACCTGTAATGATATTGTGAGAATAGGCTAGCTGTTGGTTGCGCAACTGTAACAAGACATTCAAATATGAATTAAAACCGGAACTTAAAAACGATGATACGAGAATTGGAGGAGGTTGCGCAACGTTCTGTGGTGAATAACTGCCATAATAAACTACATTTGACATGACTGTTACGTTTTTCCTACATTGATACGCCATATGATTGATTGTGTAAAGCAATGTTGGCAGCACCGAGACCTGAGAAGGTTGACATTAATATTTATAACCACACCATCGATAATTTATGAAATAAGCCTAATATTCTGTATTTCAAAGAAGTATCTAAAACTACTTCCAACTATGTAAAAGCTCCGGTGGTCGAACACTCGGCACCAAGAAGCAGCTGGCTCAAAAAAAACCGGATTGTTGGATTGTTTTTGTCACATATAACTTTCACAAACGTGGCTCCACAAACCTGTTGATCATGGAGAAAATATAAACTGGAAGACATGATTGGTCGACTTAAAAATTATACGCTTGTTAAAATTTGATTTACCCATGTGAACTCAGTATTATGAACGAGTCCGAGCTTGCAAAAGAGATGCACTGGAGCTTCTGATTTCTCCTGAGGTCCTTAATAATTAAGGTGGGTTTGATGACAATCCGATTTGGAGCTGGATATTTTTCTTCCACCAATTAATTCATGGCTAGATTGCGTCCCCGAGATTGCGTCATAGTGTTAGGAGAGTTGAGATTAGTACATGCCCACTGAGCTGTAATTTTGGATTTAAGTTGCCAAAACTATAACCACTGGCTGCAAAGCATTTTAATGCCGTGGCACCACTAAATAATAGAAAGAACTTTTCATTGATTAAAATATCATATCTTCACATTTAGTTATTTATGCTTTGCTAATGCAGAATATACAAATACTCACATTGTTGAGATTACGCCGATTTTGAAGTAGGAGAGGAAGGTGAGAAAGAGAGCAGTAGATCCAAAACGGTGATGACATCGGGAATTCACCTGAGTTTAGAATAAAAATATTTTATCACTACTATTTTACAGTTTAATAAAACTCGAATTACTAAGATAAAAACAATGTTATCAAACCTCTCCGGTGAAATGGATTACTCTGCGCAGAATGTGAGGAAGTGGACTCGACTCCAAGTGGTGCCACTAAATTATCAACTAATAGAACTTTAACAAGCTTTGCTGGTTTTTTATACCATTTTCCACCTCATTCGGATGTAGTATAAACTCGTTGATTGTGCAAGAGCAATTGGGGGACTGCTAATGAAAGCTCCTTTGATTAAGATGAAAGATGAATGATTCGATTTTAGAAAAATAAACAACATCAATAATAGTAAATGAACATAACTAATTGATAAGTAAGTTACGGGCGCCCTGAATTATAATTAAACTGAACTAGGATTGCATTACAATACTTTACTATTTTCACAACAACACAAACAATGCAAGTCAAAACAATACCACATTACTGCAATGGCAGCTGATCAAGCCAAACAAAATATAAATGACGTTTCCTTGTTTACATGAGTGTGAGCGTAAATTCTCAAATGTGTATGTCATACATATGAGATATGTAGAGTACATTTCGAGTATGCATGTAGTATACTATGTAGTATACGTAAGATTTATCAGGTATAAACATGGTTATATGTAGTGTGTATACTTCTGTCGCCTTTGCACCTCCATAATGGTCACGTGTTTTGCATAGATCCATGAACCCCGGCATGAAGTTTGTTGTTTTCACGGCTTTCAATCTATTCCTAAACATTGTGATGAATTATAAGATAGCCCTGTATTATTTTAGGAATTGGATGAAACTATAATATAATTTTGAATGTAGCACCTATAATCTGGCGTGTTTTGAAAGTGTGTAACAAAATCAATAAACCAACAGGTATTTTAATATATTGTTAATATAGGTATTACACCAACTGTCAATGAAAAATTCCGTTTGCAAAGTATACTTTACTGCCTTTTTATGTATTTAATTTTTAGTTACTAGGCCCATGACAACTGAATAGACTGCCGAGATGGAAGCCAGCAACATGCAAGAATTTAGGAACTGCCCAAAATGCTTGCAAGTGCCTGGAAATGAGATCTACCAGTGCACTACAGGCCATTCCATCTGTGACCAATGCCTTTCAAAATTAACTGATGACATGTGTCCTTTTTGTCGGCTTCCTTATGGGGAGACGAAGATAAGGAGTATTTCTATAGAGGAGAATTTGGACAGGCAACTATTTGAATGCAAATTCAAAGGTATTGGCTGCACTGAATTGTGCAAGCGCCAAGAACTTAGTAGTCATGTGGACTCTTGCTCCGTTTAGTAAGTCGTGCGTTTGTTTATTCTTTAGTAATAATATTTTATATTGATTGTTGCTGGGAAGTGAGAAAGTGATTGCTATAATTTAGTTTGATAGTTTTTGATGATGTGAATATGAGGATGCAGAGGTAAAGAAATTGTATGTGCGCACAAGCTACTTGAGAGTGTGGTGTACTTGAAAAGGTTGCGGGTTTTATTGAGATAATGAAAGGGAAAGATTCTATGGTTAACGTACGAGAATGCACCGCAATACTCACAAATTTTGACTGAGAACCCGGTGCAGATATTTTTAGGGAATTTTAGGTAGCTACATTGGTCAATTGATAGGCGAATGAGGCTGCATATAGAGCATACATACAAGCTACCTGATAACACAGGAGTGTAGCGAGCTAGCAATTTAAGGTTTATAAAACAAAACTGATGACATTATACCCTTAATATAACATCCAAGACAAGCACGCGTATCATGGTTGATCTTCTCTCATGATTAGCTGTCGAATGATATGCTACACGGTATACCTTACGCTTGAAAAAAATGAAGGGGTCCAAAATTGAACTTGATCTTAGACCTATGCTATTGACTGGCGAAAACAGAATTTAAAAAAGTCAAAGCGTTCACGAGTTATCGTATCCCCGAACCCACAGAAATGACAACGCTTTTAACTAGCAAAAAATTTCTAGTTAATAATGAGAACACATCAGGATTTGAAGATTAGAAAGAATCTAAATACTAGAATACATAATGAGAAGGAAAGATATTTCTTTTTTGACGTAGAACAAAATAAGGTTTTACATTGCTTAATAAAATATTACATAAAACAGGACATTTGTCCGAAACGATTATGCCTAGTATTCTAAACTAATACATATTTGTCTTCTCGTTTCAGTCTTCACTCGATTCCTGTTTGTTCAGATTTAAATCTACACAAAAATTGTGATTTCCGGCTTGGGTTTGTTACTCGCTCCGAAATCATCTCCCATTTCGAATTTTCTGGTCTTAAACATCATCAAACAAAGAATCCATTCTGCACGAGTGGGAAACCATTCTGGAAGGTATTGAATAAGGAGAAAACTTCAGAAGAACAATTTTGGAAAGTCCATTTAGCTTTATTATTCTCATCCGATACGTTGGAAAGCAGTCCCCTATTTTTGATACTGCCGACATTTGACTTTTATAAGGCATGCTTTTCCTTATTATGTGTACAACTGTGGGGATCAAAACCATCAGCAAAATATAGTGCAACGTTTCGTCTATGCAAGCGCATCTCGTCAGCTTCATCCGGTCAAGAAACAAGCAGAAAAATCTCTGCGGCATTGAGTGTAAGTTACTGATGGTCTTGTTTTACTACCAAATAGTATTATTTGTTGGTTATAGTTATAGGTCAATTTTTTGAACAGGCGTTTCCAATTCAGTGGACGGCCATGGTATGCAGCAACAAAGATGCAGGGTACTTTTATGAAGAAAATAATATTGACATTCCATTTTCTTTGCTGAAGGACAGTCAGTTTGGGGCTACTGATGGGGATATATTCGATGTAAGAATCAACGAGTTGAAACCTACTGGTGTTTCTTAATATTTTAACTATGATCATGTCATTCCACTTTGCCATTACTAGCTTACTTGAATATTTGTACGATAAATATCCATTTCTGTCGTCTATTTAATTCGTTAGTATTTTCTCGTAGTGTAACAGGTAGAGAGCTTAATGACAATATACCTGACTGCTTCTTAACTGCCATTGAATGCAGCTATAACGCTTTGCCAGGTCAACTTTCGTTAAATAATTTATGTGCTGATAGCTAGAATCTCTTTTTAAATTGTTTATTAAAATTTGTTTTTCATAAGGTAATACTTTAAACATGTGTGAATTTTTGCACATTTGTCTGGTTTGGTTTTGCTAGAGCATAATAAATTTTTTGAATGACTTCCCGTAAAATTTAAGTTTAAAATGTTTTATCTCAGTATTTTTATTAACTCTTTGTTCCAATAGTCAACAATTTGATAGCTCTTCCGATTAGTTGAAGGGTGTGTTGTTTAATTTAGACTTTAGATGCAAACTAAAGCCTAGAAATCAATTTTTACACGCATCTGTTTAAAAGGTAGTTTATGAACAACAGATTAGTCGACACTCCTTATAAAAACTTTGTTTCCTAATTTTCTGAAACGAAAGTCAAATCTCGGTTTTGTTATGTTCAATCGTATTAAATGTTTTAATTTGTGATTATCCTAACGTGTACGATTAAATAAGTAATTTAGCATCTAAAGAGTTTTATGGTTTGACAAAGCGCAGAGGTCTGAATATCATTTTGTAACAATGGTTTATATAAAAAATAGATGTGTCGCTACATAGTTACGCGATATGTATATTTTGTACATTAAACATTTTTTGTAAAGTTATGGTGGGTTTAAAATATGTTTTAACACGTTTCAAACTGGCAATCGTATCATCTAGGTACAATATGAAACTTGTTCAACGCTTAGATAGATAGTAAGTACTAAACAATACTACTGCTGTAGGACAGATACTTGTTCTTTCATAGTAGCAAAGTGTAATAAACCTTTAAATCGATGTATCCCTCTAAAACATGATTGGTGACAACTGTGATTGTTAAAGAACACTAGTTGATGATTTTCCAATTTAATATGTTTAAATAACGTTCAACTTCTTTGCCTTTAATTAAGGAACCAAAAATGGGAAAAAATTAATTTTAAAAGAAAAATAGTGTAACAATAGTATTTTCATTTGTAAGCTAAATGTTTTCCTAGACTAGACCATATTAATTAGACTTAATATATGTTTATCTCTAGAAAAACAATGATAATCAATAAAAAATAGTGATGGTCAATAACTTGGAAACTTCATCATACGCTCAACATGATTTATAAGTACTTGATGATTATCATTAATTTATTGGCAGACCTGAAATAAAATAATCAGGATGTAACTCGATGATTAAATTAAAAGACGAGCTTTGTATGCATGAATGAGATTTTGAAAATGTGTAACAATTATCCTTCTTATTCTTTATGACACCCCCTCCGCTCCTCTTCTATATGAACTGCTATGTCGATCTATTCCAAACGGGTAATGCCAAGGATTATCGTCCTAGAAACTATTGAGGAGGTTGCTGCATAAAGAAGGAAATAAAATTTTGAATTCATTTTGGAAAGTCTGGGGAGCCCATTCATTTTCTCCCCAGACTTTCAGAATTTCGTATTCTGATTAATGCTAATGATTAGTAGCCAGGGTGCCCTTCTGAATTTCTGACGGAAAGGGTTTCGTTTTTAAAAACCGAAGTTCTACCAGCAACTTCTACTCTTCAATATATTTTGGGGTAATGCTTATCTTTAATCGTGCTAATCCTTTTCTTTGGAGTGCCAATTTGTATAGTTTTATTGTGTGAGATCGAATCTGGAGAGAGCGTAGAATTTGATGTTGTTGGTTAGCTAGTTGAGCTCTCTCTGCTTGCATCACATTATCATCGTCATGATCATGAATTATAAGTAGGTACACAACATGAAATGCACTCTGAAGATGAAAAATCATAAGATCGAGTTAAATATTTAAATGCCTACTTACATCGTGCTTGACGGATGAAAGGAGTGCCATTCGTTACTCCGTTTCACTCATTACACATGACATTTGTGTTTACTTTTATTTTTAATGGTTTAATGAGTCAATTTTTGCATTGATTCACAATGCTTGATACAAGTAGACAAGTCACTTAATCATTGGCTTAATCTTAATTATGATTGTGCTGTATGGTGTTATGGTAGGGAGACCAATCGCTGTAAGGGTGACTGATATCATTTAACACTTGAATAAAGACTCTATTCTATTCTATTACTTGATAAAAAGAAGAAATGTAGTAAATTTTGCTGGAGAAAATCAATTTCCAAAGTGAGAAGGGATGAGAATATCTTTCTTTTTATGGAGCTATTGCCATGATCCAAGCAATGCAAAATTAACTTTTTTTATTCTTTGTGTAATCAAGATTAAGATGTGCTCCTGCTAATAATTATAAAATAATCATGTTGCGAATTGGTAAAGCTCTGTGTGACAATATTAAAAAGCATAAATTTTTTTACATGACTTTCCTGTAAAACATTTAAAAAGCACAACCATAAATTTTGTTTGCTTATCTTATTAAATTGATGATATTTTGTTTCTAGCCATTTCATTAAAAGATTTTGTAGGGTCTAGCACGGAGTAACCAGTAACCTAGCCCTGTACAAAGAAAAATATCAAGCAGAAAGCTTATTAGTACGAACTGAATGTATTAAAAAGCATATGCACATACATATTATTATTATTGCTGTCTTTATTTAACAAGTAAATATTCATATTCTTATGAGCTCATCCATGAGTGCTTCTGGGAAAACTTGTTGAGTGAAAGTCCACTTCAGATATCTCTGTACGTACAGGTACATCCATATAATCAGTTTCGTATATAACGAGCGGCTTCATGCTAAGGCATGCCCATGGTCACAATCTTGCTTGTTCCTTTTCCTTAAGTTTGTATTGCATGCATAATCTTTATTTGTGGCTTCGACTTCATGATATAGTGCAGTTCATATGTATATGTAAGATATAGGTAGCAGGATAAAATATACATAAGACACAACTAACAATAATACAATATAACCTCTGTAATATATGCATAAAACCACGGTCACGTGTTTTGCATATCCATGAACCCCGGCATGAAGTTTGTTGTTTTCACGGCTTTCAATCTATTCCTAAACATTGTGATGAATTATAAGATAGCCCTGTATTATTTTAGGAATTGGATGAAACTATAATATAATTTTGAATGTAGCACCTATAATCTGGCGTGTTTTGAAAGTGTGTAACAAAATCAATAAACCAACAGGTATTTTAATATATTGTTAATATAGGTATTACACCAACTGTCAATGAAAAATTCCGTTTGCAAAGTATACTTTACTGCCTTTTTATGTATTTAATTTTTAGTTACTAGGCCCATGACAACTGAATAGACTGCCGAGATGGAAGCCAGCAACACGCAAGAATTTAAGAACTGCCCAATATGTTTGCAAGTGCCTGAAAATGAGATCTACCAGTGCACTACAGGCCATTCCATCTGTGACCAATGCCTTTCAAAATTACCTAATGGCAAGTGTCCTTTTTGTCGGCTTCCTTATGGGGAGACGAAGATAAGGAGTATTTCTATAGAGGAGAATTTGGACAGGCAACTATTTGAATGCCAATTCAAAGGTATTGGCTGCACTCAACTGTGCAAGCGCCAAGAACTCAGTAGTCATGCGGAATCTTGCTCCGTTTAGTAAGTCGTGCGTTTGTTTATTCTTTAGTAATAATATTTTATATTGATTGTTGCTGGGAAGTGAGAAAGTGATTGCTATAATTTAGTTTGATAGTTTTTGATGATGTGAATATGAGGATGCAGAGGTAAAGAAATTGTATGTGCGCACAAGCTACTTGAGAGTGTGGTGTACTTGAAAAGGTTGCGGGTTTTATTGAGATAATGAAAGGGAAAGATTCTATGGTTAACGTACGAGAATGCACCGCAATACTCACAAATTTTGACTGAGAACCCGGTGCAGATATTTTTAGGGAATTTTAGGTAGCTACATTGGTCAATTGATAGGCGAATGAGGCTGCATATAGAGCATACATACAAGCTACCTGATAACACAGGAGTGTAGCGAGCTAGCAATTTAAGGTTTATAAAACAAAACTGATGACATTATACCCTTAATATAACATCCAAGACAAGCACGCGTATCATGGTTGATCTTCTCTCATGATTAGCTGTCGAATGATATGCTACACGGTATACCTTACGCTTGAAAAAAATGAAGGGGTCCAAAATTGAACTTGATCTTAGACCTATGCTATTGACTGGCGAAAACAGAATTTAAAAAAGTCAAAGCGTTCACGAGTTATCGTATCCCCGAACCCACAGAAATGACAACGCTTTTAACTAGCAAAAAATTTCTAGTTAATAATGAGAACACATCAGGATTTGAAGATTAGAAAGAATCTAAATACTAGAATACATAATGAGAAGGAAAGATATTTCTTTTTTGACGTAGAACAAAATAAGGTTTTACATTGCTTAATAAAATATTACATAAAACAGGACATTTGTCCGAAACGATTATGCCTAGTATTCTAAACTAATACATATTTGTCTTCTCGTTTCAGTCTTCACTCGATTCCTGTTTGTTCAGATTTAAATCTACACGAAAATTGTGATTTCCGGCTTGGGTTTGTCACTCGCTCCGAAATCATCTCCCATTTCGAATACTCTAACCTTAAACATCTAACAAAGAATAAATTTTGCATGAGTGGGAAACAAATCTGGAAGCAATTCAATGAGAAGAAAGTTTCAGACGAACTATTGGCACAACTTAAACATAAATTCAGTATACGTTTATTATTCTCACCTGATAAGCTGGAAAGCAGTCCCGTATTTTTTTTACTGTCGACATTTGACTTTCATAAGGCATGCTTTTCTACATTATGTGTACAACTCTGGGGATCAAAGCCTTCAGCAAAATACAATGTAACGTATTGTCTACACAAGCAAATCTCGTCAGCTTCATCCGGTCAAGAAACTACTGGAAACAGCTCTGCAGCATTGAGTGTGAGTTACTGATAATCTTGTTTTAATACCATTTTTGATACTCATACTTATTGGTCAATATTTTTTTTACAGGCGTTCCCGATTCAGTGGACGACAATGGTCTGTAGCAACGAAGATGCTGGGTACTTTTACAACGAAAATGTGATTAACGTTCCATTTTCTTTGCTGAAAGAGAGTCAGTTTGGGGCTGTTGAAGAGGATGTATTCACTATAAGGCTCAACGAGTTGAAACCTAGTCGTGTTTCTTAATAATTTTATCATGCCATGGGACTTTACCATTTATGACTTACTTTAACATTTGATAGGGTAATAATTCATTTTTGTTGTCCATTTAATTCGTAAGTGTTTTCTCGTAATGCAACAGGAAGAGACTGATGACGATAAACCTGACTATCTTTTTTAACTGCATTGAGTACAGCTGTACGCTTAGCCAGGCCAACTTTTGTTGCATAATATATGTGTTCATAGATTGAATCTCTTTTTAAATTCTTTCTTTAAAAAAGTTGGAACTCAATACTGCACAAGTGTGATAGTTTTTGTACATTTGGTATGCTCGTTAGATTCTTTTGAGAGAAGCATAAGAAAAGCTTGGATGGATTCCAGTAAAATTGGAACATAAAATGTTTCATCTCAGTATTTTTTATTAACTCTTTGATTCAATAGTCAACTACTTGATTACTCTTACGATTTGTTGAAGGGTGTGATTTTAATTAAGGTTTTAGATGCAATCAAAACTTTGTTTCCTAATTTTCTGAAACGAACTTCGAATCCCAGATTTGTTATGTTCAATTGTATTAAATGCTTTAATTTCATAATCCTCCAAACTTGTGCGTTTAATAAGTAATTTAGCGTTTTCCACATAAAATATTAAAACAATTCTTAACATGTTTGAAGAACTTGCAACCGTATTATCCAAGTACAATATGGAATTTGTTCAACGTTAGACAGACGGTAAATACTAAACATTACTACTTCAATACGACAGATACCAGTTCTTTCATAGAAAAATGAGATAATAATTTAAGTTGTGATATCCATCCGAAACATGGTGGTGACAATTGTGATTGTTAATGAACACTAGATAATGATATCCAATTTAGTATGTTCAAATAGCATTCAACCTCTTTGACTTTAATTTAAAACCAAAAAAATGACAATAGTTTTATATTAAAAGACGAATAATGTAGCCATAGGTAACAATAGTATGTACATTTGTTAGCTAAATGTTTTACTACAATAGACCATAATATGAGACTTAAAATATATCCTTCGAGATTATGTGTGCTTAAAATATTTTGTGAGAACCAACTCTAAATAAACAAACACAATCAATAAAAATATAGTGATGTCCGATAACTGAGAAACTTCATCATACGCTCAACATGATTTATATATACTTGATGATTATCATTAATTTATTGGCATGTCTGAAGTAAAACGATCAGGATGTAGCTCAACTCAATGAATAAAATAAAAGACGAGCTTTATATGCATGAATGAGATTTTGAAAATGTTCAAGAAATTTGCTTATGTAACTGCCATCAATATGCATATGGTTCTCATTCCACCCGTTAAACAAAACATATTCCGACCCTGCAGAAAGGTACTCACCAAAACTCAAAATCTTGTATGAATCTACTAAGCCTTGATTTATAATATGATGATTGATTCCATCGTCATGTCAGGCCCAAGCGTGTATGTATGCTGGAATTTCAAGTTTAGTTTCGCTACAATTACAACTAAAAAAATATCTGACTTTTAAATACACTGAAAGAAGCAAAGAATCCTTAGTTGTAATGGTAGTAGTAACTGTTTTCATGGCATTGGCAGTGATAATCCTTATCCTTGCGAAGTAGTGGATTCAGTGGATTGTATGTATATATGATGGGATACAAAAACAAACAGAGTATGCAAGTATGTGGTTGTAATGCAAGTTTTTACTTGCGTACACAGAACGCATACCTTAAAATGTAAACCTTTTAGCTCTAGACATTAAATTTTTCGTTACTTTTATTTTGAGTGTTGCAAATTGTGTTGGAGAAAATCAATTTCTAAAGGGAGAAGGGATGAGAATATCTATATTTTTCAGGAGCTATTACCATGATCCATGCAATGCAAAATGAACTTTTTTTTGTTCGTGTTGTAATCAAGACTAAGATGTGCTCCTGCTAATAATTTTAAAATAATTATGTCGCGAATTGGTAAAGCCCTCTATGACAATAATAAAAACCATAAATGTTTACATGAATTTCCTGTAGAACATTTAAATAATCCTTTAAAAAGAGTTTGTAGAGGGTATAATCTAGTCCTGCACAAAAAATATATCCAGCAGAGAGCTTATTAGTATGACTTCAACGTACTAAAAGGCATTCCGACGGTGAAGGGGATATCCGTTGCGGAGAACACTATAGCATTATTGTTCCAGGATCTTGTTGGAGGACTTGACGTAAGTTTAAACAAAAAATTTATTTCATTAAATAAATTTTCTTTTGTGTTTTTTTTTTCATATAATTTTTATCTTTTCATTCAAGATACGAACGGTGTCTGGGGAATGGATAGATGCAACTCCAATTGAGAACTCTATTTTACTCGTTGGTGGAGATCTCATGGAAATTTATAGCGGTGGAAAGATCCCAGCGACGGTAAAAAAAAAAATTCAAAAGATTTCACAAACAATTCAAAAGAATATAAAGCTATATTATTATTTCATTCGTTTCTCTTCTTTTCAGCCTCATCGTGTGAGAATTGTAGATGACGCAAAGTTGATAAACAAACCAAGGCAAAGTTTGCTCTATGCACCGAGCCCTGATGGGGATCAAGAAGTGAAGCCATTGGTTCCAATTTTGGAGGAACTTAAAGGGAAAGCCAGGTCAATTTACGGACCCCAATCATACCAAAAAGTGAATGCTCATGAGTGGTTTCACAGACGACATGCTACTACTACTAGCTACTAACTTCAATGTTGTTACTCGATTGATTTTGTGAATGATATTTACAGCCAAGCTACTCACTCTAAATTCTATGAGTTTTTTTTTGCAATTTTATGATGATGATTATGATTATTAAGTAGCAATTATTGCTAGTTCATAGCTTTGTCCAGTCTGTCCGTCGTTCCTTGTGGGGGCACGATAACTCGAGAACGCTTTTTAGAATTCTGTTTGCACCAATCGATAGCTTAGAAGAAATGAGGAATCAAGTTTAATTTTGGACCAAATCGGAGTTACCGGGGAGGTCATACCCCGTTACTTTTCAAGCGTAAGGTATACCGTGTAGCATATGATTCGAAAGCTAATCACGAGAGAAAATCAACGGTACTTAGCACGCTTATCTCCGATGTTATCTTCACGGTCAAATGTCATAATAACCTTTCCGTTTTCAAGCACCCGATACCGTATGCACTTCAAGTAGGGAGTCCTTTGCTATGAATTTCGAATACGGAATCCCTTTCTATACATTTCAAGTACGGCAACTCTTTCTATGTATTTCAAATAGGGCATCTCTCAGAACAATATTAGAGACAAAGACGACCAACAACGATGATGTTAGAGTTTATCTTGGATGTTATCTTAGATGTCAAATGTCATCAGTTTTCTTGTACAAACGCTAAATTGTTAGTTCATTACACTCCTGTGTTACCAGGTTTATTAAGAAATAAAACCAGTTAAGTGATAAAGGTGACATCTTTGCGGATGGGGTCAGATGTATTCAATGACATTTAAAAATGTTTACCACTGCAACCCATAATTTAGTCATTTATGTCTACATATGTGTCAGGCTCAGGAATTTCCATCCAATTCGACATTCGGCTGTCCGTGTATTTTTTTGACAAAGCATTTAATATGGACAGCACAGCAGAAGGCGGTGCTTCGTTTGACAAGGGACTATTCACATAGGACAATAGGATTTCAAAATTCAAAATCACAGAAAATGGCTGAAACTTAAACTACAAGCATAAAACACATTGCTAATAAACCCGACAGATCGAGATGTAATGATGTACCTTTAAAATTTCCCAATTCCCCCTCCCCTTCTGAGTGATCCCCACCTCTAGAATTTATTTTATTTTAATAAGGTCAAAGGTAACACTGGGGTTATCTAAGAATTTGGGAGCCCCATTAATGAGCTGTTCTCTCCAATAGCTTCATTTTGATGCATCATAATCCATACCTTACTATTACAAAAAATATTTGACCTTATCATTGTCATAGGTCACGCTGGGGTTATCAAAAACTTTCAAACATAGTATCACTGATCTAGTCTCACCAGTATCTTCATTTTGATGCATCACAACATATACCTTACTATTCAAAAATATTGACCTGACCTTTGACCTAGTAGTTCCTTTGAACCAATTTGACCCATCTTCAAACTTGACCTTACTTTTGACCTAAGATTGATTAGTGCAAACAGATTTCAAAAAAGTCAAACCGTTTTTGAGTTATCGTGCCCCCAGACAGACGACGGACGACATCCTGAGTCTTTTCAATATATACCTAAAGGTACATAATAAGTATATTATACTTTAAAATCGAAATTTGAGTCACTGATTATTGATCAGTGACGATTTCGAAAACTTGAAAATTCTCAGAATTTGGTGAAATTAATACTGTAAGCATAAAAAACATTACCAAACAGTTTATGCTACTTCAAAATCAAAATATTGAGTCTTTGAATAATTTTCGAAATCGTCACTGATTAATAATCAGTGACTCAAAATTTTGAATTATAAAGTATCATATACTTATTGGTAATGTGTTATCTCCAAAAACAAGCACTTATGGGCAATTTACAACACATCATTAATAATTAAAAATGTCTACATTGCATTAGATCCCGATTACTCCCGTTTATGGCGTTCAGCTACGTTTCTAGGCCTGCTGTCCATGTTAAATTCTTTGTAAAAAATACATGGACAGCCTAATGTCGAATTGGATGGAAATTCCTGAGCCTGACACATATTAGCTATAGATTACAGTAATGACCTTAGACATTGAAAGTCACGTTGAAGACACTTGGGCACATCATGTTTTTTATGGAATTGGTAAAAAAAAACATTTGCATACTTTAATATGTGGCCAGAGTAATGTGACGAATCAAGCACACAACAAAATCATCAACTTGTTTAACGAATTGATTCCACAATCAAACACTCTAAAACCATTATAGTTATCTTATCCATACAAAGTTTCAATAACAATTCCTGTGCATGTTTTGGGGGAGAATTTCTTTATATACACATTCGTTTTCATTCCTAAAAGTAACTCTCCCGTCCGATGCAAAGATTGCTCGTTTTCATGCACCCACTACTTAAATTTCAGAACTCCATAATATTCTTATGGGCTCTTTAAATATAAAGTAAAACCTGTGTAGAGCATCGCTTTACAGCTCATGTCAAAATTATACACATAAATCTTGTTGACTTCAGATATCTACACCTCAATACCTTTCGCTGCTGCCTCTTGCTACGTCATGCCAAATATCTACCAATGTTTTGACAATTTCTTCGGCGTTGACGTATGTGCATATGCTGTCACAATTTTTTAACTGAGAGGTATGCATTTATGTACATTATTGTGGTTGTTGGTTAATAGCAAAGTGCGCCCTTTGTCCATTTTCCACCCCTTTTTGGGTGGACAGTACGAAATGGACGAAACGGAAAAAAGTGTCTAAAATGGACGAAATGGACAGTATCACGTGCCAGTGGAGCCAAATTTGAATTCCCCATCTGCTACTAATGTAAATTATGAGACGGGTAATGTATAGCTGAAGAGCTGATAACTAACCAGACACTGAATTAGAATGAGTTATAATTGAATTGAAAAGTTAAACTATACTCAGATTTCAATTTAACAATCTATTTAAAGAAATTAAATAACGTGTACCATAATATCACTATGGTTCATGAGTGAAGATGTGTGTACGTACATGATAGTACGTACCCCATTAGAGAGAGTTGATTGCTTGATATAGAATGTAAAATATAGACCCTAAACAATATAGTTTTAGTTACAAAACTTCATGCTTTTGATGATAGAATACTTCCTATAATATTTGAAATGGTTTGTAAGCTAAAATAGATGATTTTATGAATTTTGTCCATTTCGTTCGTTCCGTCCATTTTATCCACCCCAATTTTGATGGAAATTTCCGTTTCATCCGGGGTGGAAATTTCCACTATCCACTGGACGGGCGCACTTTGGTTAATAGGATAGCTATGAAACAGTCAACGCCTATACCATATATGCAGTATGTAAAATATGCATAAAGTCAAAGACTAAAATATCACATGATTTACATAAATGCTCCAAACCCGGAATTAGTTAATCAATCTATAGTAATGCTTTGCTGAAGCACTCTGGCTTGTTTTGTGAGATATCAAACGAAAAAATAGTACAGTAAAAATTCATAAAAAAAATTGGTGAAATCATCTTCACTACTGTTTTTGGGATTGATTTGAACAACGAATAGGTAATTTTATAATACATCAACGACTGTATTGACGTGAGATTTCGTTTAAGATGTGCAAGTACAAAATTAAATGATGATTTGCTCATTTTATTGTTAGCTGTTTATCCTGGACCATTGGATTGGGTTGGATTTTTAAAAGTGATTCCAAAATGGAACAGTTTAGCTGCTGCCCTATTTGCTCAGAAGTACCAGAAAGGGAGATTTTTCAGTGCGTCGAAGGTCACATCATTTGTGGTACATGCATTTCTCGATTGGGTGATAACAGATGTCCTCAATGCCGGATTCCTTTCGGGGATATTTTAATACGGACTAGCATTTTGGAAGAGATGTTGGACACGGAAAGATTTCCTTGTAAATTTAAAACTATTGGTTGCACCCATTTGTGCCAACGCCAAGAAATTAGTAGCCATGAGAACTCGTGTAACGTCTTGTAAGCTATAAGTTTCTTTCTATGCCAATAATATTATAATATTTTTTGCATGTAATTAATAATGTATTTTGTTTTGTTTCATGCAGTCTCCAGTCAATTCCCATTTGTGCCCAATTACGACTGAGTCATTCCTGTGACTTTCGAATTGGATATGTCTCTCGTTCCCAAATCATTTCCCATTTTTCCTTTCATAAGATGTGTGTACAATATCTTTACGACTTATCAGTAGACATATCTGGGGGTTGGTTCCAGTATGTATTACACAAAAAGGCGGAAGTTATTCGGCTTGGAAAGTCTATAATGGTGTCACCTATCCTATTCACGTCAGATAATTCGGAAACAAGTCCACTATTTTTATTGTATTTACTTATCGATTTCCGAAACGATTTCTTGTCTGCCATTGGCATCCAACTTTGGGGAACTACCCCCTCAGTGAAATGTAATGTAGAGTTTTGCTTTCATAAAGAAATTCCATCTTCTAATCCGGAGACGAGCAGTAACAAGAGTTCTACAGGGTCATTGAATGTAATGTGACTTAAGTTAATGAAATGTTTAATGGACTGCGTGCGTTTTTAATTGCAACGTTATCTTAGCTAATAACCTATTTTGTTTTGTTTTATCAGGCTTTCCCATTAAAGTGGACGTCCAAAGTTTCCAACATCGAGGATGCGGAATACCATCATAAGCTGAATCCCATTCGTGTCTCATTAAAGTTGTTGGAAGACAGCCAATTTGGAGCTATCCAGGGGGACGGGCTCCATATAAAGTTTGTTTTGTGCTCTTAACTACCAGCCTTTTAAAATAATTTCCGATCTGAGTGTTCTCTGGTAACGTAAGAATCTGATAAATCTGACTTTTGCCATTAGTTATACTTTGTCAACTACTGTTGTGTGCTGGCTCAAATCACGTCAAAGTGACATGTCCATATTTTCAACTTTTGAATTTCTATCTTTTGTATGCACCATTAAAATCGGCTTCTTGAGAAATGGTAAAATCTCGTTTTTTTCTGGAATTGACCTTTTATCAATGGTTTTACAACATAAGTAAACTTAATTGAAGTAGAATAATTAGCGATTTTCTGCCAAAACTATGCAATATAGGTTGCATAACCCTCATCCAAACTGAATGTACACGTATAGCAGAAGCGACCGAAAACAAATATTTTTTGAAATTTTTAATTTTTTTAATTTTTACGTGTTAAATATAACTGTAATTAAATTAGCATGAGACAACTTTAGCAAAATTTTCAAGATATACATTGTGTTCTACGCTTTTTAAAGGTACATATTGCGTTGGAACGAGATTTGCTAAAGTTGTCTCAGGCCTTCATACGGCACTTAATTGCAGGACTAGTTAAGTGGGCAATTAACCTTCTTGGGTTGGTTCACACACTACGTACAGCATTGCAGTTTTACTTTTTCCCATAAAACAGGACATTGTAAAACAGCGATCTGAGTAAACAAATTAACAAATTGTATTAAAATAAAATATAGACTAAAAGTATCCTAAGTGAAGTTCGTTCAGTGTGAAACCCCCTTTTTCATTTGTTGCATTGCCACCACTAAAAAAGGGGCATTGTGATCTTAGAGTAGGGTGTGTAACTAAAAAAATATGCAAACGAGATTTTCGTCACTTTGACGTGATTTGAGCCTGCTGCTAACGGTTAATCTCACAAGGAAACCATAAACTTGGTGAGGCTGCGATTTGGCTCGAAGTACATTTGACAACAAGACATTTCGGTTTTTGTTTATGGGGAACATCAGGCTCGAAAAATTCTTCTTTTCGCCTACCAATACATGCAAATGACATGACTTTGGCTAAATATGTTACGGACATTCCTAATACGAGCGTAAGCTTTCAGAAAATGCATCTTTTGTACAAAAATCGGGTTTTGAAAAGAACAGTAATGGTCTCCTCTTCTCGAGCTTGATTTTCCCCATGTTATTACCTATAGACAAAAGCTGAAATGTTTGAAAAACAAAATTTTCCATCAGACACGCACCTGGGTAATCATTTGCACTCAGTATTTTCCATACGTTCATTTTTATCCAAATGTCATTTATATAGAAGTATTTCTACCCAAATCGCAGTAGCTTAAAAGGGTTTGTGATCAGTTAGGCCATCTTTTGAATCATAACTTGTATGCTCATAGCTAGAATCTCTTTTTGAACTGAATGTCTATAATCTATATAGTCGTAATTTTTTTACTTTCGACTTGCATATTCACGAAAAAATGGATTTCTCTGCTTTTTTGCGAGGAAATAGTACTCCTTTGATAACGTAGACTGTGCTAAACCATTCCCTGAAAACATTCGAAATTTTGAAATTATGCTCGATTTTTCAAAATTTTGAATTTTTTTTTGGGAAAACCTGGACAAAGCATATTAGTAGCTACAGGCTTGGTTATTGTCTTAAAAAATTCTCCATTAAATTATCTAGGTAGACTTCTCTTGAGTTTTTGAAAAAATTGATCCGTTTAGTCTAAACAAATTCTCAAAGATTTTCATAGTTGCTGGTGAAAACAAGAATAATGAACAACATTGTTACAAATGTTTCAGAATTTTTGGGGACCAAACGGATCAATTTTTTCAAAAACGCAAGAGAAGTCTACCTAGATAATTTAATGGAAAATTGTTTAAGACAATAACCAAGCTTGTAGCTACTTAAATGCTTTGTCCAGGTTTTCCCAAAAAAAATTCAAAATTTTGAAAAATCGAGCATAATTTCAAAATTTCGAATTTTTTCAGGGAATGGTTTAGCACAGTCTACGTTATCAAAGGAGTACTATTTCCTCGCAAAAAAGCAGAGAAATCCATTTTTTCGTGAA
The DNA here is from genome assembly GCA_964034955.1 of Orchesella flavescens. Taxonomy (NCBI): domain Eukaryota; kingdom Metazoa; phylum Arthropoda; class Collembola; order Entomobryomorpha; family Orchesellidae; genus Orchesella; species Orchesella flavescens. The sequence continues at coordinate 21,489,101 of OZ035958.1, read as the reverse complement.
TATGCAAGTCGAAAGTAAAAAAATTACGACTATATCTCTATGAACCAAATCCAGAATATACATACAAGAAAATTTTAGGAATGACTTGTTGCATGGATTTCATTGTTTATTGAATAATATTACTTTTTATTAACTGCTCAAGTTATTTTAAGGAATATTGAATAAGACGGGAAATAAGTGGTTATGATAGTTTAATCAGTCGACGTTTCGAAATTCATTAACGAATTCCTTCATCAGGACAGAATGAAATACAAATGAAAATTGACAGGTATATTAGCACTTTCTTATTTAGTTTGTAAAAATTAAATTTTATAAATATCGCCATGTGTTGGTAATGGTTGTCTCTATGGTGGCTTGCATCTTGGAAGGAGGAGATCCGTCCATATGGGATTGAATTTCATTCCAGAGTCTTTATTCATGGTTATTGGTGTACATCGTATGTAAAGACTTTCTTTCATTTTCCGTCGAAAATAATCAGTTTCACGTTCAAGAAGTTCAATTTTTGAAAAGTCAATATGATGGTTATTGGAAATTGCGTGGTTGGCGACTCCAGAATCCGTGTTGAATGTGGCTAGATTATACTTGTGCTCTTCTGCTCTGATTTTAATATCTCTGCAAGTTTCTCCTACGTATATTGCAGGGCAATCTTCACATGGAATTTTGTAGATTCCAACATCTTGAGTATAGTTTTTATCTTTAACGTTTGTTAGAGCGATTGAAATCCGATTCACAGGGAAGTAGCCAATTTCAAGTTCAGTCTTTTGTCTTATATATCTTGCTATTTGGTCAGTCACATTTCCGTAATAAGGAAGGATAGCTCTTGGAACTTTTTCTTCTTGATTTTTGATTTTTCTATCAGTTTTTGTCAGTGATTTTTGGAAATCAATGCGTTGATGTATGAATTTTTCTGGATAACCATTTTCTTTAAGACAATGTGTGATAAAGGTCAATTCTTCTTCTAAATTATCTTCATCGGATACACCTAGGGCACGAGTGACAAGGCTGTCGACAACGGAAATTTTTATTTTTATTTTTTTAAGGAAAAAAGGTTTGAAAACACACTTTTGGTATTATATGTGTACCAATATAATATTTTTGGTAAATTTGTCAAAATTTTACGTTAAAGAAGCTACTAAAATCAATTAGTTAATTTTAAAAATTACGGAAAATATTGACAACTTTTTATAGCAACTTATTGATTCCCTTCACAAGTGGTTAGAAAGACGGAAAGGAAGGAACAAGTTCCGTATTAGGAACACATAAATTGAAATTAGTATTAGATACAATGCAATATTGTAGTTGTTTGTAATATTTTTATGTTTATTTAAGCTAGCACATTAATCAATTTAAAATGGTATCACTAATGGAAGAAAAATCTGATTTTATATTACATGGAACGGCATATTTAAATAAACTGCTAGTAAGCAGGCCAGAGACGTAGCTGAAGAGGGCGTTGAGTGATCACCTCCAAACCCCCTCCACCCACATCCACCAAATCTCCTCCACCTCCTCCCTCTAAACCCACCTCTGCGATCCTCTCCAAACGTAGTAAACGCATAATACCATTCCGGATTCTGGACGTATGTACAAGCTCATGATTCCGGATGTATGCACAAGCTCAAGCACACGGATGCTATGCTATTCTTACGTATACGTTTCAGCCAAATCGATGAGTTTCTGAACTTTCGAGCCTATAACTTTCGAACCGTTTGACCGATTTGTCTGAAAAGTATTCCCAGAGGTCCTCTTGAGTAGTGCTACCTGTGTACCAAATTTGGTCCAAATCGGTCAATGTATGTGACCAGGAGAGTGCGCACGGACAGGCAGACAGACGGACAGACAGACAGTTTTAGTAAAACCATTACTTCGCTGAATGCTCTCGCTCCAGCTACGTAATAATATGCAACAGAAAATGAAGATTTCACGTTACTGTTTGTAGCAAGGTTGTAAAGTCCTTGACAATTTTCCAAAACCCTCTTCCTAGAATAATAAACTGCTGGTAAGCAGACCTAGAAACGTAGCTGAATGGCACACACGTGAGAATAGGAATTCTGGGTGATGAACAGGCTTCATAATAAAAGTGCCCGTGGGGCAATCTAATAGAGGTTTTCATTGAGCAAAACATGCTGCGCGAAAGTCGGTGCCCAAGAACGACAAATGACATCACGTCGAAAGAAAATAATGGTCCAATTTCTTTTGTGACCCAAAAATATTGTACAAGCTCAGCTGATCATACCATAACCATGTTTAGCAATAAAGAACCAACATTCTTAACGTAGACGTAAATTTAATCTACTGCTGCTACGTTTTTTTAAAGAAATGGTACATTAAATTTACGTTTATGCAAATATGTTGGTTTTTTATTGCTAAATATTATTATGGTATGATCAGCTGAGCTTGTACAATATTTTTGGGCCACAAAAGGAATTAAAAAATTGGACCATTATTTTCTTTCGACGTGGTGTCATTTGTCGTTCTTGGGCACCGACTTTCGCGCACCATGTTTTGCTCAATGAAATCCTCTATTAGATTGCCCCACGGGCACTTTTATTATGAAGCCTGGTGATGAATGGTAATATTTTTGAAGTTTCGCGCTCAAAACCCTTCAAAGTTTCATGCTATACTACTCATGGAGGAATTAATACCATAACGAATCGATTCAGCATATCTAACAACCTCTAAATACTAAATTTCAGCCCAATCGTTGAATTTTTGAGCCTTTACTTTCAAACACTTTGACCGATTTGGATGAAAAGCAATACCAGGCAAGCTCTTGAGGTGTACTACCTATGTGCCAAATTTGGTGGAAATCGGTCAACGCATGTCGACAGGAGAGTGCTCACAGACAGACAGACAGACGGACAAGCTTAGCAAAGGTATAACTACGCTGATTGAGATTCAGCTACGTAATAAAGCTTTTCATCACGAACAATGAACCATTGACAACTATTTGGTGGTACATTTGTGAAATTTGTAATTACAATTCTATGTAAATACTTAATGCATACCAATAAATCTAGCTGAATTAATAGTTTTTATGCATGTTTTTAAGCCATAAATGATACAAAACCTAATCGAAGACCATTTAAGTATATGCTTCTATACTTGAGTGATACTGGGAATGAAACATTTTTGACATCTTCATTTTTATTTTTCTATAAAGAATGCGTAGTTATAATGAAATAGAGTCATGATTGTTTGACAATAGAAGAAATATATAACTGTACTATAGATAAATATAAGATTTAGGTGAAAGGGTTTATACGCAACCAGATAGCATAAGCATTCTGCAGGACAAAATCTGTGATTTTGCAGTATTTTGTAGGAAAAATCAGGAACACAAAGGTTGCGGATACGGCATACCACTTGTTTTTACATTACATCTATAAGATCCATGCTTGGAGTTATATTCAAAAATGCGTCCGCAAGACCGTTCTTTCAATATTTACCCTTCATTTTTCAGAAATCCATCTCAGGAGATATAAATATAAAAGCCTTGTCATTTTCGCTTTCATTTAGTTAACTAAGCAACGACATGTTTGAATCATAGAGAATCGCATTTATTCTCATTCTTTACTTCATGCGGTTTCCATTTCTCAATCCAGGTTGCCAAGGATAGGGTGTTTTAATATGAAGAAGTGTAGCAACGCAACAAGTTTCGTTCCTTTCACTTTCAATCTGTTGCTAACAAAAACATGACACGTTCTCCATTTTATGTTGAAATCATACCTAAATCCCACATAAACATATTTGTTCTTCTATACATATAGCTGTAAGAAATCCATCAAATTTTATTTTCTTCTTCACCGATCAGGTGTCAGTTTTGAAACATGAGGATATTTTATCATTCAACTAGAGAAAATAATCGGTTGATCTTCTTTCATTTTACCAAGAATTATCCATCGAACCTAAGTGTCTCAAAACTTATTAAGGAAGGAACCAATATCTTTTAGTAATTAGTAAGAGAATGGCCGGAAGGAGATTTAATGTTTAAACACAGGCACTTTGTAAGCAAATGAATTGAAATTTGAGGAACAAACAAGAAGGAAGTAAAGTCTTACGACAAAAACTTATTATTACTCTTTGCACTTTCATCCTGTTGGAGATTTATATCTTGCTTCTTATATTTCAGTTGGAATTGCCAATGTGTATCAGTTTTCATGCTGATTTGCATGATTCGTAGCGCGTACGGTTGTGATTTCATCAAAACACTTGCACTTTTTTGCTAGACCTCACCTTGACTGGATCGGAACGACGTCCCATTTTACATTGAGCACCAAATATCACTGCATACATAAATGGAAGTGCAGACTGAGCCAGTCAACAATTTCTACCACTTTACTTGGTTTCATTTTCATCGTGTTTGGAGAAGGTTTAAACGTCAATGTGAAAAGGTTTGTGAATTAAATACATCAAAATTTCTGTTACGTTCGTTTTAATATGGGTTAAAAGTGAAGTGTTTACTTTCTTTCAGATGGATTGTAAGAAAGCAGCGGTTTGGCTACTCATTCTAGCCTTACTCTTGACCGTCTACGTCACACATGGATTGATGGAGTCTGACTGGGACGTTCAGAACCTTTATCTGCTCGCTGCCATTTATGGAACTACCCTGTTTTTCTACCTGATTTGGAACTTTCACCGTATAATTTGTCGTCACACGGAGAGTCACGCTTGGGTTTAGACGGAACGAGTAAGGCAATCAATTTATAAGAAGAATTAATTTTTATTCTTTGGTCGTGGGAAATCTTCTGAAGTTAGCTAATAAGTGAATGATTATGTGAAGCCATTAGCTGAGTATTAATAACTTTCTCCCCTATATTTTTTCTTTCGTGCTCATGCCAACTGTTGCCAACATAATGATGCAGTTTTCCAATTCATCTTCTACAACAAGTAAGCAACTTTACAATCTCCTTCACATTTTGTCGCTTTCCAGAACGATTTTTTTTGTTAGCAAGATAATGGGACTGATAGATTGGAATAGAATTTTCTGGATATTGATAAGCTCCGAGACTTTGAAAATCATCATTTTATCTTGGTCATTCTTTAAAAAATGGTGTTTGTACAACCTTGTGTAGCTTCTGCAGATTTCATATTCTGTGCAATTTCCTTCATACCATTGTTTAGTGCAATAATGGTAATTTAGCTAAGGAAATCGATTAATTCATCAAAGGGGAAGGGGACGAATAATAAAAGATTTAAAATGTCTAAGTATCCTAGTAAGAAATAAACCGGAAGTCAAGCAACTTTCTCTACACTTTCACCACCCTAGTTTTTATCGTTTATTGCAAAGCCGATTGGTAAACGACTTGCTAAATGCATTCTACATAAAATCCATCCATGCATGCCGATAGGAATCCATCTCCAATCCAATGAAAATGAAGATATGGAGAAAGTGAAGGGACATCTCCAATTTCCTTGCTCATTATTTGTTTTTGTATGGTTCATGGTGCACTTCACTAGTTTTTATTACTTTTCTTTCAAGTTCGTCCCAATTGCCAATGCCTTTAATTCAGCCACTCTCATAAGTTTGAACCACAAACTAAATAGCTTTCTTTTATTTTAGAAAATGGAATATATATCATAAAGAAGGATTGTAATGTCAATGAAGGTAATAATTCGTAACTTTCATCAGGTTATAAATGATTTCACACGGTTAAGGCATATGTAAGATTAAAGCTTGAAGTATGACCAGAACCAACCCTATTTGAAACTGCATAATATTATGAATGATGAAATGATCGTCAGTTTGACTGAATACATAAATTGAGTTACTAAAGTCATGTTAATATCAATTAAGAACTTTTTTAATTCATTTTCCGCAACAAACATAACAATTACGTTTTTAAGTTCACAATGCATTAAACTTAACAATACGAACTGTAAATAATAAATTTACATGCATAAATTCAATAGGTATAAAAAGTAGGTTCTTGCTTGATCTTGTCATGTTCATGCACAACTGTCAATTCCGATCCTGTATCCACCTGCAGTTCAATCTGGGTGTCTGGACTCCTGGTCTCATTGAAACTTATTTGGCTAACCTCATCCCCCTCTTCGTCACTTGGGTCTTCATCGGCTAATCGATCCCTTACGTCCCACATTCTCTGTTGTTTGAACCGCTTGTAGCTCAGAACACATGCAGAACTTTGATCCAGCGGTTTTCCTTCCTCAAACTTACGCATGCGTGCGCACCGTCCAATAAATTGATTGAAAACAATTTTTGATCGTACGTTCCGTAGAATGACACAGAGAATTACGTTATTGTTGTCATAGCCCTCGTTCAGAAGGCCGCAAGTAATTGCGACTTGGTGGCTCCCACCAGTGAAGTTCTTTCGCTTTGCTTGGCTGACACCTTTATTTTCCTTGCTGATAATCGCGATGGCAAAGTTAGGATTCCCAGTAACACTATTCAAAATCTTCACGTGTTCCACCGCATGCGACATTGTCCGAACAAGGATTACAGCTTGTGGATTGTCAATGCGAGGCTCCAGTTTCAAATTCTCAGCTAGAATTTTTTTGATATCTGACGCCAACATTTCATAACTTTCCAGAACCCCATTTTCCCGGAATTCGGTTTTGCGGATGGTAACGCCTGCAATTGAAAGGACAAGTTTGTGTTAACAATGAATGAGTTCATTAACTAAGAGTTATAAGTTGATATTATCGTAAATGAAACTATAGTTTTACACTAATTCATCTTATTACCTTCAACGTCACGTGAAGTCATCTTAAAAGCAATGCGCTGTCGTGGCAGAATTGGAACTGGATTTCCGTTAACATTGTTGCGATAAGGGGTAGCAGTGAGAAAGATTATTTTCTTTTGCATCCCAACCTCTGGAGACCGAAACTGATCACAAATCAGTTCCCAGGTTCTGGCTGGAAAATGGTGTGCCTCGTCCACAATGAGTGTGTCAAATCTGCTGAAGAAATCCTGCACATTCTTCACAACTTCCGCATTTCTATATTTCAGACTCAGGGTGGTCTCACACCTCCCTCCGAATTTTTGTGCGTTGACAATAACGAGGTTAAGTGGGCGCTTTTTTATATCAGTACAACTTTTTATGATCATCCCATTCTCAAGAATGTTTTCCAGTTGCTTAGCGTTCGTGCAAATTTTTGCGACTTCGAAAAAGCTGGGCTGGTTGGTGTACAACCCAAACGCCCGACCAAGCTGCTCGCTGATGATTAAGGATGGTGTCAGGACAAGAACTTTGCTGGATTGGAGCACATATGGGAGCATGACGATCATTCCAGATTTTCCTGATCCAGTTGGAGCCACGATGAGAACAGGATCATGGGTTCTATCTCCACTCCTCAGTAACTCCTTCGTCAGCAGGGTCTCTGTTTGCAATACCGCGTCCATTTGGTAGCGATATATTTTTTGGGTGTCACCTGATTGTCGCATCTCACACAGAGCCGTGGTGAGCTTCTTCCCCTTCAGTTCAAACTTCGAAGGGACTACGTCATCATCCAAAAATGAATCCAGGGCTGAAGACATGATTGACGATGATGATGGATTATCGGATGATGATGACGATGATGTTGAAAATGGCTTCTATTGAATAATAATCAGATACAAAATCATGGGTAGGATGGAAGAATAACTTATTAGATCAATCATGACAACCAACATTCAATCATCATCAGTCAAACAAGACAGGTAACAATTATGTGTTGTTAAATTAGAGTGAATGCTGAAGAAGATATCAAATAACAAAAAGTACCACTCACAACTTACCTTTTTTCAACCTTCAACAAATGATAAATGACCTTGATCCTCTCCAAAATCGAAAAACTAATCACAAAAAACCCACTACAATCGACTACTGCTGACTGCTAAAAGTTTAAAGAAGAGTAAATTTAATTCGGTTTGGAACTACGAACAAGAACGAACACGGCAGTGTGCAGCAAACTTATTCACAATCACAACATTCATCATTCAACATCATGCATATCCATGCAAAATTGAGTGCCTTCCAGGGGCATGTTCCAAATTTTTTTATAGCGCGTAGCTTGTGTTTGCTAAATCCTCAGCATCTTCATGTCAGCATTTAGTTCATTGGTATTGGTAATGGGAATCTCTATTCTGTGGTTCTGTAGGGTATAAGATTCTTGCGAATTAATACTACTTGAGAGTCTCAAGTTGAGACGCGTCCATGCATCAGAGATGTGCAACCACATGTGGTATTGTGGTGTGTGGTGTGGTTCTGATTTCAGCAACCCTGTGTGGTGTGGTGTGGTATGTGGTTTAAAATTTTGAATGTGGTGTGTGGTATTTTGTGTGTGGTGTGGTATGTGGTTCAACCAAATGCACATCTCTGCCATGAATTGATTGAATTAGGTTGGGAAAGCAAAAACCTGTCTGTTATCAGTATATCACCCATGTGGAAATCTTTTTAAGAATTGGCGGATGTACATATTTGTCAATTGGCGTTACATTCAACCAATTTAAAATTATTGACAACGCCATTGCTGTCCATTATTTTTTTGTTGCTTGCTTGAAAGTTTAATTTGTAATTAAAATAGGACCAAATATACGTGAAAATGGTTACTACATAGTGGCCGTTGACGTCCGTTGAGTCATCATTACTATATTCATTACTCATTAGCTTAACAATCAGTTGTTCATATTAATACAATAATTGTCTTTATTGTTCAGACATCAGATGATTGCTTTTTTTGATTCTTTTTTGAAGTCAAAAATTAATAAACTGCTAGTAAGCAGGACAGAGACGTAGCTGAAGAAGGCATTGAGTGATCACCTCCAAACCCCCTCCGCCCACGTCCACCAAATCTCCTTTCTCTCTCTCTCTTAACCCACCTCTGCGATCCTCTCCCAACATAGTAAAAGCATTACTTGTAGAATTCCATTCCGGATTCTGACTTTATGCACAAGCTCATCCAAAAGGATGCTTTGCTGTGCTTACGTATACGTATACGTTTCAGCCAAATCGATGAGTTTCTGAACTCATCCACCTATAACTTTCGAACCGTTTGACCGATTTGGCTGAAAAGTATTCCCAGAGGTCCTCTTGAGTAGTGCTACCTGTGTACCAAATTTGGTCCAAATTGGTCAATGTATGTGACCAGGAGAGTGCGCACAGACAGACGGACAGACGGACAGACAGTTTTAGTAAAACCATTACTTCGCTGAATGCACTCGCTTCAGCTAAGTAATAATTATCGATTGCTTATTCCAAAAACAATTTACCCTACTTTTCCTAGATATATCATTATTTTGCGTAGACATTGTGTCTACTGTTTCAAAAATTATACTGAATGCATAATTGATTGAAGAGAAAACAGATTAAACCTATCGGGTTTTTTCTATATTTATCTGACAACATATTGCCAACTCAAACGCTACCCACCACAGGCATATATTATGTACCATGTACCTAATAAATTATGTTTTACCATTTCATCCAAATCAGCACAACCAATCAATTTGTTTACATAAGCCGACCAAAATTGGTTGTCAATTAATCTGTGTAGCTCAAAGCTTTCTCCGACTTGTACCAATCAATAACATATCAACTACTCTAGCAATGTTGAAACTTAGAAAAACAAGTGGTGTAATTTTGTCCACATAATTGGAGCCCCCGAAAAAGCATCAGCATCATTTTCATCATCACATCCATGTAAATAATACGCTTTGTATAAAGTTATAGATAGATAATATATGCGAGTCTGGTATAAAATGTAGATGCATTTTCTCTTCAGCAAACATGATGCATAAATGTTCCGTATACGGTATACGGCTTTTTGTTCAGTTGAAGTCAAGTTGCAAAACATGACATCAGTATCGTTATCATCGTAATCCTACATACATACATATTTTGGAGCCTTACATGTAACTAAAGCGTATATTAAATTCTCCGCCACGCTATAGGTATATCGCTTATTATCGTACTTGCACGTGAGCTGTTTACTCTCCGTTCTTATCAGTGCTTGACACGGCGCCGCATAATATATTATTATAAATGTATATCACAAAAATTACTTTATTTGATGCCAACGTTTTTGTAGGGGTCAAAGCCGATTAAAATATGTAAACATTTTTAATCCCTGTATTTTAATTACTCTTGAGAAATTGGTTGTAAGAAATCACTAAAGTTATTGCGAATTTTGGAAACGCTCTCAAATGCTGCTTGTTTAAAAATTGACAGCTTACTATTGACCGTGAACCAACCTAGAACGAAAGGTTGATAAAAATTCCAATGTTTTTTTGGGCGATGAAAAAATACGACAATTGTTAACGAAATGCATCACGTTTTGTGAATGTTATTTTCCAGAGCGTCAGGATAAGGAAAGAGGTGTCAAAATTAAATGTTAAAACATTCGTATTTTTTATGTAAAAATTGTAGGACTGTGTGTGGATTCGTCAACTTTTGGATGCAAATATGTACTTTTTTGTTGTTGTTTTGAACTTTCATTTTCTTTAATTATCATCATGAATATTATAAATTACAGATATGTATTTGCTAATCATGTTATGCTGTTAATTATTATTTAGATTGGTATAACAAACATTAGAAAAACAAGGAACTTGATTTAACCTATAACCAGGTTTTTTGCCCTCGCTATAAGTTGATAATTTATCATTAATGCAAGATGAAAGTTGACCTAGTAGCTTATCGTTAGGTCATGACTTTAAGTTCATGTAAATAAATGGTAAAAATCATTTGGTAGCCTCACTATCTGCTATACATACTTTTTCTGTATCATATTTATATTTCTTCATTGGCTGCATTTTCTGCCCAAGAGTATTTATACAACTGTGTGTTTCATTTTGGTTTCACAAGTTCACTGAAACAAAAAGCGGATGGTAACTACTTCAACTTGAATCCACGATGAATACAAATTTTGTTTTAGACTGCGCCAACATTGTTGGACCCGTTGAAACTATCAACAAGAAGGAGTTGACGGATTTCGGACGAAAACTTGGGAACACGTTGAACAGTGTTGGATTTGTATACTTGATAAATCATGGATTTGAATTAGAAAAGGTATGAAATATCTAAAAACTTAGTCACTATTTCTTATACAACTTTTTATAAAGTTTTCCTTAAGTTTGAATTTTCTTTTCAGGTGGAAAACGTATATGATGTCTCCAAACAATTTTTTGAGTTACCAAAGGAAATCAAGAATAAAATGAGAAAGCCACCAGGTGCAGCCTCATTCCATGGATATGCGGCACCCGGAGATGAACTGTGATTTGATATCTTTATTAAATTTTTAAAACGTTTTAATTTTTTGAATGAATTTCTGAATTTCTCGTGTTTATATATTATTTAGACTCAATGCAGTTTTACCAAACGCCGGAAATGAGCTCCGTGAATTTTTTGACGTGACTGGCCACATTGAAAGCAACAACTTGTCATATTTCCCATCAGAAGTGGTTGGATTTAAAGATGCCTTCGATGAATTTCGACAAGAATCTGTAAATTTAGCTGACAAGTTGCTTCGTTGCCTTGCTTTGTATTTGGGTCTCGAAGAAGAGGAGCTGATCAAGCGTCACACGCACATGAAAGACAGAAGCGTCCCAACCCAAACTGTTATTCGGAGCTCAATGTACTCCACCCTTGAAAAACTAGAGGAAGTAAAGATTTCTGACGTTGAAGGGGATATCCGTTGCGGAGAACATTGCGATTGGCACACTATAACATTATTGTTTCAGGATCTTGTTGGAGGACTTGACGTAAGTTTTAAAAAAATCTATAGATTTCATCAAATAAATTTTCTTTTGTGTTTTTTTTTTCATATAATTTTTATCTTTTCATTCAAGATACGAACGGTGTCTGGAGAATGGATAGATGCAACTCCAATCGAGAACTCTATTTTACTCATTAGTGGAGATCTCATGGAAATTTATAGCGGTGGAAAGATCCCAGCGACGGTAAAAATCATTTTATTTTTTTCAAAAGATTTTACGACCAATTCAATAGAATAAAGCAGTATTTCCTTCGTTTCTCTTCTTTACAGCCTCACCGGGTGAGAATTGTAGATGACGTAAAGCTGATAAACAAACCAAGGCAAAGTTTGCTCTATGCACCAAGCCCTGATGGGGATCAAGAAGTGAAGCCATTGGTTCCAATTTTGGAGGAACTTAAAGGGAAAGCCAGGTCAATTTACGGACCCCAATCATACCAAAAAGTGAATGCTCATGAGTGGGTTCACAGACGACATGCTACTGCTGCTAGCTACTAGCTTCAGTGTTGTTACTACTCAATTGATTTTCTGCATGATATTTACAGCCAAGCCCATCAACTCTAAAGTCTACGATTTTTTTGCAATTTGATGATGATGATTATGATTAGTATAAAACCAGTTTTGCAATACATACATTTTTACTGATGTGTTCGAATATATTAATATAAAAAACATTAGACACATTAAAACATCTAAAACTGTTTAGTTACTCATCATATCTTAATATCAAGTCGTTTATTAGCTTTCGATTAATATAAATAAAGTAACGACCTTAGATATTGAAAGTCACGTTGAAGACATTTGGGCATATCATGGTTTTCATGGAATTGGTAAAAAAAACTTTTGCATGCTTTAGTATGTGACCCTTGTAAGGTGAGGAATCGTTTTAAATGCTCTTCATTTAAGAGGGTGATTGGTAAGGAAATGAATAAAATAAAAATTTGCATTAGCATTTAAAAAAATAGCCAAGTCGAGTGCTCATTCACAACAAAATATAGTGAAACATTGATTTCAATGATTTAGCAATTAAAATCCAACCAACATGACAGAGTTTTCGCGTAAGCAAATTGTAATTTGCACACAAAAAATCATCATGTCGTTTTACTAATTGATTCCACAATCTAATATTCAATCAAACCCTCTAAAACCATTATGGTTATCTTATCCATACAAAGTTTCATGTGCAATTTCTGTGCATGTATAGAGGGAAAAATTCTTATCAACTCAATGCTGAAAGTAATAAGCCTACACATTCATTTTTATTCCTAAAAAGTAATTCTCCCGTCTGACACAACGGTTGTTCGTTTTCATGTATCCACTCCATAAATTTCAGAACCATGAAGCTTATGATTGTCCTCCTCACATGTGGCCTATTGGCTGCAGTCAACAGTACGGAAATTTTCCTAATACATTTTAAATTAAGAAAACCCTGTATATTATTATCAAGCTATTTGACAACTTTAAGCACTTCCCCACCAAACAAGCCCAAGGAAGACCCACAGCACCAAAATAGTTGGTGGATTGCCAGCAGTTCAAGGTGAGCTCCCCTACCAGCTTTCTCTTCGCCGGAATGACACTCACATTTGTGGTGGCTCCATCATAATCGTACAAGACATTCAAGTTGCCATCACCGCTGCTCAATGTGTGGACACTGGATCCAACTTCACTCTAGTTGCAGGAGACGTGAGACGAAGTGACACCACGGAAATAGAACAAAGGCGTCAAGTCGCGAGCGTCAGTTTGCATGAAAAATTTGAAGGCTGGGGCGTTACCTATGAGTATGACATTGCTCTTCTCATCCTTGACCAACCTTTTGACCTCAATGAAAATGTGTCAGTTATTCCTCTCCCAATCCAAGGTAAAAAAACTACTGAAGATGTCTTGGTAAGTGGGTGGGGAACCCTTAGGAGTGGAGGCCCACTCACGGATACGCTTCAAAAGGTTCAGCTCCCGGTGATTGATCAAGAAACTTGCCAGAATTACTACCTCTATGATATTATTCCGGATTCCATGATTTGTGCTGGATTTGAGATGGGTGGAAAGGATCATTGTGAAGGTATAAAAATGTAACGTTCTTCCAATAAAAATTAAAGCTAACTGTTTTTTTTTCATTTACCATCTTACAGGAGATACAGGTGGCCCACTTCGTGCTGTTAACGGTGGATATTTGGCCGGTCTGGTTTCATGGGGTTACGTAAGTTTCATACTACTGCTTTCCTTAACATCTTCCCATTTATCATTTTTACATTAATTTTTTTTATTTCAAGGATTGTGCCGCCCCTAAATCTCCAGGCCTGAGCACTGAAGTAAGCGCTTTTGTTAACTGGATCGAGGAAACCATCAGCAATTTGTAAATTATTGTGACATGAAAGAAAATTTGTGTTTTTATACAAACACATTTTGTGTGTGACTTATATTTGTTGTTCATAAAGAAATAAAAATTAACACGAGCTTCCTCTTGCTCTTCAACATTACATGCATTTTTTTTAATTTGCACCTCACCCGGTATATTACCAGCATAGTTATGTTTATTCGATGATATTCATTTCTCATTTCACATCAAGGCCACAAGATTACACGAGAAAAAAATGTGACACTGACTGCGCAAAAAATTATGACGCATATTGTTGTTAATTCACCGTGACACATGTGTATATGCACTCATTTAGTGCTTACCTGGATATGGTAATATGCAGCACAGGATGAAAATAGGTCAATGCGTCGCATCATTATCACATCACATATAGCCTTCGAGGATTATTATGTAATCCTTGAAGGCTAAGTGATAAGGATAATTTATACAACAAAATGTAGAATTGCATGTGAAATTTAAACCTTCCGCAGTCATTTTATGCGTGTAAAACACCGGTAATGGATTCCATATAATGAGTTTTTCGCCGATTTGTGACGACGTATTCATGCAATGCAGATTTGATCTTGATCTGATGGTAAATCAAATTGACACTGATTTTAGTTCGTGTGCCACATACATTTTAACCTTTGCCAGGACTAGGTCTTGTTATACACTGCAAGTGGTAAAAATGGTTCATCCATTTTTTCACGCCGTGTTTGCCAAGCGACAGGAATTGACGGCAAGTGAATTTGAAAGCTTTGGGATTTGTTGGAAGTTTTGGTGGTGGTTCGCTGCCTTTTTTCCAAGGAACGGCTATAACAATGAAAATAAAAACGTGCCCTTTTGGTTGCATGCTATTGCCGAGGCGTTTACTTTTGACGATGTAAATGTTTAATTTAAATACTAATTTTTTTTCTAATTTTTTGAAGAACTTCCTATTTATAAATTTCTGTATTTTCCCCTGTATAGCATAATGCAGATCCCATAAACAAAAGCAATGCAATACGTTGGTTTGAAAGGCTTGGAATGGATCCAAACTCTGTTGAAAACAGATTTGTTTTTCAATTTTGGATATATCTTTTAAATGTAAGTAGTATTTTAAGTAGAAATGTTTGTGATCACGAAAACTAGACTCTTTTATTTGTCGTGAATTTTTATTTGTCTTAGCTTTGCAATAACCTTCAAGCTGCAAAGTACTTTGGGCTGAACAACATTGGAAAATTTATGGAAAGTTTTCCAATACAGAATACAAAAGTTGTGATACTTGGCACCGAACCTATCCCAAAGTCTATTTCTTCTGGGTATGCTTTTCATGGAACAAATTCCTCTTCGACTAAAAAGGTTCTTCAATTCGTCAGGCAAGAAATGTCGCACTTTGATATGGGATACGACTCCGATTTAGATAATGAAGAAAAATCGCGTATAAAATGCGGGTATTGGTGGGGCTCCAACAACTGTATTGAGTTAATAGAAGCAGGAAAATTTTCTTTCGGCAATGACCTTGACGAACATCCCGTTTCTGGAATTATTGATAATACTAGTAGGTATGGAAACAATAGAAGGTTCGAGAATGAAAACGATAAAAACATGAAAGGATTCATTGAACAAGGTTCACTCAAATATTAATTTCATCATTTCATAATACTGATTTCTGCTGGTGTTCAATTTTCGTCTAATATTTTTCACACTGTATAAACAAGGTGTACTTTTGATTAACTCCAAATTCATTCACATGGGAGCTAACTTTCACTTGGACGTAGGGCAAGCGTTGACCAACTTTTTTCTGAAATATATTGAGAAAAACCTAAAACACGTGGTTTTTATCCTTTTAGGGCACACAAACTGGGAAAAGGAAAATTGGATTGATAAGGTTATGCACGTAAAAATACGAAATGTAGCTAAGCTATTGCTTCCCATTAAAAAATTGTTCAATTCATTTGCAGAAGAAACACCTAGTTATTCCGTTATACCATCCATCTGCCTACTTTCTCAAAAAACAAAATGAAATTCCAAAACATCTGGATTGGAATGTAATGCTTCCCTTCACAAATACAAATTTTTATTTACATCAGAAGCATGGAGAAAATAATTACATAGATTGGAGTAACGAGGATGGACTCCAGTCAGAAGGAAAAAACAAAAGGTTTTCAAAATTTCGAAAACTCTTTGATGAAGCAAGTGATGTCGGGATGGATGTAGAAATTGGCTCCTCATCCAATCTTGGTGAGGAACGGGGTAACCGCGTTGTTACACGAACTATTGAAAATTTTCTGATGCTAAAGCAGGCATCACAATCACATCATCATATAACGTATTCACAAACTGGAAGCAAAAAAAGACGTATGCATAATTACTAATTTACAAAACACCGGTAGTAGTGAACCGTTACAATATGTCCATGAAGCAAATGAAAAACGGTGATCAGGACTTTTCTGCGACTTGATACTCTTCTTTTTTCAGATAATATTCAGCATTATCTTACTTATGTGTTCCTTTATATTAAAATATATATACCGTTAATGCAATACCTTTACCTTTGTTACTAATAAAATGCAAAATATGTTGTGAATTTTGTAGCAGATAACGTATAAAATCAACCTTATTTGAGTTATCGTGCATAAATGCCCAGGCATTAAGTCAAAAACCTATTTGCCATTCACATAAGCATTTAATATTTTATGGCGTGTTTATTAACAACTTTGAATGGAAAGGTATTGTAAACTGGATGTAGCAAAAAAACGATAAGCATTTTTTCCATGCTGATTGACATTTTTATCTATTTTTAAGCCAACTTTGTGTTCATAGCAAACAAATGGAATAAAGCTACATATAACATACTGGTATATTGTATTGTATTGTACTATTTGAATATCATTATGAAATCTACATGATACATTCACATTATGGAAAAATCGTTTAGTTTTGTTAAGCATACAACAATTTTATAATGCAAAAAAAAGTTTGATCTATCATAATATATATCATTATTATAACTCACATTCTGTGTTTTCGGTTTTTATTGAATCGATTCCTCCAACAAAAGCAGAATTAGGTTTCTGATTCCATTATGGAAACTCCATTTAACTGTCCAGTTTGTTTTGAAATTCCCGAACGGGAAATTTACCAGTGTACAAATGGTCACATTATTTGTAGCAAATGTATCTATGGCATTACTCTCTGTCCTGAGTGTAGAGTATCATACGGGGCAACAAAAATACGTGCAAGAGTATTAGAGACAATTTTAGAAAATCAACATTTTGATTGCATTTACAAGGAAAGTGGTTGCATAAAAAAATGCAAACGGGAAGAAATTTTAAGCCATGCAAAATCTTGTGGCTTCAAGTAAGTTAAATAACTGAAATTTGAGGATTATGCAGATAATTTTAGCTGAAATGCAGGTGTATATGTTTTTATTTCCAGCCCAGAAAATTTTTCATTTTGTCAACTTATTGGATATGACAGCTGTAGATTTGATACTGATTCAATTCCCAGAGAAGAAATTATTTCACACTTTAAAAACGCTCATAGCGCAACAATGGAGCATGGAAACATTTTTAAGATTAACCATGAAAATTTCAAAGCGGTACGGGCAGAAAATCTTTATAGATTTTGGTCACCTACTATTTTGAGCTTTGGCTATACTTCACCAAGTCATTTGTTCCTAATAATGGGAAATATTCATTCTCAAGTTGGAGTTTCGTGGAATTGCATCCAGATTTGGGATACCGAAAATAGTATTAAAAATTATGAAGTTAAGTACACTCTTCAACAAAGTTCTCCTACAAACTCCAACTCAAAAACGGAATACGTAAGTTTTCTTGGTGAAATTAAGTTATAATTTTATTATTTCGGTTAAATTTATTTTGTAATCTCCATATAGCCTACAGCAGTCACACAAACAATTGAAGAATGGACTCATGAGAGAGCAAAATATGCTGTGAAAGCCAACACTATCACATTTCCACTTTCATTCATTTTGGAAAACTTTCTGTTCCCTGGTGGAAGCGTCGTGCTGAATATTGAAATTCGTAAACGGGGAGCAGATCGTGTGACGTACAGAGATCTTTGTGTAGAAACATGGGCATTTATTCAACCCATTACGGAAGGTTAGTTTTGTAATATATGAAATTTTCTTCAATTAAAATTATATTTCAACAATAAATAAAATTTAATTTTTTACTTGTAATCACAGATGAAGAAATTTCACCGCTTTCAGTAAAATTACAGCAACTTCAAATTCAGCAAAAACAAAATTTGTCGAAGCAGAAGAAACAGAAGGAGCAATTGCTACAAACCATTGAGTTGTTAAATTTGCAACACTCTGCATTAGAAAGGTGTATTTTGGAGTCGCAATTACAGATGGGAAAAGAACACAAATTGCAGAAATCGGAAAGAGAAGAATCTATGCGCCAAAATCAAAAATTAGTCCAGGCGGAAATCCAAGAAATGAAAACAGAAATGGAGGATAAAGAAAAACTAATGTTGCATCGTCATATGCAAGAGAGACAGAAACTAAATCAAGAAAAAATTGAAATGCTGAAAAAAGCTGAATTAAAAACGATTCGTTGTGAAAATAACGAGACGGCTTTGCTAAAACATATAATAACGAAGCAAATATGCGAGAAACAGAAACTGGAGGATAGCAATGCGGCTACACGAAAGCACATGGCTGACGAGATGAAAATTTTGAATGATCAGTTACTTCAGATGAATGAAATGGAGAAAGCGTTAATGGAGAAACAAAATCAAATCGACACACAAGTGGTATTGTTAGAGGAGCAGATGCTGGTAGAGTACAGGTTGAAGAAAGAAATGATCGAGAAGCAAAACCAGATAGATGACCAAAAGATAAAGTTAGAAAAAGAGATGGAAGCAAAGAAAAAAGAGATACTGGTGAAACAGACATCTCAAAAGCAGTTGCTAGAAATGCAAATATGGAGAAAGCGAAGGGCAATGAAATCGCAAATGAGTAAATTAGAAGCACAATTGAGTAGTCCAGATGCCCATGTAAAGCTAAGTCCCAAATGATGGCTGTTTGCCAACGCAAAAACATTGAGGATATCGTAAGCATTTTATTTATGCTTAATTATTTTCTACCCAGACATTAAATGACAATTTATGTGTCAAAGTATGAATTTTTATGACCTAATAGAAACAATTGAAAAGTTTTTACACTAAAACTGCTCATTTCGAGGTTATGTATCGTTTTCAAAGGATTAATTAAATTTGAGCTTAAATAGTTTTTGCCACATAATTTTTTAACCTTACAAACCTTGTCATTTTGGTGCATCCTAAAGAGCTGGTATTGATATGTTGTTGAAAGTTGACTGTGTAGGAATAAAATCTTATGTAAGTATATTCTTTTTTGCTTAGCTACCAGCTAGTCAAACATGTTTCATAATCATTCCAGTGACGACGGATGAGACATTCGAAATGCTCCCATAAAAATAATTTCTTTCGCAAAAAAACGCAGGCAAACGAACTTTCTTGTTGACGAACAAGCAGCAAAAGGTGTTTGAAAAATAAAAAAATATTGCACTAACGATAAGTAGGCACACTATTACTTGTATCAAATGAATTTTTGTGCGCGCAGCCAACCCTCCTTAAAATGTGTAACTCTCCGTAAAGAGCTGTGTCATCCAATTTTAAACAAAAAAATGTTTAACTCATCATGTCATGAGAGCTTCAATTATTATGTACCTTTAGGTATATATTGAAAACACTCAGGCTGTCGTCTGTCTGTCTGGGGGCAAGATAACTCAAAAACGGTTTCACTTTTTTTCTTCTCACTATTCTTTTCATAATTCTTTTTTCACTAATCGATATCTTAGGTCAAAAGTAAGGTCAAATTCGATGATGGGTCAAATTGGTTCAGGGGAACTACTAGGTCAAAGGTCAGGTCAATGTTTTTGAATAGTAAGACTTGGGTTGTGACATATAAAAATGAAGGTACTGGTTATACTAGATCATTGATACTATTTTTGAAAGTTTTTGATAACCCCAGCGTGACCTATGACCATGATAAGGTCAAATATTTTTTACATAGCAAGGTATTGGTTGTGATACATAAAAATGAAGGTACTGGTGAGACTAGATCAATGATACTATTTTCGAAAGTGTTTGATAACCCCAGCGTGACCTATGACCATGATAAGGTCAAATATTTTTTGTAATGGATTATAATGATGCATCAAAATGAAGCTACTGGAGAGAACAGTTCAATAGTGGGGCCCCCAAATTGTTAGGTAACCCCAGTGTGACCTCTGACCTTATTAAAATAAAATAATTCTGGAGGTGGGGATCACTCAGAAGGGGAGGGGGATTTGGGAAATTTTAAAGGTACATCATTACTTCTCGATCTGTCGGGCTTATTGAATGTGTATATTTCTGTGAAAAGTTGGGTTCATCCACATCCACTCCATACTTCTTCTGCATTCCTGCTCTCACAAATGTCCAACTTGAAAAATCTGTGTTTTTGAGTAGTGTAAAAATATTACGTATATGTTATAGACATTGAAAGCACAACAAGTAAATCAGAGTTGGTCTGTAAAGCCATTTCCCAAATAAAAGACTGAAAAAAGCAATCAAGCTATATATGTATGTTTTACGTAGATGAGTAGGTACACACATCGACACACATTATGAAAGCTTGTCTTTTCATATAAGTAAACGGAACGACACATCCATGAATTTTATGCCGTGTCGTGGTCGTGAGTAGTGTTACTGCACGCAATAGTGAATGTGAATTAAATCAGCTTGGAGGTCGTTGGGTAACTTGGGTGAAGGTAATTTTGTTTGATGGAATTATTTTTAAACTAACAAGTTTTTCAACGCGAAAAAGAGCATTATAATTTTAAACGCTGTTTACACTAGTCATGCGTGTTCCAATTACATAATGATTTGATGATCATGATTTTTTGCGTGTTGATTACGTGTGTGAACGTTTGACCCTACATTACTGCATCAGCTCATCTTATTGAAAATCAAAGAAGTTGGTTAATTAATTATCGTCATCCAACAGCATATCATTTTATGGCAATCAGTATCATTTTGATAATTTGGAGCATTGATTTCATAATTTATTTTTTATCTTCCACTCAGTCGTAAACTTTTTGTTGGGATCTCGTAAAACTGACTACCTTTTTAGAACTTCAGTTACACAAAATATATTTATAGTATGGCATTGTTCAATAAAATCAGTCGTACTTTTAATACAAACACATTTCTGCTACTGTTATTAGTTTATTGTGCAAGCGCATCAGCCAAAGAAAATAACGCTTCAGCTTCTAACCTGCTGAACACTGAAAACTTCAGTCCATATTTTACTTCCAGCCCATTTGAACCAGTTGTGGGTACTAATCATAATAGCGTAAATTTATTGAATGTGTTACCATCCGAGTCGACAGGTTACAATAAGAACGTGTTACCAAGTAATAATGGGAAGCCTACAATTGTTTACTTTCACGTCACCATCCTCAATATCAACAACATCAATGAAGAGTCCATGGTAAGATTTCGTAGATTAGTTATTGTAATTAGCAAAAAATAAAATCCTTGCTGTTCCTGTTTCGCTCGTTGTGATTGAGCATTTTTATTCAACGGATAGACATACGAAGCTGAGATTTTGGTATCACAACATTGGCGAGATGACAGGATCAACGCAAGCGAATCCGATCAAGGTGTTGTAGATAGTGAACTGATAAATGTACGTAAGTTAATTTTTACCTTATAAACAAACTAATATGTATATTATTGCTGCTGATAAATTATTTTTATGAATACACAGGATATCTGGAGACCCGAATATTTTTTCAAAAATGCAAAGTCCGTAATATTTCATGAAAATCCTGTGCCCAATCATTATTTAAGGCTTTATTTTAATAAAACAATGCTTTACATGTCTCGGTAAGTGAAAGCATGTGAGTTAGCCAAACGTTAAAAAAATCTGATAAGCCGGCTCAATTTTTATTCCCAGATTTTCGCTACTGCTATCGTGCCCCATGGATTTCCGGACGTTTCCCCACGACAGACATTTTTGTTACTTTGATATGGAGAGCTGTAAGTAAGCATTTTGATTTATCTTGTTTTCCTTTTTGTTATGATTTGATTTTTTTTACATTACAATATAGTCTCTCATACAACAACGGAACTAGTCTTTGAATGGGATCACGCCAATCCACTCTACATCTACTCCCATAATATTGAGCTCCCTCAGTTTGAGGTTGAAAAGACGGAAGCACTAGATTGCACTTTGGAATACAGCACAGGAAATGTTACCTGTTTGAGTGGTGCTTTTGAGCTGAGACGGAGACAAGGATATTATTTATTTCATACATATATCCCTTCCGCTCTTCTTGTGGCTCTGAGTTGGATATCTTTATGGATGCGACCACAAGCAATAATTACTCGTTTCACTTTTTGCATAATCATTCTACTCCTTACTTTGGGTAAGAAAATAATTTTCATTCGTGTTTTTCATTCATACAAAACAAACTCTCATTTTATAACTTCCATTAGTTCTGCAAAATGGACAAGCTTTTGCAAACCTCTCTAAAGTTAGCCATGTGATGGCAATTGACATTTGGATATCTGGTTGCATTTTGTTTGGTAACAATATGAAATTTTTTTATTGGAGCCAGTATTTATAAAGCCTATAATTTTCATAATAATTCCTGTACTTGTTTTAGTGCTCATGAGTCTCCTGGAATATTTTTTGGTTAACCACTTTTTGGACGGAAGAAATTCGGGGAATACGAAATGCAAAGACTTTTATGAGCTGGAAAGCATTGCCGACTGCGAGAGTGCAGTATGTACTTTTCATGTGTTTTTTTAAAAACAGTTGATTGTAATTATCCTAAAACTCGTAAATTATTTTTTAATTATGCAGCAATATCACTTGCAAGCATCTCCGAATTCATGGGACAATTCAAAAATTTCAACGAAGGTGGACAGAGTCTCCAGAATTTTATTTCCTATAATGTTTATCGTCTTCATAATTTTATATTGCTTAACATACTTAATTTAGATATTTGTAGTGATGTACAATCACAGATGTAAAATCGTATAATCACAGATGAATGTTTGCTAAAACAGCTCCATCATTTCAAAATGGTTAATTACGCTTACCTATTGTTTTTGGGCAATCAATCACCTTTAATTTTACGTCAGTGATATCTGACTCTGATTTTAGATAAAAATCGTGTGAATATCTTGTAAACAGGTGCGAATGATGGGATGAATTCAAAATTGCATAAATTCCTATTACAAATGCAATAAAAAATCCAAGCGTAAGTGGAATAAAAAAAAGTTTGATACTTTCTGATCCAAAAATTTACGATTTATGTAGGCAAAAGGGAAAATGAAGTTATAGATAAGAATATTCACACGTCAATCATTTATCGTTGTACTAAATTTTTGTTTGCATTTCTTTTGTTTTACATCATTAGTAATTCTCCGCAATCATCCAGCTCAGTGGTTTTTTGTGTTATTCCATGAAACAAATAAACCTTTCAGCGTAATAAAATCAAGTACATGCCAAAGTTATCAGTAAACAATTTAGGTTTACTTTCCTTTTGTCTTTAAAAAATCATATGCCTAATTAACTTGAGGATTATGATTATATTGAAAAAACAATAGCAGCATCAGGTATGATTCAAGTTAGGCACACAGATAATACTCAAATGAGCGTTTAACCAAGTTCATTTCATTTTCATTATTACACTAAACGATGCAATAAAAATGACGCATAACCAGCTTTCTTACTTTTTTCCGCTTGAATAAAATCGATGATTTTCCGCTTAATTTTGTCATTAACAGCAAAGCCACCTTCCTAATAAATACCTCTGTCCCCAAGTAATTATTCTGCTCAGTTTTTCGTTGTCGCAACTGCTTAAATTTTGAATGCAATGGTACATCCTTTCTTTCAAACATTACGTGAAAATGCAATTCCTTGTGACGAATCATTTAAAGAACGATTCCATATAATTTTTCTACAAGACGATTTGGAATACGCTAACGTGTCCTCATGGTTGGATGTAATCGAATCGCATTTTCCATGGGGAGAAGTAAGCGCGGCGGGGTTGATTCCTCAACCATATTTGGAACAGCTAAAGCAGGGGTTTATAAATTTTGGTTTCTCAGCTGAGCAAAGCCCACAAGTTTTCTATTTCTGGGCGTTGATAAATTGGGTAAATAAGATAAATAGTTGGCATTGGTTGGTAAATAATTAACGATTACTTTCTGATTTTTGCTCTATTTTTGTTTTTTACAAATTGCATAGATACACTTGAAGCTACAAGAAATACCGTACATACGTGATGATAAAATATTTGGTTTTATGAAAGATCAGAAGATTGATGATGTTCAAGTTGTCATCATTGGAAATGATCCGCATCGCATAGAATGGTCTTCAGGAAGTGCATTTCATAAAAGTGTATGCTTTTCTACCAAACAAATGGTTGATTTTCTTAAGGAAGAAATTAATTTGGTTTGTGAAACGGGTGCTCAAACTCCACTTAATGTTGATGACGAGTACTATGAAAATGTTAAAGCTACATGTGACCTTGGCGGCTGGATTCAACAAAGTAAATATAGATATAATAGTACTATTATGCCTTACAATATTTTTTTATTGCCTTGCTTCATCTAAACTGGGATTTCATTGTTTGGTCAAGACGTACTTCTCTTAAACAGAGTACTGACCTACACCAAAGGTGACGAATTGCTATCTTCGGCTTGGAAAATTTTGACCAAATGCTTTATCCAATATCTTAACAACAGCAAAGAATATTTAGCCTTCATATTGCTGGGCGATGAAGTCAGAATTAGCACAGAAACGCTAATCAGTGAAGTATATATGATTTATACTTATAATCATTCTATTAATTATTTCGGCTGTGGCTGTCATTTATAAAAATGATATTTTTTATGCACATGTGTATGTATGTAAATCAGAGGTATTTATTTCGTTAAATTTTAGACAAGACACTTTCAACTTACCTTACTGCATCCTGGTTATTACTGCGGCAAAACCGACATTCCTTACCCTCGATTGGACTGGCGTGTACAGCTACCATTTCTTAACACCAACTTATACATTTACCAAACACCAAATAGGAGTTTGATGGTAGATTGGCAAAGTGTGAGTACGATTTCAAATGAAAAAGAAAATCGGTTGAGACAGCTTGAATCCCTCTTTGATAACATTTTGCAAGAAACATCAGATACCTGGAGAGGTTTAAATATAATTAGAAATGGTGGTTTTGTTTATTTACGAAAACCTTAATAAGACACCATATATGTAAATGCATATAACACAAACCACTACATGATTAGTGTTGTCACAAAATTAACAAAACAGACGAAAGAATTGTAGTAATAAAAACATAGAATTTGTAAATATATGTTGCGTTTATAAGTCATTCAGAATTGGTGACAATCTTGAAACATTCTAATGTATCATTACAAACACGATATATTGTTCAACTAATCAATATAAATTATTTGAAGCAAACTTAGCTGTTATTATTTTTATCATATATTTATTTTTACCCATACCCATTTACAGTTCATAATATACGATAAGCCGTTTACACGCATCGAAGATTGCATTGCAATTTTTTCAAACAATACATGACTGCATGCATAAATAAATATTGTAGTTTTGAGTAATATATAGACAGAATCATCAGCATTTACTTATCTATTCCATTCTTTACCAAAACGTTTTTGTATAAACTTATCTCCAAAAGGTTTTTCGCCTAGTTAATACACTTGATTTGCAAACTGTGTCATCACAAAAGGAGTCTCCAGATCTTTCCAGAATGTGTGGATGGATGAACTACTCATGAGTCATGACCGTATGATATTATTTTGGCTTACACAAACCTTTGGCTTACGTAACATTTCGGAAATTGGTCCCATTCCCATCAAAACTAGGTCACGAAATCCGTTGCATATGCATATCTGATATCAGATTATAACAAGCAATACTTGCTGTGTATCGTTAATTCTGTACTCCCTACAAATTAAAGGTAATGATTTCTTCGGAGACACAGCAGTCTATGTTAGACAGCCGTCGCAAACGGATTATAAACAAAAATAACTTACACCCTTACAAAATCCTGTTTTCCTGTAAGAATTGTCTATTATTTCAAATCAAAATGGTTAATAAAATTTTTCAAGCTATTGCCCAACAGCCCGAACTGCTGAATTCATTCGCAGAACAAAACAATGGGAATACATTAAAAATTTCCGAAATGTTTCCAATATTTTTTCCATCTAATGGGTACAAAAATGACGACAATATTGTATCCTGGCTGAATGCATTTGGAAGCAAATTTATGTTTCCTCAAGTATGTGCTCTGATAAAAAAAATCTTATCCCATGTATGTATCTGGTTGCAATTTATTTCTCAGTGTATATTTGTTGATGCACTAGAACCTAATGGATCCAGCCATTGCAAATGAAATGCTGCGTTTATTTCAACACTTGGAAGTTGATCTTGAAGATAAGGAAATTCACCCCACCTTTCAGTTTTTGTTATTTTTGTTTCACGTTAGTTAAATAAATATTGCTATCACTTAACCAAATATTTTTTTTACCAGATTTCTACATAAATTCTGCTTAAATTTAGATTTATCAAGACCTCTGCAATATTGGATACGATGGGAGAGACCACTTATGTGAATTTATGAATGGATTTCCGATTCATGAAACCAGAGTTGTGATTGTTGGAAATGACCCTGCCCGAAATGTGCCCTCTTCAGGTTATGCTTTCCATTTCTCACAGTGTCCTTCAACAGACAAGATTTTTCAGTTCCTGCGGGCCGAAATGAATCATGTGGCCAGTCATAATGAAGTAATCTCCGGGAACTTGGAAACAAGCAACGAGAATTACAACATGAGTGGATGGATTCAGCAAGGTGTGTTGCTTCACAGAAATATTATTAGTTAAAGAGTCGCTGAATCTGTTCTTTGCCTTTTATATATTTTAGGTGTACTTTTGATGAACACCCACTTGACATTAAGCAAAGCGGATCGCCTTAGTCTCCTGTGGGAAATACTTACAGAATTTATACTGAAGCATCTTAGTGACACGTCAAATAATGTGGTCTTCATTTTTCTTGGCGCTGCTAATATGCGCAAGTATGAGCTGGTGGACGAGGTATATTATCACAATTGCGGTTTATTTAATCAAACATTCAAATTTTCATGAAAATGATTTTGTGCGGTTGTTTTAGAACCGACACAGAGTCCTTGATTTGTATCATCCGGCAAAATACTCGTACCAAGACGACTCCTATCTTCGAAAAGACCTGGACTGGCGTACAATGGTACCTTTCATAAACGCCAATTTTTACATTTACCAACTCGTAGGAAGCAACCTGATAGATTGGGGAAATGTCGATGGCAGCAATTCAGAAGGAAGAATGATAGACTCTGTCAACTTCGTAAAATGTTTGATCAAGCGATTGCCTTTGGTCTACCAACAATTGGCTCTTGTGAACGTATCAGCCGCTATTTTATAGTCGTTAGGAACGATGAACGTTTTCTAACTCTTAAATATTGGCCCAAAAGATTTTACAGCGGGCAGCCTTAAAGGTGTTGAATAACAAATAAAAAAATTATAACCCGTTGCCTCTTCCTATGTAAACCTTATATTGAAGAGAATTTGTTGGACCATATTACGTGGAGTATAGATACACTACAAAAAGCATTGTAAAAAGAAAATACGCAATAATAATGATTATGCCTAAATTGAGTTATCTGACGCAACTGATAAGTTTGTGTCGTAAAGTATTCTTGATTTTCATACACTATTCTGCACTGCACTGATGAATAAATTACATGTTATAATAATTTGGATACTATATTTAACATCAGCCACCTATCATCATCATTGACAATGAATAAGAGATTTATACTGTAATATCTGGAAATTATTACAACCTTGCGCATTGATTGAAAGAGTCCAAAACCCATTAGAAATATGAATGTCATACATTTACATAGTCATCATTACATGCAAGTCTTTCATGATTTAGTTTGGCGACACGAATAATATACACTTGACTTGACCACTGATACTATGTAAATTCTTCCAAGCATATAAATGCCATATTTCTTTCAGAACTTCAATCAATATTTAATGTTGATTGGAGTCTTACTCACCAAGAATAAAATCTCATTTTCTACAATGAAATTAATTTTGATACTTTCCATCGCTGCACTTGCAGCTACCACATCAGCTCAGAAAGTTTCTATATTAGGAAGTTCTTTTGAAAACAATGATCAACTTTTTGATCAAGAAACCCGGTGTGGTGCAGCAATAGAAGCCGATTCTGGCACCCTCATTGTTCCTTCAGCTGGTCAAACTATTACCCCCGGAAGCATCTGCGTATTCACAATCCACCTCCAAACCACCAACACATTCCGACTCAACATTTCCAGTCTCGACGTCTCTGGAAACGAGCAACAAGATGAAGACTGTTCGGCAGCAGCAGTTAGAATTTATTCTCTCACAAATCTCGTTCCAGCAGATAAAATCGAAAGCTATTCATTTTGTAACGAAAACCCACCATCTCCAGGTGGAAGCCTTTACCTGTCTGGAAACCTCGCTACTGTTATCTACCAGTCGAGCAATGAGAGCCAAGGTTTCACCTTGAATTTTGAGGGCATTGGATTCCAGCCCATTCCCGTGACGCATGAGTCCAGCTACTCAAGTGCGACGAGTGGCCTGATAAGATATCCAGTTGATGGAGAGTATGAGCCGAATAGAGTTACAACTTGGCTTGTAAAAACCAGTGCTTCCAACCCAGACTTGGAATTAGATGTGGTTGTTCAAGGAGTTGATTTGGAGGAATGTGCAAATACGGAGGATGCTTGTTTATGCGATGCCTTAATTCTCTATGATATTAGTCCAACTGGAGTTCTCCAAGAAAATCAAAGACTTTGTGGAAGTAGCCAAGATGATGTAGTTCTGGCTGGAATTCCCCCTAATTTTATCATTGCTTTCTTTACCGATTATATTGATGTTCCTGGAGAAGGAACTGGATTTGAGGTGCTTTATAGGGCGAGTACAAATGGCACCACCACTACAACAACAACCCCAACAGAAACACCACCATCTTTAACCCCTTCTCAACCACCTAGCACTACAACTCCTCCATCCACAACCTCACCAAGACCACCACCATCCTCCAATTATACTACTGAATGCGGTGGTGTCCTCAGTGGAGTATCTGGGCTTGTAGAATACAAATTAGATGAAAGTGTCCCCGCAAATGAAAGATGTATTTGGACTATAAGAACGCCATATCGCTCCCGAATCAAATTTAATATGATTGAGCCAACTACAAATGATCCTGATAATAATGTTCGGATCTATATGGTTTACTCCAATGGAAACCTGCGTGAATACACTTTGTGAGTCCAAATCCTATCAGTATAAAAAACATTTAGAATAAAAACATATTTAAAATTGTTTTTTGCCATTTTATAAAGCCCAATGCATCGGCCAAGCGAAGTCATTATGAATGGCACCATGGCATGGGTCCTTTTCCAAAGCAACTCCACAGGAAATGGATTCTCTTTCAATTTTACGGCCGAACCTGAATTTGATAATTCAATTCTCTTTTATGAAGATTACAATGCTGTTATTAGTGACGCTGAGCCTGCCCACCACAAATTTCCGGAAGGAGAAGATGACTACAGAAACTTGGAAATGTCTAGCCTTGTCTTTATGCGACCAACGGACAGACCTACTTCTCAGGTAGAAGTTAATATTACTTCCCTTGTGACCCAAACTGGGGAAAGAGGAGAGTGCTTGGATGTCATTCATGTGTACCGCTTGTTGGATTACAATAGTGAAGATGTTTTTAATCCTGGTGCACATCTCATTATACTTACTCCAGATCGAGGGTAATTAAATAATTTTGATGTCCCTTTTAAATCTTAAATTTTACTGGTTTCGAAGAAATATTCATTACTTGTGTTTTTATGCTTCATTAGGATCTGCGAAGTCACGGCTTCCTACCCATTTTACATGAAGGCTCATGGAATTCTCATTTTATTTGTATCAGATCAACAAGGACGCTCTGATGGGTTTCAGTTAGATGTGAAACTAGTTGGTTGAAGCTGATGAGATAGAAAGCATTTATTGATGCTCATGATATGTATTTAATTTAGGTTGGAATTACAAACGGCAAAATAATTTGTTTGGGTGAACTTTTATATCTTTTAGATGCTATTTTTTGTGAAAAGTTCCTTAAAAATATCTTTTAGTGGGGAAATGAAACTTACAAAATGTGATAGTTAAATAAACTTTGTCTATAACTGACTACACTGATCTTGAGTATTATGCAGCTCACGAATCATTTAATAATCATTTTCATGTAGACAGCTTTCACGAGTATAATATTGACGCACGGTGAGGTGAACGCTGATTATTAGGTACGTCACGTCAGTCAATACCAATCAATCAAAAAGATGAATGATTATTTTATTCATGCATAAATATATAGACTTTAAAATATTATGATTTACTCAGAGCAACTGATATCGCTCCCATTTATTACATGGTTTCAATAGCCATCTCAACTCATTCATTTATACAAATAATTACTCACTAATAAGACATTACAATAAGTATGACTACGAGACCGAACTATTTCTACATCAGCATTACCTACTTCGCACGAGGAAATGTGCCTACTTGAAACCAAAACATTGCTCATGCAAAGCTCATTCAAAAACTACATATAATATTATGATGCCGTTTGTCACATTATATATCTATATTTAACACCCTTCTCAAACGTCAGGTTATATTATCGCGATGTTGCTGCTGCTCCTCTCCATCCGACGTTGACCTTGAAGTTGGTTTCTTCCCTTTTCCAAGCAAAGAAAATTACTGTTAAATTAGTAACACATTACTCCGAGAGTAACAAAAATCTATATAATGCTGTTGCTGGGGTCATAAAAGCCATTACGACTTTGTTTTTCTTGCTTTATCAGCACCTCACTTTCTTTCCATTCTTCGTCAACTTGATTTCTCATATCCTATTTATCACATGGTTTAAATAGCCATCTCAGCTCATTCATTTACACGATTATTATGACATTACAATAAGTATGACTATTGGACTACACTATTTCTGCATCAGCATTACCTACACACGCGTAAATGTGCCTACTTTAAATCAAAACATTATTGTTCATACAAAACTCATTCAAGCACTACATATAATATTATGATGACGTTAATCACATTATATGTCTATGTTTAACATATATATATGTAGAAATGCACAAAAAGTGAATAACAATATGCAGCTTCCATGCTCATACTGCTTCATATTATGTCTCAAATAAAATATTATTATGTGATGGACAACTTGTGCATAGTACAGATCACACTTTTCCAGTCAAAGAACTGAGATTACTCTTCGTTTTTTACACCAAATTTGTTCACTATATGTTGTAATCTATGTAGGCTATTTATCAGCTTATCAATCCACCGCGAATAAAACTTGATTATAAATTTCCCTTATTTTAACATGACTTGAAAAATATTCAAGATTCACTCAGAATTTTTATTGGGTTGTCATTTGTCATCCGCAAAGTTATTTCATTAAAAAGACTTTCTGATCTGATTACTTCAAAATGGAAACATACAGGACTTGTCCAATTTGTCTACAAATTCCAGAACATGAAATTTATCAGTGTTGCAATGGTCACGTTGTTTGTAGCAGTTGTATTGCAAAACTACAAAATTGTCCGCAGTGTAGAATTCCTTTTGGTCCCACAAAAATTAGGTCACGAGCCCTAGAGGAAATATTGGATGAACAAACCTTCAACTGTAAATACAAAGAAAATGGGTGCTTGCAAAGTTTTAAGCGTAGTGAGGTCTCCAAACATGCAAACTCTTGCAGTCATTGGTAAGCACAGATAATAGAAACAAATATCTATTATATAATATCATTCATAAAACCTGTAATTTATGCATAATTTAATTTCCAGTCCTGAATATTTTCCCGTCTGCAAAATCATTGGATTTAAAAACTGCACACTTAGTGTCGGCTCTAGAAGCCGTAAAGATATTATTGAGCATTTCAAAAACGTACATGGGGCAAAATTTTCAACCAATGCAGCATTCGTTAATTGTTTGTCGGACTTTCACTCCGTCCAAAGCTTGAAAATACCGAAATCTTGGCGTCCTGTACTTCAAAGCTGTGGTAATACTGAGAACAGCCCATTGTTTCTAATATTGTCAAAAGTGCATTCGCCACTGGATTTCACATCTTTATCATGCATCCACATTTGGGGATCCGAAAATGTTCCAAACTGTGTGGAATTTTCCATTGATGGAAAACCTGGAACTGAGGTAAGTAAAATAACATGTTTGTTATCACAGTTTGAACTGTCAGAGTTGTTAACATAATCGAAATTAATGTAAAAGAGAGTAAATATTATATTGAAAATCAACGGTTTGAGAGGTCATTTTGATAATATTTACTGTCGAGCTTTCTGCGTTTTATTTGACGCCTTCTTCAGGACAAATACAAATCATAAACTTGGAATTGGTTACACTTTTGTGAAGATTTTAAAAATTAACATTTTGGAAATTCTAATTAAATTATGCATTTATTTGTTTATGGAATTTTCGTTAGGGGTAACAAGAGATCCAACCAGTCTTCATGTATGTCCATTCCTTCATTTCTGTTCATCTTGTGAGGTGTTTTCCTTATATAGAGTCCTTCCATGAAAAGTCTGTTATAATGACGAGTTTCACGTTGAATAATTGTTGCATTATCGAAATCCACATGATGACCTTTGTCAAATACATGACCTGCTACGGCTGATTCTACTGTTCTTGCTTCTTTAACATCTTTTTTGTGTTCCTTTACGCGTATTTGAAGGGTCCGGCTTGTTTCACCCACATATATTTCTTGACAGTTATCTTTGCATGGTATTTTGTAAACTCCTACTTCTGCTTTTATACGTTTATCTTTAGTGTTGCAAATGAAACTGGATACTTTTTGACCTGGAATGTAGCCAATTTCCACGTTGAGGGTTTCACGAATTATTGAAGCGATCTTGTTGGTAGTACTGCTGAACCATGGTAAGATAAGTCTGCCTCTTGATGATTGGGAATCGTTAGATTGTGTGGCTGACTTTTGAACACGGATTTTCATTTTTTGTAAGCTAGCATCGATCAAATATTCAGGATACCCATTTAACATAAAGGTTTTTTTGATATGGTAAAGTTCATCTTGTAAATGTTCTTGATCACTGAGTTTTAGAGCTCGATAATGTAGACTATCGATGGCTGAAATCTTATGACACATTGGATGAGATGAGGAAAATTGCAAGTACTTGTCTGAATGAGTTGGTTTCCGGTAAATCTGATGTCCTAATAGTCCATTATGTTTTCTTGATATTAGGATATCAAGAAAGGGGATAGATTTTGATTTTTGGTTCTCCATTTCCATTGTGAATTTTATTTTGGGGTGTAGTTCATTCAGTTCTTGTTCAACCAATTTTAATTTTCTCTCATTCACGTGGCAGTAGCTATCATCGACATATCTGAGCCAGTTTTTTATGTGCTTCAATTTCGATATTTTGGTTAATTCCAAATGTTGCATAAATATTTCCGCCATGATTGGAGAAATTGGGGAACCCATTGCCATACCGTCTTGCTGTTGGTAAAAATTAGTCCGGAACTGAAAGCTTGTTGCTGTCATGCATAATTGCAAGAGTTCAATTATGTCATCTGCATTCAGTTTGGTAATTTTCTTCCAATCTTCTTTGTTGTTTAGTAAGTTTTTTGTGATATCCAATGTTTCATTGATAGGAACTTGAGTAAAAAGGCTTACAACATCAAAGGAAACTTGGATGTCTTGTCTTGATACACACATATTATCTAACTTGTCCACTAATTCATAGGAATTGAGAACGTTGAATTTATGGCCCTTCGTTAGAGATTGTAGGATTGGTTTCAAAAATTTAGCAATTCTGTACGTCGGTGAATTTCTGAAATCCACAATGGGTCTTAATGGAACATTTTCTTTATGAATTTTTGGAGATCCATATATAATTGGACATGATGGATTTGATGGAAATAGATAATTTTTCTCTTCTTGTCTAACTTTCTTTTCTCTTACAAGTCGACGGAGAACTTTGTTGCACTTGTTTTTACATTTTGGGGTAGGGTCATCAGTTAGTTTGGAATATGGTCCTTGTTGGATAAGTTGCTCCATTTTTTCTTCGTATATTTCGGAATCCAAAACCACAACTACGTTTCCTTTGTCTGCTTTTGATATGCAAATATCTTTGTTGGATTTTAGACTGCTAATACCCTCTTTAATCCATTTTTCAGGTTTGGGCCAAGGTTTGAGTTTTTCTTTTTGAAGGATACGTGTAACTGATTTTCGAATGTGAAGAACTTCATTTTGTTTATCTTCATCTTGTCGGGAAAGTATCTCATCTACAGCAATTGAAGTTTCTGTGATCATTTTAGTTTTGTTTGTAGTTGGTAGTGCGAAATTTAGTCCAAGTTTTAGAACCTTCATTTCTTCATTCTTCAATTGGTACTTGCTTAGATTGACGACATCATTTATACAAGGAAGAGATTTTCTTTCTTGACTGTATTTTTCGTTTTGTAATAGTTCCCATTTTTTATTGTGTCTATTTTGAATAGCTTCTGATGATTTCCATTTTGATTGGTTTATTAACTTGCATATAGATCCCCATAGATCTGGCATTTGAGTTCTTGTGCATATTTTTAGATGTTTTAGTTCAGTTTTGATGCGATGTTTTTCTTCAAAATTATCTCTTACGACTTCTTTCAATAACTTTGAACTGGAGTTTTGGAAGAATTTTGAAAACCGGTCGTTGTTTTTGAAGTTATTCTTCATGCGAAGTCCTTTAGGGATTATTCCAGCTCTTTTACATCTTAATAGGAAACCGATATGTAGTTCCAGTGCTGTCAATTTTATTTCTAGTGTTTGAAGTTTTTGAATTGTTTTGACGAAATCCAATCCGTAGTGGAATATAACGTGACGTTTCATTGAGTTCCATCCTCTGACATTAATATATTGAAAATCAACGGTTTGAGAGGTCATTTTGATAATATTTACTGTCGAGCTTTCTGCGTTTTATTTGACGCCTTCTTCAGGACAAATACAAATCATAAACTTGGAATTGGTTACACTTTTGTGAAGATTTTAAAAATTAACATTTTGGAAATTCTAATTAAATTATGCATTTATTTGTTTATGGAATTTTCGTTAGGGGTAACAAGAGATCCAACCAGTCTTCATGTATGTCCATTCCTTCATTTCTGTTCATCTTGTGAGGTGTTTTCCTTATATAGAGTCCTTCCATGAAAAGTCTGTTATAATGACGAGTTTCACGTTGAATAATTGTTGCATTATCGAAATCCACATGATGACCTTTGTCAAATACATGACCTGATATATTATAGAGTAAATATTTATATTATGGCATGAATTTAGCTAGTACCAATCAGTTGGAAGGTAAAAATCTTCACCAAAAAAGATTCCAAGCGAATGTTGGAAACCAGTCCCATTTTAGTTTCCATCCCATTAATTTTGGAACAGTATTTGGATCCCAAGGGAGATTTCCCAATAAAAGTCTCACTCTCTCAGGTTTTGCTTCCGAATGCGGATAGTATTTTCAATAACAAGGAAACATGGATACATTCAAGGCCGATGGATAATCATGGTAACTTTGTTATAATTGAAAGTGCATTGAAATGGCAAAAAGTAGCTGATACATATATATTGATGTTTTTAAATTCTTTCGTTCAGGTAGGAGAACCATAGCTGCCAACAAACAAATTAAAGTTGTAGCAGACTCGGCAAATAACAATAGGGTAACAAGCCCAGGAAATTCATTTCGGGCAACGAGTCAATTCCCACTTTTTGAGACGAACAGCCAAGTACTTTCCCCCAGCACAAGAACTCAAACCTTATCAATGATACAGAATCCATTAGGCATTCTTGGTGTCACTAGACCAACAATAGGGGAGAGATCTCGAAGCGTCAATAGACCAGCAAGCTCAATATTTGCTGGTGGGTCATCCACCACCGGAAATGATGTTACATCCGGCTCAGGGCTTGGAAACCAAATTTATTTGCCAGAATTTGATCCTGTTCCAAGTTCAAGATTGAATTGCTAATTCACATTTATCAAGAAAACGAAAATATTTTTTTTAATGTAGGTCGAAATCAAGTTTGAGAAGGATTCCATCTTCTGCTATCATGCTAATATGCAATTTAATTGAAAATATTACAACTTAAATTATATAATAAGTTTTGAAAATTTTTATATTTTTAAGTCGAATCTATTTCAGTTTTTTGTTGTAAAACAATAAATGTAAATAAATATCAACTTCACACTTTTGATCGTATAAAAATTCGATGCGCATTTTTTTGTACACTCGCTGAAACAAAATTAGATTTTTGTCAATAATGTTCTTTAGCCAACTATACTATGTACACAACATAAATTTCATGCATTTTATATTGTGATAGGCAATTCAAAGAGGTAAAGAGGTAATACGAACTCGTTTTGCAACAAACAATAGCTAGCCTTTTTAATATAGTCATAAGCTGCTTTTGTCATCACTATGATATACTTATATTTTTATTTGCTGTACAGTACGCATTTTTTGCTACTTACAACATCTCATTCATTGAGCTGAACTCTAGTAAAGCATATACCTTATAACTTGTTGGTCATGTAATTACAAAAAGTTGGAAAACTGGGTGTATAAGAAGAAACCTGTTTCTGGACAAATTTTCAAGAGTACTGACGTATATCAGCAAATCATTTACCTTTTTTACGTTATTTGCTTGGTGTCTGGAAGCCCAATGACAACCAGCTCAAAAAAGAAAGAGCTGCAGTGCTGAAATCCATCCCAAAATGAAATCAAGAAATTTGCTTACCAGCTGCATATTATTTGTAAGCGGGTTTGGTAAGTAAGCCCCAGACTGTAACTTTAAGATATAAATTATTTAAAAAAAGTTTCCACTCAATTTAAATCCTTTTTTTAATTTGATAGCATTATTTGCAAACGGCCAGAATTGTACTCTAACCCCAGCAGTTCCAATCACAAAGGAATCAAATTGTCCTGATGGAATGGAAGTGGTATTTGAGCAAGGAAACTTTGGTTCCCATAAAAAAGCATGTTGTATTCCAGGCACAGAAGCTGAAGCTTCTGTTCGAAAACTTGCAGTGAGATGCCGCACAACGATCTGCGTCACCGAAAACTATTCAAACCTCTGCTCGTTCTGGTTATACTGGAGAATTTACAACGGCAGTCATGTTTCCTATGAACAAATATCTCAACAATTATGTACAACAGATGAAGGAGAAATTGGAATTGCAGGGTTGTGCTGCAGAGAAAATTCAACGGAAGGAGTTCTCGCCTCCACTTATGGAGCTGAAGACAATGAATTTCCTTTCATGGCTTTGCTCAGTCTTGGAAGTGAATGTGGAGGAGTAATTTATAACAAGCGACACATCCTCACAGCAGCTCATTGTGTGGTTGACATTCACACCGGAGAAATACAAAAGATTGGAGACTGGACGGTTAAATTGGGAAGAAACGTGGGAAGTGTGGATATGTCAGAAAATGATTATAAAGTTGAAAAGACCATTGTTCATCCAGAATACAGTCGTCTAGAAAATAATCATTTTTTCTGGGTTCTCCCAATTTACAACGATATTGCTTTGTTGAAGCTAAGTCGTGATATTAAATTTGGGCCGAGGGTAAAAGCTCTTCAAATTGCGTCAAAAGGATTTGATGAAATGAGTAAGTGGTAAAAAAAAATTAAAACGATTTTACTTTTTCAAATGAAAGTTAAATGTTTTTTGGGGTTTTTGTATTGTAGAATATGCTGAAAAAACAGTTATTGTTGGTTGGGGTAAAACGGATTCTGGAGATGTTTCAGATAACTTGCAAAAGGCGGATTTTATTTTGCGCAAGGACAAGTCCTGTTTTGTACACGATCCTGAGCGAGAAACACCTTGGCCTACGTATGAAAACTACTCCCAAAGCTTGCTCTGTGTTGGAGGAATTCAGGAAGGGGTGTTTAGCCCTGTTGCAGGACAAGGGGATTCTGGTGGCCCAGCTATTTGCCGTGGCCAAGATGGCTTTGGAGTTTTATGTGGAATAACTTCTTTTGGAGGGGATGATGAGGATTGTACAAAAAATGTTGACGAGGAAAGCTGTTGGCCAAGTGGGTACACTGAAGTGGATTACTTTCGAGACTGGATTGAGGAGAATGCAGGGAAACAGGATGAAAGGACGTTTTTCAAAAGACAGCTTTATGGGGAAGTTGTTCCAAGTTACAAATATGAACATCAAGTTCACATTACTTCGGCCGAGGGAAAGCCATGTGGAGGAACTCTCATTTCACCAAATAGGGTGGTTACCGCTGCTCACTGTGTTGCAAGTGTGGATGAAGATGGAAACCAGAAAAAATACAAGGATTTAAAAATCACAACAAGAAGACTAGAATCTAAATCAAATCCATTTGGTGTAGCGAGCGTGTCCATTCTTGAAGGATTTCAGCGGGTGGGTGAACCTGTGAATATAAAGGCTCAAGGTATTCGAATTTTGCAAACGGAAAATCTGTACAAAAATGATTTGGCTGTTTTAAAACTCAACGGGGTGATCCCACTTTCTCCCAATCAGTTTGCTCAGCTTCCCAAAGAAGGAGAATATACTGAAAATCCAGCGCTTGAGCTGGCTTTCCCAAAAATAGAGAAATATGGCACAGAACTCCGCCAGCGTGAGTTCAACATTACGAGTCGGGCTGATTGTCAAATCCGAATTGATAGGATGTCTAGAATTGGCTTTAATATTCAATTTGATGCAAATGTTTTGTGTGGAGTTGAAAAGTATTCCGGTGGCTCAACTTGTGATAGAATTTTGGGAGGTGGACTAATCTGTAAAGGAAAAAATGGAAGGGATACTTTATGTGGGGTTCAAATATATCGTTTATGTGAATGGGCCGTTCCAAATGGATTCATGGATGTACTGCGGTACACTAACTGGATAAAAATAGCTGCAAAAATGTAGGGCGTAGGGTTTTCAATGTTACCAGACGACTGAAAAAATGGCTGTGTTTGAACAGGGAAACTCAGTCGTTTATAAAAAAAGTGTATTTTTTCGTGGAGTTGAAAACCACAACATGATTTTTCGTAATAAATTTCGTAACATTATTAAAAATCAATTTTTTACTTGAATGATTGATTCATTCATGTTTATTCAAGTGTTGTTATTCTGCATCAGTAAAATAAAGCCTAATTTCCATATTATAGAAATACTACATAAAGAATACTTTAATTTACTATTGCCTCGCAGTTAGCGGTTAATAAACGAAAAATATTTTTTAAACCAGCTCTAATTGACAATGCCTCACATATAATGTTTTCCTGCATTAATTTTAGGATCACCGTTCACCATATTATGGTGAACGGAGATCCTAAAATTAATCATGTAGTTCCTTAAATTCATTATTAATGAATTTAAGGAACTACATGATTTTGCTTATCTTGGTTTGGTGGAAACACCTTGGCATATGCATCTGAACAAAGGGCATATTGCATAGAGTACAGTGCTGATGGCGCAAAACTTAAATTAAATGGAGCGAAAGAGTGACAACTTAGCAGGGTTTATCAGTTAGAAGTTGGTGTTGGTTGTCCATTGTTGACTGCAGAAAATAGTCAATTGGTGATAAGTATACCAGTTTAAGGAGTTTAAGTTAAACCTGTTAAACTGTTTAACAAGTTTGCTTTTCTTCTTCTTCCAAGTTGAGACAGTGGACGGTCATGATGGAAACTGATATTTCAAGAAATAAGTGGTTCCGGCAGCAGCAAAACCCGATGACTAATTTATTGGTAATTTGATATTTGATTAAATTTTGTCCCTTTTTACTTCATAGTTTTCTTTTAATGTTAGTGGTAAAACATCATGTTAAACATTTAGGTTATCGAAACGTTGTCCAAAGTGGTGTCGTTTGAAGACCTCAAAAGCTACAGGCTTGTGTGCCGTCAATACTGGAAGTCTTCTTTACCCCGTTGGCGTCGGGAAGCCAGACTTGTTATCAAGGATGTTAAAGGTGACCGCCCAGGCGAATGCGATCAGTTGCGAGCTTTTTTAACCTTTTCAGTACCAAATGCACCACATTGATGCTTTTTCACACAAAACCATTGACTACCAGTGGACACCACTGTGGTGACTGCAAATAAAATTACTACACTCCCAAATGCACCACATTGATGCTTCATGTTTCCATGCCGTGAAGTCCCAATTACACCACATTGATGCTCAATCAAAATTTTCCCTTGACTCCCAATGTCACACAGTGACATCAATGTGATGTCAATCTCAAATGGCTTTCTACATATGTAGATTTACGTATTTGTACAATGGACTGCTTGACAAATGTTTTTTACCCCCCAAATCGAAAGAAAACTGCCGGAAAACGACTACCGACGAAGTATTTACGTCGTTCTCATAAAATATGTTATCAATCTGAAGTCCAAAATTGTCATTGTTCACCAACTTTTTTCAATTCAACCATTTATATATGAAATCTTCTTGAATATTGACATGTCTGGCTTGAACTCATAAGAATCCACTTCCAGACAGGACACTTACTTACTTATTAAGAACCTATTTGAGCTCTGACAATGGTGATATTTATGTACCAACACTCATCTGTTGGAACCATTCAACCCTTTCAGCTTCTAATCCAATCTCCTAGTACTACCTAATGCTTTCTTTCATCATAATGATCATATAATCAGGCCTATTCTAACGGATCCGGAAACCGACTCCTAGGCTGTGGTTTGCATGTCAGTTTGCACTGTTTGTTCTGGCCCTAATCAGTTAAAGAGATAATTTCTCAACAGAAATTGTTTTAAGTGGTATTGCGTAGTAATTTATGTTAGGTCAGCATCATAATGAGCTTAAAATTTCAAAATGTCATCGGGAAAAAATTGGGAGCCAAGGGTCGTGGTGGCTCAGTTTTCATGGTTGTGATGGGTAATGGCATATCATACGTATACTGGGATACAAGTGAGGTTGCATGGATATTATATATGGTAGTCAATGGAAAGCTTAAGTCATTAAATTGGCACTGAAAAGGTTAAGGATGAGCAACCCGTCTCCAAACGATCCTTACCAATTTCAAAGTCATCCATTTCAACATTACGGAGTTGTAGACTGGAACCTGCAGCTTTCTCGATTACAAGTAATTTCCAAATTATTCCACTGACTGTTGCTGTGACAACGAGTAACACCCACGTGGGTAGATCGAATGCTGATACATAACCCAATAGAGAGAGAAAACCGGGTTTGGCTATGGGAGCACATGTGATGAAATGAACATCGTTTGCGTCAGTAGAAACACCGATAAACTCAGTGAGAATAAAGTAACGATCTTTTCGAACGGTTATTGCAAAATCTGAATGTAATCCGAACATTTCTCCCCGGATTGCTGGTATAAGTGTGTAGTTGGGACAACTCAATTGAAGTAGAATAACTCCCAGATTTATATCATTTTTATTTTTCCATAGATCTAAGTAGGGGAAATGCTGTAGCCTTGTGGTTGTTTCTTCGTTTGTTTGATGGAAAATTACGACGTTTTGGCAATCCGATCGAAGCATCTCCAAATCTTTCGTTTTCCTAATGTAATTGGCAGTTATCCACGTATAAAATAACTTTGAAAAAGTATCATATATCACTTCCTTAGCAAATTTGTCGCAGTCACCCATTTTTACAAGTTTGCATAAGCGAAAATTCTCAACAATTAGTTCGTACAATGCATTATAGTTTTGACAAGCTGACACCTTGATGTCCCGGATGGAATAAATTCCTTCTTTTTGGGAATGCTCAAGGGATACGTATAGTTTAGTTGCCAATGCCAGATTTTTCAGTCCTGTATCAACGTCTTTCCAAAGGATATCCAAAAGGCTTCCGATTCCTAATGCCAATGCGTTTATTTTCTCAGTTTCTGCTGGTATTACGGAAACTAGGAAAGAAGCAGCTTTGTACGAGCTCAGTACGTCATTCTCTGGGAATAGTCTGGAGTCAAACAACGGTCAAAAAATGATGTAGGAAATAAAGGCTGTAGTCCCCTTATACCATTCAAAACCTTATCGGTTTGTCCTTATTTGCTGCAATTTAAAGGTGAAATGTAGATCAATGCATAACAATTTTGTTTTGCATGAGGATCGCCTTTGAAAACAAAACCTTGGCGTGGCTTCAGTTCCAACATTTCGACATCGTTATTGCATTTCATAAACCGACGCGTCCGGTTCGATGAATTTGCA
Organism: Orchesella flavescens; assembly: GCA_964034955.1. NCBI lineage: Eukaryota > Metazoa > Arthropoda > Collembola > Entomobryomorpha > Orchesellidae > Orchesella > Orchesella flavescens. The sequence continues at coordinate 21,446,662 of OZ035958.1, read as the reverse complement.
AATTGGTATGCATAGGCTGAAATAATTGTTGGATATAGTGAAGTGGTTGAAGGTCATACCTCTCATACTTAGAAGTGCCCTGCAAAGTCTTTTCAATATATACCTAAAGGTACATAATAATTGATGTTTGCTTACATCGAATTCCACGAAATTAAAAACAATGTTTACGGTACAATTTTTAAATGCATCAAGACTGTTTTTGAAGTTGAGAAATTATTGACAATAAAATAAATAATCGAAACATTTTGCTGGAGAATGTGAAAACCTGGCTTATAAACCCCAGTGACTAAATGTCTTATAAAATCAGACCGAATTGTCGACGTGGTGTGGATTAAAACGAATGTGCATAACAGGGAACAGGAAAACGTTCTGATTAAGAAGGCTTTTTAGATGCCTAAATGGTAAAAACGAAGTTTTAGATCGATTAGCTTCTCACTGCTATGGATCTTATACTTTTGTATGGTTCTAATACCTTTCAGATACTTGCGCGTTTGCATTTAGGCTAGAGGCGTGATGAACTTTTTCTAATTAAAACTTAAATTACATTTTTGGTATTAAATAAAGCCCACACGATTTATAGTTTTGTTTATAACTTAAACCATGAGATAACCAACATGATAACCAACATGTGGAGCAGGCTTCCAATATTTGAAAATGAAGTCGACACAATTAAATTCGAAGAGAAAACTCATGAACAGAATGTGGTCCATAATTACACTACTATATGGCCCAATTGTAAATGTTTTTATACTTTAATATCTAATGCTTGATTAATCCACATTTCCTATCCGTTTATAAGGTCTTCTCTAGTCATCACTTTATAGGAATCCCATTTTTGCCACACTTATTTTGCCACTCTAATCAATAGCTTCGTTTTGATGTCTCCTCACATTGGAACCGTTTATAGATCCCGCAGGGTTCATTGTAGATCTTCAAAAATAACATTATCAAATCCTTCTCAACAAATGGCATTATTATGACGCATAACCCGTACTTTGCGAATAAAAAAAATAATGGATCTTGACCTTTGTCGCAGTAGGCATTAATCGACGTTGTCCAACTTCGTCGTACGAATCAAACCCATTGATCGAGGATAGCATAAAAGATTATAAAAATCTTGAATGGCGTGGCTACTTTCTAGAAAATTTGAAGTTCAAACGGTTTTAGGTCACAATGGACTCATCGTTGGAAAATCATGAATTTGTCTAAGCAATTCGGGAAATTTTGGTGTATCAAATCAGAATTTCATTATTTCTTACAAACTCCCCTCCTTCTAAAAAGATAACGTCCTTCACGGACGTCCTCTTATCGTACGAACCAACATTCAGCTATTGGAATACTATATGTCACCATAAATGTGTAAATACGTATATTTTATCGATCTTCATGTTGCAGATCAAATATAAAGTGAAAATGATAGATCATATAATATATATGTATATTCTTCTTGATATTATGATACGCTTGGTTCTCCGTTATACTTTAGTGCTCTGCTCCAAGAGTAGTTGAAGCACCTCACTTGTTTGTTATTTTTCAGGTGCACTTATTTGGTTATTATTGACATTTTATCCATTATGTAATGCGTTATGCTGATTTCTTACCTAGCTTTTATGGGCTCGCGCATATCTACATGACTTGACATTTATTTATCTCCCATTTTGTGTTGCAGCTGTCATTGATAAGAAAAGTCTTCCTGTTATCTGAGTCAGCCACAGTTCGACGTCTTCCTTCATTTCAACCAACCTTTGTTCGAGATGGACATTCCCGGTACTTGCCCGATATGTTTTGAAATCCCTGAACAGGAAGTTTATCAGTGCTCAAGTGGTCACATTATTTGTGGCAAATGTATTGGCGGGCAGACAGATTGCCCGCAGTGCCGAATTCCATATGGAGACACAAAAATACGTTGCAGAATTTTGGAGGAAATCCTGCGTGTAGATATAAAGATGAAGGATGTAGCCACATGTGCAGACGTGCCAAAATTACAACTAATGCCATTTCCTGTTCTTATGAGTAAAGTTTTTAAAAATTATTTTTCTTATTATTTGTTGGCATCCAACAAATTTTATGTCATTTTCAATTTTTAGCCCGCATTTCATACCAGTTTGTGAAATCATTGGATATAAAAACTGCAATTTTAGCTTCAGCTCTGCCAGTCAAGTTGAAATCATTGGATATAAAAACTGCAATTTTAGCTTCAGCTCTGCCAGTCAAGTTGAAATCATTGGATATAAAAACTGCAATTTTAGCTTCAGCTCTGCCAGTCAAGTTGAAATCATTTCACATTTGATGAATTCTCATGACGTCCTATGTGAAGATGAAGAAACATTTTGGATTTATTACGGTGATTTTAAGGCAATCCAAGAAGAAAATGAATCAAGCAACTGGACACCAATCCTTCTGAGTTTAGGCGATACCGATGCAAGTCCTCTGGTTTTGGTTTTGAGCAAGATTCATATGCCACAAGAATTTGTGTCATGGACATGTATAAAGGTTTGGGAAGAAACTGAACGAACGAAAAATTATGAGTTGGAGTTCTCACTTTCCAACGTAGGAGCAGAGTTGGCAAGTAGCTCTTCCAAAGTAGAGGTATGTTTATTCATGCATACATAATTACGTATATCAAATTCATTTTTATTCAAGTCGTAGCAAAAATATCAAATTTTGTTTAGGTGTTGCCAGTCTCCTGGAAGTTACATGCGTATCCTCTTAAGGATATCAAGTATTTCATGGACACAAGTCCGATCAATATCCCAGTTCAATTAATCCTAGACAATTTTTTGTATGTGGATGGCAGCATTACAGTGAAAGTTATAAACTCATTTGATGAAAGCGGTCAAACGGACGAAAAAGAAGTATGGGGTTTTGCTCAATCCAGTAATGAAGGTTCGTTAAATTTTTATTACAGTGATGTAACAACGCTAAACTATCTATACATATAACGGCTCTAAATATTTATTTTATTTTTAATATAATTACAGAAGATTCCGCCGCTCAACGGAATGTGTCTGTTTCTAGTAAACAAACCGGAAGATTAGGAGGCGTGTCACCGATAATATCTGCAGCAACTGGTGAAAGAAATGGGCGAGGTGGGACACAAATAAGTTTTGGGGGCCTTAAAAATACCTCAAAGACTTCAACTGCCTGCAAAACCACAGGATGATCTAGAATGTAGACAGCAAGGAACTCCGATTGGGGTTTTTTAGCCCGGGTTTTTAAGGTTTTTTTGGGGTTTGGGTATCAGAATTTTAAAAACCCCAAATGAGGTTTTGGGGTTTTTATAAAACACATGTAATATACATCCTTGAACATAAACATGAAGTTACACGATTGGTTCGTCGTAAGGTATCTCATTTCTCTCGTCCATCAACGAATAATATCATAAAGACCTTGTTTAAGGATGATAACCTTCGGCAAATAAATACATAAAATAACTTGTTGAGAACAGGTCATCGATTCCCAATATATGTAAGAACCATTCTCTTAAAAAAGGCAAAAAAACCCTTTTCGGGCCAAAACCGTCCAAAACCCGGGAATTTCGGGGTTTTTAACAATTTTTTAAAAAACATACCCAAAAGGCGAACCTTGGTAGACAGCAATGAGGACAGTCCAGCCAATACCAACGTCGTAAGTTTTGGTTTCAGTAACTAATACCAAAATCGGAATTAAAAATTGTTGAGTAATAAATAGTATTACAAGGAAAATCCTCAAGAAGTGAAGTGAGTTAAAATATTATGGTAAAGATGGGATATGGTTCCTTCGTTTCTCCGCTCTCTCACTCACACAACACATAAGGTACTAACGTAGAAGCTAAGTAATAGTTAAGGATTAGCAATAAGCAAATGTATTCAAGAAGCGTATGAACTCAAGCTGAGGATTAAAAGTATAAATAGAATTAATGATGGTAGCATTGTTCGACGTTCCTGGTCCAACTGGACTGTGGTCAGAACGTCAGGGCCGAGAGGTATAAAAGGGCGATCTCCAAGAGCTCGGGAGAGACACCGACCTGAGACTGGTCCGTTACTCTAAGGGACATAGTTATGCGTGCGGAATCTAGCATGTGTTATAAGGATGTAAATATGTAATTTTAAGATGCTATAATAAATCGTGACTTGTAGTTTCAGCAGTAACTGCAGTAGCAGTCTATCTGTCTGTGCGCACTCTCCTGGTCACATACATTGACCGATTTGGACCAAATTTGGCACACAGGTAGTACTACTCAAAAGGACCTCTGGGAATACTTTTCATCCAAATCGGTCAAACGGTTCGAAAGTTATAGGCGCTAGAGTTCAGGAACTCATCGATTAGGCTGAAACGTACATCATCCGTGTGGATGAGCTTGTGCATACATCCGGAATCATGTGCTTGTGCATAAAGCCAGAATCTGGAATGGAATTCTACAAGTAATGCTTTTACTACGCTGGGAGAGGATCGCAGAGGTGGGTATAGAGAGAGAGAGAGAGGTGGTGGAGGAGATTTGGTGGACATGAGGGGAGGTGGTGTGGAGGAGATCACTCAACGCCTTTTTCAGCTATGTCTCTGGCCTGCTTACTAGCAGTTTATTTTGCGTGGAGATAATGCGAAGTTCTCTCGCATAACCCCACAGTATCGGTCTTTTTTGAGGTGCATGATATAAATATATTGAAAATCATCACAACCACAATCACAATACACCGCACTCCTCACAATATTGAACAATATTTATGTTTTTATTATAAGTAACGCGAATTAAATGTGACATTGTGAAGTATTGTTCAAATTATTAAATTTATTATAAATATCAATTTGCAAAACAATAAGAATAAAACGGAGCAGTAAGGACCTAAATGTTTGAAGTTTAGATATAAAGTACTGGTATACTGTATTGCTTTTCCAAGCGAAGCAAATGTGGATAATTAATTGGCGCTACCAACATATAACCTAATTTTCTTTCAAAGATGTGTAATACAGACAACACAATTTCGTTTTACACTTGAACAAACACTCCAGTAATCGCATCTCAACCATGCTAATAACTGTTAATGTGTTAGTAGTTTTGTTCAAAATTATTCCACATTGACGTAACATAAAAGTCTACTATAAACAACAGTAGAAGCCTCTTATTCTAAGACTTTCACAATGGACAAAGTCAATGGGGCTTTCGTTTAAGATGCCTTAAAGTTTTTGATAGAAAAATTGATCACTGCAAGAATTTTGCTTGCAGTTGGTTCGATAAGTTGGACAACTGCCCGCTTTGCCACTGCCATGCGGCGGCAACAAGATGTGAAGAGCAAGGTCTGTAGAATTAGAAGAGATTCTGGATGAACAAGAATTTGAATGCTGCTTTAAATACATGGAATGTGTTATCAAGTATATACGTGTACAACTTCCTGCCATACCAACCCTGTTGCTGTAAGAAAGTAATTTAGATTTAAAAAATAATTTAATTTAAAATGCTCATAAATTATCTTAGGGACCAAGTTACTTTCCTTTGTGTCCCTTGATGGAATATAATGACAGCAAAGTAACTGACAGAGGTTTGGCGTAAAAGATAAAAATATTTCATTTTTTCATAGTATTTAAGGTGGCTTCATTGTGTACAAGGCGTTTCTATAAAAAACTTCGTTTGAAATCATGAAGCATCAATCGATAATTCTCTCAATTTCCCAAAAACATTGCTTTGTTTACTTGATGTTGACACCATTAAATATAAGCATGTATAAGAATTCTTTGTGGTTAAAACTTAATCGGTTACCAAACCAAAGAATGGCAACCCTTTTGTGTAAAATGTCCTTCCAAGTTTCAAGCTACAATTTTTAGAAGAAGACGCATACCAAATGGCTGTATTGCTTTGTTCCAAAAATTGTCAACATTCTTGATTTGGCAGTGACAGCTAACATCGTTGACAAAAGCTCTTGCATCAAAATTAAAAATTTCCAACTTGCAAATTAAAAAACTTAAAAAGTTCTACATCATCATTTTCCCACATCACAAATTTAAAGTGCTGTGGAATTATAAAACCATTAAAGTGCACATATGAGTATTCCCAATGTCTTGGTTTGGAGGTGGCAAGGGTAAATTAAAGCACTCTCCTCCTAAAAATAATCCTGTTGCACAAAAAGGAACACAAAAGAGAGGACGAGAACGTGACAGTTCAATAGACACTTCACCTACAGCTAGCAAGAGAGTATCCAAAGCTATTAAATTTATTGATAGTGAAGAGCAAAAGTGGCAAACCTTTGCAAAAAATATGGGCTTTCAGCTGAGGATCTTGCGAGCATCAAATCACTTGATAATAAGCTTGCTGGTGTGCTTGAGTTTAATAAAGCTGTGAAAAGCCAAATCAAGCATTTGGATGTTGCAAACGGAGCAAGAAATGTGGTGATTTCTGGTGTTGCTGAGCCAGCTGATGACAACATGCACTCGCATGTTGCAAGTGTGAAGGCGCTGTGTGGTAAATTGGGAATTCACGAGGTTCTCATTGATGATGTCTTTCGTCTTGGGAAGAAAACTGCAAATGCAACCAAACCAAGGTCTTTGCTTGTCAAAATGGTCCGTATGCACAGTAGGACATATATTGAATTTTCGGTCATCATATATTAGATTTTAATATTGTAAGGACAAACGAGAGAAACGGAGTACAAAAAAATCAGCCCAAACGGTCAATCCCTCGCGGAGGTGACCTTGGAAGGTGAGAAAATTTCGAAAATATTTTTTTCAAAATACTTGCATGAACTTTTTTACACAAGTTTCAATGCAATGTTTCTCTAGTTGTAGGGCATGCATTAAAAAATAAATCAACGTAAAATATTGTAAACTGTAATTTTAATTAATTTTAATCGATTTTTCGAAATTAATTGTTTTAAATTTGGTTTAAATTAATTGTTATTAATGCAGGGGGTGACCTCAAGGTACCCTTTTACATCCCTGAAAAAATCTTAGTCGTAACCCATGGAGCATTGGATATAATAGCATATGAATTTGACCAGGTAAAATCCAATTAGCGATTACGTTTTTACGATTATGTTTTTGGAACATTGAAGGACTAGGTAGGATTCAAAATATACACTCGTTAGATTTAAATAACCTTTTAAGTAACCATATTATAAGTCTGTATGAAAAATGGTCAGAATCTCCTGTATGTATATCACAATTTGCAAGATAGTCAAATAGAGAGTAACGCAGTTCGAAACTTTGTTACCGGAAGGGGTAGTGGGGGGCTACTGATACTGTACCGTAATGATAAATTCAAATTAATTGAAATAGTCCATAGCCACCCCAAATTTATAGCAGTAAGATTGCGTTACAAAAAGAAAAATGTTTTAATAATTTTTGTGTACATTCCACCAAAAAATGAACATGACTATGTTTTAGATGAACTAAATGACTTACTTGAACGCGTAGCCACTAGTTATACTAACGATATTACAATAATTGGAGGTGATTTTAATGGCAGAGTAGCTAGCCTTGATCAAGAAGTAAGTAACCTTGTAGGTAATTGGGGTAACATGAGAAGTGATCAAGCGCGGAACAACGGCATTCTCAAATGTATGGAAAATAATTACTAAGGGTCAAGTAATTGGGAGAGTAAAACAAGACTCTTCGAATCCATTGTTGCAAGTACTTCGTTATATTGTAGTCAAATATGGGTTCTAAATAATAGTGACAACTTAGAAAAAATGCAATCAAATTTTTGAGGCGAGCACTAGGGGTGAGCAAATTAGTCTCAGATTATATCCTTCGCCTTGAAACCGGTAGACCACCCATTTTTATGCAGGTTATCAAAAAAGCGTTACTTTACATCAAAAAGCTACTATGGATGGATAACGAACGTTATGCCAAAAAATGTTTCTTAGCATTCAAAGAGGAGGCTAATAATGGTGCGAAACCAAAGTTTAATTGGGTAGCTGAACTTCAATAATTTTATGACAAACACCGTCATAGCTTTCTACATCAAGATGTAGACCCTGAAAATTTTATATCAGCCGCAGAAAGCCTCCTTAGAACTTACATAGACGTTAGCTGACAGACAGACATCTCACGAATTAATGCCTCCAAAAGACACTGTTACTACGTAAAGAGCCCGATTGTTAATCATGAGGGATTGGTCGCGCAAACTAATGGTCTCCGATTCGCTGAAAATTTGCAGGAATATGGATTTTGATGCGTAGATTACGAATCTGCAATCAGTAACCAGTTTGAGCTATCGTGGCGCCCCCCCCCCCCAGAGGGAAAAACGGCGGAAAGTTGTTCCCGCCGCTGTTTTTGCCTTTAACAATTTTTTTAAATCGTTAAAACCGGTTACTGATTACAAATTCGTAATCTACGCATCAAAATACATATTCCTGCAAATTTTCAGCGAATCGGAGACCATTAGTTTGCGCGACCAATCCCTCATGATTAAGTATCGGGCTCTTTACCTCAAGTTAGTGATACCCAACTTGCAGTTAAGTAAGTTAAGAAGTTAATTACCAGTTAAGTTATAATGTTCCATTTAAAATATTAAGTATAGCGTCACAGCTACGCCTGAACACAGACAGCCTGTATCATAACAAGTTTTGTTTTACTTATAATGCTGAAACACTATGTGATATGTGTAGACTTCAAGCATGTAACACTATGAAACACTTTGTGATGGAATTTATTATAGATAACTAAGTAAGATAAGGAGAGAATGTGTAGATATAAATAATATACTACAGTTTGAGTGTAAGCAAGATGTTGTTACCATTTTTATGCTATATCTGCAAGTTTACAATTATGTAAAAATATGTTGGAAGGTTAATCCTTTCCTATGTTTAGCAAATATATGTATTTTTAGTTATGTTAATTTTAAGACAAGCAAAGAATCCCTAGTACAATAAGTAATGTGCCAAATATTTAATGTACCAAACCAAATCAAGAATCAATGTATATATTACTATGTACCAATTGTACCATTATGCTCTATGGGTCCACGACCTGAACGAGTTTGAGAAAATAAAATTATTCTTATTATTGTTATACTAATTCTCAACTCATTGGCAGCTTTATTTTTACTTATAATCATTACTAATTAGGTTTGACAAAGAACATAAAGCATATCTGTGCACGGATATAAGTATAAAATACTTGCATAATAAACACATGTTTGGTACACCACATTATGTGTATTCGACAATGTTAATCCTATAGAATCAGATGGCGCAGTTCCAGTGCTATTCCAGGTAAATTGTCTTGAGACTTGAGCGTCTCGTGCAGCTGTCCAATATGCTGCGTTAAAAAAATGTATGTGAATTACAGAACCATGATTTCACTAAAACATAAATCAAATTTATCATAAGTAACGTACCACGATTGAAGGTCCCCGTGTCGTATTTTGACTTTAGAAATGCACCCTGCGTTGCTGTTTCAATTGTTGCGAGTTTCATTCCCGACTCATTACAAAAGGCCCCACTAGCATTCCAATTCTGTTAAACGATGAAAAATTCAAAACATTGTGCCTTTAACAATTTCCATGTCTATTTAGATGTTATACCCGGCTTGTATTATCGTAGAAATAACTTTTGCCATCCACCGTGCCAAGGTTGATTAAATTATGGATTCCTGAGTACACACAGAGTATTAGTTATTATAAAAACTTGAGTACTTTATACCTACCTACGTTTATTAATTTCTTTGGGATATTACCTGGTCTAGATTCAACTTGAGCAAGAAACAGCTCCACGATGAGTAAAAGGTTGAAAATATGAAACATCATGGCTGGTTTACTGAAATTAAATTTATTCAACTGTTACAATTAACAAGCTAAAGCTTACTGTAAATTCGTGAGTGAATGTGAATCAAAATAAGCTCCTTACCTTTATATACGAGTCTCACTGTCAATCTTGAATTTATGACGTTAATCCTCTGGTGTTTACAAAACTGAAATACAATAGGAATTTGTCAATTGAACAACGTCAATCAACGTAAAATATAGCTGTCAATAAACCCGACAATTCAAGATGTAATGATGTATCTTTGAGTGATCCTTTCCAACCCCCCTAAGAGATCGCCTCAAGGTCAAGAATAAGGTCAAAGGTTAGCTGGGGTTAACTGACAAATTTGGGAGTAGTGCAACTGAACTACTCTTTAATAGCTTCATTTTGATGTATCACAACCTATACCTTACTATTCAAAACAATTGACCTAGTAGTTCCCCTGAACCGGTTTGGTCCATCTTTGAACTTGACCTTACTTTTGACCTGATATTGTGAAAACAGAACTTAGAAATGTGAAGTCGTTTTTGAGTTATCGTGGACACAGACGGACAATGACCGGAGTGTTTTCAATACATACCTAAAGGTACATAATAAGAATTTTGTACAAGGAAATAACCTTGTACAAAATACATGTGGGTTTTCCACTTTTCTATGATATTCAACAATAATTTATGCATCATTTTAATTTTACATTGTGTTTTGTTATCTTACCGCCGCCAATTTTTATATGTAAAATGATGGATGCACAGATTAATGTCCGGAAGCGCCAGCTTAGAATTCGTGGAATTTATTTAACGAATGATTAAGGTGGGTGATTGATTGCCATTTATTTTTAAATTTGTCAAATTTAATCTTTCTCCGATAAACTTAAAAAGGACGAAGATACCAATCAATTGAATGAAACAATAATCCCATCACCGAACGTTTCATATCATACTTAGTAAACAAAATTTGGGAAAAAAAGATTCGACATCAGGGTTGCAAAAAACATGCAGAAAAGATTTTCTCCAGTTTTACATGCCAATGGATAATCAATACTAAAATTTCACCTAAGAATTTTGTTTCATGATTCGTTATGACTATGATATAACAAAAGACAATCTGCAGATGCTTTTACGAGAAATTTTTTCGAAAAGCGTATTGGAATTGTGAAATGTATAAAGTGCACTTGGAAACATAAGATTTCCTCTTCGCTAAACATTTCGAGATAACATCATCTCCGTACCTAGCTTAAACCTCAGAATAAGTAAACTTTGATGACAATAGTATGAACTTGTAAACGGCAAATTTCGAATTTATATTAAGCGTGGAAAAATCCATTTCCTGAAGAAATAAATAGCTTTTTGAACTTATGGAAAAATGATTTAAATTTAGAATTTGTAACTATTAAGTTAATATATTTGTTTGTCCTGAATGTAAAAAACAAAAACGCTTTTTCTCTTTTAAAGCGTCGCACCAACATGGATACTCGTGGTAAATTGATAAGGTAAATGCATGCACAATGAAATAAATTTTTAATCCATTTCTTAAAATATATCTCAAACATTCCGCACTCATTTTCTTTCCAGAATTTCAAAATTTCACACCCTAATTAGTGTTATAAACTAGTAGTCAGGGCACACGTCTGAATTTCTGACGAAAACGGTTTCGTTTTTAACAACTGAATTTACTTCAGCACCTTCTCCTCTTCAATGCAACTTGGCGTAAAACCTTGCTAGTAAAGATTTATTTTCCATACTGAAGAGCAGCCGATGAAGTAGCACCGGCGGTTTGCAAAAGCACAATTTGTGTGGTGAAGAGTAAACTAATAATAGAAATGAAGAAAGCCCTCGTTATCATGACGGTGTTAAAGAGACAAATTCCTATGGGACTTCTTGCCAGCGTTTTTTCAATTCTTTCAAGCTGAAAAGAAATGCACACAACACAACAAAGGTTTATATCAATCATTGCGGTACTGCAACATGCACACCAAATTTTTGTTTTATTATTTTTCCTACTCACCGACAAAGTATACAAGGAATTCGGGCAGTGTTGTATTGTCCCCAAAATTGAATAGCTCACGTGATGCACCTCCGCCACAAAATAGGTTACTGACATGACTCGAAAAAGAAATTGAAAAAATGCAAAGTCAACATAAAAAGACTGCTCTAAAGATGTTGAAGCGGATGGTGAAATCCAATAAAAAAGCTAGAAAATTGGGAAATCGTTATCATCACCATTTACTTTAATATTTTTTGAAGAGTTTAAAATAATCTTTAATTGACTTACGTTCAGTGTAATGCTATAAATATTGTGACAATAGCAGGACAAAATCAACGGAGCAATGAATCCTTGAATCTTTTCAGTAATTTCCATCATAACCAAAAAATCATCTCTCATTGCATCCCATTTCCCTAATGAATCTTTTTGAGTGGAGGACAAGCTTGCATCAATTATCTGCTTAATTTCTTCATTCAAACCTTTGAACTTTTGTGCTACCGCTCTAGCAAAAACAATTGCAATCACATCCGCATACACCCATCCCCACGTTCCACATTTAACAAAGAATATAAGCACTATGGTTAAAACCGGATGATATGGAATGAGATCAGCCCAATGGTAAAATATTTGTTTGTAGTATAATTCCAACGACCAAATATTTGAGCTCCCTTTCTTCACCATCTGTAAATCATACATGATATTTTCTCCAATTCCAAGCGTGAGACAGGTAACTGAGGCAAGCCAGCAAAAGCGAGGAAAATTTACTGAAAACTTTTGGTTTCCTGTGGCTGCTATGAAATCATGAATGACTTTTCTCAATTTTTTCGTGGCAAATGAGAGATAGGCGTAAACAAAGAACACGGTTAATGAGTAAGATGGCATTGTGATTGCCGTTAGTTTTTCGGAAATTGACGATGATGACGATGACTTTGTTCCTCGAAAATTGTAGCGAATAAAAAGAGTTCCGTAAGCAAGGAAGAAAACGGCAAGAAGTCCACAGTAGATGGATGCAAAGCAAACCTTTCTCGAAGGAATTTCTGGATTTCTCAAGACATTGCGTGTAGCTATAAGTCCAAAGCACCGTCCAATGAATACAACGGGTTGGAGACCGCTGGTGAATGGATTTTTAGGCTCCTGATAAACTATTTGAAACAAAATATAATTATAAAGAAACGTTATGCAAAAGTGTTTCAGAATCATAATTGATTTTTGATACCTTGTGCTTTATTCTCAGGTGGTTGAACTGGATGAGGATATACCCAAGCTTTTTTCATAACGCCAATTTTTAGCTTGCCAATGAGCTCTTCCAAAAAGTGAAAATGTAACTGACCGCAGATATGCATGCTGAACTCACACTTATATTACAATTACATGGGATGACCAATAATTCCATATTCATACTACCCAAAATATTTAGCCGTCGCGGAATTTTATCTGAATACAGCGACACGCATTTGTCACCTTTAATTTGTAGCCTGGCACTTTTGGCAGGTACGTCAAAATAACTTTTACTATAAGAGCTGCTTTCAACTAAAGATAAATTTATTGTGATGCCTTTTCATTCATAAACTACATAAAAAAATTCACATTATTTGTTGTTGTGCAAGGTTACCGGAACTTCATTTGTTGTAATTTCTTTTGTGTGTTCGATCAATATTACAGGATTAAATAGGAAATGCTTACTCTTTGAAAATGAAGAAAGCTTAAATTCATGCTGTCAATTCTTTAGAGTAAAATTTGACATGTTACACAAAGCGCTTCGGTATAAAACCGACACATTCCTTCACGAAATTGCTGTTACATTGCTTTTGCTTACCGACAAACAGGCTGAAAAATATCCATCATTCTATTCAAAATCAAATAACTGACCGACATGACGTAATCAAGCTTTCTGGCTAGCTGGCGTAACCGATGGAAGATACAAATGATTGAAAGTGTAAAAGTGAAGGACAAACAAATTTTTTGTGCAAAGGTTTTAAGCTTATCAAAATTTACACATTTATAAAACACAAGCAATTTTGCACATGGGTTTTAAAACACGAATTTAACTATTTCTATTTATAAACATCCTTTAATAAAAATAATACATCAATTTTTATGCATTTGCCTCTGTCTGCGCCTTCAAGTATTCTATACAATTTTTCCTTTCAATGCAATATAATTCATCGAAAGGATAAGCTATATTAAAGTGCATTTTATTGGAGATGCAATCAGTCAAGATCAAAATGAAGGTATATAAATACCCAATGAAGAAACTTTTCATAGCTTCGATGTTTGTCCGTCCGTCCATGAACCAAGGGGATAAAAAATAATGAATTTAACAAGTTGAGAACCATCCGAATATTAAGAAATTAATTGTTTTTTTTTTTAATTCAAATTAACTTTTGAATTCAGGTTGGTACGCTTGAGCAAAGAAATTGGTAGTAGGATTATATTTTTATGCATATATCGCTACCTGTTGTTGCCGTTTTTCAAAATTATGATGATTGTGATAATTTAAATGCAAATGTAGCACAAAAGGGTACTGATCGTTCCTGGTATATGCTTTTAAGTATACCTGCAACAGCAGCAGAAACTGCAAAGGAATTTAAGTTGATGACGATGATGTCGATCGCTGAGCAGAAAACTCTTATATGCACATTCCCTCATATTTTTTTTGCAATTGAACAATGCACGCTTATACCAATCAAGGAGGATAGAACTTATATAGTTAGCGTAGCAGTCGGGTAGTTTCCGGTGAATTTCTCACACTGCAACTTTTCATGCAGCTTCATTTTCATTCATATGCATAACCATACGCACCTACTCACTCATGATAAATTATAGCATTATATTCATTCCTTTACTTGATCGTGTGGGAAATCACACAAGAAAACTAGAAATAAATCTACTACCCCTGCATAAATAAATATGTCTCACTGCTAAACACATTGTTCTTATTTGAGTCCGCAACAACCCCGTGTTAAAATTAATTTTGAAAATGAAAACGAAGGGAACAACTCGTCAGTATTCTCACAGAAATCGGAGCATCAACATCATTCACACTTTACAACAACCCAAACAGTTTCCCTTTCATCCCATTTCACACACAACAACTCTTTCAGTTTCATTATGGACGAGTTAAATGGGAACGGCTCTATCAAAAGTTTTGCTTGTGTTGTCGTGCCAGAAATATAATAACTTTTTATATTAAACAAAACTTACAGTTCGGCTGGAAAATATGAGAATTATGTGGATAAATTCATCATTTCCGAATCACTTCGAACAAAACACAAACTTTTGGGTGAAAACGTGGCGATATTTTGTGTCAAAGTGACTTGTTTCCGTTTGTAAAGTTTGAACGTTTCTTGTTAAAAAAAATTGTTTTGTTTAAATGAAATTGGATGAGTGATTGCGGCCAGCTTTATGAAAGAGCTCGCTCCAATCACCTCACCAATTTGGCTCTCTGCCAGACTTGAACAATCATGGTGAAAGTGTTGACAAAGATTCGCTACCACGTCAAGTCCGGCTTTCGACATGGGTTTAAAAATGTGATTTTTTCAAAGTTCTTTTTCGGCTTTGTTGCCTCTTTGGGTATGCTCATAGCCTCGCATGATAAGGCTGGAAGAATACGTGATAATTTAAATGCCCGTCTCAATGATCAGGAGGACACTTTTGATTTTATCGTCGGTAAGCTCAAAAAAAAATCTCAATAACAAAAAGTTATCGCATAAATTTTTTTTTAAATCAAATTTAATTATTTTTCCTCATCCTGTTTCAGTGGGTGCGGGGACAGCGGGGTCGCTCCTCGCGAACCGCCTCTCAGAGCAGCACAAAGTGCTCCTGTTGGAGGCAGGCGGGGAGCCCCATCCCCTCCAAAGGATTCCCGCCATGGCCTTCTTCATGGTCAACTACAGAGAGACTGACTGGATGCACCGGACCGTGCCCCAAAGACGAGCTTGCTTCTCTTCTCCCGGCCGACGAGCTGGCCTTTCCCAAGGAAGAAATTTGGGGGGCACAGGAAACCTCAATTATCTCGTGCACATGCGGGGCTCGCCCCGGGACTACGATAACTGGGCCCAACTCACGGGGGACGAAGGCTGGTCATACGAAGCCCTTCTCCACTACTTCCGCCGCCATGAAAACTACCAGGGTGATTCCCCCGACCGAGAAGCCCACGGGTTTGATGGGGATATGATGCTAGAAACACCAAGTTATACAGGAATGGCAAAGGAATTCATCAGAGCAGGACAAGAACTGGGATACGAGCATGTGGACCTAAATGCCAGATTTGAAGAAGGATTCGACTCCATTTACAGCCCGATGGAACAAGGCGAAAGGAAAAGTAGCTTTAGTGGCTTCCTGGAACCCATTAGAGACAGGGTGACGCTGATGATCAGGAAATATTCAAGGGCTACAAAGGTAATCCACCTCTCTTTATTTTTTGATAACATCTTAAAACAAAAACTCTCCCTTTGCCCTTTGCATATAAAACTTTGAAGTTTATAGGTATCTCCATTTTTTTAATTTATCTCAAGACCTACTTACCAACCCTTTTTTATATGCATATTGAAAGAAAAAGTGGATGGCGATTTTTTTATTCAACTCGAACTATGTATGTACCTAATAGCAAAGTTGAGCATTGAACATTGAACATTAAGTGACTTCCGGTGGTGAGTATGTGTGATCGCCCTTTGAAAACGATAAAAGTGCAACAAATAATATCAGAATCAGTCAGCAGACTCTCTATTTTTTCTCTCTCTCTTCACGACGTTTCACTTGAGCATGAAATAATGCGCTTGCGTGGTATGGCATGGTAAATGGGATGATGCATGTGAAGTAAATATTATTATTATTGCTACTATTCACTTTCAAAGCGGATCCCCATTGTCAATGGGAATCAATGAGTTTTTTATGAGGAGGAATATGAATGTCGTGTGCCTCAAGGTAGTAAAGTAAGTGGTTGTATCCGTATCATATCACACATAATCATCATTACTCATACTCATTCGTATCAATCAAATCTTCACAATGACAATCATCATCAGCAGCAGCAGCAAACGAAAGGAAAACAAGATTCCCTTTCAAAGCTGATGATGATGATGAGAGCTTGCAAATAACAGAAGCAAAAGTACAGAGACCGGAAAAGGAGCCCCGCATACAAGAAAAATTCTCTTGAAACCAACCACCTTTACCATTACCACCTCCCGTCTTTGCAATCAATTTATAGTTGAGCTCTTGATGAGAAGTGGGTAGGTATGCATGGGAAAAAATTGTTGAACTTGTTTTTCACGCTGCTTTATACTCTTCAGCAGCTTCGACAGCTCCTCTTTAGTTAGAGTGATGTGAGATGATGTGATGCCTATAGTCATTCATGATGAGTATTAAACCAACCGACGACCGACGTATTTATAACGTCATGGTTGTTTTGCATTTCATTATGCATTGTTACCGTTTGTTGGTATGCTTGCTCGGTCTCGTGACCTATTAAGAGCAGCAATGAAGCTACTACCAATTTACACCGCAAGAAACTAATAAACACGAGTTGAATTTTTTTTATTAGAATGCTAATAACAACTAAGGCTACCTCTAAACCATGCAGGAGTTTGTTCGCGAACGGAAATACATTTACTTAACTTTGTCATCATTTTGTTGGTGTTGCAGAGAACAGAAAAAAACTTGTTTCGTGCTGCTGTTACTTGCTTTTTCCTATATTTACGTAAAGTTGAGAAAAAGGTAGAGGCTTAGATGATGCATCCGAGAGCTCAGTTCAGGTGTATGTACCCGAGCCGAAGTACTTAAAAACATAATAATGTAGTAAAAAATTGATTCGTTATTTTTTCTGTTTGAAACGTGTCATTACGTTATGAATTATGAATATGAACATGCAACCCCGATCCACAACTGAAACAAAGACGAGATTACTCTAAAGCTCTAAACCCGTAATTAAAATGTTTGTCGGAAAATTTGTTTGCTACCTTTAGTCACAAGCACAAGTCAGTCACATCTGCCTGACTCTATTTTTGTGACAATACAATTATAACTCAAGGCGGAAGGTCAAGGGTTACCTATCTGAAAATTATTGCATTGTTTCATTTCATTAAAAATTAATTTGACGCAAACATTCACATTTCAAAGAAGGATTTAAAAAATACCTGATTCGAATCTCGAACAAAAAAAGCAACGACAAATTTTTTTTATGAAAAGGAAAAAAACAAATTAAACGAAACTAAAAGTTTTACACTCTCGTTTCTTCCTATTTGACTCACACATTCATTCAATTTACTCGTTATCTCACAAAAAACAATATGTTAATCAAATAATACTCTTGTTATTTCTGTCAGACTATGATAAGCCGCTCTTTGCTTTCAAAGAAAAACTGACTCGACTGACTGACTTGATACTATCAATCATCATCATCATGAGCATGAATTGGAAAACTTCCAAAGAGTAATCTCGCATTGCAAAATAATCTTGTCATTTTTCACTTCTCTTCTGCAAATAATACAAACCAGATTATTTTGACGAGCAGGTTTTAGACGTCAACCAGCAAATTTATCAGTCATATTGTTTTTGAACTCAACTTTTTTATTGGCACATTAGCCTCAACGACTTTCAACCTTTAAGCCTCTTAAAATCCATCATCCTGTTTTTCATGTGGTAACAATTACAATCCGCAGCAATTCTGGCTGAATAGGTAATTACTCCAACTCCCCCATCATTCATCAAGGTTAATGCACACCTGCACCATATAATTATCATATCATATCAGGTTTTTTTCTTCATATCATATCATATAACTATAACTATAATATGCACATTTTATATTTATTGCCTGGCAAACAAACGTCATTACATGGTTTTGTAACGAGTATCACGTTTCGTTTATTGCATTGTTAACAACAATACCCAACTTTGTACCATTTGCGATCAAGATAAACAAACACAACTACTATTTTTATATATTTTTTTTGCCTGAATTGAAATTCGAATCGAAATGTAGAAAAACTTTCTATTTTTTACTGCAATACATACTGAAATTATAGTAAACAGTTTTGTCATTGTTGCATTTTTTAATTAATGTCTTGAACCTCATAAACCTATTTTTTCTCAATAGCCATATAATAAATAAAATAAAGTGTAAGTAAATGACATTGACCTTTGCATGACTGAAATGCATTTTTTAATTAATTTTTTTGCCTCCCCATTTCGCAGATTTTAATAAGGAGTTTTGACAACACAGCATTTGGCATTGAATATGATCGACATGGGGTGAAAAAGATGGCTTATGCTACAAAAGAAGTTATAATCTCAGCGGGAGCGGTTGAAACCCCGAAATTATTAATGTTATCGGGGATTGGGCCAAGAACCCACTTGGCAGATTTGGGTGTGCCAGTCATTGCGGATTTGCCAGTTGGGAAAAATTTTCAGGATCATTTAGCAGTTTTACTTGGACCATTTTTTGTTGATCCACCTCGAAGTTATTTGATTGATCGAGATATAACACTGAAATCATTTTATGAATATAAATCAGATGGAAATGGTCCTCTTTCCAGCTCAATTTTCCAAGGGGCAGCGATGATTTCCTCAAAGTATGCAAAAGCAACTGGAGTTTGGAATTGGCCTGATATTTTGATGTTGTTGAGCGGTGTCGCAGGTCACAAAACTTATGCGAGGGATATGGCGCATGCGTTTAACATGAATGCAAAAATCATCAAGAAATATTATCATCATGCTGCTGGACGGGATTCCTTTATGATTTTTGTGGCCGCAGCGAGACCCCAAGGGCGTGGTGACATAACGCTAGAAAAGAAAGAAGTGGATGCACCACCAAGTATAAACCCGCATTATTTGGAGAATGAGCATGATATGAAGATAACAATTGAGGGGATAAAAACTGCACTATATCTTGTGGAAAATACAACAAGTTTTCAAAATTTGAGGGCAAGATTTACAAACAAAAAATTTCCAGGCTGTGACCACATGCCTTTTAGAAGTGATTCTTATTGGGAATGTTACGTGAGGCACTTTTCCGTGAGTATGAATGACGCTGCGGGAAGTGCTGCAATGGGACAGCCACATATGAGCATGGGGTGGGGATGGGGAAGCAGTACGGAAAGTAAGGGAATCCCTGGAGCTGTGGTTGATGGGAAATTGCAGGTGATTGGGATTAATCATTTGAGGGTAGCGGATGCTAGTGTAATGCCAACAATTGTGGGGAGCCAGACTCAAGCTGCGGTGATGGTGATTGCGGAGAAATGTGCGGATATGATAAATGATGCTTGGGCACAGAGTGAGAATGGGCCGCCGGCAACGACATTCAAGCCGTATGGATGGAGTGAACATATGCCGGCTGCGGAAGAGCCACAACAAGGAGGGTGGACAGAGGGACCACCAGCTCAACAACAGCCACCACAACAAGGATATGGGCCTCCAGCTCAGCAACCACCGCAGCAAGGATATGGACCACCAGCTGAACAGCCACCACAACAAGGTTATGGCCCGCCAGCTCAGCAACCTCAAGGAGGCTATGGACCACCAGCTCAACAGCCACAAGGTGGATATGGTGCGCCACCTCAGCAACCTCAAGGTGGTTATGGACCTCCGGCTCAACAACCACAAGGTGGCTACAGTTCTCCCCCTCAACAACCTCAACAAGGCTACGGTGCTCCAGCTCAACAGGCACAAGGTGGCTACAGTTCTCCACCTCAACAAGGCTACGGAGCTCCAGCTCAACAGCAACAAGGTGGTTATAGTTCTCCACCTCAACAGCCCCAGCAAGGATATGGAGCTCCACCCCAACAGAACTATGGTGCACCACCTCAACAGGAATATGGTGCACCAATGGACACAACAATGCCTTCTAATGGAGAAGGAGGCTACACTGATTACACCACCACCATGGGCTCCACCTCATCCGAGCCCACAACCATGATGGAGCAAAGCACTGGTGGCGATGAGTCAATGCTGATGACTGTCACTGAAGATACGATGATGCCACCTTCCTCTGAATCCACAACGACAATGACCGAACCTTCCAATCCAACAACAACTTCAGAGGAACCGATGATGACCTACGGACCCCCGATGATGGAGGGTGGCTACGCTGACTCGATGACGGAAACAACAACCCTGATTCCAAACACGGCTTATGGTCCACCTCAGTTCCAAGGTGGCTACAACCATATTAATCAGCAATATGGAGCTCCAAATCAACAGTATGGAGCACCACCTCAACAAGAATATGGTGCACCATCACCACCTCTCAGCAACAACAACCAAAACAATAATGCTCCTCCACCACCTTCCCCACCTGACGTTAATGATATTAACTATAGTCCTCCACCTTACCTGGTTCCACCTGGGCTTCCTGGTGAAGACACAACGACAATGGCTTCCACCTCAACATCCACCCAAGTAGCCAATCCTGGAGAACCATATCAACCACAAATTGGTAATCCGCTCTTTGGGGGAATGCAAGATCCACGTAACCTTCCCCCAGCAGGGGATCCTGACACGAGTAGCACAACCATGTCAACCGGCAGCGGCATGGATCCACCAGAAGAAAATGCTCCGGCTGGTTCTGCCCTTGATCCGCTTACCTCGGAAAGTACCACAATAATTTCCACCATCAATGGAATTGGAGATACTTCCACCTACAAATCATTTTACCAAGGTGGCTCACCACAACCTAAAAATCCATACACTCCCACCACCACAACTGAATCCACAGGCCCCTCAGGTCCCTTTGGTGCTACAGCAGCATCCAGACCTAACGTGGACTTTCTCAACCATGATACCAAACTCCGTCCTGGATTACAAGTCAGCAATCCCTTTCCGGACCTCTTTTATGCCACTTCTGGTCAACAACAAGACCTTCCTGATAATCCTAATGATAGTTTCTATCAGAAATATCCGATAACTTCCAGCGTCGAATTTGGGAACAAAATTCCCAACCCGCCTAATCTTGAAAATATTTACTTTCGCAACCCAGAATTTACTACCCGACGCCCAATCCTGTTTGGAAATCTTTTCAAACAAGATCCCATACCTTTGGATACCCCACCAAAATCACCAAATCCTGGATTTAACTCTAGTGCTAAAGCAAATTCAAGAGCTGTTCATACTCCAGATAACACTCCATTTACTCCCTATTATAATGACAAAAATAGGAGACCTGATGAAGGAACCGTGAAGCCAACGGTCCTCTACAAATCTGTGGGAATCACAAATAAAATACCGAGCACTGCAAACGTCCCCAATATTTATTACAGTGTGAAAGATAAGGTGAACAAAGATGGGGTAATGGAAGAAGAAACAACTGCTAATCGACGACGTGGTGGAGCAGGACCTAATATTCCTATGATGTTCGCACCTTCTCCACCTCCACCTTCCCCAACAATTAGTATGAAAGCTCCTCCACCTTCTCAAGTATCTTTACCAATTATTCCTACTTATCCTACGTCGTACTCCTCCAATTTCACTTCCCCTTCAGCATCCTCATCATCATCATCGGGTGCTTCTGGTTTTGGAAATTCAGCAGCAAGTTCTAATAATTATTGGACAAATGCCAGCCCCAAACCTTTGATGCATGCCCCTCCATCAATTAATAATATTAATGTGGAAGTTTCTGGGAAATCTGAGGATCCCTACTGGACAAATGCTTCCCCCAAGCCGCCCGCTCCAATGCCAAGACATATGGATAACAGCATTCAAGTTGATAACTTTAAAGCGAAGGAGCCGTATAATAAAAATCTTGCAAGAATTCGAGCACTGAGGAGAAAACCAAAACTTGGGGAGAGAGCAGATACAGAAGAAAATACTGGTTCAACGGAAAGATCCTCAGAACGGAGAATTATACGAATAAAATCTGACATGATTTGGACTACGACCCAAAGACCAACTACATATGCTACTACCGCTATGCCACCCACGAGTATGCCCACCTCTGGTGGCAAAATGAAATTGAGGGTTAAGACAAAAGAGGCTCTTGAGAAGGAACGGCATTTGATAAGCTTTGAGGAGGAAGACGCTTCCTCAATTTTAAGTCCGTATTGGACCCAATCCTCCACGACTACTTCAAACAGGCCTGAAATTGCCATTTCTGGTACATCCGCCCCTACAACTGCTGTGTACATGGCTGGAACCCCCTCCGACTCAATGAGCGTGATGACCATAACACCAAGACCGATGCTGAGTGTAAAACTCTTTGGGAAAAATAGGGATGAGGAACGATGGAAAGCGTTAGGTTCAAAGAAGGAACAAGAAGAAGCGGAAAACCTCAGCAGCGTGTATCTTTCCCACCCCGGGTTTGATGGTCAAAGCGGTTCCGGTTCCACCTGGCACACAAGTTCCTCCTCAACTGAGAAACCCACCACTCCAACCTCCTCTTCTTCCGCAGCACCATTAGATCAAGATTCAGAGGGAACCTATTTGTTGACAAGCATTGCCAATGCCCTCCGAGGTGGAAGGAGGAGAAGGCCTCCACCACCTCGAAATCATTTTACATCTTCTGGCAATTCAGCAACAAGATTTATGATGATGACTCAAGTTCCTGACTTTTTCCACCAAGATGAGATTCCTGGTGATGATGATGACCAAGGACATGGTGAGGTGGAGGTGGCAAGTCCGTATGGGGATGATATTGATAACGGGAGGGAATATTCAGGTGGGAATGCTGGAGTTGGAACAAGTATTGCTGTGTCCGTTGGAGGAAACAGCGCTGGTGGAAACACAGGTGCTGGTAGTGGTGGTAAAGGGAAAAGTCACTACACGGGTCACAGTTATGAGGAGGAATACAATAGGAAAAAGTTCGAGGCTACTGATGCAGTTGCTCAAGCTCAACATGATCATCCGTTCCTTGATGATCCGTATTTTAGGGATGGACCAGAATCAACGTTTCCTTCCCCAAATGTTTTTAATAGGGAGAGGGATCAACAACAACAGCAGCAGCGGCCGGGTACCCCCAGTCCAGCTTCTTTTGATAGGGTTCCACCTCCACATGATTTTGACTCGGGGGAAAGAAATCGTTTCAACGCCTTTGAGGGTCCGGGCCCAACAGCTCCAAGTCCATCTCCTTCATCACAACCACCTAGGAATCATTTTGATGGGGGAAATAATAATCATAATAATCCGAATCAAAATGATTATCAACATCCACCTCAACCATTCCAAGACTTTCAGGTGACTACGCCAGGAAGTGACTTTACTTCACCGGCTTATGATGAGAATCCACTTCAATTCTTTAGGGATGCGACACCGCTTGCACCACAGGGTCCGACAAGTAGACCAAACCAAGATTTTGGAGAGTTTGGAGGAAATCAGAATAACAATAATCAGAATCAAAACCAAAATCAGCAACAGTTTAGCCAGCAACCTCAAAATCTGCCAAGTTTTGTTGACAACTCGGCAGAGCTTCGTTTCAATAATAATAATAATGAAAATCACAATCAAAATGGACAGTTTGGAGGTGGAAGGTTTAACGATCATCTTAATCAGCAGCAGAATCTTAATCAACAAAATAATAATCGTTTCCAACAAGAATCCTCAACAGGACGACCACCCACGCCACCCGAACCCCAACCCAATTTCCGTCCTCCGTCTGCATCATCCGGAGATAATTTTAATGCACAACAGCAAAATAATCCACCTCAAACTGCTTTTGGGCTGGGACACAGCTCTCCAGTTGGAATGGGTGGGGACAATTCTCCACCTTCTCCTTTACGAGGATTTAATGATCAAATCCCGAACTTTGAGGATCCATCAAACTTTGGTCCTGGCCCAAGTCCAGGACCACCACCTGAGGGATTACCACCTCGATTTGGTTCTGGTCCAACAAATAGACCACCACCTCCCGACTTTCCACTTCGTTTTGGCCCAACACAAGGACCACCTGAAGGTTTACCACCAAGATTCGGTCCTGGTCCAACAAGTAGACCACCACCACCAGATCTACCGCTTGTTCCCAACTTTGATGACCTTGGACAGATTCCTGATATTTTTGGATTTAGAAATGTTGGGCATTCTATTAATGGTCAACAGCAACCTACTCATACGCCACCTCAGCCCTCTCCAAGTCCTACTTTCCCCGATTTTGCAACACAATTTGATTTCTCTTCCCCACCCACAACAGCTTTGCAACAGAGCATTCAAAATATCCTCGTTGGAGGTGAAAATGATCCGAATAATAATGGTTTTGATCAGCAACAAAACTCGAGACCCAATCCAAATCCAACCCAGAGCGTTGGCCAGCCTTCTCCACCTGGTTCCCTTGATTTACCACAATATTTAGGAGAAACGGTGTCTAAGCAATATGAAGATGGAGTAGATCCCAGTAAAATCTCGTTGACTTATGATGACACTGGTGCAGCTGGGTTTTTGGATACGCCCGTGGTTCAAGATCATGATGGACGGGGAGGAACCAAGCATGTGGATATCAACCAAGTTTCCTTGACTCAACAAAATCCACAACAACAGCAAAATAATAATAATCATCAGCAACAACACCAACAGAACAATCAATTGCAAAATCAGCAGCAGCCTCAGTTCCCAAATCAAAACCAGAACAACAATAATCTTAACCAATTCCCGAATCATAACGCCGCCCCGCCACCTCAACAAGTATTTCCTAATAATGGACCAACTAATTTCCCACCTCAATTCCAAAATAATAATGGAGGTCCAGGTCCAGGTCCAACACAATTCCCACCTCAACAACAACAGCAGCAGCAGACACCCGTATTCGAAGAGTCTCGAAACGAAGATATAACCCAGACAAGGGACCAAATTTTGAGTAACTTTGGACCCCAACAGGATCCAGAGGATGTTCAACAAAATGGCACTCCACAGCCACCCTTGCAGCAACAACACCAAAATCATCAAAGGCAACCCACCCGAAGGCCCTTCGGAACGAGACTAAACAAAGAAAAGGTTCGAAACCCATTTGATGAATTTGGGGACGATTTTGTAAATCCATTTGGAGAGCTTTTACTCCCTCAACGGAACAAGCAAAACAACCCAATTCAAAACCAAAACCAGCTTCCACCTCAAAATCAAAATCAACAGCACTTCCTCCAAGAGCAGCAACTGCTTAATCAGCAGCTGCAGCAAGTACAACAACAGCAGGCAGGTCCAAGTCCATCGCCGTTCCCACCTCAGCAGCAACAATTTCCGTCGACTCCCCAACCACCTGTTTTTAGCGTGACCCCCTTTGACCAACCGGATTTTACGCGTTTTGATATTCCAAACGGGGGGCCGGGTGCGAACCTCAATTTCAATCAGCAACATTTTCAGCACGGAATGAGCACCGTAGCTCCACCACCTCCCACGGCAATTGACCTTGCTCAAATGGGTCAAGGTCAGCAAACTAAGCCAAAACTGTCGGAATATACCATTTACACAAATCCGGATGATGTTGATATCACCGTTGATCAACCAGGAAATGGAGGAGGTAACCCAACTCAAAATTTTGAACATTTACGAAGAAGATCCGATAATTTACAAACGCGGCGGAAAAAGAGGAGAAGGAATCCACTCAAGGCAGTTCGAAACGGTGGAGGTGGAGGAGGCAACGGTCAAGGGCGTCGAGGTGGGAGAGCAGTTAGGCTGAAGCCTATTGGTGGAAGCAGTGCTGAAGAAGGTAGGAAAAGGAAGAGATATTACATGTTGAAAAGAAGTGGTGAAGAAGAAGGAAGCGTTGATGTGGGGAGTGGAGGTGGAAATAACACAGGTGGTGAAGTTAGGAATATTGAAAAGAGAAGGATGAAAAGGGTTGGAGAAGTCGAGACGGTAGAGGAACTAGATGAAAATGATGATGATGAAAAAGCAGCTTTGGAAATGTCTAAAGAGCTATTTTCAAACTTTTTTGGAGCTTTTGGTGGAGGTGGAGAAAATGCAGAAGAGGCGAAAATGTTGGAACAGCTCCTCCGCAATTCAACGTTGATAGCTAGTCCGGAGGATGAGGAAATGGAGGGGGAAGAGGATAATAAAAGTACTGTGGAGAAATATCGCCACCTTTTTGAACAAGATGACGTGGAGAACTTTCAGTTCAGCTCTGTGAGCAGCACTGCCACCAGCATAATAAGTACTAGCATATCGCCACCTACTGTTCCCACCCCAGGTGTGATGAGTGGCCCCACCTCGGGTGGTGCAAGAGGTGGCAGAACGGGAAGAAGAATGAAAATGGAGTGGACGCCTGTCGAAGCTGCCACTACCAACGCGACAATTTTATTAGTAAGTAACAATAACAGTAGTAGTAGTAATAATTATAATAACAGCGATGTTCATCCGCCACCTCAGTCATCGTCATCAATAAATTCAACGTCATCGTCATTTGCCATTCCAAGAAATGAGTCGAGGGAAGCCGGCTAAGTGGACCCTACCTTATCCATATTTATTTTAAATTAAAAAAAATATTCGCATAACTTATTAATTGTTAAGGAAACCCGACTTGAAGATTATATTTTACAAGAAAATTATTGCTTACATTATTATAAAGAAGCCAAATGAGATGGGCAATGCACACTGCTTTAAAG
This sequence comes from Orchesella flavescens, assembly GCA_964034955.1. Taxonomy (NCBI): domain Eukaryota; kingdom Metazoa; phylum Arthropoda; class Collembola; order Entomobryomorpha; family Orchesellidae; genus Orchesella; species Orchesella flavescens. The sequence continues at coordinate 21,419,451 of OZ035958.1, read as the reverse complement.
TAAATGAATGTCAAATGTAATGAAATGATATCAATATCAAAATGAGAAAAAATGGTCGAATTTTATTGCTTAGTTATATATGTGTATGTTTACTGTATAATGAAGATTGGTGTGTTTTCTTGAATTTTGTTGCTACATCCCTAAGGCTACTTTGACGTAAAATATTTTTATTGTAAATTTTCCTTTTGTATGTGGTGTCGCGCGTGGAATGAATAAATGGATTATGATGAAAAAAATGCGTTACAAATTATTCACTTACAAGAATTGAATTGTGCTCACCACTTTTATCATACATGCAGATTATTTATATACAGTTGAACTATTTGTCGTATTACATCATTTATTCTAAAACATGTTCAAAATGACCAGTCATCAGTCGTCATTGCTTCTATAGAGAGTCACCACTGTATAATTATGCTCGTCAAGGAACTTTCCTTGTAAATGGAGAAGTTCCGTATGAACATCAATTTATTTTATATCAGGAAAACGGATTGTAGGTAGGACCTTATGTATTAATTGGGCAAAGTAAACTTGATTGTGCTCACTCAGACAACGTTTAGCGTTTTTCCTTCTACCTTAATATAATGACGTTGGAAACAAATGTATGCATGTTTTTCCTTGCGGCATCAAAAACTAATTAGGATGATAAAAATGTATTGGAAGGGAGTGTAGCGTCAAAACTTCATCAAATACCAGATCATTTGGTTTTGCACCTTGCTTGCAAGAGGAACCACGCCGTAGTAATTTCATACACCAAATCAAAAACTAGCTGATTTTTTTGTATTAAAATGGGATTCTCTCCTACAACTGACGAGCAGGTTAAAATCCAGCAACTGAAAACAGCATTAGAAGGTTTGAATATCGATTTAAATATCTTAATTTAAACTGTTACTGATGATTAAATGTTTGTCTCAATTTATAGAGCACTTAAATGGTGAAACATCAATTAGCCCTAAATGTCGTCAAGAAATAAAGAATGCGGCTGTCAATCCTAACTTCTTATATAAGTATCTCCGTGGACGGAAGTTGAATGTGAACCGAGCTTTTGACACTGTGAGTTTAAATATTTTTTTGTTTATTATCTGAAAGGTAAATAATTTGAAACCGTTTCCTTTTTAAGATTTTGAAGTATGTTGACATAAAATGCAACATTTATCCTGAATATTTCCCGGAAAACATTCCTAATTACGTTCAACGACTTGATGCCAACATATTGCTGATGCTGAGTAAAAAAGATGAATTGGGAAGAACTTACTTTCTTGTTGACACAAGTACGTACTTTTCTTAGAAAACAATTTTTTTTAAAATTTAGTACCCAAAAACCAATTAAATATTACGAATGAAACTTTCTTTGTAGCGAAACATGATGACTCAATAATTTCCATGGAGGAAGCTATAAATGTGTTCCGGTATATTATCGAGTCTCTTATGAATTCAACTGAATTTATTGATAACGGCCTGGTTATACTTGAAGATTGTAGAGGAGTTCAACTAAAGCATGGGAAGAACGGACCAAGTTTATCTAAGTTCTGCATGACGTTTTGGGTAATTTTTTTTACTTTGTTTCTAAAACCATTCTGACAAAAGTTATTTTCATGGAATTATTTCCTTTTCCAACAGAGAGGATTTCCAGTAAAGTTAAAAGCATTGATATACTTCAATGCACCAATTTATGGCAAATCAATGTTTTCCTTGTGTAAAGCATTTGTAAAGTCCAATGTGCTTGAAAGGGTATAAGCAAGTCACAGAATTCTTGCTTGAACTTTGAACAACTACTGTTTTATTAACTACAATTTTTAAAATAATAAGGTACACATATCATCCGGCTTGGAAGCTGTTCACAAGCGAGTACCCCTAGATATTCTACCGAAATCGCTGGGTGGAAATGTTCCAGATGAGGACGCTTTTGTACCTACTGAAAAACTTTTAGCTATGGCATTGGGAAAGTAAATTGAAATGCGGAAATTAAAGAAAAAATAAACTAAAAATGTGCACAGTAAACATGGTTTGAAGCTTGTTAACAACGGTACGGCTTTTGTCTGATTTGGCATTAATATACAGACCACAGCATTTATTGCTTGTGAACCATAATAATATATTTACTGAATTTTATATATTCATTACTATATACTCTTATTAATAAACGAATCCTTAAATAAAGTTGCAAACGTGATTGGACAATAAAAAGTCAAAATTGAATATTATGCTTAGATGCCAGCCCAAGGTGATATTGTCCCATTTCCGTATTTTCCAAGCGCAATAATTTATTATCTTTTTATATTATGAGCTTATAACAAAAGAAATATATCCTTGGAAAGAATTAAAAAATTTGCACTTTCATGTTCACAATTATATAACAACTCATTATAAAAAAGTTCAAGAAAGTAAAAAAAGGCGTGCTCGTTAAAATCACCAAACGGAAATTAAAAATAATATTTTATTGTCACATGGTTCCCAAATATTGGTAATTACACCATAGAGAAATGCCAATTTGTTAGTCATAAAAATTCAATAATGTGACGATGGCCTGTTCTGATTGCAATTATATGTATTTTACACACATACTGTCAATTTTTTTCCTTCAATTTTATTTAATAATATGCAGAATAAACTGCTAGTAAGCAGGCCAGAGACGTAGCTGAAGAGGGCGTTGAGTGATCTCCTCCAAACCACCTCCCCCGATGTCCACCACCTCTCTCCCTATACCCACCTCTGCGATCCTCTCCCAACGTAGTAAAAGCATTAGTTGTAGAATTCCATTCCGGATTCTGGCTTTATGCAAAAGGATAGGATTCCGGAGTTATGCATAAGCACATCCACAAGGATGCTTTGCTATGCTTTCGTATACTTATGCGTTTCAGCCAAATCGATGAGTTTCTGAACTTTCGAACCGTTTAACCGTTCTGAAAAGTATTCCCAGAGGTCCTCTTGAGTAGTGCTACCTGTGTACCAAATGTGAGCCAAATCGGTCAATGTATGTGACCAGGAGAGTGCGCACAGACAGACAGACGGACTGACAGTTTGAGTAAAACCATTATTTCGCTGAATGCTCTCGCTTCAACTACGTAATAAATATGAATGTAAAGTGTTTTTTCTAGCCGTATTGAAACTAATTGAGGATGAAGAAACCGTATTGTAAAGGATAAAAGCATCAAAGCTACATCAACAACCATATCATTTAGTAGTGGACCTTGCCTACAAACGTGCACAACATCATTTCTCCTACAAATCAGAATCTTGCTTGGAATTTGAAGCTCAAAATGGGATTCACTCCTACCACCGACGAGCATGTGAAGATCCAGCAGCTGAAAACCGCATTAGAAGGTTTGAATATCGACTTAACCATCTTAATTTAAACTGTTACTGAGAATTAAAATTTTCGTCTTAATTTTTAGAGCACTTAAATGGCGAAACATCAATTAGCCCCAAATGTCGTCAAGAAATAAAGAACGTGACTGCCAATCCCAACTTCTTATATAAGTATCTTCGTGGAAGAAAACTGCATGTGAACCGAGCTTTTGAAACCGTGAGTTTAGATAATTTTTTGTTTATTATTTGAAAGGTAACTTATTTGAAACCCTTTCTTTTTAAGATTTTGAAGTATGTTGACATAAAATGCAATATTTATCCCGAGCATTTTCCGGAAAAAAATCCTGAATACGTTCAACGACTGGATACCAACATATTGCAGATGCTGAGCAAAAAAGATGAATTGGGAAGAACTTACTTTCTTATTGACACAAGTGCGTAATTTTCTTAGATTTAAAAAAAAATTCCACCCAAAACCAATATTCCGAATGAAATTTTCTTTCTAGCGAAACATGATGACTCAATAATTTCCATGGAGGAATGTATAAGTGTGTTCCGGTACATTATCGAGTCTCTTATGAATTCAACTGATTTTCTTGATAACGGCGTAGTCATCCTTGAAGATGCTAGAGGGGTTCAATTAAAGCTTGCGAAGAACGCACCACACTTGTCCAAATTCTGCATGACTTTTTGGGTAATATTTTTGAATTGGTTTCTAAAACAATTCTAACAAAAGTAATTTTCATGGAATTCCCTTTTCCAACAGAGAGGATTTCCAGTAAAGTTAAAAGCGTTGATTTTCTTCAATGCACCAATTTATGGAAAAACCATTTTCGCGATAACTAAACCATTCGTAAAGTCCAATGTGCTTGAAAGAGTAAGCAAGTCACAGATTCTTTACTCAACTATTGTTTTAAGTTGTTGCGGTTTTGAAACAATTTTTATATTAATAAGGTTTACATATCATCCGGGTTGGAAGCTGTTCACAAGCGAGTGCCCCTAGATATCCTACCGAAATCGTTGGGTGGAAATGTTCCAGATGAGGACGCTTTTGTACCTACTGAAAAACTTTTAGCTATGGCATTGGGAAAGTAAATTGAAATAAGGAAATTAAAGTAAGATAGAGTAGAAATATGCACAGTAAACATGTTTTAAAGCTTGCTAGCAACGGTACGGGGTTTTGTCTGATTTGGCATTAGTTTTGTACGCAACAGCTTTTTTTGCTTGTGAACCATATACATATTTACAGAAATACATATTCATTGCTACACTCTTATTAATGAACGAATCTATAAATAAATTTGCAAAACGTGATTGGACAAAAAAACAGTTAAAATGTAATTCACGCTTATATTTTTTTTAAAAATGCATTTATTTATTTCCAACTCATGCAATAATTTAATTCTTCATTCGAAGCAGGAAGAGTTTAATGAAATAAATAAAAATGATGAAATTTTGTTGTGCCTACCCAGGGTGTAACTCCTCCATTCCAGTATTTTCTAAGCGCAATAATTAATATCCCTTTATATCATGAGTTTTAAAAAAATTGAAATAAATCCTTGAAAAGAATTAAAAATTTGCACTTTTATGCTTACAATTTTATAACAAGTTATGATGATTTACAATGATAAAAAGTTCCCAGAAAGTAATAAAAAGGCGTGCTCGTTAAAAACACTAAACAGAAATGCCAATTTATTTTTGCCATCAAAAATCAATTCTGTGACGATGGCCTGTCCTGATTCCAATTATATTTTGCACATATGCTATTAATGTTTTTCCTTTCACTTTATTTAATAATGCTTGGAATAAATATGAATGAAAAGTTTTTTCTAGCCGTATTGAAACTAATTGAGGATGAGTAAACCGTATTTTAAAGGATAAAAGCATCAAAGTTACATCAACTACGACATCATTTGGAAGTGGACCTTGCTTGCAAACGTGCATAACATCATTTCTCCATAAAAACAGAAACTAGCTTGGAATTTGAAGCTCGAAATGGGATTCTCTCCAACCACTGACGAACAAGTTAAGATCCAGCAGCTGAAAACAGCTTTGGAAGGTAGAATACTAAAATATATTAAACATCCTATTTTAAACTGTTACTAAAAATTTAAAAACAAAGCCTTGTTCAAATTTTTAGAGCACTTAAATGGCGAAACATCAATTAGTCCTAAATTTCGCCAAGAAATTAAGAATGCAGCTGCCAATCCCAACTTCTTGTACAAATATCTTCGTGGACGGAAGCAGAATGTGAACAGGGCTTTTGAAACAGTGAGCTTACAAATAAAAATATATTTTGTTGTGGGTTTATTGCGTGAAATTTGAATCCATTTCCATTTGAAGATTTTGAAATATGCGGACGTAAAATGCAATATTTATCCTGAGTACTTCCCTAACCAAGTTCCTGATTATGTTCAATATTTAATTGGAAACCATTTGTTACGCATGTTGAGTAAAAAGGATGACTTGGGCAGAACTTACTTTATGCTTGACACAAGTAACAAAATATTTTAGTAAACATTTATTTTTCTATTCAAACCCAACTCAATTTTTTTAAAACAAATTTCGACTCCAGGAAAATATGATGATTCCAAAGTATCCATGGACGAAGGTGCAAACGTGTTTCGGTACATCATTGAGAATCTTATGAATTCTGTTGAATTCCTTGACAATGGTATGGTTGTGCTGGAGGATGCTTCAGGGGTTCAATTAAAACATGGGAAGAATGTCCAAAGTTTATCAAATTTTTTCATGACTTTCTGGGTATGCTTCCAATTGAATTGACACATTTTTAAAAGAAATTGAATCGGAAAAAGTAAATGCATTGAAATATAATTTTTCAACAGAGAGCATTCCCAACCAAACTAAAAGCAATAATTTACTTCAACGCACCAATTTATGGAAAAACCATTTTCGCGTTGACTAAGCCATTCATAAAATCTAATGTGATCAACAGGGTAACCAATTCATAAAAACAAAATCGAGTGTAAGAAGTTTGCTTTCTTCTGTTTTAAATTTTGTTTTTTTTATACAAATTTAGGTTCACATGTCATCCGGGTTGGACGTTCTTCATAAACGAGTTCCACTAGATATTCTACCAAAATCATTGGGTGGGACATTAACAGAAGAGGATGCTTTCGTACCCACCGAGCAGCTTTTAGCCATGGCTCTTGGCAAATAATATTATTTTGTCCTGTTTTTTAAGGATAAGAAACATCTTTCATTTTACTTTCGTGTGAAATTTAAAATCATATTCAAAGTTATCTTTCTTCAATTAAAAAAACAGATTCACTTTGACTCTCGTTTGACCTTCATTTGTCCATGGAATAATGTATTACAATTAAATGTAGGCTAGTAGAAAACTGGCTGACGAGGATATGCTACGTAATACTGCCACTAAAACTGCTTGCGTAACTCAACTAATAAGGAGTCTGAACATTTAATGAAAAAACAATTACCAAAAACAAGTTACGTGGGAAAAATATTAGCATCGTATAATTTTTCATTACCATCATCAGCCAGCACCATTCCCCATGTATACCTATAGATTATTTGCAAATAAAGAAATTTCTCATGAGAATTTTTAATTGGGTCGCGAGTGTTGGTCTTCTTACAATTATTCTACATTTAGTACTATATATCCTACAGCTCCATTTATTAAATTTTGCATCTAGTTTATCCTGTTTGGGAGGATAACTAGATTTTATTTTCCTGTTGCTATTGTGTGAATAAAAGATGCTGGGCAATCAAAGCATATAAACGTAGAGGAATATGAGCAAACTCTATATCTATGCCTAGTTGTTGACTCATTTGAGTATGCAACACTTTTGCATGCAAGCTAAACAGTGTCAGTTTTATTTTGGTGCTGTGCCAATATGAAACTACGTAAATAATTTATCTTAAAAATGGCATTATCCCTTACCATTGAGGAGGAGGTCAAGATTGATGAGCTCAAGGCTGCTATAAAAGGTAAACTTTTTCAATAAGTTCAAAATTTGTGGAATGAAGTGATAATTAGAAATGAATTTTGAAATATATATATTTATTACAGATCATTTGCATGCCAACAATGAAGTAATCAGCGATGCAGAAAAAGTAGAGCTGAGGCTAGCTAGTGAAAATACGCAGTTTCTCTTTAAATATCTTCGTGGGAGGAAGTTTCAAGTAGACAAAGCTCTTGATACGGTTTGTCCGGAGTTTTAACTGCAGAAATATGTTGTTTTTCTTATATTTTAGTAATGCTCAGATTTTTTAACAGGTTTTGAAGTATGCTGAAGTAAAGCACGAGATTTATCCCAAATATTTTCCAAGTGGGGTTCCATCCTATGTGAGTCTAGCAATTGAAAGAAAAATGTTGGCAATGTTGAGCCAAAAGGATGAGCTTGGGAGAACTTACATTATTGTCGATAGCAGTAAGCATGTAAATCATTAAAGAATTTTGAGAAAATTATTTTCATTCCCATTTTATAATATAAATTATTTTACAGCAACTTGGGATGACTCCCTGATCTCCTCTGAAGAATGTGGAAACACTTTACGGTATGTTATTGAAGGATTGATGAATTCCATTGATTTCCTTGAGAATGGGGTGATCATTCTTGATAATGCGAAAGGGATTCAGATGAGACATTCCAGAAATGGATTGAATCAAGCACAATTTTACAGGACATTTTGGGTAAATTTTCTGTTTTCACTGAATTTTAACACATTTTGTTGGATGAAAGTTACAGTTTGTTTTCTTTCTTATAGAAAGCCTTTCCAGTTAAGCTGAAAGGAATTATATATTTCAATGCTTCCATTGCTGCAAAAGCGAGTTTTGCAATGGCTAAGCCATTCATTTACTCCAAGGCATTTGAAAGGGTAAAACGTCACCCACAAAATTTCAGTTTCAGAAAGCAATATTTTTATCAGTTTTCTTGATAACCCATAGCCTACATATTTTACATTTATAGATGTATGTTTCATCCGGTTTGGGAGATCTTCATAAAAGAGTCCCACTTAATATTCTACCAAAATCACTAGGTGGAATGTTGGAGGATGAAATGGCATTGGTTCCGTCAGACCAGCTCTTAGCCCTTGCTCTTGGAGAATTTTGATGATGATGGAAAGCCGTCCAGCTGCTATTCTATTTGGCTGGAAATTCATCTAAATTCATTTTTGTGAACTGTGCGTCTGTAAAGTCTGACTAAACCTTAAAAAGATTACTTGCGTATTCACTAAAAGATCTTGGTTTGGAAACAAGTCAAGTACTCAACCTTTTATAAACAAACAATGTTAGGTTTATATGACAAGGCACTACACCAACGGTAGTCTACGTGTGGAAATTTTAAGCTGTTTTTCATAAAGAACATTCTATAATGAAAAGTAGGATTATCATCACGTTGCAGCATTTGATAGGTTTGTATCAGGCAGTGAACTGTATTTGTATAGTTATGTTTTCATGTATAAAACGTAGAATGTCAGAGCGTGCAGAATACTAAAAATGCAGGATAATGGATGATCGTGATGATAATGATCGTATAATGGATAGAATTCCTTGGAAGGGGATGGTTTATTTTTGTGTTCGTTTAGTGTTTTGTATGAAGTGATAAGCAAAAAAGGAGATGCAGAAAATTTATATGAATAAATTAATGTCTGTTTTCACCATATTTATTTGTGTGATTTATTTTTCGTTATTAATGCCACATCATGGTTTGCTGAATTTGGACTCAGACGGGACACAGGAAAAACTATCAAGTAGTGTAGGGAAATGTTTTTTAAAGTGCTTTTGGTGTTGCATTACAACAACAAAAACAAACGCTTTAGCATTTTTTCAGTATAATTTTTGTTGAATCGGTGGTTTTAGCTGTTCTACATGCATTAACTCAAACATTAAACAAAGAAATGCAACTGTAAAAATAAACCCTGCTAAAATAAATGTTCCCCGAAAGGCCAATATTGTAGTTGGATCTTCTGTGTTTTCCACAACACGTTTTTGTTTTCCTAAAAACATGCAGCCTTGGTTTATCTTGCAACAATTTTCATCAGCGTTCGGGTTACTAGCAGTGCGTTCAGGTCACCAAGGCGTCGACTTACTTGTATTCTACTTCCGTTTCGGATGTTGGATGTCTTGAAGTGAACTCCGTCCCCAGGGTAGCGTCCCCAAAGCTCAAGTGTCCTCTCCTGTATTCTTAATCTTTTGTTGTAGCTTTTATTCAGAAGCTTCTTGGGCTGTATGAAACGAATGTTTTCATTTTCCGTTTCCACCCCAACTGGAGTGACCATATTTCGCACAATCTAGAAAACATCAAGGTAAGTATTACATATTAATTGATGAATTGCAAGCTGGTATTTTCCCCAACTATTAAGACTTGCTTGAAGCTGGAGTTTCTTCAGTTTCTGTTCCTTCACCACGAATTGCAAGAATTATGTGAACCATAAACCAAATAAACTTGGTAACACAGGAGTGTAACGAATAAGCAATTTAGGGGTTATAAAAGTAAACTGATGACTTTTGACCACCTCTAAGATAACACCCGCAATAAGGACGCTTATCATGTTTGTTGGTCTCCTCTAATATTTAGCTTAAACGCCCCATTTGAAATGCATAGAAACCGATGCCCTACTTGAAGTGCATACGGTATTGATGCTTGAAAAATGAAAGGTTATCATGACATTTGACCCTGAAGATAGCATCAAAGATAAGCGTGCATAGTACCGTTGATCTTCGCTCGTGATTAGCTGTCGAATGATATGCTACACGGTATACCTGACGCTTGAAAAACTGAGGGGGTATGACCTTTCCCCCCAGGGGTAACTCCGATTTGGCCCATAATTGAACTTGATTCCTCATTTTTCATATGCTATCGAATGGCGAAAACAGAATTAAAAAAAGTCAAAGTGTTCTTGAGATATCGTGTCCCCACACGCACCGACGGACAGACTGGACAAAGCTATAAACAAGCAAAAAATTGCTTGTTAATAAACCTTTGATGTACGTATTGAATCCCAAAGAGGATTAATGTGACGGCGAGAAAGAAAGAAAAAATATTGTAAGTCTGCGTTATTTGACTCCTAGGGAAATGTGAATTTATTCAAGCTAGTTATTCCTGAATGGAAACACATAAAGAAAGTAAAATGCAATTAAGTTGATTACTCAACAACGTCCTGGTCTGGACATGATTAAATGTTCCAATTAAAGTTTACTGTCAAGACTATCACTTTATCTATATGACACTTCTTGTCAAATTCCAAGGAATTAAAAATTCAGCATCATCACATACAAATTTTATTATCATTGGATTTTCTTGTTTCTTGATGAGTTATCAGTGATGAATATGGAACTGTAAATTTCGTTTGGCTTATAATGAATCATACAATGAATTCCATGCAAAAATTTTGTATTTTAGTAGATATATGAAATTATCTTGCTATTTTGTCAGTGTTCTGGATTTCTATTCATAAATAATAATAATAATAATATAATAATAATATGGTTTTATTCGAGTGTTGACAGACATCAGATACATAAGTACTTGCTTTTCATGCCCTAACACCATACAGATAGCACTGCTGAGTTGAGTAATTAACTATTTCCAACACATAACAGAATACAATTATTGCATCACATCACTGCATTGAATTTAGAAACTTTCCATAATAATTTGACTTCCATATAAACAATCCGAGTCACAAACAAATCCTAATAAAATGTTCCGTTATAGAATAATCATATCAGTTCAAACAAGCCTATATCGTATACAGAGTATCCTATCTATACAGATCTTCATTTAAAGTCCATTGACCAAATAGTGGCATACAAAAAAATTTGAATGCACATAGTTAATTCGAATGTACAAGAAATGGGACTATATCCCAAAATATTACCAAAAATGTACATTGCCCTTAGAAGCAAGAAAATCAGAAAAATGTAAGAATAATTTATTCTGTGGTTTGGCATGATTTTCTCCAAAATAGATGGAGTGGGAATTATTCCCTCTGCATCCACTTTGGTTTCATCGTCATTTAACAGCTTGCACCTAAATTCAGGTACACAACTTGGACAAAACCAATTCCTGTTGCACTTGAATTCAAAGTACAAGCTGTCACTCATGCTCAAAACACATTTATGCCTATGGAAAAAATTGAAGCAATAACTACACTGCAGGAATCCTTTGTGATGGGACGCAAATGGCTTGATGATCAGTCTAGAGTCCTGACATTCCTTCTTGAAAACGATGATAAATTCTCCTATGTCGTTCTCCCCAGCACCATCCTTCTTATACAGATGTTGATCTGCCATAGCTTCCTTGCAGCATAGATTGCATTCAGGTCCGTCCACATTCTCATACTGCCAGTCGTCCTCTGTAGACCACGGGAAATTCCAGCATCTATTTTTAATAAGAGCTTCTTCATCTTCTGAAAAATCCACGAGTATGACGTTATGTACGTTGGCTGTGGAGATCAGTCCTTCCATGGTTATTATTGGATCCATTCAACATGAAAAATGTTTATAAAAAGAGAGAAAAAAATGCTAATGAGTGTAAGAACTAAACACTTCACATACGACTTGAACGTTCTTACAAATTTCAGCTTGAACCCCAAGCAGGTTTGCGTGCAGTAGCATATTAAAAATGATATGCTAGCATTCTCAAGAAAGACCCTCTGGGATGATAAGATAGTGGCAATGCGTCCTTCCCAAAGTCAGTGGATATACGTAGGCAGGGATGAGGTTTACGATCTGGGTCTGTTCATTTGCATATCCTTAAAATGTTAATGTGGGTAGTCCTCCCTGGTAAAATCTTAGTGATGAACTAACTCACACTGACTTAATAGGTAAAACTTTCAACACTAATTAAACCAAAACTATAAAGTAAATTCGAAAACTGACTTCACTATAATGTGCGTTATATTTTTAGCTTCAATTGTATGCTAATGTCAATTTTTTAAACTCAGTATAGCTCGATTTATAAAAAATAATAAAAATATTAGTGGAGCAGAGGTAAATTTGATGCTGCTCCTTCCTCTCTCATCCTCTCTGGTAAATAAATGAAGACAATCATTAACACTACATTTATCATAACATGAAACTACAGACGTATTAATAATCTCATTCAATCTCAACTGTCATATAACTGGACTATAATGCAAACAAGATTAGGAAAATTTAATTGAAAATAATAGGGCACAAAGAAGAATAATAGATTGCTTTATTTAATTTAGATAGACAGTTATCACATCCATCGGAGATATTACTAGAACTAGATGTTAAATCAACATTTGGTCGGTTATTAGTGTGACATCAGCAGCGTTTGTCCAACTGTAACTGTGTATGTCTGCTATTGATTAATTTTTTGGTAATGGCATGTCATGCTGGAAAATTTCACCAATCCTTAAAATTCCTTCGTAGCTTGATTTTTATCGGCCCATATCTGATTGATCGCTCAGTTGACTAGTCATACCAGGCAATCCTTCTCCGTCTTTTTTATCCAAAGTGGAACACCATGACAAAATTATGGCAGGCATTCTACTTACAATTTCCTTTAGCTCCTTTTCCTCTAAGTATGATGTTTCTGCTGACGCCACAACTTTAAAATTGTTACAGTACATATTAATACAAAGAACGATGCCATTATTTGAAGCATGTGGTGGAAATCCCCAAATCTCCAATACATCAACAGCGTCCAATAGCTTGATTGTTGTCATAGATTGAGGAATGTAGCTTGTTATAAACGCGTAGCTTTCTCCAGCCAGAGCCTTGTGCGCAAGGAACATGGGGAATCTCCCCACAATTTTTCCCATTACGAACGCACAGACATTCCATGGGCCTTTTGTAGCTGTTGATGCTTCGTTTGTGGAAGACTGTAGTCTTGTCAGCTCATTTTGTATGGAGGAATTTATTTTGTATGGAAAGCCAGAGAATCTATTCTGAGGACCAGAGTGTTTGTAAGGTAAAATAGCGGCCAACTCTCCCACACACCAGTCTTCTGGATAACGCCCAAATGGTAGAACTTGTTTTGTTGCTGTAATGAAAGAATTTCCAACGATCACAGGAATGCTAGCATTTTTAATTGTTTTACGGATTTCTCTTATCGTCCTCAACTCCATAGATTTTGACCATGCATAATTCCGGGTCAGAGTTCCAGAGTTGTTATGACCTGAGCGTTGCTTAGGCCAGAATGATTTGAATTTGTTTGAAAATAGTTTCAGTGCAATCAAAGGTAAGAAAACGAATATTTCAGCGTAACCTGTAAAGGTTTCCCAGAGTTTTGGAGGGACAATAATTTTTTCACCAGGGTTAATATAAAAAGTAAAGTTGGAAGACATTTCCTTCAACATCATTTTCATTGAAAATCCGTCCATGTAGCAATGATGAAATCTGAAAAATATTATTGATGTAGTGTCCAGCTCTCCAGGTTCTGCGATTGCCCAAACAACACACTCAAATTAAAAATATTTATAATTTTGTAAAACAGGATATTTGGTACGTAAACTTTTATTAATTTAAAAAATCCATACCTTGATAACGCGGCACAATTAAACTCTCCCACTGTGGTTTTTCGTTTCCCATGTCTTTTACTAATTCGCGAACTATGCAACTTATGTCACTTTTATAGTATATCTTGTCCTCTGCAGTTCTGAAATGATTTTTTACATCAAAGTTTTTATCTTTCATCCAGCAGGCGTATCCTAACTTCTTCACTTGAATATGTTCTAATTTTTTATAAACACGCTCGTCTGATTTTTTCTCCTTCTTTAATAGAACATTTTTTACGAAACCAGCAATAAGTTTTTCTTTAGGTAAATGTTGATCCGTCCGAAACGCAACAACAGCCATTGATCTATTAGCAGGCCAAATGGCATCCAATCCGTCTGGCACAATTTTAATTGATCCATTATACCAAATTCTGAGAATGATTGTAACAAAACCACGCACGATTTCGTTTGCCAATAAAACAAATAAAATGCATTTGCCTAGTAGAATGTATATTGATAATGAAATCAATATAGAAACAAGGTCTTCAACGAACATTTCCAAATAAATGTGGAAAGAAGTTCTAGTAAAAGTTGAAACACTGTTAAAAAGTCTCTTGTCTGCTCACAAATGATTTATAAAGTATTTATAAAGAATAGTAGATGAGCTCCAACAAATTGGAAGGTCTAGGTTTGCTTTTTAACTAGATATTTAGATACACATTTCGTTCCTTTATTCCAAAGATATTGTTAATTTCTAGCAAATATTTCTAAACCACTTGTCTGTTCGTCAGCTTTATTTATGCAAATAAAGAAGATCAATTCCACAGAATGATCGAACGATTCGCAATATAACAATTACTGTATTTATGCAAACACTATATTCGTCCTTTTCGCAACACATTAAAAATATAAAACCTTTGTTAGATTCAATTCCAATTTCACAAATTGAAGATTGAACCTCAACCACAAACTCAACCTCAAGTAGTAATGTATCTAGTAATACAAATTTCAATCAGATCAGGATTTTCCTGGGAAATCCTACTCATAATTTTTAACAAGTGAATATGCCAATAAAAGTGGTGTCTAGGCATACTTTAATTTATTTAATTGTTTCCGATTACATTGAATATGGTCATACCAACGGAGTCTAAATATTTTAATGATGAAAAGCAGAATTGCAAACTTACTCGTCAAAAGTTTATTGAAAACAAATGGTTTACGACTCACGACCTTAATAGGGATGATGAAAACCTCATGAATGAACGAGATCTGAGGCACGCGTTGTAACTTAAAGGGCATAGCAAGCGTCAGCAGCCAAATTATTATTTGAAGGATAACGTGTTGAAGGAAGTGCTTACCGCAATTCAATATAAATTGTTCTCACTATCATTCAGTTCAATATCTCAGTTTTTTCATTTTTTATCCAGTTACTAATTGTACTCTGGATTTGTTCTCCAATTATGTGGCTTCACGTAGTTCAAATATTTGGCATATTCTTACACAACCAAGAAAATTTAGGTCTCTTTTTTGTGTGATTTATCCTATAACAAATCTACTAAATGCGTGCTTTTATAAAAAGAGATTCACTAACGAATACTATTGAAATTTATGCAGATATACAGAAGGATTAATATCAGTGGTTTAGTAGCTTTAAAGTAATTTAAAATTATTGCCTGTCTGTCTTTCAAAGTGGAACATTTTTGTAATCGAAAATGGAATAGTGCACATATAAAGGTTCTTGCGCAGACACAAACTGGTTAGTGCAGTTTTGCAGCAAAATCATTTTACATATTTTTCAAATATTGATGGTGTTGCGATTTAAAAGTCCTTCCTACTTGACAAGTGCTTCTGATATTGAAGATGAAAGGTAATTCATTAACTAACGCATGCAATTTTTCAAATATAATTCTCAATTTCATTTACACGACACTACTCATTTATTCAGGTTTCGAAAATCAAATTTGGGTGACTACTGCACTTTCTGACCAAGATGTTTCGAGAGCCCTCACACTTTGCTTATCAATAAAGCGAGTAATGAGTAGCAAAAACATAGGAGTTATTGTTTCATCAAGAGTGAGAGCCTCATTGAAGAAAGTTCTGAGTAACTGCTTTGACTACTTTTTCCTACTGGATGAAGACTGGAACAAGGTTAAACTTCCTATTGAAAAGTTTGCAAAACTATTTTGCCTAACTTTAAAATCTTTCACTAAGTGTGTATTTCTTTCGTCTAATATGTTGGTAAGTAAAGGTTTCCTTGACGTAAAGAATCTGTGGCTTCGTCATAAATGTTTTTTTCAACAGTTTCAATTAAGGTTTTATTCTTTAGGTTGTGAAAAACTGTGATGAAATATTCAACAAAACTTATGAAACTTCCATGCGTGTTTGTCCAACATTTTCATTTGAAGAGCCGATATTTTCAATTAATCCAACGCTACTAGCTTTTGATGCAGTTTCGGAAAGCATGAAGCCAAGAAATGGTAAAGTTGTAATTTATTTACCCATTCGTATTATATAAAGGGGAATTCACGTTGGCATTTTCCACGCTGATTTGTGTTAAACATTTTTTAAAAATTATTCTTGAATTGTCTTTTGTCTTCAAAATTTAGGAATTAAAGGACTATTTGTATCAGAGATTCCTGGACAAGTTTCTTTTAAACAGCAAACATTTATTGATGGGAAATATAAGTGTCGCATATCTGCAAAAACCCCAGACACGTTACTAGGGTAAGCTGTAAGCTATTTAAAAACTTATTACGTAGCTGAATCTTACTCAACGAATTTATGGTTTTACTAAGTTTTTCTGTCTGTCTGTCCGTGCGCACTATCATCATCATCATCATCATCATCGATTAGCTGAAACGTAGTATGCATAGGTAGGTTACTCGGCATGCGGAAGGGTATTCTACAAGTAATGCTTTTACTACGTTAGGAGAGGGTCACAGGGATGGGTTTTGAGAGCGTCATGATAGGGGTGTCGGAATATAGTATTTAAACGCCTGTTTCACCGTTTCAGTGCAGACAGCTGCGTCTCTAGGGTGCTTACTAGCAGTTTATTATTAAATTATTCAATGCTGATAAAAATAAATTGTGATCTCATTCAATAAAAAATAGAAAACAGGACACCATTTCAATTGTGGAGCTTCAGGATATCAAAATCTTGCAAGACAATTTTGAAAAGTTGGGGCTGGTTGAAAAGGTAAACGTAAAAAATACAACGTGCAAATTTAAAATATAAAAAATACTTTGAGTGTATTTATGTATAACCGGTTTGTAATTTTATTTAGCGTGTTCTTGAATACCACAACAAACTTTTCGAGAATGAGGTGCTTCCACTAATCAAGTCCTCAGAATTAGAAGGACCAAATTGCATCAAAGCTATCGAAAGCTACAGTGCTGCAACTTCTAATGAGCCTGTAGCAATTGTTGGAATGAGTTGCAGATTCCCTGGTGCCAACAACCTTGAAGAGTTCTGGAATGTAATTTTTGGAGGAGTAGATGCTACAACTACACCTCCGGATTATCGCTGGGTGAAAGAGCATTGTACAAAACAGGGTCCTCAATTTAAAAATACAAACGCCGGATTTTTAAAAACACGTGTTGATGAATTTGACGCCAAGTTTTTTGGAATCAGTCCAATGGAAATGAACTGCATGGATCCCCAACACCGAATTCTGCTCGAGCTAGTTTGGGAAGGATTAGAAAATGCCGCTATTAACCCTCAACATCTTCAAGGGTCCAACAGTGGGGTTTTTGTGGGTTCTTGGATGCACGACTTCAAAGATATTTTGATAAATGGTGGTGGTCCCATTAGCAACGATTTTTACAGAAATTATATGGGCAACTCGATTGGAGCAGCGGCCGCAAGAATTTCTCATTTATTGGGATTAACAGGACCAAGTATTGCGACGGAATCTGCATGTTCCAGTGCAATGGTTGCTGTTCATCTCGCCACCCAAAGTTTGCAACGAAGAGAATCCAACTTTGCCCTTGCTTGTGGGGTAAACCTTATTCTACAACCTTTTGACTCCAGTGAAATGCCAATGATACTTTCCCCCGACGGTCACTGCAAAACATTTGATAAAAAGGCAAATGGCTATGCAAGAGCGGAAGGAGCCGGCGTCCTGGTTCTCAAGCGGCTGTCAGATGCTGTTAATGATGGTGACCACATCTGGGCTCTAATTAGAGGCTCTGCTGTGGCACAAGAAGGAATGAGCAAAAGTATGGGAACCCCAACAATTGAGTGCGAGTCCATGGTTATGAAATCAGCTTTGGAGGATGCTGGCGTGGACCCCAGTCTAGTCTCATATGTGGAAACGCATGGAACTGGAACAGCTGTTGGAGATCCTTTGGAGGTTGCTGCTATTGCAAAGGCTTACCATTCCACCTCCAGAAAAGATCCGTTAGTAATTGGCTCTGTGAAGACGAACATTGGCCACACTGAGTCTTGCTCAGGAATCACGGGCATTTTAAAAGTTGTGTTGGCAATGCACCATGAAATTATCCCACCTCACAGAAACTTTGAAACGTTGAATCCTGCCATTAATTTGGATGCTGTACCCGCAATAATCCCATTGACGCCAAAGAAATGGCCAAGAACCGAGGGGTTTCAAAGGTTTGCTGGTGTCAGCTCATTCGGGATTACAGGAACTGACACCCACGTGATCATTGAGGAAACACCAAAATTGAATTCCCCAACTAATGTTCTTTGCAATTCAGAAATGGAACGGGGGCTTCATCTTATGAAAATAACAGCTAAAACCGATGCAGCGTTGAACCTCCTTTTAGAAAAGCATACAAATTTCAAGGTAGATGCCACTCAAAACCAAAGTTTTAAGGACATTGCTTATACATGCAATATTGGCAGAGCGGATTTCAGTCAAAGAGCAGTTATCATAGCAAAAACAACTAATGACGCATTAACTACCATCAAATCTGGGAAATTTGTCCGTGGTGAGGAAAATTTGGAGGATATTGGAAAGATTTGTTTTCTTTTCACAGGACAAGGCTCACAATACCCCGGGATGGCAAAGAATTTGTATGAAACAAGCCCAGTTTTCAGAATCCACTTTGAATATTGTGAGAAAATTCTTAAGGATTCCTATGGTATTGATATCAAGCACGTTTTGTGGTTCGCCAACAACTCAAGTCAAGTGAGCAGAACATTGTACAGCCAGACATCCATTTTCTGTGTGGAATATGCCCTTCTCAAATTATGGGAATCTTGGGGGGTGAAGCCTGACTACGTGATTGGGCACAGTTTGGGTGAATTTGCGGCAGCCGTTTGTGCTGAACTTTTAACTGTTGAGGATGCAATAAAATTGGTAGCAGAAAGAAGTAAACTAATTGACGGCCTTCCTACTGGGAAAATGCTTGTGATTAAAGGAAACAAGAAATGTGTGGACACTTTACTAAATTCCTTTCCTGCCATGGACAGAAATAAAGTGCTTGACTACGCTGCGATCAACTCCAACGACCAAACCGTGGTTGCTGGCGATTCTGAATATATTCTTAAATTTTCTGAGCACTGCAAAAATTCCAATGTGAAATGCATCGTGTTGGAATCAAGCCACGCTTTCCACTCAAAACACATGGATCCCATGCTAGAATCTTACAGAAGGGTTGCTAACACTGTGAAAAAGATTGAAGGCAATAAAAATTGCAAATACATATCCGGAATGCGAGGCTCATGTTTCGAGGAAGGAATCTTGGACGCTGACTACTGGGTTGAGCATACGAGAGAAAAAGTTTCGTTTTTGGATGCCAGCAAAATTGCTGTGAAATTGGGATGTAAAGCATTTATTGAAATAGGACCTCAACCAGTTCTCTCAGCTCTAACGATGATGAACAATGATGATGATGCACAACTATCGTGTTTGCCTTCCCTTAGAAAAAATGAGAATGAGTGGGAAACGCTTCTAAACACTGTTGCCAAGTTGTACGTGAAAGGATTAGAAATAGATTGGAGGGGATTTGAAGCGTTTTACAAGCGAAGGGTGGTCACCAATCTACCCAATTATCCATTCATTCGAAAAACATTTTGGCCTGATTTGTTGAGTGTGCGTGTGTCGGGTCAAGTCATCCATCCCCTTATTGGTTCCGTAATTCCAAATGCATCCTCAGCCAAACTTTTCCAATGTGGATTGAACCTAAGAAACTTGGAATATGTGAAGGATCACGTGGTTGGAAACAGCATCATATTTCCAGGAGCTGGCTACTTGGAAATGTGCCTAGCTGCTGGAATCGCAACAATGGAAAGCAGTACCGAGTCACTTCCACGACCAACGCGAGCAATGAAAGTGGAAAACCTTGTTATTGAAGCTCATCTTTCGTTGAATGACTCCAAAACCTTTCAAATTCAAACGGTTGCGGAGCTAAATTTGAATTCAAATTATCCAAACAAACTTGATGAGAATGATTGGACTGGGATTCATATAAAAATATTTCGGCATTTGGAAAGTTCTGAATCCTCCAAAAAATGGTTTCCTCATGCCAGGGCAACATTTTCTTCGCTGATAAGTTGTCAAGATAAACAAGCTGAGTTGGAGTTTGACGTCAAGAATTTCCAACAAAATTTACACAAGTTGTCCCCAAACATTTGTACTCAACTTTATGACAGGTTGGCTTCTATTGGTTATAAATTCGGTCCTACTTTGCGAAGCGTTGAAAGCATTTGGAGGGACGACGAAAAGGGAATGCTCATAGCAAAATTGAAGATTCCAGCACAAGACCAGTCTCAAAACCCGGAAAACTACATGATTCATCCTGTCATCCTGGATGCGATGATACAATCAATTATTATGTTAAAAATAAATGACCAGCAGGGAACCAAGACGCTTTATCTTCCAAGTAAAATTGGAAAATTTGTTTGGCTATCTGATACAAACTCCAACCAACTCTATATTCATTCATCAACAAACCCAAAGGATTTTTCACTATCCACATCAATCGTAATGGACGAGTTTTGCAAACCTCTTGCCATTATGTCGAATGTCGAGTTAATTCAAACAACTTTAAACACATTTGAGTCCGTGTTGCAGCAGCAAGCTAATGTTTTCCCTGAATTTTTGGAGGAGATATGGCAAAAGCAAAAAGGTCCCTTTGAAAGCGCAACTGATATGGAAATTGCCAGCCACAAAAATATATTAACCCAAGAGTTTTGCATCGCGTTTGAAGAGGAGTTTAACAACCCTCCGCTGTATATTAAAAACACATTTGATTGCTTGGAAAAATTAGTTTACTTTGGCATTTTGCGAACCTTGCTCAACCTGGGATGGGCGCCGGAACTCTTGGAGAACTTTAGTGAAAAATATTTATTTCTGAATCTCGGGATTAACACTGAATTTCGCAAGTATTTTGGTTTCATGTTGCAAGTTCTGGAAGGAGAAGGAATATTGGTAAAGATGGAACAAACAAACATGGAAAAAAACTGGAGGGTTGTCAAGGCTCCACCATCCTACCAAGATATTTTAAGTCAACTGGCATCACCAAAGCTGACTAATGAACTGGAGCAGCAGTTCAAGCCTACTCTGCTGTTTCACAAAATGGGTGAAAGTTTGGAAGGGATTTTAAGAGGGTCTGTTGCTGCCACCGCACTTCTATTCCCAGAAATTGAGTCATCCTCCTTCCCATCCATTGCTGATTTCTATTATCATTACATAAAAGTTTTCAACCTCTCCCAACTTATGGACATGGAGCATCTCTTGATAAAAAAGATTTGTCAACTTCAAACCAAACCTGAGGAGTTTGAGCTTCGAATTTTGGAAGTTGGAGCTGGCACTGGGGCTCAAACTGAAAAGCTTTTGGGATTTCTTGAGACAAATGCCATCCCGTTTGAATATACTTACACGGACATCTCATCCTCCTTTTTTGGCCAAGCGGAGAAAAAATTCGAAAAAAGTTTAAGCTCAATCAAGTTTAGGAAACTGAATATTGAAGAGGACCCATTACAACAAGGATTTATTCCGGAATATTACGATTTTGTATTTGCAACCGAAGTAATTCATGCAACGAGGAATATTTCAGAGTCTTTGAGAAATATGAGGATGTTGCTCAAACCCTTTGGAAGGTTGTGTATCATAGAAACAACTAAAGTCAATCCCGTGATTACATTCTTGGTCGGTCCACTGGAAGGCTACTGGAGATTCCAGGATTTTGAATTGAGGAAAACGCATTGCATCCTGGAGAAGGACCAATGGGCTCAAGCGCTCCAGTCGAACGGCTTCCAGGTGAATGGCATTCCTTCCGTTTTTAACGACAGGCACTCTTGTATTGTCTCTCACAAAACCAAAGACCATCTCAGTTTTATTCCACCAGCAGCTACGATTAAAACATGGCTTGTTTTCCATCAACAAAATCATCCAATTTCTGACTTGATTCAAAAGAAATTCCAACACCTGGAAGGAAGAAGGGTGATCGGGGTTACAGCCGGAGAGAGATTTGAGAACGATGCAGAATGTAAAAATTCCTTTGTATTGAGAAAAGAGGCGTATGAGGACTTTGTGACTATGTTACAACTTGTTATCAATGACCACGTGAAAATAGAAGGTATTATTTATTGTTGGGCGCTAAACAAAAGCATTTCTACTCAAGAGGAGCTTCTCCAGCCTTACTTTTACTTGACAAAAGCTCTACTAACACTCAACTTGAAGAGACTTCCACGCCTGGCGCTCATAACGAGTGGAGTTGTGCCCCTGGAAGATAATGACTTGTCATCCTTCCACGCCAGCACTTTATTGGGTTATTCAAAATCAATGAAAAATGAAAACTCTCATTTCAACTGTAAATCCATTGAGATAGCAGATGAGCGACAGGATGAGTCGAGAGCGCAAGAGATCTTTTACGAGATTTGGAGCACAACCAAAGAAAACCAAATAGCTTTCTCCGGAAGTTCCCGTTATACACCAAAGCATATCCCACATAAACCTGTGGTCTCTGCATTACAACTTCCAAACGGAACTGATAGGTTTCATCTTATAATTCCTGAAACAAAGTCCATCTCTGATCTCCAATTTGCACCGATGGATCTGATGGAAATGAAGGCGAATGAAGTGGAGGTTCAAATAAAAGCTTCTGCTCTTGTCAACGCAGTTGGGTTTGATTTTTCTGGGGTTGTCAAGCGAATTGGGGAAGGGGTAACAAAATGGCAAATAGGAGAAAGAGTTAGTGGCTGCAATATGCAAAATAATGCTCTACCTAGCCATGTAATAGTTCATGAAGATCTATTGCTTCCTCTACCAGACAACCAAACTTTTTGTGAAGCTGCAACCATTCCAAGCGTTTACGCCACTTCCATCCTTTCTCTTATTGAGAGAGCCAAGATACGCAAGGAGGATGTTGTCCTCATTCATACAGCTACTGGAGGGGTGGGACTAAGCGCAATTGAGATTTGCAAGCATGTTGGATGCACAATAGTTGCGACTGCTGGAAGCAAACGGAAGCAGAATTATCTCAAGTCACTTGGCATCAAACACATTTTCCATTCGAGAGATACAAGGTACGCTGACCTAATTCTGGAATTGACCAACGGGCACGGAGTGGATGTTGTATTGAATTCCTTGACGAGTGAAGGTTTCAAAGAAGCTACGCTAAAAGCTTGTGCGATTGGAGCGAGATTCGTTGAAATTGGCAAGTTAAATATTTGGAAGGCAGAAGAGGTTAAGCAACTCCGTCCGGATGTTAACTACACGATTGTGGATGTTTCCAGTTCAGAAAATAGCGAGTGGAAACGAAACATGCGTACGGTACAGAATTTGACAGAGGAAAAAGTTGTGAAACCGATTCCGTACGTGAGATTCGATGGACAAAATGTTCGGGAAGCTTTGCAGTTCATGCAGAAAGCAGAACATGTTGGGAAAATCGTTTGTGTTATGCCAGAAGTGAGAAATGATGGAGGAGAAATTCAAATTCACACGCCAATGTTCAGCGACAATGCGTCTTATCTGATAACAGAAGGATTGGGTGGAATCGGCTTTGCAGTCTGCAAATGGATGGTTGAGTATGGAGCAAAATATGTTATTCTGGCAAGCCGGGGTCTTCCAACAGACTCTATTTGTAAGGGAATTACTGAAGTGAAGAAAAAAGGAGCACACATTATTCCCGTTCAGTTGGACGTGGGGGATTTCAAACAATGTGAAGATTTTCTACATAATAAGCTTCCAAGCCTAAACATTCCGTCACTAAAGGGGATCATGCATGCAGCAGGAACTTTGGCAGATGGCTTAATTGTTAACCAAACCTGGGATACTTTGTCCTCAACTTTCAACTCAAAAATAAACGGGACATTAAATTTACATGAGCTCACAAAGCACTTGAATTTGGAGCATTTTGTTTTATTTTCGTCAGTTTTCGCCAACTTTGGATTACCTGGACAAAGCAACCACGCAGCTGCTAACGCATTTGAATACACTTTTGCCCACTATCGACACTCAATTGGGCTCCCAGCCACAACAATCCATTGGGGACAATGGGGTGAGTTGGTTTTTTTACAAGCTGGAATTAATTATGAGTCTGCTGGAGGAGTTCTAAATCTATTTTTTTAAATAATTTAAAATAGGTGAAGTAGGAATGGTTCAGGAAATAATTGTTCCCGGATTAAAAACACTTTCAACCGCTCAAAGTTTGGTTGGACTAGAATATGTTATGAAAACACAACGAATCCAAACTACTATTTTGAATGTGGACTCCTACCAGTTGCTCTACAAGGTCGCGCCACAAATTGCCGTAAATTTGGAGGAGCATGTTTGGAATGCATCTGTAAGTAGCAGCAGATCCGTGGCCATGAAATCAAATGCCTTTTTGCCAGAATTCGACAAATTGAAGGAAAGTTTGGAGAAAGTAAATTTGATGACAAAACACTTGAAGGTTATCTTAAGGAACACGCTGAAAATCGACGAGTCTGAGGTTGTTGATGACAATGCCAACTTAATGGATTTAGGCGTGGATTCCCTCATGTTTGTTGAGATAGCGAACAGTATTCAAAGCCTGTTAAAAACGAGGTGTATGGTCAACGCGGGCGTCGTTAGAGATTCTAATTTTGTTAGCCATCTTTCAGAGACATTGGTTAAGCTAATAGAAGAAGGGGGAGAATATGGAGCGCGTGGTAATTTAAATTGAAGCAAAGATTTTGGGAATAACAAACCTAAAGTTAAAAGGGGTAGATAGACTGCTATAATAATTTTGAAAATAAATCGTCTTTCTGTTGATATTATGATCTTTCATTCAATTCTTAATAAACAATAAATTTTTACGTTTCTCAATGCACATTACTGTAAATATTTCTCTTACCTTGGCTTTAAAACAAAAGTAGGGGCTTTTCGTATTTTCTCTTTAAAACAATTTTTTTTTCAATTTTTCAAACACGTCTTCAAAAAAAACCTTTTGCATGCAAATCAAAAAAATTAATTCAATTTAGTTTACATGACAAGTCATGAGAATTTTTTAAGCCAACAGTTTGAAATCAGCATTTATTCTTTCAAGGATTCACTTTAGTAAAATACAATACAAAATTATCCTAGTCCTCCCATTGCTCCGATTCCCGAGGCGGATGACAACCCTCTCATACCAAAGTAAACTAAGAAAACTAATAAGCCCACCATAATGCAACATAAGAAAGTACATACACATGCGCATGCACCTGAGGAGGCAAATGCTGACGAGTCGTGATCATTAAAATCATATCCATTACATTTCGCTTCGTGGTCACAGCTATAACCGGTAATAGCCATTTCCGGGAATTTTGTTTTAAACTGTGATAAAAGTGTTGTAAAGCTCGTGGAGTTTGGGTAGCAGCTACGATACGCGTTTTCAACTTTGAAAGTCATTCCTTTCACAGTCCATTCTCCGTTGACGAAAACGGTGGCGCAGCCCATGGTTGCTCCTTTGGTTGCTTGGATGTGCCGTTCTACTTTTTCTTCAATATCCTCTGCAAAATAATATATAATAATAAAGCATTCTTAAATCAGCATGCGGTTAAATGAATATGAAGCCATTGATTCAATATAATTTAATAATTTTTAGAAATTAGGCATCAAATGCAATTTTCTTACCAAACTGGTTTTGTGGATCAGGATGGTCCTTAAATGTTTTTGCGAGAACTGCGTAATAATCAAAGTCACAATCAACAAGCAGTGATTCGCTTGGAACTTGTCCTTGAGCACAACTGGGATGACGGTCCGTTGGCATCCGGACTCTCTTGTCCTTTAGGTTGTTGGCCACCAATTTATACCCATCCTCGATCCGAGTTTGCTCAAAATAAGAGCAGTGGAAGCATTCTATTCCTGAAAATTAATAAACAGTTTTTAGTAGTACAAAATTATGTTTACAAACTAGCAACTTGGGGCTAATGTCACTCAAAATAGAAAAGAAGTAACAATACACCTTCCCCAGCTAAAAAAAACTTAATGATTTTTCAACTCAAAATGTTTTAAAGCTTACCGTCGCTTTGCTCCAGATATCCTAAGATAACCACGACCGAAAAAAGGATGGTTAAGCACCTTGAAAATGCCATGACGTTTCAATGATTTCAAAAGTGTCAGCAAAAATTCACTACTTCAACAATATGCCTCCAAATAAATGATGAATGTGAGGAAAAGGTAGATCGGTAAACGTCTTTGGCCTTGAGAGCACCCTTTTTGCGTCGTAAAATTTTACGAGTGTAGTTCTTAGAATTTGTTATGAAATGCCGAGTACAATGAATGACGTGGGAAAGCAGCCGACAAAATGCCAATGAATTTTTGTGGCATAACAAACATTTAACTTTAACAAAACGGTGGGATTATAAAGAATTATGGTTTGCTTTATACAACTTATTGCCATTTATGTAATTATTTTTTATGTTACTGCTGCGTGAGTACAATTTATTATGATTATTGCCTAATTATAAGATTTGCATAACATTGTTCTTTGCTACATAAAGATATAATTTGAAACCAACTGGATAGCACGATCTTAGTTTCTTTCCTGAAAGTCGAACCTCGATAATGATAGATGTGAAAATTTACAGCGGAATTCACTGTTATGCCTTGGGAAAAAATTGACTCATTTCTCTATACAGGATATGCCAAGAATTGAGTTTGAGAAAATGAAAAATTGGAAAAATGTTTGTCAGCAGCAAAACTGGAACCACAGGAAGGAACAATTTCAAGGCTTTGTTTTTTATGTGTTGACCGACGCTCATTCTTCGACGTTTTTTCAGCATTTTTTTGGACCTTGGAATTTACGGCAAACGAAAGATTTTTTAGATTAATGTTAAGAATACACATATTTTGTTTAAAAAAATATTAAAACCGTACCTCAGTATAAGATAGGATGTTAAGAAGTCGCAAAATTGGCAATGGTATAAAGTAGTCTATATTGGCATGAATATCCCAAAATTTAGGTCCCACAGAGAAAGCAAATTCAGTTATCCTCAAAATGTGCTTGCACTGTGAAATACTTTCGATGTTAAACCCTTCATTGCGTTCGAGACGAACAACAAAGAATCCTGGGGAGTTTACAATCAGGCAGATTGTCATCACCATGATTGCAAACAGCTTCGTTTTGACCGAAGTAAACCAACGTTTGGCAAGAAGTGGGTATTTTACACCAAGGAATCGCTCGATGGTTATGAGAACTGCTAGATAAGCTAATCCACTTGTACCTTGTGATTAAAAAATATAAATTATTATTACCAAAGTAAACGGAATGAATGGAATTTTAACATGGATACATACCCATTAACAATGCCATCAGTGTGAAGAAGTAAACTAACGTGGAAAGATCTCTGTCCATATTGTCTGTATTTTAAATTGACAAAATTATTATTAATTTTTTTTAAATACAAATTTTACTAACTTTCTTACGGTTAATTGCCAAACTAGATACAGCTGCCAAAATGCATATTCCACACATTAGCATGTCGAAATATGCGAGACACATGAGAAGGAAGTCAAAAGGGGCTGAACAGCTTCGACGCCTGATGACAACCATTATAATTGAATTTGTAATTATTCCAACTATTCCTATAATTGTTGTAATGATCCCCAAAATGAGACAAACAATGTGTCCTAGTTTCATCGATCCCTTCTCCAGTTAAAGATATCCATTCGGTTCCACACATGACGCAAATGCTGGAATTTGTCACTGAACAATATCTCCTTCCTGCAGGAAGTTCCAGCATGGGGCACACAAATAAAGAAAGTATTACTACAGAGCCGTTAAAAGTTTCGTTCATTTTAGGGGATAACTTAAATATTTTTTTTTTTTGAATTTCAAGATGAATGAGTTAAAAAAATTAAACTGGAACGATGAAAGGCCAGGACAGAAAAAATTTCTAGCGATGGTAGGCAAAGCAATTGGAGTCTACATGATTATGTAGCATACACATGGAAACATTCTGTGGTCCAGAAATTGTATAAATAAGCTCACGTAGTTATGGTAAAGGGGTTACTTCCTGTAGTTTAAGAAGGTATTTCGATGAATCAGTTAAATATGGAAAATTGTAGAAATTATTGCGTCATTATATATTAAATAAACTGCTAGTAAGCAGGCCAGAGACGTAGCTGAAGAGGGCGTTGATTGATCTCCTCCAAACCACCTCCCCCCATGTCCACCAACACCTCTCTTTCTCTCTAAACCCACCTCTGCGATCCTCTCCCAACGTAGTAAACGCATAATACCATTCCGGATTCTGCATTTATGCACAAACTCATCATTCCGGATGTATGCACAAGCTCATCCACACGGATGCTATGCAATTCTTACGTATATGTATACGTTTCAGCCAAATCGATGAGTTTCTGAACTTTCGAGCCAATAACTTTCGAACCGTTTGACGGATTTGGCTGAAAAGTATTCCCAGAGGTCCTCTTGAGTAGTACTACCTGTGTACCAAATTTGAACCAAATCGGTCAATGTATGTGACCAGGAGAGTGCGCACGGACGGACAGACAGACAGACAGACAGTTTGAGTAAAACCATTACTTCGCTGAATGCTCTCGCTTCAGCTACGTAATAAAAGAAGTCACATGCACACATGTTGTTGATATCTAATAACCTTTATTTTAGGCAAAAAAATCTTAAATTAGATTCAATTTGGCCAGGGGAAATCTTAAATAAACCAGGTAACACAGGAGTGTAACGAACAAGCAATTTAGGGTTTATAAAAGGAAACTGACATTTAGCTCATAAGATAACATCCAAGATAACCTCGCATATCATGGATGATCTTCTCTCATGATTAGCTATCGAATGATATGCTACACGGTATACCTTACGCTTGAAAAAAAGAAACGTCATGACTTTGGCTCTGAAGATGACACCCGAGAATAGCGCATTTCATGGTTATTTGTGTTCTCAAATATTTAGCCGAGATGCCCTGTTTGAAATGCTAGTAATGTATGACAATGAATGCTTTTATTTTGCGTGTCCACCCAAACATAAGTGACCATATTTCTTACAATCTAGAAAATATAAAGTTTGAAACATAAATTACATATTTCTTTTGTATTCATATTACAAGTTTCTTCACCACGAATTTCAAGAATCATGAGAACCACAAACCCAAATAAACCTTTGATGTACAATTTGAATCCCGAAGAGGATTATTGTGACCCTTCTGTGAAAAGGGAAGAAAAGGAAATGTATGAAGTCTGCGTTATTTGACTCCTTGGGAGAATGTGAATTTATTCAAGCTAGTTATTCCTTAACGGTACCATATAAACAAAGTTAAATGTAATTAAGTTGATTATTCAACAAACCTCATGGTCTAGACACGATTAAATGTTCTAATTAAAGTTGACTGACAAGACTATCACTTTATCTATATGGCACTACTACATGCCAAATGCCACGTGCGGAATTAAAAATTCAGCATCATCCCATACATATTTTATTATCATTGGATTTTCTTGTGTCCTGATGAGTCATCAACCATTGATGACTATGGATTGCAAAATTTCATTTGACTTACAATGAATCATAATAAAATGCAAGAAATCTTGTCTTTTATGAAAATATCTTGCTTTTTTGTCAGTGTTCTGGATTTCTATTCATCAATAAATGAAAAGGATCATTAATACTACATTTATGATGACATGAAACTACAGACATATTAATAATCTCAACTGTCATCTAACTAGAATGTAATGCAAACAAGACTAGGAAAATTTAATTAAAAATAATAGGACATAAGGAAGATAATATATTGCTTTATTTAGATTGGATGCACAGTTATCACATCCATCGGAGGTATTACTACAGGCCAAACCAACTTTTGGTTGGTTGGTATTGGGACATCAGCAGTGCCAGTCCGGCTGTAACGTGTTTGTCTGCTTTTGGTTAATTTTTTATTAATGGCATTTTGGAAAATTGCACCAATCCGTAAAATTCCCTTTTGATATGATTTTTGATTGCCATATCGGATCGATCGCTCATTTGACTGGCTAGTAATTCTAGTCGGTCAATTTTAATCTGAACCAAAACTGACATCACAAGCAATTACTAGCATTCAGATTTATTTTCGCTGTCATACGGACTGAAACTTCGTTACTCGTTTTCAGTCGGTGTTGCTGAGAAAGCATAGAGTGTAGGAAAAATGTGGTGCTTATAAATATATTTTCTTGTTGTACCTTGCTCTGCCTGCATGCTCTTGTGTATTTGATGTAAAAACGTATTAATTGAGAGTTGAGGCATGCAGGAGAGAAGGAATATTTTTCATTATTCTCTTAGAGGCTGAGGCGAGTGGTCGTTGTTTTCTCGTCATTCAGTCAATTGTGGTCTTCTATATATTATTACTGATTATATTTGTTATCAGTTTAAATAATTAATTATACGCTGGCATGTGGAATGGTTGTTTTGTGTCGTTAATAAAATAACTACTTCTTGTCAGTATTAATGGTGTTCTGAAATTGTCAATTGTGTCATTTCTAAAGGTTATCTAAGTTTAGCTCAGTCAGGGCATCCGTTGTCATCCTTGGTGCATTAGCTCTCACCGTTATCGAAGTATTTGGCTGAAAAGTCGGCAACATAATTGGTCCTTCGAGCCGGATCGTTCAGCGCTCTGGAATACCGTTCGAGATCGCGTTCGAGAAGCATCAGGATAATGGACTCCAACAGACAACCTTTGGATTTGGCGTTCGATGATCAGAATCCAGTTGTAAGAAGACCTATGGAAAGACAAAGTGTTTCGGCTCCACCTGTACCCCCAAGGAGGAGCATTAGACAAAACTTTGGAGTACCACCTCAATTTTATGGAAATCCAGTGATGGGAGGTGTACGTCAACCAACCCAAAGAAGGGAAATAGTGACTGTTCCTTTATCGTCAACTAACCCATTCATGAATGAGACACTGACGATGGAACGAGCCTCAGTTACCTTACCTCCAGATGCAAGGATCCGACGTGTTGATGATGATGCACGTTCAACAACATCAAGTACTGCTGATAGACGACGCCGTGAACTGGAGTTGCAGAACCTGTCATTCAGGATTGCTGAGAACGAGACTAAAATGGAGCAGCTGCAGCTGTATCGCCAGAGGACGGACATGCAGATAAAGATGTTGGAGGAGGGTGAATACGATTCAGATGAACTGGAGGATGGTGAAATCAGGTCAACCCATAATGATGATGACGTCAATCAATGGATGAGAACCCTGAAACAATCAGAGTTGGATTTGAGTCGTATAAAACGTGTTGAACGTAACACTCAAAATTATATACCAACACCAAAACCAAGAATGAATGAAGCCCGTACCTTGGGACCTCATACCGAAGCTGTTCAAACAGTGCCGACAGTCAACAGGATGAAAAATATGGTTCCACCACTACCTTCTCTACAAGTTTCATCAGAGCCAGTCGAAGCAGAGCGGAACAGTATTGATACATTAGCAAGAGCTATAATCAGTGCGGTGTCGAGTCAAAATCGGGTTTCAGAACGCTTCATTGCACGACAGAGCAACGATAGCAAGTTACCAATATTCAATGGTAACCCATTGGAGTGGCCTATATTCCATAATCAGTACAAAAGGTCGACTGAAGATTGTGGATTTAGCAGTGCTCAAAATATGCAACGACTGGAGAAGAGCCTTCGTGGTGATGCTAGGAAAGCAGTTCAAGGACTGATGATTGTTCCTGACAACGCTGAAAAAGTAGTTGAGAAGCTCGAGCAACGGTTTGGGAGACCTCGCTTTGTCATTGAAGCGCTAATAGCCACCGCAAAGAAGGTTCCAGCACCGAAGGAAGATAGTATAGTCTCACTAATTGACTATTCAAATGCTATTTTCAATTTGGTGACAACAGTTGAAACTTTGAAGGCGACGGAGCACCTACAAAATCCTCACTTGATGAATGAGCTTGTGGAGAAGCTTCCAGCCCACCTGAAGTTGGATTGGGGAAAGATTGCCTGCAAGAAAGCTGCCGTGTCCCTTTTGGACCTGTGCCATTTCATGGAGGAGATTGCAGAGGCGGTCAGTGCTGTGTCAACCCCCAAATTCAAATTGACGGATGGAGGGAAAGAAGATGGAAGGGGCAAGCGAGAAACTGTACTCACAAGTCGAGATGAGTGGAAGAAGGGAGGGTGTGCGTTTTGTGATTCTACTGAACACAAATCATTCCAGTGTCCAAAGTTCCTCAAGGCCAGTGTGAAGAAAAGGTGGGATATGGCAAAACAGAAGAAAGTTTGCTATTGCTGTCTCAACCGAGGCCATATGACAGTTAACTGTAGGAGGAAGAATGCCTGTGGGGTGGATGGATGCGACAAGAAGCATAGCAGCCTACTGCACCCACCATCCAAGGATAAAGAAGAAAATAATAATAAGAAAAAGAAACCTCCTAAAGTTACTGATGATAAAAAAGAAGAGAAGGAACACGATGATGATAAAATTGACAACGAAGAAGATTCAGAGCCGGACATCAATACTCATGTGAGTCAACCACGTCATGTGAAATCTGTTTTGCTGAGAGTTTTGCCTGTTAAGTTGTTCGGTCCAAGCGGAGTAATCAGTACTCATGCGCTATTTGATGAAGGATCAACAGTGAGCATGATATCAACAGCATTAGCAGACAAGATGGGATTGAAAGGTCAAACGGACCCCTTGACTCTACGATGGACTGATGCTCAATGTCAAAAGGACATGAAGTCACGTCGTGTTACTTTCCGAATTAGTGCTCATGACGGGGGGAAGCGGTACCTGCTCAAGGATGTAAGAACGATTGAAAATTTGAATTTACCAACCCACTCAGTCAACATCAAGAATGTAAAGCAACGGTGGAAGCACTTGGAAGGATGTTCAACATTGATGAATGTTGACAATGTACAACCTCAGCTGTTGATCGGGCAAGACAACATACATCTTACCGTAGCTAGAGAAGTTGTGGAAGGGCCTCCAAATGCCCCGATTGCTACCAGGACTAGATTAGGATGGGTGCTGCACGGCCCTACAAACAAGTTTCGAAGTCAGACAAATTGCAATTTGTCATTTGTTTGTCGTGAAGATGATGAGGAAGTGCAGCAGTTGGTGAAGGAATCCTTCAAATTGGACAGCATTGGGATCCAAGATCGAAGCAGTAAGCCCCGTAATAAAGAGGATGAGCAGGCTCTCAAGTTGATGGAGAAATACACACGCAAAGTGGATGGGCGCTGGGAGACATCATTGTTGTGGAGATCCGAACCTGTAGAGTTTCCAAACAGCTACCCAGCAGCTCTAAAAAGATTGAAGTCCATTGAACATAAGATGAGCAGGGATGATGAACTTGGGACTGAGCTATTCCAAATATGGAAGAGGTGGATAGCAGATCTACCCCGAATTGTGAATGTCAGAATCCCTCGATGCTATTCATATGTGGCCAGTAAAGCTGACGATCTACAACTTCATGTTTTTGCTGACGCCAGTGAATCAGCCTACGCAGCAGTTGCTTATATGAGGGTCCAGAAAGATGATCATGTTGAAGTGTCTTTTGTGATGTCAAAAGTACGTGTAGCTCCACTTAAACCAGTATCCGTTCCCAGATTGGAGCTCCAAGCCTCTCTAATTGCAGCGAGATTAGGGACATTCATCATTAAAGAATTGGAATTGAAGATAAGCCGTGTGATCTACTGGACTGACTCGCGTACTGTCCTTGCATGGATACGCTCTGAAGATAAACGTTTTCACCAGTACGTGTCCAACAGAGTAGGAGAGATTCACGAGCTTACAGATGTGCCGAGTTGGAAATGGATTCCAACAAAGCAGAATGTTGCGGATGATGCAACGAGAAATGGAACAAATCTGCATGGAGCAGATAATGAATTGAAGAAAGCCCTTCAGGATTTGGATCAAGATCATCTTCAAGGGAAATTTTCTACTGCGGGAATTGAGTGGCATTTTATACCACCGTTATCACCACACATGGGTGGCACATGGGAGAGGCTTGTGAGGAGCGTGAAAGTAGCCATGAAGAGTGCACTTTTAGCGACAACCAAAACGCCTCGTGATGAAGTGCTACAGACTATATTTGCCGAAGCTGCAGCAGTAGTCAATTCAAGGCCCTTGACTGATGTTTCCATCGACCCTGAAGACAAAGAAGCTTTGACACCTTTTCATTTCCTGATTGGAACCTCCAGTCATCTGCAGCCGCCTGGAGTGTTCGTGAAAGCTGATATGCTGACCCGGAAGGAGTGGAGACAAACTCAGTTCATTGCTGATCAATTTTGGAAGCGATGGATGAGGGAGTATCTACCTACTCTGCAGCGGCGTTCAAAGTGGAGAACTGGACAACCGGAAGTGAAAGTTGGAGACATCGTGCTGGTGACGGACCCTGGACAACCGAGGAGTTCCTGGCCCTTGGGGAAAGTTGTTGCTACGTTTCCTGGCAAGGATGGGATAGCTCGAGTTGCTGAAGTCAAGACGGTGACTGGGATTTACCGAAGACCAGTGGTCAAGCTAGCGGTTTTGGATGTCCAAGAGAGAAGTTCCTCCCCTGTTTCGGAACTTGGGGGGAAGTATGTTGCTGAGAAAGCATAGAGTGTAGGAAAAATGTGGTGCTTATAAATATATTTTCTTGTTGTACCTTGCTCTGCCTGCATGCTCTTGTGTATTTGATGTAAAAACGTATTAATTGAGAGTTGAGGCATGCAGGAGAGAAGGAATATTTTTCATTATTCTCTTAGAGGCTGAGGCGAGTGGTCGTTGTTTTCTCGTCATTCAGTCAATTGTGGTCTTCTATATATTATTACTGATTATATTTGTTATCAGTTTAAATAATTAATTATACGCTGGCATGTGGAATGGTTGTTTTGTGTCGTTAATAAAATAACTACTTCTTGTCAGTATTAATGGTGTTCTGAAATTGTCAATTGTGTCATTTCTAAAGGTTATCTAAGTTTAGCTCAGTCAGGGCATCCGTTGTCATCCTTGGTGCATTAGCTCTCACCGTTATCGAAGTATTTGGCTGAAAAGTCGGCAACAGTCGGTAATACGTTATTTCTAACAGTCATAGTAGTAAACCTACAATACAACTTAAATATTTTTTCAGTTTTCTATAGTTGGAATCAAGTTTTATCTATAGCGACCAAGATGTTAGCTCAAAATTTTCAACTTTTTCTTGCAATCGCAAAATTGGGTTCACAATGTGGAGCGTTTAGATGTCACTGGGATATTTTTACCAAAAAATTTAAACCCTTGGACACCAATGACTTCAATCATTTTTCTACTCAACGATTTAAACGTTATTTTCAAAAGATTTTTGGTTACGTGCTCATTTTTCAAGCCACAATGGGGATGCAAGAGCATGGGAATGTAGTTACCAAAATTCTCGTTGCCCTTACTTTCGTTACTGTGTTGGTTTCCGAGTCGTTTTTGAAGAGTTTTTTAGAATATGAAGTTGACTTGCCCCTGTGTATTAACGGGTTCATTCAGTTTTATATGAAATATAAAAAGGGTACTAACACAAATTACTATTA
The DNA here is from genome assembly GCA_964034955.1 of Orchesella flavescens. NCBI lineage: Eukaryota > Metazoa > Arthropoda > Collembola > Entomobryomorpha > Orchesellidae > Orchesella > Orchesella flavescens. The sequence continues at coordinate 21,383,775 of OZ035958.1, read as the reverse complement.
TTAATTCAACAGGGTAAGGTCAATACAATAACGATTCCTCTTTTTATTCTTTTCAGTAAGTAAGTATAAGGAACAGAAAAAGTACGTTAGTGGAACGGCTGAATGTTGTCTTTGCATACTTGATTCCCATTTCTTGTACTTGCGGACCATTCCTTGTAATTTACGGTCTTCATTGGATGACTCCATGTAGGAAATCATTAGGTGGCTATTGGATTTTGCCCGAATGTAGAAGTGGGGACATCACAACAACATTTCTCCCTGCTAAAGTCCTTCTACATTTCATAAACCATTATATTTGGATACTGGCTATGAACACAATAATCTTCACGATTTCGGGGTTTCAAATTATTTGTGTGTCAAGCTTAAAGGACTTCCTTGCTACATTTTTTCAGCTTTCTTGCCATCGACATAATATGTCAATGTATCGGGTTGGGCTAACCTACAGGAACATTCAAGTGTTGTCTCTTTTAGCCAACTCATTTTTGAAAGGAACCGTGCTTTCTCTTGCCATTGCCGCAATTGCTTGCCTTTCCACTGGTTTCGCAGCCTTGATTCGATTGAGGTGGAATATGGAGAATATTTTGTCACTTTTACTTATTCCAATAATGGTCGGAAACTCTGCTTTTGCAGTAATCATTCTGCTGGGCGGCATGGTAGATGTTTACATGAAGTCTAAAAAGATTTTTCAGATGTTAGCTTCGAACCTTAATCTGATGATGAATCCAGGTCAGCGTTATCAAAGACGGTGGCTATCCCGGTTTTACAAATCTTGTCAATTGATACGGGTCAAAATTGGGTCAATAAATTTTTTGGAAGCACTGACTGTACTTAAATGTATCGATTTTTCGGTTAATCTCACTGTACAGTTTCTCTTGGTTTTAGGAAAATAAAGAAATAATTCAACGACTAAAATTTCAATGATAAGATTCGTTTTTCGTTATGAACCTATCGGTAGCCTACTCCGCCATTTATGAAATATGTTTAACGTATATATATGGGCAGGGATATACCAACATCACGGAATCGTTTCATAGCTAACGTGTGTTTCATTTTGGTTTTTGCTAATTGTATTATATTTTATATACTATGTATTATGGATATTATTACGTATTACTATATATATTTCATGTATTTATGATGAAGTTATCCGTTATATAACGAAAGCTTGAATAAATAGTTCATTTCAATAAAACTGTTGAGTAAGCCCGAAAAATCATTTTATTGTATTTTGTTATGGTAGCCACGTTGTTGATGGATATTTTATCTCATTGGCTCAAAATTTGATACCTAATTTATATGTATCTACCCAACGAAGTAATTTAATTGAATTTCTACATGCTTATGCTTACATATTATCTTGTTTTTTAATCTACTACAATCCTTTACATCAAATGGAATATAAAAACCCCGCGTGACCAAACCCTACGCCCATTTTTATTATTTCGATGCCTACTTTTATCTAAGATTTTAGAATATCCACTTGCTGTCTTCACTACAAAATTTAAAATATGAGTTTTCACATGTGATAAATATAATGCATCAAATGTAAGTATGATAATAGCACCATGCGTATATTTTAAATGAGCACCATGTAAAAGTTGTATCTTTTATAGCAAACATGTACTATATGAATACAGTGTTACAAACTTTTTGTTGGATACCGTAATATATTTTTGTAAAGATTTCCCACAATGAATTGAATTTAGGAACTATGTAAACCACTACCTTTTTTTATTTCTGTCTACATACTATATAATACTGTTAATATAAAGTCATAATTTAGATAAACCGTAAATCTGATAACAGATGTATGAAACCGGCGGCTGGCGCAAATTTAACTTAAAAGTATCTAAAAATTTTGAATTGCGTAGCTGCTATCTTAAAAATTAAAGAAATTTGACTGTCAACAGCTGTAAATCACGCTGGGGTCATCGTAGAAATTTTAAAGTAGCATGGCTGAATTCCTCGCAGCAAATCATTTTGATGTATCACAATCTATACTTTGCTATTAAAAATATTTTACCTTGACCTTTGACCTGTTATCGATAACCGATAACACCCATCTCACTTCCTAAGAAAGATTTTCCCCTAAGATGTCGCTTGGCAAATAGAATTTCCGAAATTCTTCAACCGTGTGGCTGCTGTCGTACTAACAGACAGACAGACGCCATCAGTGAAAATATAAACCAACCCCATTGGGTGCCGGTTAAGAATGTGTTTCATAAGGCATATTATCAAAACTTTGCTTTTTGTTTATTTCAGAGTGAAGATTTATTAATATTGAATTTAATTACATGCGCCCCTATTGAGAAGCCTGGTTTTTTGTCACTTTTGGGATACGTGTCAGCCTTTGATTTACCAACTTGGATTTTAATAATCCTCACCGCAACCATCAGTGGAATTGTTTGGAAATTCATTGTATTAGTAAACAAATATGAAATCAGTACAGAGTTGTACAACCTTGTGTTTGTATTCCACGTCCTTCTATGTCAACCAATAGATGCTGTCCATCATGTGAGGTGGCTTGGATGTGCGTGGTTATTGAGCAGAATTGTTATCACTTTCTTTTATCAAGGTGACAACATTAATCAGCTAACGGCTCCAATTTCGCAAAGAAAGTTGGAGGATTTTAACGAAGTGTGGGATGAAAACTTTACAATATATTCACCAAATCAGATGGAAACCGCGTTTAAAGGGATTGTAAGCTCATTAAAGCTCTTGATGGATCTCAAAATAGACGTTACGAATATAGATATTACGTGGCCTGCGCGTCATACCATATTTGGTGTCATCTACGATATTAAACATTCAAATAAATCCATGATGTATCTTAATTCAATTTTGGTCCGACGACTTGAAGTACCATCAACAAATGAAGAGGCATTTAGACTTCTTGAAAATGGATACTACTTGAAACAACTTTCTGCTTGCGGTAAAACAGTTTACGTGGATACGTTGGATAAGATTGAAGAAATGAAGTTTCAATTGGGTAAAATTGGAATTCAAAAATGCAAAATTTCCACAAGCTCCTCTCCCTATGGGATCATGTACGAGTCATTCGCATTTAGTAGTGTACCATGGCCTGGTGACAAATTTACTATACGGATTAATAGCTTGGTACATTCTGGATTGGTCCATTTGTGGAAACGATGGGAGCATCGAATATCATCTTGGAATTCGACTGTTGAAAACGCACGAAATACAAACAAGGGAGTTAAAGCGTACTCAACTACAGATAATATTGTTGTAATATTTTATTTACACATCATTCTATTGATAGCATGCGTTCTAATATATCTTCTTGAGGGTGGTAGAAGATTAGTGTACAATTCTTTACGCTTGATTTGGGTATGGTTTAAAACTAAAGTTATTGCTTGGGGACAGGTTATTAGTAGGACTGTCCAAAATAATAAGGTATTTTGGATTGAGTTTAAAACTAAAGTTATTGCTTGGCTACAGGTAATTAGTAAGGTTCTCCAAAAACATGAGGTGTTTTGTTTGGTTTTTAAAATCAAAGTTATTGCTTGGGGACAGGTAATTAGTAGCATTGTCAAAAAAAGTGAGATCTAAACCAATCTGTTTACCGACATGTGCTCAAAAATACCTACAATTTGGTTGAAATGTGCGTTGCTGTCTAGTTTATGGGCTTGTGATGGTCATGGTATTGAATATTTAGCCATAAAAACAAAGATATAGATCTAAGGGATGTTAAGCCTTTTTTAAATAAAAGTACAGAGGTTCACCTTGTGATGACTGGGAATCCCAGCCATCATCAGCTGTAGAAACAAAGACAGATCTGTGAATAATTTTCTAGCTCAACCAGCTAGTTCAAATATATTTCGGGTGAAGTACCCAATCACGTCATAGCAGTGCATCATGTTTTAGGTACATTGTATTCACCAAGCATCTGCAATTGTACATAAGGATATAGGTATAATTTTCTCTCTTCCTTATAAAGAAAAGGCTGGTTGAAGCTCGCGCGGCAAGGAGGGGCAAAGCGATACATGAGAGGATGCGTTCCTAAGCACGCACTATCCACGCACTTTAGAGTATACATAAGTAAATGGACAGTGCGTGTTATTAATAATATAGGTGAGTTGGCAGGTATTCTAGGATAGGAGATAGGCACGTTATAGCGGTTCATGCAGGCCATGCAGTTTTGGTTGGGCTCTCTCGCATTATTCCATTCCATTCCAGTGATAGTGCAGCAGTCATCCTCTCATCAACCTTCTTCAAAAGGCTAAACCTTGTCCGTCGTATTCCCAACGTTTCTGAGGAAATTGGTGAGTTTATATTTTTATAGAAACGTCCTTTTCGCCCCAATTAAAAAGTCTTAAAATTATTTTTGTCCTTCTAGTGTATAGGTGTTACTATACACTAGAGCATAGTGATTTCGGCTTGTGTTGGCTTAGCGCCTGTGTCATAGGATTGGGACTTGTGATACTTTTGCTCCTGTTAATTTGGAGAATAGTGACTTTCGTGCTAGTGGAAATTTTATTTAATTTTCTTTTGGTTTCTGTTCTTTTAGGAAAAGTTACGTTCCCTATCAGGAAAATTCCTGTCCTCTCCTCTTTTAGGTTCTTACCTAGGTAAGGGGGAAATCCCCGAATATACTAATAAATTAATGGTTATCGGGAAAGCAGAATAGGAGTTTGCTAAGGGGACAATTATTAATTTTCTCGATCTTTCCTCCGTGTGCCTAGATTCTCCTCTATTTGTCCTGAAGGACTTCCCCGGGATTCTGTGGAATTTAATTCCAGTTATTGGCTTTCGGCCTGTGGTACGTTCTTCCAAATATTATATTATGGTTTATTATATGAAGTGTGTGGATAATATGGGGATAAATATTAATGGTTTGGAATCCTCTTTTGTTTCATTCCAGTGCCTTCCTTCCTTTATTCCATTATTGGAATTATCCCGTGTCTTCTTGGATCCTTTTGAGTCCTCCTGTCCGATTCAGCCTGATTTGTGCTCCACTACCTGTTCACCTCTCCCGTGTCCCTTATCCAGCAAGTTAAGGTTATTGTAGTACGTATAATTATATAATTTAATTGCTAGGATATTGAGTGGCATATTGGGTGTGAACTGGGCATTAGAGGCTCTGGCTTACCTTATAACATGAGATAGCTAACCCTTCGCGCGCGTGATCAGGAGTTGAGTAAAATTAACCACTAACAGTGGAACTCTTCTTTTGGTGGCATATCGGTATCCGATCACATCCGGAATTCATAAAGTCGGTTTGGGATTCATAAATTATAAGAGCTGCGGGTCTTTTTAGATCTCACTCACCAAAGTGATGTCCCAAACCGAGTAGCGTACTTGGGATCGATTGATCGATTTATTTATTTGTTTTATTTCCTTACTTTAATTATAAAAAAATAAAAATGAATTCATGAATGAGTTACGTCTCACATTACCCCAATGTTCAATTGATATTACAATAAGAATACGTTCATGTTCGAGTTGATATCCAAAGGGAAATTATATTATTTATGTGGAGACCGGATCTTGCTCTGGTTCCAATTCTATTTCTATTCGTTTGATATTTCTTTAATTGATTAAAAGTCAATCGTCTCCCTATAACCTATTCTGTGTTTTGTGATTATTTCTGGTAACCCATAGCGCCCTACGCAATATTCTATTCCATTTATCCGATTTATCTCACTTAATGAGTTAGGTCAATATTTCCATATTTGAAACTTCAAAGTCATTTATTGAGATAGTCTGTGCATTTTTCTCTTAGCCGTTGCGCACACACATTCACCAGTATTCTCTGATTATAATGCTATGAATTTCTAGAGGAAAACAGATTACGATTTCCATAAAATTTAACTTTTATGCCAACGGACATTAGCCAGTTGGTCAAAATTCTGTAACGGGCTTTTCCTCCCGTTACACGTGGCGAGTGTAAATTTAACCTTATTAATTCTGAATTTTACCAAATAATTAGGTTCAGGATTAATCGTCAGTAAGGTTTCGAACTTAGATTCTTCTGAGCAGTAAAAGTTTAGTTGATTATCCGGCTACGTTCCGTGTTTTAGCCATTGTACGGCATTTATTTTCGGGTTTTAAACCTCTTCTAATGTTTTTAATATCGATCTTTTTCAATATTTTTCTAATTCTTTTTATCTTCGGATGCTAGTATTTGACAGTATCCTTTCTATTATTTTTAGTAGAGATTTACATTTTTCTACCGCTTCACTTTGGGTGATAATTTAATAATACGATTCCTTCGAGGAATAAGCGCTGTTACCAGAAGTAAGTAAAGGGTATGTGAGTACGTACAAGTGGTATCGGGATTCTATTATACTTTTATTCCAAAATTGCTTACATTCCAATTAAGTGTTAGAATCGATCCCAAGTTAACTACAGAGAGTATGGTGGCATAAACTGCAAGGCAGAGCGACTCATAAGGCATAAATATTATCCCACACACTTCAAAATAAACCTAAAAATATTCCACACAAAGTTAAATTGATCAGACAGTATCATCCAATCGCATTCCAAATTAAATCCTAACTTTGGGAAATTACAAGGAAGGCACACACTACTTCTTGAGAAGCACCCGTCAATATACCGTCAATTAGAGTACGGTTAGTGACAAAAGCGTGTTATTTAACAGAAAATTTTAACTCAAATTCAAATGATAAGCCCTGCGTAAGCCAATAGGCACTTATGATACTTACACCCATAGTAACTGTCAGCTAAATTTCCGTCAATTAGAGTACGGTTAGTAGTTTAACAGGTAAGGGGGGTATCATCTTCTTTGTATATTCGAACTTTTGTTCCAATATAACTTCAAATTGCAGTAAGGTTCCACAACAGATTACTAGTTAGTTTTGGAGTTCTACATTTGAAGACCGTATGAAAACGAGAAGTAATAGCGAAGCGGAGGAACTAGTTCAGTTAGAGACTGTTAACCGTAAACAAGTAGCAGTTTCAATCATGGGTGAAAATCAAAACAGACAGCAAATTGACGGGGTATTTTCTCAACAAACTGAGGAGCAAGGTGGCTCGGAAGGGAGCTCCACGACCTCCGCTATTACAACGGTGGGTCTTAATGCTCAAAATCTGGCAACGAACTCAGTCTCCAACGAATTGCATACCCCAGACCCAGTAGAAAATCCATTAGATCCCTTGATCAGGTTAGCCCGTAGTCAAGCAAAAGAACTAGGTACATGGGAGGATGATGGTAAGGCCATGCAGGAGCAAGTGAACGCATGGCCACAAGAGTTATTTGCCTCACAAGAGGACTACAGGATCTTCCAGCGTGCCTTAGGAAAGGAGCGAGTACTCCAGGCCGGGAAGTCAACAAGTAAGCCAACTGACCCGCCAGCTCCAACTCCACACTGTTCCAGGAACCCACCACCGGAAACAATCCGCACTTTATCTGAAGGGGCTCCAGCTAATTCCACTCAATCCCTGCAGGTAGACCAGGACACCCAGACAAGTATGAATTCTACCAGCCAGTCCAAAAGAGGCTACAAGAATAACCGACAGTATTGGTCAGATACTCGCATGAGTGAAGGGTACCATTTAGGGAATAGGAACGTTTATCCTCAAAATCGACAGGGGGTTATCCCACCACCGTTTCCTCCAAATCACATAGGCTCCTTGCAATCGCAATTAGGCCAATATCCTTATCCTCAACAAAATCAACGGGGCTCAGGAAACCAGTTGACAAATCCACCTCAACCTACAGCTATTCAGGTTCCATTTTCCAACGTACAAGGGACTTTTACAATGAACCAGACTCAGGGCAAGTACGGAGGCGACTCCAACATCTTAGGTGGCTCAAGGGTTCATTTTCATAATGTGACCTTCGAGTCCCAAGAAAGTGAACAGGAAGAGAGTGAGAACCTTAGTGACGGGAATGAGGTGTTTCGACAACCACCTCTACGGGGCTTTAAACGTTATCAAACTCCGTCAGCTTTCGGTTATGCTAGGGACGTTAGTTCCATATTTAAAGACATCTCGCCTCCAACATACTGCGGTAAAAGGGATAGCAAGTCCGTATACGACTTTCTCGAGGAGTTATGCTCATACAAAGACTTGACTCGAATGCCAGAGAGCGCACTTTTAGATAATATTATTCCTCACATATTGAAGGGCGACGCGCACACATGGTATGAGACTCAGCAAATAATCGGCGGTTTCCCTGACCTTAAGAACTTCAATACACGGTTGAAGAAAAAATTCCAACCTTATAGTTACGACTTGGATTTACAAAGGGCCTTGGACAGGCGCACTCAGGGGAGAGAGGAATCTCTGAGTGATTATATCACAGCCTTATTGGGGTTTTATAAGAGATTAGGTTCTGGAGTTGACTTTCTGGTATTTAAGAAGAAAGTGGAGGAAGGCCTAAACCCAACGTACATCTCAGCCTATAAGGACGTTTCCCAATGCGGAGATATGGCCGATTTAATCAAAAAGGGCCAAGCTTTAGATGAGATTCTTGAAAGAAAGTGGGATTACAAATCTCCACCTAGGGCAGTGCCTCACGAATCCTCTCTCAATTACGTTCCAACCTTCAGAGAAGAGAGACAATCAAGGAGTGACAGATTTCAGATGGGTTCCCGGTTTAGGGAAAACTCAAGAGACTTAAGTCGGGGCGAAAGTAGGTATTCGTACAGAGACCGCTCAACAGAGTACCAAGAGCGACCCTGGAGTTCTCGTTGGGAGTCCCATAACAGGGATCCAAGAAAAGATCTCCAAGGTTCTCGAGGGTATAATTCATTCACTTCCAGTGGAAATGGCGATTATTCCGGCAACCGTCCACGAGACACTTCTAATCAGGAGCGTAGGTACTCTGGTGATAGAGACTTCTCCAGAGAAAGAACCAGAGACTATAGCGGAACTAGAGAAAGCTATACTAGAAATTACGACAGGCGAGATAATAATAGTGCAGGGCGAGATCGGTTCCAAGTAACAGGAGACCGATCTCCTTATAATAGACGTTCAGAGAGTCCTTCAGAGCGCAGGGTCACATATGACCTACCAAACGATTGGGGACAGAGAAATGGGGAGAGGTCAGGCAGATCAGACCAAAGCTACGGGTCAAATAGCCCTTATCCAAGGCGAAATTCTGACACCCCTCGATCATCAGAGGGACAGGCCGGCATTTTGCGCTCCTCTAGGCCAGCCGAATCCAACAGGCAACCTAGAAATGAAGGCCAGAGCAGATCTCCCTCAGCGTCTCGAAATTCCACTCCATCACGATCTCCAAGCAGAGTAGTCTGTCATATTTGCCAAGGAAATCATTACGCAAACGAATGTCCAACCCGCCCAACAACTAGATCTTCCAACCAGGGAAACTAGAACTACCTGAGCCAGTGGCAGTTGCCTCGGGTATAAACGTAAAAGAAACCTGCCAAACACTTAATGAAAACAAAGCCAACTCTTTATTACCTTATATAAATGTCAATTTATTGGGTCATTCATTTGTAGCCTTACTAGACTCCGGCTCTTCAATAAGTATACTAGGGGACGAAGTAATCAAAATACTTCAAGAGTTGGAAGTCCCTCTTCAAAAAACTAGAAAGCAAATTCAAGCCTTAGGCAATTGCGTCGAAGCTTCCTCAACAGTTACGTTAAACATAGACTTTCCATCTGGTAATAGGGAACAAACTTTCACTCTAGTCCCCAACTGTATCAAATTTATATTGCTAGGCCGAGACTTCCTCAATGCAGCAAATATCGGCATTCACGTAAGCACGTAAGGGTGGTTTTTCTGTAGGAGAAAACCCTAACAACCTCATTCCGTTTGCCGATTTTAAAGGCTCCATGATAGTAAACCAAACTCAAGCACTATTCCAAGAGCTGACGGAGGCGGAGTCAATGCTATTGGAAGAAAGACTCGAATCATTCACAGCAGAGCTAGAGCTACAATCGGATCAGAATTATGTACCTGCGTCCGTTTTGCATGCTTGGGCGACCGAGGAATCGGTTCCACTCCATGAGGATGATATTCGAGAAGAGGTAGAGGAAGTTGAGGAAGACATGGAAAGTCTTATACCAGGGCTTGAGGACTTTATTTTAATTCCACGTGAGCTTCCAGACGAAAAGAAAGAGAAGCTTCGGGAAGTTGTCAATCCCTATATGGCTATGTTTACTACCAAGCCAGGCTTGTGTACGCTGGTCACTCATAGCATTCACACTGGTGACCAGGTTCCAAAACTACCAAAATTCATTCCACCTTCAAAAGGGAAGCGTGAAGCCTTTGATAAAGCAGTAGATGAACTCCTTGAGCACGGCGTAATAGAGCCCTCTTCATCAGCATGGGCATCAAACGCCTTTGTTATTCAGAAGCCAGACGGCTCTCATCGTTTCGTGGTGAATTTTAAACCACTTAACGCGATTACCAAAAAGGACGTTTATCCCATTCCTTCTATAGAGAATATATTAAGTTACTTGGGCCAAGCGACGTGTTTCAGCACTCTTGACGCTGTCCAAGCATTTTATCAACTGCTCATCCAGCGCGAGCATAGAGAAAAAACAGCCTTTAGAACCAACAGGGGACTATTCCACTTAATACGTATGGCAATGGGGTTGTGCGGAGCACCATCTTCGTGGCAGAGATGTGTAGACCTTATCCTTAATGATATCCTATTCTTCTTTGCCTTCTGCTTCTTTGATGACGCAATATGTTTCTCCAAAAGTTTTGAGGAGCATTTAGATCATTTACGGGAGGTATTAGACAGATTCTATAAATCAGGTCTCACTTTCCATCCAAAGAAGGTGAAGCTATGTGTTAGACGTTTGAAGTTTCTTGGTTTTTACATAACTCCGGGGAAAGTCACTCCAGACCCTGAGAAGGTCAAAAGAGTCCGTGAATATCCGAGGCCAAAAGATACCACGGAACTTCGAAGATTTCTGGGGTTCCTAAGCTACTACAGACGCTTTATAAAGGATTTTGCTAAGATTGCAATGCCACTTTATAAGCTCACTTCTTCCAAAGTCGACTTTGAATGGTCAGAAGCATGTGAAACAGGTTTTAAGGGCCTCAAGGAGGGTTTAAGTAACTTTGTAGAAGTGCATCTGCCTGATCTGCAGAGGGAATTTATTATCACTACTGATGCTTCTTATTGCGCCGTGGCGGCTGTCCTAAGCCAGGAAAAGGATGGCTATAGGTACCCCGTATATGTCTCTAGCAGGGCATTGAAGCCAAGCGAGAAAAACTACTCAGCAAGTGAGATTGAGTTATTGGCAATCATCTATGGAATCAATAAGTACCGTCAGTAAATTGAGCTGAGCCATTTCCAAATTGAAACTGATCATAGAGCCATTTCTTTCCTCCGCAATCTGAAAGACCCCGTAGGGCGCCTCGCACGTTGGTTTATGCTGCTCCAAAGTTACAATTTCACAGTAACATACCGACCCGGTACGAGCCAGGTTCTGAAAGCAGCAGATGCGCTAAGTAGAGTTGAAAATCTACTCTTCGTAGAGACTTTCCACACACTGAGTAGAGCCAATATAATTGAGGAGCAAGACAAGGACGAGCTATTATTGAAAGTCAAGCAATTCCTAAAGGGAGACTATAGTCTTAGTAATTCAGATGCTCCAAAAATCAGCTCACTAGCAAGTAAAGCAATCATAGTAGATGATGGGTTGCTGATGAGATTCGTAGGTGACAAAAGCAAAATGTGGGAGTCAGAGGTCTTATGCTACAAAGTCTGGGTTCCATTGGTCTTACGACCTAAGGTGATCGCAGAATTCCACGAATCCGACTTAGCTTGTCACCTTGGACGTAGAAAAACTTATAATAAAATGGAAGATAGGGTTTTCTGGCATGGCATGGCGAGGGACGTGGAGAGATATGTGGGCAGCTGTGTTACATGTAGAACAGCTAAGGCTCCACGTATCAAACCAGTTCCTTCCGGCTCAATTATTGCAGAACGACCCCTTCAAATCGTGTACATAGATTTCTTAGGCCCTTACACAAAATCCCCGAAGCAAAATAGAACACTCTTGGTACTTGTTGATGGCTTCACTAAATGGGTACAAGTCTGGGCACTCCGAGAAGCAATCGCAACTAAAGTAGTCCAATGTCTAAATACCTTCTTCCTAACTTTTGGTCATCCAGTAAAAGTAAACTCTGATAATGGAACACAATTTACCTCCAAGATTTATACAGAGTGGCTAGAAAAGAGAGGCATCAAAGCGTATTACATTCCACCCTATCATCCTCAGTCTAACATGGCGGAGCGATATAACCAAGTTATTAAATCTCTCATTAGATGTACGATGAAAAGATCGAACGATTGGGATCGTAGCCTAGCCGAAATTATGTTCGCAATAAACTCGGCTAAGAATGCAACCACCTCCTTTTCCCCAGCTTATCTTATGCTAGGCAGAGAGCTTAGGCAGCCATTTGATAATTGGGCGGATCTAGAAGTATCCAGTGTCCGAAAGGAAGATGATTTCCAGTCACGAATGAAAGCAATTTATGATATTGCATTAGAAAACACGTATGAGTCAACAAGAACGTCGCTAGCATATAAAAATAAGAACGCCAAATCCCGAACTTATGAGGTTGGCAACACTGTCTGGTACAAAACTCATATACTTTCGAGTGCCGATAAAGGCATATCAGCTGGCTTAGCCCGAAAACTTGAGGGACCATATGAGATAGTTAAAAAGCATACTGAATCCCTCTTTTCGCTTAAAAATAAAGAGACAGGTCAGGCTGTAAATAGAATTCACGCAAACGACCTAACATCCTTCTAAAACCAAAAATCTAAAAACTTCGTTCTGTAAATAATATCCTTTCATGTCATTTATCCTATAATCTGGAGTAAGAAAGCTTCCTTCCAATTTGTAGAAACTTGAGTTGAAATTGGACCAATTTCCGTTTTCTTAAATTGATCGGTTTCCAAACTCATTGCAAAACACACATACCTAAATGTAAATAGTAAACCTTCTTTCCTTTATCCTATTATTATAGCTACGAGATGGCAAACCCTCTCTTTCCTTTCATCCCTACGCAAGGTTACTACGGGATGGCTCCACAAACGGTGGCTAACGTAAACCCGTTCATGGCTCCACACATGGTGGCCAACGCAAACCCGTTCTTGGCTCCACAAATGGTGGCCAATGCAAACCCGTTCTTGGCTCCCCAAATGGTGGCCAACGGATACCCGTTCTTGGCTCCAGAAATGGTGGCCAACGCAAACCCGTTCGTGGCTCCACAAAGGGTGACCAACACAAACATGGGGAATCGAAGGCCATCCGCGACTCCATCAGAGCCAAAGGCTCTACCAACCATGATAGATAACTTCACTCAGAGTCCCGATCTAAGAAACCTGCTCGATTCCTATGAAAGGAAGAAATTGGTTAGGAAGGTATCGTTGGCAATATCACCCAGTGAGAGGGTTGACAAACACCCAAGGGACAATTCTTTGGGAAGCAATGCTAATTGGATACAAGGCAGGGAAATTCATCCCTTGAATATCCGGCGCACAATCACGCGCACACGCCGACTGGACTGTACCTTCCATGACAATCAAAACCTGGGCTTCTTGCAAAAAAATATTAAAACGAGGGTGATCCCAACCGATCAGACAACTTTAAGGTATCTGTTCCACCCAAAACATGAATTAGTGGCCAAACGGGGCACAGCAACAACTTCAGGCATGTTCTGGCGCCATGAATCCATGGGGATTAAGCCCAAAGAGGGTTCCAATTGGGCTAATATTGAGGCTAGATTGCCAGCAATACCACCCGTGCCAATCTATACTTCCGGCTCTCTACCACCTACTCCATATAAGAAGACAGAGATTGCTGAGAAGGGTGCTAAGGCAAGGCTCTCCTTTGATAAGTACAAGGCAATGAAGCGAAAGCAAATTCAGGAGGTGCAGGCAAAAGAGAAAGCTGCCAATGCCAAACGACTCGCGGTAGTCACCCCTCCATGCACGGCGGTACAACCAGCACCAGAACCAGCTGCGTTGACCCAAAAAATTAGTCCGTTAACCGCAGTGATAAATCTTCTTGACTCGTCCAGCGAGGAAGACAATGATACAGCCTCGATTGCGGACAGCCAGGCTACTGAGATTGTCGGAGAGTTTCCCGAATGTCTCCCTATTGAAAACTTTTGTCTTTTTGAATTGTCTCCACCTGGCATTATCTTTCCTGATCTATAAATGCAGTAGAATTACAAATTTTTAAGGATATTGACTACTGTCTGATTCAATAAAAGCATAAATAAAAATTAAATAAAATAAATTATTATTCCACCTAGTCTCCATACATATTCATTATCAGCATCGCATTTTATCATCTTAAGTCTTTCGCGTGTTAGAGGCTTAACAGACCAATTAGTAAAAGCAAACTTTCATTTGATCATAGATGTCTCAGTATCACACAAGAGTGACCCAAGCCAGACGCAAGTGGGGAATCCAAACTGTGCGCCCCCATACCTCTGTGGCTGGGTTCTTAGAGTGGCGTAGGGGCATCAACAAGAGCAACTTCCCAACAACACACCCGTTCAAAACAATCACCGAGGGCTGGCAGCTCACCAAGGCCATGATCCCCGTTACTTCACTTACATACCCAAGAGTTACTAAATACGTTCGCTGCGAATCCGACCTTATGGAATGCTCCATCGACTTGGAGGACCCTTCAGAAATAATGGTTGATACGGAGATGAACAATGATTCATACTTTCCACTTACGTGTACCATTCAGATCTCCACGAAAACGACTGACTATGTTATCGACGCCCTACGGCTTTACTCCAAAATTAAGTTGCATTTAGGACCTGCCTTTGAAAACCCCCAAAAATTAAAAATTTTCCACTCAAATAATGACTTGCTTCAGCTACAAAGGAATTTTGATATCTTCGTAGTGGGCTTCCTAGATTGTCAAGAAGTTTACGAGACAGTTAGGGGGGGTAAACAAATTGGGCTAGAAGCAATGGTAAAGGGAATATTAGGGAAAGAAGTGGATAAGCTCGCTCAGCTCGCAGACTGGCGCTTATCGCCTCTACCAGCTACGCTAATAGATTATGCGGCGATGGACACTAGACTTCTTTTCGAATGTTGGCTAGTGTTAAAGACTGAGAACGTATCGATTGAGAGGGAGAAATTCCCAGGTAGTAAGGCTGCGAGCCTCCGATTGGCTTCAACTTACAAAACTAAAACAGCCGAAGCAGGGTGGCAAAGCTACTTGGAAAAAAAGTCCACGAATAAGCGGCTCAGCTCTTTAGATCACGGAAAATATTTTAGGGAAATTTTCAATTGGCGAGATGAGACAGCTAGAGCTATAGATCTTTGCCCAAATAGGCTGGTAAGCGAGACAGAAATGGAAGCCTTAGTACTTGAAAAGCCTCAAACAGTTAAGCTATTGAAAAGGGTGATAAGGGGCTCCAAATACATGGAGGAAAAACACTGGACCGAATTAGCAGTAATTATTAGAGGGGCTCCTTACTTAGATTTAATGACCCCACTTAGTCCAAGAGCAGGTATCTCGCGTCAAGTAGACATAACGGACCAA
The DNA here is from genome assembly GCA_964034955.1 of Orchesella flavescens. Taxonomy (NCBI): domain Eukaryota; kingdom Metazoa; phylum Arthropoda; class Collembola; order Entomobryomorpha; family Orchesellidae; genus Orchesella; species Orchesella flavescens. Next base: position 21,368,286 of record OZ035958.1, on the reverse strand, counting down.
GACGTGTTAGTAATTACAGCCCCAACAGCTGAGTCCCTGGAAATCGACGATTGGGAGTTATCTCCTATTCCTAGGGATCAGCCAACAGTTGAAGTGGGCAAGGTAAACCCTGCCTCTCAACAAAATTACCAAGATGAAGACTGGGATGCTCCGTCTATCCCAAAATCCCATTCTAACGTTGTAGCGGGCAAGGATATCAATCTTGTCTCTCAACAAAACGACCAGCAAACGGGTTCAGTGGGTGAGGGAAACCTCGTCTCTAATCCAGTTGCTGGGTCAAAGTCTGAGAGTAAATGGGCCAAAAAGCATCGGCGAAATAGAGCGAACCGCAGAGCTAAACAGCAGGCACCGCAACAAGTGAAACCAGTAGGTCAGAGTAAGCGCTCCAAGATAAATCGATGTTTATCCTTTGCTAAGAAACTTAAATTATCTAAAGAAGAGTTGTTATCATACTTAAGCAAGCAATAAAGAGTATATCACATCCTTACCTTTTATCTTATTAAGTAAAATAAATCAATTATCCGTTTTCCCTGAATCGAATCGTCTGATCCGTTTATTACCTTATTTTCACTGCGCAAATCTGTCTGCATAATTAGTCGAAATAGTCATAGAGAAACACGAATTTTACATCAGTAAGGCTCAGTTAATATGATCATCAAGTCACAAATAGAGTACAACTTCCCTAACATTTCTCCCTATAATGGGAAATTAGGTTGATAATCCTCTCGAAACTTTTCCTCCAGCTGAGGAATAAATTATTTTATTTCATAAGATGTAAAGAATATCCTTCCAAAATTTAGGAAATGACATGACTTGTTGACCGATTTTTGGAGATTTGAATTCCAGTATTTGGTTCTGTGTACGGCATAGCAGAGCATAGCATAGAAGCTCACTCCAAAAGACCTCAAGGGACGAGGTCAAGTCTTCCAGCGGGGGGACGTGTGATGACTGGGAATCCCAGCCATCATCAGCTGTAGAAACAAAGACAGATCTGTGAATAATTTTCTAGCTCAACCAGCTAGTTCAAATATATTTCGGGTGAAGTACCCAATCACGTCATAGCAGTGCATCATGTTTTAGGTACATTGTATTCACCAAGCATCTGCAATTGTACATAAGGATATAGGTATAATTTTCTCTCTTCCTTATAAAGAAAAGGCTGGTTGAAGCTCGCGCGGCAAGGAGGGGCAAAGCGATACATGAGAGGATGCGTTCCTAAGCACGCACTATCCACGCACTTTAGAGTATACATAAGTAAATGGACAGTGCGTGTTATTAATAATATAGGTGAGTTGGCAGGTATTCTAGGATAGGAGATAGGCACGTTATAGCGGTTCATGCAGGCCATGCAGTTTTGGTTGGGCTCTCTCGCATTATTCCATTCCATTCCAGTGATAGTGCAGCAGTCATCCTCTCATCAACCTTCTTCAAAAGGCTAAACCTTGTCCGTCGTATTCCCAACGTTTCTGAGGAAATTGGTGAGTTTATATTTTTATAGAAACGTCCTTTTCGCCCCAATTAAAAAGTCTTAAAATTATTTTTGTCCTTCTAGTGTATAGGTGTTACTATACACTAGAGCATAGTGATTTCGGCTTGTGTTGGCTTAGCGCCTGTGTCATAGGATTGGGACTTGTGATACTTTTGCTCCTGTTAATTTGGAGAATAGTGACTTTCGTGCTAGTGGAAATTTTATTTAATTTTCTTTTGGTTTCTGTTCTTTTAGGAAAAGTTACGTTCCCTATCAGGAAAATTCCTGTCCTCTCCTCTTTTAGGTTCTTACCTAGGTAAGGGGGAAATCCCCGAATATACTAATAAATTAATGGTTATCGGGAAAGCAGAATAGGAGTTTGCTAAGGGGACAATTATTAATTTTCTCGATCTTTCCTCCGTGTGCCTAGATTCTCCTCTATTTGTCCTGAAGGACTTCCCCGGGATTCTGTGGAATTTAATTCCAGTTATTGGCTTTCGGCCTGTGGTACGTTCTTCCAAATATTATATTATGGTTTATTATATGAAGTGTGTGGATAATATGGGGATAAATATTAATGGTTTGGAATCCTCTTTTGTTTCATTCCAGTGCCTTCCTTCCTTTATTCCATTATTGGAATTATCCCGTGTCTTCTTGGATCCTTTTGAGTCCTCCTGTCCGATTCAGCCTGATTTGTGCTCCACTACCTGTTCACCTCTCCCGTGTCCCTTATCCAGCAAGTTAAGGTTATTGTAGTACGTATAATTATATAATTTAATTGCTAGGATATTGAGTGGCATATTGGGTGTGAACTGGGCATTAGAGGCTCTGGCTTACCTTATAACATGAGATAGCTAACCCTTCGCGCGCGTGATCAGGAGTTGAGTAAAATTAACCACTAACAGTGGAACTCTTCTTTTGGTGGCATATCGGTATCCGATCACATCCGGAATTCATAAAGTCGGTTTGGGATTCATAAATTATAAGAGCTGCGGGTCTTTTTAGATCTCACTCACCAAAGTGATGTCCCAAACCGAGTAGCGTACTTGGGATCGATTGATCGATTTATTTATTTGTTTTATTTCCTTACTTTAATTATAAAAAAATAAAAATGAATTCATGAATGAGTTACGTCTCACATTACCCCAATGTTCAATTGATATTACAATAAGAATACGTTCATGTTCGAGTTGATATCCAAAGGGAAATTATATTATTTATGTGGAGACCGGATCTTGCTCTGGTTCCAATTCTATTTCTATTCGTTTGATATTTCTTTAATTGATTAAAAGTCAATCGTCTCCCTATAACCTATTCTGTGTTTTGTGATTATTTCTGGTAACCCATAGCGCCCTACGCAATATTCTATTCCATTTATCCGATTTATCTCACTTAATGAGTTAGGTCAATATTTCCATATTTGAAACTTCAAAGTCATTTATTGAGATAGTCTGTGCATTTTTCTCTTAGCCGTTGCGCACACACATTCACCAGTATTCTCTGATTATAATGCTATGAATTTCTAGAGGAAAACAGATTACGATTTCCATAAAATTTAACTTTTATGCCAACGGACATTAGCCAGTTGGTCAAAATTCTGTAACGGGCTTTTCCTCCCGTTACAACCTACACAAGTACTTCATGATTTAGTTTGAATTGTATTTATTCTGAGAGAGTAAAGGTAAAGGTTGAACATTACTTTTGTAATCCTGGAAGCATAGTTCCATTCCCGTGAATCTCTCACGGTATTGCCTGTCTCTGAATCACTCACTGATACGAACTTGATTAGCGGTGGCTAACATCAGAGGAAGCTAACATTGAGGGAGTTCGCCTTTTATACACCTGTCGTCTCATAAGATTCATCATCATCACATATCCACATACACAAGACACAAATGGTATTTAACATAAATTTGTTTTGACAAATATTATAATTTATAATTACACTCCTCAATATCATGGATTAGTTAAGCTTTTCAGTCTGAAAGTTGGAATTGCATTTCCTTTCAACACGTGATTTGGTAAGCAGATGTCAAAATCTTGAAAATTACTCGAGAATATCCATAATATACGTCCACTTAAATTGCAACAATTTTAAACTATGGATGCTGGCAACCAAACATATATGGACTTATATAAGCCACTTTAATAGAACGGAAATACCCTAAAGTACGAATGCTTAAAAAATAAAACAATGTTTAGCATTTTGATTAAGTTATAAAACAACACTATAAAATTATACCTGAAGCAGGCATAATTTTTACGGAACATTTAAAGCATCTATCGTTACCATAAGAAATAAACTGCTAGTAAGCAGGCCAGTGACGTAGCTGAAAAAGGCGTTGAGTGATCACCTCCAAACCCCCTCCCCCCACGTCCACCAAATCTCCTCCACCACCACTCTCTCTCTCTCTCTAAACCCACCTCCGCGCTCCTCCACCAACGCAGTAAAAGCATTACTTGTAGAATTCCATTCCGGATTCTGCATTTATGCACAAGTAAATGATTTCGAATGTATGCACAAGCTCATCCACACGGATACTATGCAATTCTTACGTATACGTATACGTTTCAGCCAAATCGATGAGTTCCTGAACTCTAACGCCTATAACTTTTGAACCGTTTGACCGATTTGGCTGAAAAGTATTCCCAGAGGTCCTCTTGAATAGTACTACCAGTGTACCAAATTTGAGCCAAATCGGTCAATGTATGTGACCAGGAGAGTGCGCACAGACAGACGGACGGACAGACAGTTTGAGTAAAACCATTACTTCGCTGAATGCTCTCGCTTCAGCTACGTAATAAAAGGTTAATCATTGGATGTTTTATTCGATGGGAAAATCATAATTCACTTATAAACACATTTAATTAAGCATTTGTTCGACGACGATCTATACAGACCAAGTTAGCTGATATACGTTGCAAAACAAATAATCAACTGTAATAATATAACTCACACATTTTAACCTATAGATGCGTATAATTTTGTCAAGTAGGTCAAATAAAAAATGAAGCCGAATTTATTGCAAATGTTTTTATCTCATAAAATCCTTGTCCAAAACATACACAAACAAAATACAGAAAGATTGACCACAGCCAGGTAATTTATACCATCGTCATGTATTTAAATGTACCTTAAAGGTCTGATAGTGTAAAACAATAAGTGTATGATTATTCTCGTTGTATGGCTTTATTGCTTACTCACATTTTAATATGCTACATCTGTTTAAAAATAAATTAAACATTTAAAACTATTCCACATCAAAAAGTTTATGTATCTGAGAACCCTTTCGGGCGTAATTTTGTAAAAGCCTGATAAGCATATTGCCATTGGTTTAATGGCTTTTCCAATCTTTTTAAGATGTTTGCTTTCCTTTCCATTTCGCAATGCATAGCAGTTTCTCCAGGCAACAAGCCACAAAGAAGTCACCTGAAACATCTTCCCTGAGGCTTGGATAGCGATTAACCACCCAAACGTAGAAAACACGGCTCCACTTAATAAAATTAAGAACATAAGCCAACTCAATTTCTCTCCAAAATGGACCAATCCAACGTAGCAAAACATGGAACAGCAAGCAATCAAATTCTGAACGGAATACAATATTATTGAGATTGCCTCATTTCCAAGTCGGTTTAGGAGAAATATAATGTTGTAAATCCTGATCGTTCGCCATGCCAACTGAGTAGTACCATCCATTTTCCTACGACTCGGCCGACATTTGTTTAAAACTTGTAAAGAGGTCATAATAAATGTCAGGTAAATTAGCGCATGAAACATGACCACAGTGAAAAATTTCATTACCAAATATCCAATATAAGGAAAAATTAGTGTAAAAGCAACTGTTCGAAAAGAATATGGTGATCCATTGCAAAGCCAAACAATGTACAACTTGCTATTCGACACAGCAATTAAGTGGAACCACTGAACAAAGACAAATCCAGCTGAGCCTAAGCACATCATAGCCAATACAAGCTCGTGGGGATGTATTGGCCTGGAAATGTTTGCAGAATGGACGAGCCTTTTATCTGTAACATATTTTTGAAAGTGTTTCTTATTTAGTTTATTTTAGAAATTGAAACATTCATAATAAAATGTACTTCAAAGCTTACCTTGAATATCCTTAAAAGAACCCATGAAGCTATTAACGAATAACATAAATATTTTCCGCCTCGCCCACAAATTTATGGATAACACAAGTGACACCGTAAAACCTAAAATGTAAACTAATCGGAGCAACATGTCACCAACCACATGTGAAGAGATATAAGCCTTATTTCTATAGTCAAACCAGATACTGAATATTAAGTAGGTAACATAGGAAAACATAAGCAAACAATTTACTAAGAATTCGGAAAAGGACAAAGTGCAAGTTAACTTGTTAAAATTTAATCCTGTTTTCCATGAAAATGGGATAGCTAAAATATACCTACCAAATTTTACGTTGGTTTTTAAAAGCCAAAGCGAAAATTTTGAAATCATCATTCGTATTTTAATGCACTGAAAAGTTAGGGAAAACAAGGACAAGCAACAAAATCCTTGACGAATGAAAACGGAAATGGACTGTCTAGAAACTGTCTGGATGTTGGTTTATAAGGAATGTGTATTGGTATTACGCCTTTCAAAATCATTTTTATACCATGGAATTGATTTTAAATTGAATAGGCAAAGTAAAACTAAATTGTGAAGCGTATATAACTTGCATCTACGCAATTCCTAAAAACAATTTCTTAATTATACAATTTAAAAAGATTGAAAATGTCAGAGTTTTTGTTTTTAATAGAAATTTTATGAGCAACCAATTACAGATTGATTTAAAAACATAATTTAGTTAATAAACATAATAAACAGTTTGCTGTCCAAAATAATATTTGTAGGATTATGTTATTTGAAGGTAAGAAACACAGGTTTACCTCCGATGTAAGAATGTCCAATTTTGATTGTCAATTTCCGTACGTAATATGTAGTTAAATGCGTCGTCGTAATGGAATATTAGGAGCTTATGGGCCTATTCGATAAAACGACAATCCATAATTTATTTGACGTTGCCAATCAAACCATGGAAAATGAATTTTGGATGATTATACGTAATTTGGGATGGGTAAAAAATCAGCATTTATTTTGACAGACAGAAAAGTTCTTTAATAATTATTTTAATACATCATTTCATATAATACTACAATGAAAAACGGAATTCCTGTATCATTTGCTTTTTAAAAAGGGGGTACAACTTCATTGGCTTTTGTGCAAGTGCCACTTAAATGTTCTTAAGGATTAAATCGAAGCATTTAATGTGCTGTATTATATACGTCCAACGCAACGGTTACCAATTTCGCAGAAATATTGTAACTTTCATTGTTCCCCACATTAAAAATTTAATAAACTTTAGTACCCTTACTGGTGTAGTAATGTAAAAGCCAGACATACTAACATAATTTGGCCTTAAAGTTTTTCCAATTTTACGAAGATATTTCGATTCATTTACATTATGGCTACGAGAAAATTTGTTCCAGTTTCTTATCCAAGCACTACTTCTTTTAAACAAATATCCTCCAGCATTTATTACCAAGACCCAGCCAACGGTGGCAAATAAACCTCCACAAAACAGTATGACATTCATGTACCAATGGAATTTTGACCGAAAGAAAATTAACCCAACAAAACAAATAATACAGCAGTACGCTACAAGAGTTTGAATTAAATAAAAAATTCTACTCATCGACTCATTTCCAAGCTTATTTAGTAATAGCAAAACTTGATACACGTGAACAGAATTTCCAGCAAGTACTTGGCTATTAAACTGTGCCTGAATATCCTTCAAAACTTGCAAGGTGGCAGTAAGATGTATTACACAGACCAGAAATGTAAACAAGAGTAGAATGAAAAAGTTTGCCATTAGAAAGCAAAAGTAAGGAATTTCAAGAATGAATATAATTAGATAAACGGGATATGGAACATTCGTGAAAATCCACCGTACATAAACTTTGCTTTCTGGAATGGCAATATAATGCAATAGCTGAATAAAAGGAAAGCCAAAGGAACCAAAGAACATGAGTTGTAAAATTACTTCAATTTTAGTTTTCACCAAGGGTTTGAGTTGGAACTGGGCTTGGACTTGTTTAAAATAAACCAGGAAATTGTTAACAAAGACGACAAATACATGCTGATATTTCCAGGCATTTAAAACTAAAACAATCCAGACGCTGTATGAAATAAGATATACAGCCCGAAATAGCATATCCTCTAGCACACTTGCCGTCTTGTGGTTTCCCTTTTTGAGATCATAAATTATACAACCTGATGCATAGGTGAAATTTGCAAATGCGAACGTAAAGTTTCTTAACAAAAACGTGGATGTTTGAGTACATTCGAGTCGTCCCTTAACCCATTTAAATGGAGTTGCGTAAATTTTTTCACCTAAAATGGTGTTTAGCTTCAAAAGACGAAAAAGTCCAGGTGAAATCATTTCTATGGGAAGTCAAATGTTCACGCACACAACTGAATATTCAAAGATTAGCTTGCAAACGATGACTTACTGCAAGGAAATGCGAACGTCGGTTGTGGAAATTTTATCATGTGAAGGGAATATATATACATTAATATGTGGTGAAGTCATGACGTATATATGTATTTGCCATCAAAATTATGGTTTTGTCGGTTCCTTGAACTAGACGTCAAGGACAATTTCTCCTTTATTTTTTTCATTAGGAAATTACTCGTTTAGAAAAAGGAAGCACGTGCAAGGTTGCACTTTTTAATAACTAAAATAAATTCTTATGCAGTCAAAACCAGACGGATTGTGCAGCCCAATAATAATTACTAGATCATTTTTAACGATGACTTGCATGTTATTTGCTACACATTTTGTGTCGTTCTTCATCCATTACATAATTCCATGGACAAAACAAATTGTAGTATTTTGACGTCAATTCATGTTTTGATTGTATATCTGTGGTCACATATTTATTTAAGATTTCCCCTGGCCAAACTGATTCTAATTTAAGAATTTTTCCCCCAAAATAAGGGTTATTTGATATATAATGACACAAAAATTTCTGCAATTTTCCATATTTAACTGATTCATCAAAATACCTTCTTGAACTACAGGAAGTAACCACTTTACCACAATTACGTGAGCTTGTTTATACAAATTCCGGACCACAGAATATATCCATGTGTATTCTAGATATTAATTTAGATTCCAATTGATGTCTACCATCGCTCTCATTTTTTTGTTCTGGCCTTTCATTGTTCCAGCTTAAAGATATTTTAACTCATTTATCTCAAAATTTAAAAAAATACTTAAATTATCCAGCAAAATGAACGACACTTCTAACAGCTCTGTAGTAATACTTTCTTTATTTATGTGCCACATGCTGGAACTTCCTGCAGGAAAGAAATATTGTTCAGTGACAAATTCCAGCATTTGTGTCATGTGTGGAACCGAATGGAGATTTTTAACTGGAGAAGGGATCGATGAATATAACTCACTGGGACACATTGTTTGTCTCATTTTGGGGATCATCACAACAATTATAGGAATAGTTGGAATAATTACAAACTCAATTATAATCGTTGTCATCAGGCGTCGAAGCTCTTCAGCCCCTTTTGATTTCCTTCTCATGTGTCTGGCATATTTCGACATGTTAATGTGTGGAATATGCATTTTGGCAGCTGTATCTAGTTTGGCAATTAACCGTAAGAAAGTTAGCAAAATTTGGACTAAATGTTTTGTTTTTGAAAATTGATAACGTAATCGTTAAATTAAAATACAGACAACATGGACAGAGATCTTTCCACGTTAGTTTACTTCTTCACACTGATGGCATTGTTAATGGGTATGTATCCATGTTAAAATGGCCATTGATGTCAATAAAATTCATTCCATTTACTTCGATAATAATAATTTATAGTTTTTAATCACAAGGTAAAAGCGGATTAGCTTATCTAGCAGTTCTCATAACCATCGAGAGATTCCTCGGCATAAAATACCCACTTCATGCCAAACGTTGGTTTACTTCGGTCAAAACGAAGCTGTTTGCAATCATAGTGATGACAATCTGCCTGATTGTAAACTCCCCAAGATTCTTTGTTGTTCGTCTCGAACGCAATGAAGGGTTTAATATCGAAAGTATTTCGCAGTGCAAGCACATTTTGAGGATAACTGAATTGGCTTTCTCTGTGGGACCCAAATTATGGGATATTCATGCCAATATAGACTACTTTATACCATTGCCAATTTTGCTACTTCTTAACATCCTATCTTATACTGAGGTAGGTTTTTAATAATTTTTTAAACAAGATACATTCTTAGCATTATTTTTAAAAAATCTTTCTTTTGCCTTAAATTTTAAGGTCCAAAAAATGCTGAAAAAACGCCGAAGAATGAGTGTTGGCCAACACAAGGAAATCAAAGCCCTGAAACTGTTCCTTCCTGTGGTTCTTGTTTTGCTGCTGACAAACATTTTCCCAATTTTTCATTTTCTCACACTCAATTCTTTGCATATCTTATACAGAGAAATGAGTCAGTTTTTTTTCCTAGGCATAACAGTGAATTCCGCCGTAAATTTTCACATCTATCATTATCGAGGTTCAACTTTCAGGAAAGAAACTAAGATCGTGCTATCAGGCTGGTTTCATATATTTATATGCAACAAAGAATCAAGTTCTGAAAATATTATAATTAAGCAATAATCATAATAAATTGTACTCACGCAGCAGTAACAAAAAAATAATTACATAAATCGCAATAATTTGTATAAAGCAAACCATAATTCTTTATAATCCCATCGTTTTGTTTAAGTTTAATTTTTGGCATACCACAAAAATTTATTGACATTTTGCCAGCTACTACTGCTTTCCCATGTCATTGTTCTCGGCATTTCGCAACAAATTCTAAGAACTACACTGGTAAAATTTTACGACGCAAAAAAGGGGCTCTCAAGGCCAAAGACGTTTACCGATCTACCTTTTCCTCACATTCATCATTTATTTGGAGGCATATTGTTGAAGTAGTGAATTTTTGCTGACACTTTTGAAATCCTTGAAACGTCATGGCATTTTCAAGGTGCTTAACCATCCTTTTTTCGGTCGTGGTTATCTTAGGATATCTGGAGCAAAGCGACGGTATGCTTTAAAACATTTTGCGTTGAAAAATCATTAAGTTTTTTTAGCTGGGGAAGGTGTATTGTTGCTTCTTTTTTATTTTGAGTGACATTAGCCCCAAGTTGCTAGTTTGTAAACATAATTTTGTACTACTAAAAACTGTTTATTAATTTTCAGGCATAGAATGCTTCCACTGCTCTTATTTTGAGCAAACTCGGATCGAGGATGGGTATAAATTGGTGGCCAACAACCTAAAGGACAAGAGAGTCCGGATGCCAACGGACCGTCATCCCAGTTGTGCTCAAGGAGAAGTTCCAAGCGAATCCCTTGTTGTTGATTGTGACTTTGATTATTACGCAGTTCTTGCCAAAACATTCAAGGACCATCCTGATCCACAAAACCAGTTTGGTAAGAAAATTGCATGTATTGTATTATATCAAATCAATGGTTTCATATTCATTAAACCGCATGCTAGTTTAAGAATGTTTTTTTTTATTATATATTATTTTGCAGAGGATATTGAAGAAAAAGTAGAACGGCACATCCAAGCAACCAGAGGAGCAGCCATGGGCTGCGCCACCGTTTTCGTCAACGGAGAATGGACTGTCAAAGGAATGACTTTCAAGGTTGAAAACGCGTATCGTAGCTGCTACCCAAACTCCACGAGCTTTATAACACTTTTATCACAGTTTAAAACAAAATTCCCGGAAATGGCTATTACCGGTTATAGCTGTGACCATGAAGCGAAATGTAATCGATATGATTTTAATGACAACGGCTTATCTTCAGGCACCATGGGACGTGCTTGTGCATGTATCTTTGTGACTGGTTTCTCACTTTTCCTGGTAGTTGTGGTGTTACTAAAAATATTCTTCGATACAGGAATGGGATTACCATTTGGAATTGGATTTTGAGTAGGAATGGAAATGGGTTATAGGAATTTGTATCATACTAAAATACACGCTTGAATAAATGTCGATTTTCAAACAGTTGACTTCAAAAATTTTCATGTGCGGTCCTGCATTCATTCATTTCATAATACTGCATGAGTCATTAAGGCACCATTTTATCTACACAGCTGTCATGAAATCACGACATGGCCATATTCTAAGAGATCGCAAAAATTCCTTCGACTTGGCTTTGTAACCGTGATCATTTTTCACCTGGGTGCTCAACCCAGTTAATATAAAAGAGGATGATCATTGCTCAGTATTTCCTTAGTTTGATGATACTAAAGAATTAAAATGATGAAGAAATCGACAAATTATGAGAGAAGGTGGAAATTTATTTATGACTGTAGTGACATCACTAAACCCTCTAATGTTGTCAAAATGGGATTATTTTTCATTACTCATCCATATATACCTCTAATGGAATTTTTATTCTGGTATTTAGAAGGGATTTCGAAAGTACATTAATTTCATGTCAGCCTTATTTTGCATTGTAAAATAGTAATAAATTTACACACACCGAAGAAGTGTCATGTTCAAAATGAATTATAAGAGCTCTTGCAGACGGTGACGCGAAAGCTTTATGGATTTTATGCGCTAATGCATTTCCACAATTGGCTAATAAATATTTATCGTAAATTTATCACGTCGTTGTCTCGTTGATATGATCTTGAAAATAATGACTTGATTATGTAACGATTTCTCGGGAAATAATGACTTATCGTATTCCTATTTATTCACACTTGTACATTGATACGAAATCAGTAAGCCTGCAACTTTAAAATAAACAATTGTTTCCACCTCAAGCCACTTCGTTTTCTTCACCTTGTCACTGCCTTCAACTTGGTGGATGGCTGAAGCTCAAGCTCAAGAATCCCTTGTTGTTGACTATGCCTTGGATTATTATGCAGTCCTAGCAAAAACATTTAGAGATTATCCTGATCAACAAAATCAGTTTGGTAAGGAAACACTTTTCATGATAAATTCCTAAGAATTAGTAAAATACATGTCAATGTCTTCATGTTTATGTTTATCCAACCGTTTCTTTATTAGGTATTAATTTTACCTTATCAATTTGAATTTTATAGAAAATATCAAAGCAAAAGTCGAACGGTACCTTCCAGCAACCAACGAGGAATTCATATATCACAGTTTAAAACAAAATTCCCTGAAATGACCATAGCTCCCGGCTATAGCTGTGACCACGAAGCGAAATACAATGGATATGATTGTAATGATCAAGACTCGTCAGCATTTGCCTCCTCAGGTGCATGCGCATGTGTATGTACTTTCTTATGTTGCATTATGGTGGGCTTATTAGTTTTCTTAGTTTTCTTAGTTTTCTTAGTTTACTTTGGTATGAGAGGGTTGTCATCCGCATCGGGAATCGGAGCAATGGGAGGACTAGGATAATTTTGTAACAATTGTATGTTACTAAAATGAATCCTTGAAGGAATAAATGTTGATTTCAAACTGTTGGCTTAAAAAATTCGCATGACTTGTCATGTAAAGTAAATTCAATCAATTTTTCTTCACATAATTTATAACACATTCAAAAAGCAAATGGAAAGCATATGCATGAGCTGATTACTTGACATAAAGCAATAATGAATTTAAATTGGCAAAAAATGTTAGCATTTTTAAACACTCTAAATATTGATTATGGATAGAAAATTTTAAAAAATAGTTTACTGCATTGGATTGTTTAAAGTTTTTGCGCCAATAAAAACTTCTTCACCTGTATTATAATACGTATTGAACCAAGACACATGTAATGCAATGTCAACAAACTAACTGAAAGGATAATATATATATTGTCTCTGACATGAATTAGTTACTTAGGAAATGACTGAAAAATGAGAGGAAAGCTTGGAAAACAATGAAATTTGGTATTAGCGGTAAGCCGTTTAAAATAAAATCTGCTACATGAACAAAACAGCTATCATTTAGTTCCTAAAATTCTAAAATTATTTTGCAAACTAACATTGCAAATTTACGCTGTTTCATAGCAACCAAAGGTTTTTTAAAGCTTTAACAGATAGCTCTCATTTCATTTCGCATTATTCCGATATCCCATTTTAGTAAGAATCATTGTCAAAATGGGAACTTTGCATCTTTCTATACACTTCTTGAGGAAGTGCTGGTCTTTTTTAAGTCTGATTTAAACCGACGAACGAAGTTTAGGCTTTAAAAATGCATATATATATGTACAAACTGGAGACAGCTAAGTAGCTGATAGGATTGTAGGATTACATAGTTAATTGCGTTTGTTAATGTTCATGAATATAGACATTTGGAATATTAGCTGTCTACATTAGACTTCCGTGTAGTGCAAGACCAAGAACTCCATGACTTGAATTCGTTCATCATCGTTCAGGTAAAAACATATCATAAAAATCTGGAATTGTCCAGAATTCAACCACAATGATAATTGTGTAAAACTTAGTTTTTGCTTCCGTACATCGGAGTGGGTTTGAAAGTACATAAATTTAATGCAAGCTTTAATTTGGGATGTAAAACGGCAATGAATTCACACGCGCCGAAATGTCATTAAAACGAATGATGATGGTGATGATGCTCATGCTCAAAATGATTCATACAAGCTCTTCCTGAAGGTGAGGCGGAATCTTTACAGATTTAATGAGCGCGTGCATTGCAACAATAGTCTAATAAATTTGTCGTAAATTTATCACGTCGTTGTCGCGTTGATACGATCTAGAAAGGAATTGCTCTCATTCTGATTCCACCCTTTCTTTCACATTTATACGAAATCAGTAAGCTTACAACTAAGCGTTAACAATGGTTTCCACCTCAACCCACTTCGTTTTCTTCACCTTGTCACTCCTTTCAACTTGGATGTTTGAAGCTCAAGGTAAATTTAATTTGTTTAAAACAGAAGAAATGCATTTGTTTAAAGCATTTTGGTTTATTTAGCTCTACGCTGCTTTCATTGCACCTACTTTACCCCCATCGGTGATCCTGAATTTGATGGAACTGGAGCATCAATCAAAGGTCCTGGTAATGCGGTTTCGCTTCCTTTTGCAACCGATCCATCCTGCGCTTTTGGGAAGATACCTGATCCTTCCTTGAGTATTGATTGCTCAATCCACCCCCACATTGTTGCTGCAACACTTACAGGCATCGTTCGTCAACTTGGTATTTTATTATGTAGCTTATCTAAATTATGATCTTATTTTTATACTAATTAACTACTTTCCTTTTGGTTTTTCTTTGTAGAGGAGCTCGATATAAAAGTTGAGGGCTACCTAACTGAAAATGAGAATGTAACTTATTCATGTGCTACCATGCAATTTTATGAGGAATTTGAGCTGGGTGGGTCCCTCAAGGACGTTCAGTCCACCTTCCGATCCTGTTACCCAGATTCACGAAACCTTACCGAAGATTTGTACACCTACAAGATTCTCTTTGGGGCGAAAAATTTCACAGGATACACTTGTGAAAAGGAAGACAACTGCAATGGAAAAGGAGATAAGTCAGAATCCGCTCAAGGGAAAAATGCAGTAGCTTCATTGGGATTGGTTTGCATCGCTGTTTTTATGCAATTTATGCAAGTCTTGTAAATTTGGGGGAAATGGTAATAGAACATTTCTAATTTTAAAATTTTGTCAAATTTCTTGTAAAATCATGATATATCATAGAATATTAGATATGAGTCACGACTCATCAAATCTCAATAAAATTTTATTGGAAGCATAAATTAGCATGGTTAATCAAAATAATTGTCAATAATGTTTGGTCGGCATATTCATCAAGGATATTCAACACTAATGTAACCACGTCATTATACTTTATTTTTTATCTTGAGACGCCACCTAGAAAACCCATTATGTCTGCTAGATATTAGTTTTCGTTAAGCTAAAATGCTTAAACTGAAGTTATCTTCCGTCGTACAGGAACCGCCAGTTTCATGAAGTAGTAATCATTATGTCTATTAAAAGCTACAGCAAATGAATAAAATCCATATAAAAACAACAACAAAATCGGTAATAAGTACCAACTTTCTTTTTTATTTCAAAATAATAAAATTGTTCGGACTGCTTGGATAAATTCATGAACTTCTTTTTACCGACCTTTCTCTTACTTAATTGATACACGAAATCCAATTACTATTATATGTGCGATGAATATTTAATATTACGAAAATTCTAAGCGATATTTATTATAGGCTTTAACTGGTATTATTATGTACAACATTCCTAATATTACGAGTTGGTAAGAATTTTTACGGATAGTGAAATTTGGCATGTATTTAATATACGGATAGTTGTAATTAAAGTATGAACCATTTGTCAACGGGCCGACTAATTGTCATTAATTGTAGTCAATTCGTCAAATAAAGAGGTTAAATTGTTTAATAAGGGACTCTTTATGTTTAGATAAAATTTGAGTGCTTGCTACGAACTCTGAGTTTGTGTTATTCCAACTATAAAACTTATTCAATTTATTTTACATTCCGATTTCATTTAAAAAGCAATTTTACGAACCAAAAAATTAAAAATACCACAACTTATCCAAGCCGAAAATATTCATCTGGACTACACTTTTGGTTTTAGAGCAGGTTTTGAAAGACATGGTTGATATTGAAGATGACAAAAAAACCAATAGCTCCAACCGTACCAAATTATTTGACCTGAATGTCACAATTGGTAGCCTTTACTTACTTACTTACTCAAAAAAGCTCTCCTTCCTCCTCCCCTATTGTTTTTTATAGTGCACCTATTGCAAAGCAAGAGATTGAAATTGAGATTATGCATTCTTTAATTTTAATCATGAACCTATAGTTTAATGTTCGTTTACTTCAAAATAATTTTTTTTCAATTTTTTGGGGCATCTAATACTGTCTTTACATGTCAATTTTATTATGTAAAAACAAGTTAATTGTTTCCATGTCCCAAGTTTCTAGTTTAAATTCAGTTTTTGTATCTTATACCTTTGAATACATAAATTCCTTCTAAATTTATAGCAAAAACGATCGATGGACTTTCAATCAAGTTCAACATTAGAATCAGTTTTTGAATTCGTAGCTAAAAACTGGAATTGGAATATTATTGTAGAAGTAATAATTGAGACGGGCTATCGTAACAGTTATGATGGATGATCGTAATAGTAATATGTAATATGATGTGAGCGTGTGCTAATAGCACCACAAATTACCTAGGAACTCAATTTTACTTGCTAAATTGAATTTGTCCGGGTGGAATTGGAAAAGTTTTGAATTTATCCAGACAAAGTTTTCTACTTTGAAGCTCAGTAGCCGTTCATAAGACACGTAGACTGGTGATCCATCTCAAAAGCAGATATCTCAAAGTGAAACAGAGTTGAATTTAGATATGATAAATATGAGGCCAAACAGAAGTAGCTGCATATCAGCTTTACTTTTATCGAGAAAGCTATTCCGATACTGCCCCAAAATGTTGTTGGACTGGTGCCCAAACACCGAGTCATTTAGTACAAAAGGCCCAAATTGCCTGGCATATTGTCACTGGTATATCAATATTTCTGTGGTCGTCCTTATTATCGGTTTTGGGTCCTGTGTAAACGTGGTTTTTCACGGCTCAGTTTTACCAATTGAACTTGTTATCATGTCATTTATGCTTGGGGCTATGTCGACCTTAGTTTGGGCAACCTCCGCAACACTTATATTACACGTTAACGAACTCGTGTATGGCGCCCAGAAAATCAACAATTTTAAGCAGCTAATTGGTAAGCTTAAACATACTAGAATAAGCGAAAATTCAACTAAGTTTTTGAATTCAAGAATTATATTTTCATAAATTTAGAAAGGCGATATCTCAGGACACATCCCGATATCAGATTTGAAAAATATTGGAACCGTATATCCTTATTTATCCAGTTGACAACTGTGATACATGCAGTTATTCCACTTGTTTTTCCTTTTGCTGTTGTTTACATCAGACTGGACCCATTTGATTTTACGTTCAGCAAATTGATTCCTGTCAATCAAATTTGCCAAGCTGATCACGCTTGTATACAGATTGGAAGTATTACAATTATAGTTTTTCGTCTCATTTTAGCTTTTATTTGTGTTTCCGAAGCTTGTCGATTTTACACCGTGTATTTTGCATTTCTTGGCTACATAATCGAACTGGTTTCAAGATGTTTGAATAATTTAAGCTTCATTCCCATAGTACTTGGATCAGAAATGAGTTCCCAATTTGTTACACATTACAACGCGCTTCGTCTTGCAGTACAAATTATTGCTTATCCAGTGTCTCTTTTAATTGCAATATTGATGGGGAGCGGGTTCACAATATTTGTGGCATGCAACATTGCTAGTGTGAGGGGTTTCCGCACTTTGCCAATCCATGTTTATTGGTTTGCTCCAACAGTGTCACTGCTGTGTGCGTTTTTTATATTTTTCTTACTCCCGATTACCATCGAATGTCATAGACAGAGTGATAAACTTCTTGAAAAATGGCTAAGGAAGGTAAGGTTTTACAAAGGCTCCCGGTTAAAGAGGAAAATAAAGGAACGGCAGCTAAAATCTTTGAAACCTGTGTTCTTTTCTTGTGGGCCGATTGTTATATTGGAGAGAGGTGTGGACAGGAATTATTTTTATGGAATATTTCTTAGGACGTTTGACGGGCTATTGCTTCCTGTTTTCACTGCAATATAGTTTCATGGTGTAATAAAAAATGTGCAATAATAAAATAAGTTAGCGTTTATGGTAATGACAAAACCTTTGAAGTTGACCAACTTTAATGTATGTAAACAAACCTTTTACTCACAAATAAATTTGGTAGTAAAGTACACAAATTAAATTTATTGGGCTAAAATAATTACAACAAAAGTACACAAAATAATTGAAATGTTAAAACTCATTTTGAGTTACTTCGGTGAATTCCTCGACTTCGGTCGAAAACTGAGAAATTGTTAGCATTCGCGGTAGGCCCTCCAGATAAGATTAATTATTTCAGAGTTCTGAAACCAAATACAATCAGTATACCATAATTTATACAGAATCACTTGCGTAGTTTAAATTTATTTTGATCATTCGGATAAAAATATGTACCTCAGATTGGTTTGCATCCTTTAAAGTTTTCAATTGGTCGTATAACTGTGCCAAATTCTTCCTGCATTTGAATTTATTCGGATTCAAATTTTGCAGCGTGGATAATGAAGGTGAAATACTTTCTGAATTTGAGTTCGGGAGCTCTGTAACTGTGTTTGCAGAAACCACAACGATGACTCCTAATAGAATATATTTTATACTGAATTCCATTTCTGAACCAAAACGATTGACAATACTGAAGCAAAATGGAAATATGAACAAATTATTCCAAGCAAATCGAACTATGCAGCTTCTACAGCAATCCACGGTGAGCTTCAATATAGAAAGGTATCATTACAACAAAACACGAAACATATTTATCTTATCTTATTATTTGACGAGATAATATTGGCCGTGCTCTGGTAATGACGGACTCAAATATGCCATTAACCAAAATGTTATTAATCACTCCAGCTAAATATTATGTGGCTTGACATTGCTAAATTACTTTTACCTCGAATATGATGGGGATCTGTGACCAAACATTGCCTTCACGTACGTAACATCTCACCTTTCCATCTTGTATGCATAATGATGGTGTGCAAGTGAGTGAGTGCAGTTGTTTATTTTATGCCACTCAGCTTTATTTCCAAATGGTTACTCATTGCCTTTTACATTAATGCATTGAAAAGGAAACTACATGCCGAATGATTTCTTTTTGTTTATAATGGTGGGATGTAGTCCTATTATTTTTTATTCCAACCGTCAATTGTTGAGTTTTTTTGTAAAGGAACTGTTATCCATGAAGTCTAAATTATTTATTACAGGAAATCAATATTATTATAACTAAATAGGTTTCTCAAATTCTGTAATGTTTTTTAAATATAAGGTTTTCATAATTGTAAACTGGGAATCTAGAAACAAAATCAGATGGGATCAGAAATTTAGATATGGGGAAATAATATACATTACGTTTACGCGTGATCTAACATTCAGAATGATAATACATATATATACTATATGTTAAAAATCTCACATAAAAATCCATTTGATATTCTTCAAACCCAACCCGAATTGAGCTACATAGTTTTCATATAATAAAACCAGTTTATCTTATCTTAATATTTGACTACATAATGTTGGTTAGATTGGTGTACTAATGACGGTGAAACGCACACTCCATTAGCCAAATCCCATTATCTACTCCAGTATCCCTATATTATATTGAGGTGATTAGGACAAATTACTTCAACATTGAATAAAATCTTAACGTCACTGAATATATTGCATGTTATACCATGACGTGTCTATTTTACTTCTTCGATGGTATGTATTGGCTACGAGATTGATTGCATTGATAATTGACACATTTACTTAACAATATGTGGTGAAATTTGGTTTGGGGCACCAAATTCACTATATATTATTCCATCCATTACCATTGCGTTCATAGTCCAGTGTTTTCATCACTCAAATAACGAAACCAATAAAAGACAACTTACTCTGATTCCATTGATTACGCATAAAAAATTCATGGCAATATAACAAAATAAAATTTGGTGCCTCTATTCTCAAACAATAAACCACTGCCGGTATTCATTAAAAAGAACAAGGAAAGTAAATTTTGACCACGGAAACAATTATAATTCAAGGTAGATTTAGAAAATATCCTAAGAACAAAACGCTTTTTAATGCAAGTTTTCTTCTCGGCAGTTATCTTTCATTTCCATCATAATTATAAAACCTTGAAAATTGGGACACATGAGTCCACTTTTTTCCTTCCGCATTTATGTAAATACTTTTTTTTAAATAAAAACATGACCAGTTGAAGCATACATACATAGAATTCCACATCGGACCTTCATTCCACGTATTTCCATTTGAATGCTTTTTAATCCTATTTTCATGCATTCGTAGTTTTCATATTCGCACAAAATATATTACTTGATTTTAATTTTTTTTTTAAAAACATTACCCAAAGATATGTCTGAAGACACGATTACACCACTGCTTAAACAAGCAATTAATTATTACAATCGCAACGCATTTTTCTATTTGTATCATGGTATATTTCAATTAAAAGTTGATGACAAATATCAAGTGTCTTGTAGTGTGGACACCAATAGTTTCAAAGGCAATATCTGTTTAGTTTTCACAATTTTGATTGTTTCTATAGAACTATTCGTAATTGGATTAATTGTTTGCGTCTCTCCCCTTCTGTCAATTAATTTCAACGTTGAATTTTATCATAAGGTTATTTTTATTCTTTGTGCTGTAACTGTGTGCATAGTAATTTTTCCGACTTTTATTATCTTCAATAACAAGGATGTCATCCAAGGCTTCAACGCATTGTGCTTACTAGAAACAAAAGGTATGGGATATCTACATTTAATTTCTATCTACATATTTAATAAGTATCAATATGTTATTGATAATATTATTGACATTGCAGGTAATCGTCGTCAGCGAAACTCAAATAGAAAGGGCATCGGAGCCACAATTATTGGAGATAAGTTGGGCTTTTTGCTAAATGCAGTCATAATCAGTTATTCAATTTGTGCTCCAATAATACCAATAGTTACAATTTATTCTGAATTGGATCCCATTCATTTTATGCTAGAAAAATTTGTCCTTCCCCATCCATTCCATCGGACCGCATTCTCAATTGCTTTCTCATTATCTTTCCGATTAATTTTTGCATTTTTCGCCGTCGTTGAGTTTTTTAGAATTGGATTGTTTGTTGTTCTTTTTCTAATAATTATTTCCTTAATGACCCTTTCTTTGATGCAACAAATCATAAAAGAAAACGGGCAGTATCTTCAAACTTTAAATTCATACACAATGCTCCGCATTGCATTCTCTACAACTATAAACGCCCTTGGTAACATTGTTCTTTGCTTGCTTTTTGTTACACAAATTGGTACAGTACTGCTCATTTGGATGTCGATAAAATGTTGGGGAATTTTGCCAAAATTTATTTCAATAGCAATCGTATTGATATCTGTTGTGTGGTTGGTAATAGAAGTTATATTTCTTTCCATTACCGCCAGTATTAACAGTCAAAGCAATGATTTGTTAAAGAAATATCAAAGTAGTTACCACTATTTACATTCAAATGCTCGATACGAGTTTACCCACTTTATATGTATTAAATGGAGGGCTCATCGATGCATTAACATTCCATGTGGGAATTTATTTGTTTTTAAGCACAGTACCGTTCCTATCTATTTCGAGTGTATATTTGATAACCTCATTAACGCACTTTTACTGAAAACACCATAATTGTAGGTTTGAAACTAATCTGTATTCTGTAATCAAAACTAATATTGTACTGCGATATACTTTTTGATTTTTAATAAATCATTGCCACAAAAAATTAAAACTATCCACAAGAAATTATTTATTTCACCATTCTACCTATCAACCCTAAATCACTTCAACACGCATTGGTAAATTAAATTGATATCTGTACCAAATGTTTTCTATAAGGAATACAACAACTCCAATAATCCAAAGCCCAAAAGCAGAAATAAACAAAACTAATAATGAGCTTATCGTAGTGGGATTAATTTCATTATTGGAATGCAACTCGAAATCAGAAAGCTGGTTTTGGTTTTGAACGATAGTGAAAACATTAAATGTACTATTTGGTTGAAGGTAAACCAATTCCTTCTTAAGCTTTTCAAATTTACGTTTGCAGTCATACTGAAATCTTAGCATTTTTAGTATACCAGCTGCTTCTATGTGCGAAATTGCAGTTGTCATATAATCCAAAATCATATTTGGCGTATTTGATTGGTAGCCATAATGCCTAACCATAATATCATTATCATTGTTTTCGAATCTTTGTCTATTCCCAAACATTTTCACTCCTAAGCTATCTGCTAAATCACTTGGGTAAATTAAGCCGAAACTCGTCAATTTCTTCGCCGTGTTTATAAATGATTTTTCAATGAGACTTTTATATAAAGAGCAAATCACTTTGGTCATCGTTTGTAAATTCCAATACAATGTCAAAAATGAATCCATTTTCATTTCGGTATCTTTATATTCTAGCCTACATCCCATCGTTGTTGCGTTGCGCTTTCGTAAAATGGAATACATTTCAGTGTAATTATTTTTGCTGAAAAATCCTGAATCCATTGGTCGTATAAGATAAACGCCATGCTCTGACAGCAATACGTCGATATTCCAATTTTTTAAGATTTCTTCCAAAGATTCGGGTACGTAAGGTGCTGGCATGGCAGTCAAATATGAATATAGAGACGACGAGTACACATTTCTTAAAAGAAAGCACGCTAATAGCCACAACATAATGATTAGATACTGCCTGGAATCTGAATTGACCAGTCCACCAATTTCTTGCTCCAGCAAAGCCTTAAAAAGTGCCAACCAAGACTCTTTAAGTTTTAGAAGGTGAAGAACATCCGAGGTAAACAAAAACGTTATACCAATAATTATCCACCAGGCAATAGGAATAGGTTTCAGCAGTGTTTCTAAACTCAAAGTCATATTTTGGGGCAAGGGTGCAAAGAAAGTGTATTTGTAGCCTAAATATCTTACACCAAAACTGCATGGTATTAGTGAAGTAGTCATTAATTTCGATACAGACAGATCCCAAAACTCCAGGATCGGGTTGACATAGTTCCCGCAAACGACAGTGGTGCAATTATGCAGCGTCAGAAAAAGTCCTTTCAAACATTTTTCTGCTGGAAATTTTGAAAACCGCATCCAAGCATACAAAGATGGGGAGTAAATAGCTCTTATTTCATCGCAATTATTTTTACTCGATTCGGGAAGATATTTACCGAGCGTCAAGTAATAGGAAAAATCTTTGTTTAAATCGTACCAGTTTCTCAGCACACCGAGAATACGTGAATGGCCGGAAAACGTATTTGCCATTACAGGAATCCTTGCACATTTTTGGCAGTTTGGAGCATATTTTGGAAAACCACTACCAATGGTTCTCAGCAGATGCAATTCAGAAGAATTTGTGACAGGGTCCATAACAACAATTACGATTTTTTTGCTTAACAGATATTGTGCCACTGAAATCGATTTTATTTTTGTTCCTTTAGGTGAATTCAATGTTGCAGGTAGAAACGCAATCATGAATATTGGCAACACAGTCCGTTTTACTAGCTCAAAGAATGAATTTTGTTCCCCGTCGCTCCAGAATCTTTTGTTCAAAGAATATTCCGTTGAATAATCACTGTATTCATATATTTCTTCTAAAATAAATTGTTTTGGAAACACTGTAAGGCATTGCTCAGAGTGCTTTATTGTAAGTATGGAAAGTAACGATGATGATTTGTTTTCGTTGGTTTGATTGTATAACGGGTATCTATGAATGTAGGTAAAATTGTAAAGTAGAACACAATCAGAACTTCTTCCAGCACATTTTTGCAAGAAAATATCCTCATAGAAGGGGTGGCTAGTTTGAGTGACATTGTTTGTCCAAATAAAAATAGTGCACGAAGTAAATACACTCAAAGAGAAAAGGTCAAGTCCAGCCATATTTTTGTTGCGCCAATAACTTATTTTATAATGTGTCCAAATTCGAGCATAGCTACAGTTTTAAATCCAGCTGCAAATTTGCATTTTCAGCAAAAAATGGTTTTGGTTCTCCTGATTGCAGTTATTAACCTAATTTTCCTCATGGTGTAGCTCCGGGGTTATTTTTGCACTGAAATACTTTTCTGTTACAGCTATTCTTTTTGTTTTAATTTATGAGCTTTATAACGATTGTATGCTTTTTTAATTTGCAATTTTACAAACTGGTCGAAATTTGACAAACTTGGTTCATTATAATCAAAGTGTTACAATATATGTATATGGGCTATGTATTTCATTCAATAATGACGATAGCGAGAATTCATTTAGGATAAGTATACTCCTTATTTCATAATACATAAATATTTTATGTTCTTCAGATTTCCTACTTTAGTACTATTGAAGTATGTAAATTGAATTTTGACGTCAATCTTTATAAAATATTGTTTTTGAATTTGGAGTTATCGCCATTTTTTTTGGACAAGAACGTACTCGTTAATGTGTTCTTTAGATTTCCACTTGTGGTGCCAATGAAATAAATTGAATTCATGTTACCAATAGGGATTTATTCCTTTCAACAGAAATGGGATGTTGTAAAATTGTGTTTTTGAATTAGATGTTAAAAACTTGACTCTCATTAGGCAATTTACTTGTTTCAACGTGGTTTTAATTCTAGTAACTTCAATTGCGAATGGTTTTAATGCTCAAAGACTTTAATATTTCTTCCAATTAATTGAAGAGTGCTTAGACTAGCAATACGTAGATGGGTATCAGCATAAAAATGTCAAAATCAAACAAACACACTGCAACCGAAGGTCATGGTTTCAATTTTGTCTATTTAAAAAACATGGACTATTTATTATGTACCTTTAGTTATATATTGAAAACACTCAGGACATCGTCCGTCTGTCCACACGATAACTCAAAAACGGTTTCACATTTTTGAATTCTGTTTTCACTAATTGATATCTTAGGTCAAAACTGAGGTCGAGTTCGAAGATGGGTCAAATCGGTTCATGATAACTACTGGGTCATAGGTCAGGTCAATGTTTTTGAATAGTAAGGTATGGGTTGTGATACATCAAAATCAAGGTACTGGTGAGACTAGATCAGTGATACTACTTTTGAAAGTTTTTGATAACCCCCAACGTGACCTATGACCATGATAAGGTCAAATATTTTTTTGTAATAGTAAGGTATGGGTTGTGATACATCAAAATCAAGGTACTGGTGAGAACAGTTCAGTAATGGGGCTTCCAAATTCTTAGGTAACCTCAGTGTGACCTTTGACCTTATAAAAATAAAATAAATTCTAGAGGTGGGGATCACTCAGAAGGGGAGGGGAAATTGGGAAATTTTAAAGGTGCATCATTACATCTCGATCTGTCGGGTTTATTTTGTTACAAAATGGTTAGTTTGCTTGTTATTTTGCCGGGTGTGGTGCTGAAATATTTGAAGCAACAAACGAAATGATTGATACACTATCAATTTTATAATCGAGTTTGGAATTGTACCCAAGAAACCAAGCGGCATAAGTACGACATCTCCAAAATATCGACGTTCGAGTTTTCGATGTCGATACGACCTAAATGTCCTGTGTAAACTAAAAAATGGTATCAAAATCCTATCGAAGTGTCCGCTTTTTAGACATGGATGGTAGGTCGACATTCGATATTGCGAAAATGTCGATGGTCGCAGGTATATTGTATAAATATAGAACAAATGCCAGCTGTGTGCCAGGTGTATGTGAAAGGAAAACTACAGTTAAATTCTAAGAATTGTATTGTAAAAACATTTATTCAATTAACCATATATCAGGGTTGGGATATGTAAAAACATATTATGTAAAAACGACATGTAAAAAACATGTAAATACATAGAGAAAAGAAAATGTTTTTCTCCATGTAAAAAGAATGTAAATATGGAAAAACCATTTGAGCAGTAACACACGTTGAAATTCTCTTAATTTATCGTTTTCAAAGACTTAGTTGGAATATTCATCATCACAAACTTTAAATGCACCAGTAATTGAGCCGATTATCGGATCGTTACGCAAAAACAGCAATCAATTCCTCCAGTACTCATGTGATAAGTGACAATTCAACTTGGTGAGAACGCGCGACGGAAGGTATTAGCACTATTGCAGACAAAATACTTTTTGTGAAGACTTTAATTTACTTGGTGAATTTGATGGATAATTCATTGCTACTATACTGAAATTTGGTTGATTGCAAATGGGCTAATCTGTACCAGTAAATTTTCATCGATGCCATTTGCTATACATGGTAAAAATAGCACGTTATTTAAATGAGATTATTCAAATATTTAATGCTTTATCAATCGGTATCACTTTTTTGTTCTCAATCAAAGAGATAAAATGTGTTTTTCTCCATCTCCTTGTTCTCAAGAAAGTGTTATTTAGGTAAAATAGCATTACGATGTGCCTAAAACCTGCGAATATGTTGGGACCGAGTTTTTCCATATATCCCAGAATTTCCATGTAAATATTAATTTTTACAGAGCAAATATTTTCTCCATGTTTTTCCCAACCCTGCCATATATCCCAGAACAACAGTGTTATAATAATAAATCTACATTTTACAGAAACAACCAATATTAACAAATAGCAAATAATTTATTCTGGTGATTGTTGTTTATCCAGGTAGCTCTTCATCATATTGATTGTCCATATTCAAATTATCCACTACTTCATCTTGCGCTTGCCTGTAAATAAACGAATATTCCACATTCGCAAACATTTGTGCTTAGAACTTCCGTTTTTATAACAATTTATGTAAATATTTCTTGACCTTGTCTCCAATGCATGTTCACTAGCATAGAACTTATGCTTCCATCTCGCATAGCCTCAGTAATCGGAGTCTTCATGGTCAGTCTTGCAGCGTCTGAAATACACAAGCAAAAATAAACCATTAATTGGTGTAATGCTTTCTCATTTGACTCAGTAGTTGAAGTAATTAAAATTTACTAGCATGTACTCGTTCATCAAAACAAGGCTGTTGAAGGGCATCTTTCCTCTTTTGCCTCTGAGACAATGCAATCCCACCTGATCCGTCATTAATTTCTCAATAATCCGATTGAAAGCTTCTCTCACATTCCGACCTCCTGTCAAAATGTGTGTCTATTTGTAAAAAAAATAATGATTAAAAACAAGCAAACCATATTTTAAGAAATTTTAAGCTTGTAATTTCGTCGTCGTCAACTTCACTATCACTGCTAAACTGTATATCTGTAACTCCTCGTCAGACCTGCAGGTCGGGACCAACTTGGGTAACAGAATGTGTTCAAAATTTTTGTGTGAATAAGTCGTCATAAGATACGTGTATATTAAACGTTTTAGCTGATTTCATGTGCACAGTGAAAGTTTGCACAGGTTTTACTTTTGAAAACCGATAGTCGGTTTTCACGTCATAAAACCAGAACCTGTTGACCAATTTTGATGAACTTTTTTTTATTGTGTAGCTCATTAAATTTGGCTTGCAGGTCTTTTTTACTTTTTCAAAGAAAGCGCCCCCTAGGGGTACAAACGGCTGAACATTATACCCATCCTTAGCGGTAAAGTTAATACCCAAAAATCTTTTGAATGAAATTTTGACTAAGTATAAGCTAAATGATTTGAAATTACTGATTTAATCGATCTAAAAATTAAAATTAACCGATTAATGCACGTTTTAATTTCATCAAAATTGGTCAAAACGTTCTGGTTTTATGACGTGAAAACCGAATATCGGTTTTCGAAAGTGAAAGCTGTGCAAACTTTCACTGTGCGCATGAAATCAGCTAAAACGTTTAATATACACGTATCTTATGACGACTTATTCACACAAAAATTTTGAACACATTCTGTTACCCAAGTTGGTCCCGACCTGCAGGTCTGACGAGGAGTTACAGATATATCTGTATTAGTTTCACTATCATTAATTATACTTGATTGTAAATTGAAGTTGTTGCTGTTAATGCAGGACTGGATGGAGTGTTGGTTATAACGCACGTTGAGATTTTTTGGAGAATGTGATCACCTTTCCCCGGGAGTTTTAGGTGTATAAGCTGTTACAGAAAGAATTTTTCCTGTTCTATTACAGCAAGGAGTAGAACTGGAACGATATAAGCTGGCCCACGATTTTAAAATGCTCGTCAAATTTACGTTTTTGAGATTTAAGCTGCCGTCCAGTAGTCCTTCGCTTGGAGTTAGAGTCCACTTTTGAATCACAAATATTAAACTAACTTTTTATTATTATTATTATTATTATTATTGCTGTCTTTATTTCACAAATCGGCTTTATCAAATCATTTTAACATCAGACAACCTACTAAGTAGGATATTAATGAGTGAGTTGAGCTTACGCTCTATAAATTTTACATAAATCAAAAATTAATAAATAGTCACAGAATTTTTCTTTTTAGTATACATTTCTTTTGATACAAATCGCGAATAATCAAGCATTGAATTTAGTTACAATACGTAGCGTTTCATTTTACATATTAAATATTGGCCATGTGCTTTTTTAACATCTTCTTAAAAATCGGCAAACTTTCAGCATTGCGTATCTTTTCCGGGAGGCGATTCCATAACTTAACAGCTTTATACTGTACAACTCTGGTGCCTATATCTAGTTTAGGTACAAAAAGATACGATAACTTCGAAATTCCCCTAGTTACATATTGGTGTACATTTTGGTTCGTTTTGAAGTAGTCTTTGAAAAAAGGTATACGACTATAGTTACACAATCCGTAGACAAAGCACAGTAATCTAAATTCGTACATACCTTCTATCAACAACCAGTTCAGATCTTCTTTTAGTTTTTGAGCAACAGGGTCAAATTTTCTAACTCTAAGTATCATTCTTGCTACTGATCGAATTATTTTATTGTATACAGCCAGGTACTTCTTGTGGGTGGCCCCTACGATCATAAGCATATATCCAATAATGGACAAGATTAAAGCTTGACTAATAATTTTAAGTTGGTCAGTCGAAAATACATCACGTACCATGTATAATGAGCGCAGACGTAGAAAACAAATTTTGGCAGCGTTATCAATATGTTTCTCCCAAGTGAGAGTTCTGTCAAAAATAAGACCAAGACATTTTAAGGAAGTGGAATTCATCACCTTGTAACCTTCTACTTCAAAACTAAAATTTTCAAGAAAACACATCTTTTTATTAGAACTTAACGTTATCATTTTGGTTTTTTCGTTGTTGAGAGACAGTGAATTATCCTTAAAGTAGTTAACAACCTGTTTCATGTCAAAATTAATCTTATCGCTTAACGCGGAGAGGCTATTTACGGGTCCGACAAAAATTAAATTACTGTCATCAACAAACATTATTACTTTTCCATTTTTTACAACTTCAGGCAAATCATTAACGAAAAGAGCAAATAAGATCGATCCTAATACACTACCAGCAGGCACTCCGATAAGCACCTTACGTACATCTGACTTTTGACCGTTTACATCAACGAACTGAAATCTATTTTGAAGATAATTTCGTAGCCAATGGCTAGAAATCTTATATTTTTTGGCTATCTTGCGAAGTAATTTTTGTCGGTCAACTGAATCGAATGCCTTTCTAAGGTCTATTGAAATCAAAACTGCTATTAGTCCTTTGTCTATATTTTTCATGATGTAGTCTGTGGCGGCTGTCATAGCAGACTCAGTCGAGTGGAACTTTCTACAACCGAACTGTGTGTCGGAGAGGATATTATTAGACTCGAGAAATTGAACAAGTTTGGTATAGTAAATTTTTTCCATTAACAGCAATAATATTGGAAGAATTGAAATGGGTCTGAAATCCGCTGGGATACTAGCATTATCTATTTTTGGCAACGGAACTACTCTGGCTATTTTTAGGAAGTCCGGAATTTCTCCAGTTTTGAATGAATTGTTGAAAATCCTTAAAAGCCAGTCTAGAGTACTAGGTAACAATATTATTTTATCTAAAAAGTATTTGCTGATTCCGGTTGTGTCTGGAGTTTTGGATAATTTGCGTCGTAGTGATTTCCACGCAATACAAATATCTTTATGAGACACTGACTTAACACGAAAGAGATCGTTCTCATAAGGGTAAATTTCTTCTTCCCTGATGGTGTCTTCAATCAACGCTCCGTCAGCAAAGCCCATTTCACAGTAATAGTTGTTTATATCGTTAGGATTTACTCCATCCCCTATCTTTCCCTCTTTTTTGAATTTGAAATTAAATTTTGAATTAAAAGTTGACCACAATGAAGTTTGAGTGATTTGTTTTTGAACCATTTCTCTAAAATCTTGGTTTACTGATAGGTTGACTAGTTTGGTGTACTTTTTTAATTGAGAGTGATGCCACTCAGACTGAGATTCTCTAAATCTTTTTAAATGGTGACTTTTTATTTTACGGAGGCGGATAGTTTTTTGTGAAAATAACCTCAATGGAAGCTTTTTGACACTCTTAGATAAAACAGTCTTTGTTGATACGAACTTATCATGGCAGAACTTGATGCTATCAAGAAAGCCTTTCGTTTGACAATTAATATCATCGGTGTTTGTACTACTAGCCTCCTCCGCGTCTACAATAAATTGAATCATGTTGTTCCAGTCGATCCTATCGTAATTTTTAATGTTTTTCATCTTGCACTTTTCCTTCTTACCTACAGGCGTACTGATCATAGTAAATACGTGATCTGAAACATCTTTATCAATGACTCTCACTTTGCATTTACCCACGGATAACTTTCTTACAAAAATTAAGTCAAGAATATTATCGCCTCGAGTAGGTAAATCAACTAATTGTTGGAAGTCAAATCTTTTGCCGATCTCTAAAAGTTTCAAACTGTTTCTAGCCTGCGTATTAACATTTAAATTGAAGTCACCATAAACGTATACATCCTTTTGAGAATTACCAAAAAATTCAAACAGTGAAGACAAATTGCTTAGGTCATTTTGTACATGATCCGTTCTGTAAATACACGATACTACGCACGATTTTAAAAACTCCACTTGAACTGATAGCGCAATGATTTCTAAAGATGATGGACTTGTAAAAATAACACTTGTTAGATCAATTACATTCACCTTATATTTTTCTCTGCAAATAATAGCCACTCCCCCTCCTCTTGCATCTTTTCTGTCATTCCTGAATATTACATAACCAGAAGGGACTGCTATTACATCATCTTTACACAACCAAGTCTCTGTCATACATAAGATATCAAGTTTTTCAGACTCAATTAAATCATAAAGTTTGGCTAATTTATTCTTACAAGAGCGCATGTTTTGATGTCCAATGTTGAGGTCGTGCGTGCTGTTTGGTTGTCAATCGTATTCAATGAGCTGCTCTTCGTCTATACTAACTAACGCTGGTGATGACATGTATCTTGTCCTTTTAAGTCCACGGGTTTGGGTTTCGGTCGTATCAACTTCATTCACTGCAGGAATTTCTTCAGCTTTCCTCCTTGATGAAGATCTGGTAGTAGCTGGAGACGTCAACTGTTGAAGCTTGTTTAGATCATTTTTAACATACACTTTTTTAAACTTTTCATCAGTTCTCAGTTTGTGGCAATTTTTCCTGATTTCGTTTTTAACCACTGGGTTTTGAAAAAATAGTCGTATAGGTCTCGGTTTGTTCCCATCCTTGTCCACTGGTCCCACTCTTTCTATATCGAAGTGAATTCTAAGGGGAGCGATGAGTCTCATTGTTTCGTTAAAAAGTTGAGTTCCTTCCTCCGTTTCAGGAATACCAAACACAATTAAATTGTTCTTCCGCAATATACGCTGCTTTTCTTCCCTTAATTCAGCTTTCAGCTCCTCTGCTACTTGTTTTAGATCCTCTTTTGATGCTTTGGATGCTTGCAGCTCCTCCTGTCGATCTTCTACTTCATTTACTCTTTTTTCCAAACCATCAAATCTGCCGAGAATCTCTGTTCTCAGTTCTGCGGTGTCCTGTCTCGCTGCTTGTAGAAGGTTGAAAATATCATCAAGGGTTACACCAGGTTTATTTACTGCTTTGGTCTGGTTATCCATCCTAGCCATATAAAAGAAATCGAGTGTGGCTAGTATCTTTGACTTATGGTGAATACGGCAGGTGAAATACTACTTTGTAATACATATACCTATAAGTAAAATTGACTTAGCTTGTAATGTAGAATAGGCTCCTCCTTCTTATCCACAATGTTTATGTAGTAATCTTGACTTGACTATAAAGTAACTGGAATTAACTGTCGATAACTGGTCATGACTTTGAAGTAATGTTAAGTAATTCAAATGCACGTTATCGCTGAAAAATTCTCTATTTAGTGATACTAAATTTGTACAGATTACTTTAAAATTCACGTCAAAATAAAAATAAAACAAAAAATAAAATCAGAGAGGCAGCAAAGCACACCTGCTCACTCTCAATGTAATTCAGTGTCTGCATCATGCATTTTATGCATCAATGCAGAATGAAAGTTTCTTGTTTACGAATTTTATTGAAGAAAATTTACTATACATTGTACATAATTCAAATGAGTGTGTTGCGGTACTGGTGTTCGCGCGTTTTTAACGACATTACAGCAATGTCGCTGCAATATCGATTTTGTATGATTAACCGTATGAAATTCCACAAAAAGGTTCAATGTTACTACTAGATCGATGCGATATTGTAAACGTCAAAACAATATAGATGTTGAAATCTTACAACTGTGATATATAAGCAATGTTGATTCCATATCGAGATGTCGACGGAGTAATATTTGAGACATTTCGATATTTCAGAGATATTATTGCGGCTTAATGTGTTTCTTGGGTAGTTGTTAAAAATTTAATATAAGTTTACCCACTTTTTGTGCAAGAATTAAAGGGTGGCGTCATTCTATATAAAGAATTCACGAATAGTATTGATTATCTTTATTTTAAGTACATTTTTGATAACCTAATTAAAACATTTTTTTCTGATTTCTTCATAAAATGCTTATTGCTTTTTGGCAATCACTTTCCTTTCATTATTATTTTATTCGTATATTAAACATTCTTCCGCGCAAAATGTGATAGCAAATATTATTTCTTGCATTGTTTTTGTGTAGTATTTACATCTAAATTGATAAATTAAATTGACATTTGTACCACACTCTTTCTGTTACGAACAAAATGACTCCAATAATCCAAAGCCCAAACGTAAACATGAAGACAACCATTAATGATTCTACCGTAGTGGAATTAATGTCATTAGTTGCATTCAACCCGAAATTGAACAGTTGGTATTGGTTTTGAACGATACTGAAAACATTAATGGTACTATTTAGTTGAACATGAACTAATTCCTCTTGCAGTTTTTCAATTTTCTTTTTATTTTCATAGTGTAGCCGTAACAGGTTTAGTATACCTGCTGCTTCTGCATGTGCAACTACTTGTGTCATGTAATCCAAAATCATATTGGGGGAATAAGATTGATAGCCATAATGTGTAACCATCATATCGTTGTCATGGTTTTCAAAACTTTGCCTTTCTCCAAACATTTTCACTCCCAAACTGTCTGCTGAATCACTTGGATATATTAAAGCGAAACTTGTTAATTTTTTGTTTGTATTGACATAGGTTTTTCTAATGTGGTTTTGGTATACATTACAAAATAATTCAGTCATGGTTTGTAAATTCTTATAGAAAGTCAAATAAGAATGCATTGCTATGGTTTTGTTTCCTATCCTACATCCCATCGTTGTAGCATTTCGTTTTCCTAAAATGGGGTACTTTTTGGTGTAATTTCTTGATCTTTTTCTAAACAAACTTGATTCTAATGGCCGTATAAGATATACAGACTGCTCGGACAGCAATAAGTCGATTTTCCAGTCTCTCAAAATTTCGTCCAAATTTTCAGGCACGTACGGTGTGGGCATGGCGGTCATATACGAATATAGAGAGGACGAGTACACATTTCGTAACAGAAAGCATGTAAATATCCACAACATTACAACAAGGCACTGCCTTGAATCAGGTTTTATAAGTCCTTCAATTTCTTGCTCAAACAAAGCTTCAACAAGTGCCATGATGGACTCCTTAAGTCTGAGAAAGTGAAGACTAGCCGAAGTAAACAGGAAAGCTACACCAATAATTATCCACCATGCAATAGGAATTGGTTTCAGAAGTGTTTCTAAACTCAAAATAATATTTTTTGGCAAAGGAGCAAAGAATGCATATTTGTAGCCTAAATAACGAACACCGAAACTACACGGCGTTAGTGAAGTATCGTTTATTTGGTTTATGGAGAGCTCCAAAAAATCCAGGTTTTGGTTGAAAAAGTTTTCGCAAAAGATAGTGGTACAATTATGCAACGCTTTAAAAAGGGTTTCTAAGCACTTTTCTGCTGGAAATTTTGAAGACTGTACCCAATAATGCAGGGATGAGGAATAAATAGCTCGCATTTCATCACAATTAGATTTGGGTTTATATTTAACGAACGTCAGGTGATAAGAGAAATCTTTGTTTGTGTCATACCACCTTCTCATCAAACGGAGAATAGATAAATGTGCGGAAATTTTATTTGCCATTACTGGAATCCTTATACATTCTTCACAGCTCGTAATATGTCTTGGAAAACCACTACCAAGAGTTCTCAGTAGATATAAGTCAGAAGAATTTGTGTTCATGTCCATAA
Source organism: Orchesella flavescens (assembly GCA_964034955.1). Classification (NCBI taxonomy): domain Eukaryota; kingdom Metazoa; phylum Arthropoda; class Collembola; order Entomobryomorpha; family Orchesellidae; genus Orchesella; species Orchesella flavescens. The sequence continues at coordinate 21,333,558 of OZ035958.1, read as the reverse complement.
CAAGGATTACGAACTTTTTGCTTAATATATATTCTGGCATGTAAATTGATCTTATTTTTGGTTTTTTTGGGGAATTATATGTTCCAGGCAGAAAGGCAATTATGAATATTGGTAACACAGTTCGTTTTACTAGCTCAAAAAATGAATTATATCCCCAGTGGCTCCAGAGTTTTTGGTTCATAGAATATTCTGTTGAATAATCACTGTATTCATACATTTCTTCTAAAATAAATTGTTTTGGAAGCAGTGTTAGGCATTGCTCCGAGTGTTTTATTGTGAGTATGGAAAGTAACGACGATGATTTGTTTTTGTTTGTTTGCTCGTACAATGGGTATCTATGGATGTAGGTAAAATTGTGAAGCAGAACACAATGGGAATTTCTTTCAGCGCATTTTTGCAAGAAAATTTCCTCATAAAAGGGGTAATTGGTTTGATTGTTAATATTTTTCCAAATGAAAATAGTGCATGAGGTAAATACACTCATGGAGAAAAGGTCAAGTCCAGCCATATTCCTGCTGTGGGAAACTCCTATGTATCCAGCAACAGAGCCATATTCGAGCAAAGAAATCTTAAAACGAATTTGCAGTTTAAGTGAAGATAGCAATTGCGTTTCCAGATGCCAGCCAATAAATTAACTTTACTCACAGTGTAACCGGAGGTAATGTTGGGACTGAAATACTTTTTGCTTACAATTAGATCTGTAAGTACTTTAAATTTGGGTGGACGTTTTTTAATGGTCTTATACTTTCAATGAAATAAGTTAGTTTTAAGTATACGTACTTGGTACTGGGTCCAGTAAGACCAACAAAAGGAAACATAGTTTGTTTAGATGGAGTGTTTGCACATCTTTGTCAAAAATTATAATGCTTTTATTTACTATTTTAGTCGTTTATTAAACTTATATTAAGTCGCAAGTATCGTTATGCCTTGAAAAACAGTGGCGTTTTGTAATGATCACTGTTACAATAAAAAAAAATAAAGTAAACACTAATCTTCTTCAAATCCAAATAAGTCTAACAGAATGTGAAAGAACGGTGTTAAGAATTCCAGAGATACTTTGCATTTTATACTTGATACATATGTTTATAACACAAGCCTAACAAAAATTTCAATGTAATAGATTATCTCTATTCAGAATCAAGAATTTTTTTTCAACTTGGGAGCCAGATTAAATCCATTTTTTGTACACATTAGTCCAAATAGTACACCATAAGTTCTGAACCAATGCGGGTTAAACCCTTATGTCATTACCACTGGTGAAAGTCAAATATAGTCAAGGGTTTAACCCGCATTGGTTCAGAACTTATGGTGTACTACTTGCACAAAAAAATGGATTTAATCTGACTCCCAAGTTGAAAAAAAGTCTTGATTTTGAATAGAGATAGTATTTACTGCTTAGCAATTACAATCTTTACTTGACTTGAAACATACAAATTTCTATGATGAAAACTAACAGGTTGCCAATAAAGAAAGAAGCTTGCAATACGCAAACCCCCACTAAAGAATTAAAGGTAGTAGCTTCTACATCATTTTGGTCAAGAACGGAAAATCCTAAATTAACCATTTTTTGCATATGTACGAGACTAAATACATTAATAAACTTTTTAAACCGCATTACTGTCATTTCTTTCTTCAGTTTATTAATGTTCTGCTTGCAATCATATTCAAACCGTAATTTTGCTAAGATTCTAGATGCATCCAAGTTTGCCAAGAAATCTTTCATGTAATCCTAAATCATATTGGGAGAATGTGACTGATATCCAAACGGCTGAGCCATTACGTTTTCCTCGGTGTTTCAAAAGTCTATAGTCTCCCACCAAATAATGAAAATCCTATATTTTCTACAGTATTACTACTGTTAATTAGAGCAAACGTTTGTAATTTTTTGGGACTCTTGAAAAGAGGTTTCTTGTTGTAAATTTTTATCAAGTAGCATGAAATATCTTGTTAGTTCTCTAGTATTTTTTATAGTGTTTTATACGACTGATCATATACTGAGTTAATTCCATCTTTTCTAAGTATTCCAAATTTGCAACTCCAAGTGCTATAATTGCGTTTAGCAAGGACAGGATACTGTTTGCTAAAATTTCGAAAGGATTTACCTGATGTTGGCGTTACTATTAGATATGGAAATCCATCCGGCAACACTAAACCTAAATCATTATCTCGTAAAGCTTCGCCAAAAGATTTGGGCATGTTTGGTGAAGGTAAAGCAGTTATAAAGAAATAGATGGATCACGTGTATACGTTTGTTAGTAACATACACGTAAACAACCATAACACAATGATGGAACATTTTTTATGCCAAGATTAATGGGCTGCTCGATACCTTGTTCCAGTAGTAATGAAAATACAGCAAAAATTGGATCTTTGATTCTTAGAAAGAAAAGAATTACTGAAGTGCCTACAATTGACAGGCCAATTACTAACCACCATAAGAGCGGAATAGGTTTCAATGACGATTGAATGTTGACATCTCCTCTTTGAGGGAATGGGGTAAATATATCATACTTATATCCCATATACCTCACTCCAAAACTAGAAATTGAAACCGAAAAATTACATGTTTTTTTGGATCATTATTACGTAGCTGAAGTATTCAGCGAAGTAATGGTTTTACTAAGTTCGTCTGTCCGTGTGCACTCTCCTGGTCACATACATTGACCGATTTGGACGAAATTTGGTACACAGGTAGCACTACTCAAGAGGACCTCTGGGAATACTTTTCAGACAAATCGGTCGAACGGTTCGAAAGTTATAGGCGCTAGAGTTCGGAAACTCATCGATTTGGCTGAAACGCACACGTATACGTAAGAATTGCATAGCATCCGTGTGAATGAGCTTGTGCATACATCCGGAATCATGTGCATATATGCAGAATTCGGAATGGTATTATGTGTTTACTACGTTGGGAGAGGATCGCAAAGGTGGGTTAAGAGAGAGAGGTGGTGGAGGAGATTTGGTGGACATGGGAGGAGGGGGTTTGGAGGTGATCACTCAACGCCCTCTTCAGCTACGTCTCTGGCCTGCTTACTAGCAGTTTATTTTGACAGCGTTCACCAACAGAATATCGTGCTACAATTGTGCACTACATAAAAAATCAATTGGAAACAATCTTCTGCGTTAACTCTTAAATCATGTTGATAGATTTCATTAACCTTATCACAAGAGCTTTGTAATTTGTCTGCTTTAGTTTGTCTGCTTTTTAATGGTTCCCAGTTGTTTGCCCAGTTCTTGTTTATCATTCTCCATGAATCTATCAAGCCTTGAACCGATAGAGTTGATGGCAATTTATGCACAATAACGGAAACTAAGCCACAACGGTCGCAGGAAAATGATCTTAATGGAAATCCACTTCCAAGAGATCTTAAAACATAGAATTCCAAAGTTGTAGTTGGATTAATTACAATAAATGTAATTTTACTACTGAGCAGATACGAATCAACATTTACGGAATTAATTCTTAAATTGGGTTCCAAATCAACCATGTTTGGTAGCATGGCAATAAGAAATATTGGAAAAAATTGGTCGTAAATGCAGTTGATTTATTGGAGATTTGTATCCAAAAGTACCAACAATCTCGTAGTCTCTAGAAGATGAATCACTGCTCCTGCTAACTTCTTTAAGGATAAAATACCTTGGAAAAATTGACATGCAAGGAGCTGTATGTTTGGATTTAAAAATTGTGATTAAATTCCCATTTGATTTAGCTTGACTGTTGTTATATATTGGAAATTCATGTTGGAAAGTAAAATTATAAAGTAAAACGCAGTAAAGCTGCATCGAACATTCTTGCAGCAAAATATTTTCATATGACGTATAATTTTGCCATTTTAAATGATTGTTCCAGATTAAAATTGTACATGATGTGAATAAATCAATTGAAAGAAACTGAGCGACTGTCATATTGAACAAACATGAATGAAAATTTATATTCTTCCGTTTATGAGTATTGTTTTTTCGGCAAATCGTACAAGACCGTAAATTTAATCGACTACCTTGTAGATTTTGGCTCCTAAACCTTAATGAAAAATTGCAACAGAATATTTGCTGCCAATCATGTGCCAAAGAAACGCAAATTTATTTAGGACAAGGATTTTCATTTATCTGCTCCAAATATGTCCATCAAATGTCCTGCTATTGGCACCAATAAAATAAACCAAACCTAAATTAATAGGACTTTAATTTTTTAAACAGTAATGGGTTATTATAAAATATCCTTTTGAATTAGTAAAAGTGTATACAAATTGATTGTTTGAACAAATTTAAGAAGTTTAAACTAAATACATTGTAGAGTCCAAAGGTTAGCGAGAATAGATATTTATTCTTGCATTTACATGCAGATGTACTCATTCCTATTTATTCCTACATTTACTATACGTGTAGATTTATTCATTCCTGCATTTGACTGCAAATGCATATTTATTCCTGCATTAATTAGAAGTTATTTTGCAAGACTATTGGTTAAAGGCAAAATGCATACAACCATTTTTTAGTCCTCTACAAATTGGCGAGCGTACCAGGATACCTTGATCGGGTTTCCCAGAAATTTTAAAATAATTTGAAGTTTCCGAAGAAATGGCACTAAGACGAGGTCGTGCTCGAATTGGAGAAGCAGAAGAGCCTCCTATAGCGCACAGCCCAGAGCGAGCACTAGCCAGTCCAGCAGTACACGTGCATCGCACACCATATATGCTGAATCTGCAGGCAATATGCCACCTCCTTCTGCCCCAAATGTTTGTCAGCAGATTGGTAATAACATGCAACAACTCATGCAAAATTCAATTCACATGATGGGTCAGAATACAGCAGCAGTGCAAGGCATGCATGCCGCGCTTAATGCTTTAAGACAACAGCCTGCTCCAAATGCATTTGTGTGACCGCAGCTTGTAAACAACAAAACAACCCCAAAATCATCCTTCCCGTACTCATCACTTGAAAAACAGTGAGGTATGCATTCCCACAAGACTATTGGTTAAAGGCAAATTGCATGCAACCATTTCTTAGTCCTCTACAACATTAGTATAAAAATTCCAAAACTTGTACAAAAGCAAATTCTCAATTATAGTTGATATAGATGCAAAAAGCTGCTGGTGAAAGAAATTTTATTAAAGTGAAGTTTCCAATTATAACAGGCTTTTAACCAAGCCTGGTATCATGATCTCCTTCCCAAACGGGATACCTTTTTGTATTACAGCTATAAAACCACGGTAAATACTTTAGTCTGCCAATATTTATCTTGAGTAGTTGGCAAAAGACGTTGTGTTTCTTTCGATTACTGCCGGCATAAATATTCAGAGAATTGATTTGTTCAGGAAATATCAAAGTAGTTACCACTATTCACATTCAAATGCTCGATACAAGTTTACCCACTTTTTATGTATGAAATGGAGGGTTTATCGATGCATTAATATTCTATGTGGGAATTTATTTGTTTTAAAGCACAGTACCGTTCCTTTCTTATATCAAGTGTATATTTGACAACCTCATCAACGCAATTTTGCTGAAAGCGCCATAATTTTAGGTTTGAAATTAATCTGTAATATATAATCAAAACAAATATTGTATTGCGATATACTTTTCGATTTTTAATAAAACTATCCACACAAAATTATTTATTTCTGTATTCTAACTAGTCAACCTTAAATCATCTCAACACGCATTGGTAAATTAAATTGTTATGTGTACCAAACGTTTTCTATAAGGAATACAACAACTCCAATAATCCCAAGCCCTAAGGCGGAGATAAATAAAACTAATAATGATCTTATGGTAGTGGGATTAATTTCATTATTGTAATTCAATCCGAAATCAGAAAACTGGTTTTGGTTTTGAACGATAGTGAAAACATTAAATGTACTATTTGGTTGAAGGTAAACCAATTCCCTCTTAAGCTTTTCAAATTTACGTTTGCAAACATACTGAAATCTTAGCATTTTTAGTATACCAGCTGCTTCTATGTGCGCAACTGCAGTTGTCATGTAATCCAAAATGATATTTGGCGAATTTGATTGGAAGCCATAATGGCTAACCATCACATCGTTGTCATTGTTTTCAAATATTTGCCTTTCTCCAAACAATTTCACTCCCAAACTGTCTGCTGAATCACTTTGATATATTAAAGCGAAACTTGTCAATTTCTTTTTTGTTCTAACATAGGTATTTGTGAAGGAACTTTGATAGACATTACAAAATACTTCAGTCATGGTTTTTAAATTCTTATAGAAAGTCAAAAAAGAATGTGTTGCTATGGCTTCATTTCCTAATCTACATCCCATTGTTGTACCATTACGTTTTCGTAAAATGGAATACTTTTTGGTGAAATTTCCTGATCTTTTGCTAAACCAACTTAATTCCAATGGTCGTATAAAATACACACTTTGATCCAACAGCAATAAGTCGATTTTCCAGTCTTTCAAAATTTCTTCCAAATTTTCAGGCAAAAAAGGTGTTGGCATTGCGGTCATATACGAATATACAGACGATGAGTACACATTTCGTAATAGAAAACTCGTAAATAACCATAACATAATAATGAAACACTGCCTGGATTCTGAATTGACTATGTGATTAATTTCTTGCTCAAGCAAGGCTTTCAAAAGTGCCATATTGGGCTCTTTAAGTCGTAGAAGGTGAAGAATATCTGAGGTAAACAAAAACGTGATACCAATAATTATCCACCATGCTATAGGAATTGGTTTCAGCAGGGTGTCTAAACTCAAAGTCACATTTTGTGGCAAGGGGGCAAAGAATGCATATTTATAGCCTAAATATCTTACACCAAAACTGCATGGTGTTATTGAAGTAGCCATTTTATTGGTTACAAAAAACTCGAAAAATTCCAAGCTCGGGTTGAAAAAACTTCCGCAAACATCAGCGGTGCAATTATGCATCGCCAGGAAGAGTTTTTGCGTGCATTTTTCTGCTGGAATTTTTGTAGACCGTACCCAAGCAGGCGGTAATGGGGAGTAAATAGCTCTAATTTCATCACAATTGGATTCTTTGGATTTGGGACGAGATAAATAGTAGGCAAAATCTTTGTTTAGGTCGTACCACTTTCTCAACAAACCTAGAATAGATATATTCCCGGAAATTTTATTTGCCATTACTTGCATCCTTTCACATTTGTTGCAGGTTGGGCTATGTCTCGGCAAACCATTACCAAGGGTTCTCAGCAGATGCAATTCCGAAGAATTTGTTAACGGGTCCACAACAAGAAATACGATTTTTCTGCTTAAAACATGTTGTGCCATAGAAATTGATTTTATTGTGGAACTTTTATGAGAATTCGGTGTTCCAGGCAGAATCGCAATTATGAAGAGAGGCAATACAGTTCGCTTTATTAGCTCATAGAATGAATTATACTCCCTGTTGCTCCAGAGCCTCTGATTCAAGGAATATTCCGTTAAATAATCACTCTGTACACCCATTTTCTTCAGAATAAGTTTTCTTGGAAACACTGTCAGGCATTGTTCAGAGTGCTTTATTGTAAGTATGGAAAGTAATGAGGATGATTTGTTTTCGTTGGTTTGATTGTACAACGGGTATCTATGAATGTAGGTAAAATTGTGAAGCAGAACGCAATCGGAATTTCTTTCAGAGCATTTTTTAAAGAAACTTTCCTCATAGAAGGGGTCAATAGTTTGATTGACATTGTTTGGCCAAATGAAAATAGTGCATGAGGCAAATACACTCATGGAGAAAATGTCAAGTCCAGCCATACTCCTGTCTTGTTGCTCCAAAAATGTAGTATGTAATGGGTCCAAATCCGAGCTAGGCTTACTTTAAATCTAGAATACAATTTAAATACAAATACAGTTTAAGCCTAGATAGAAATTTGTAATATGGTTTTGACATTTCCAGACAGCAGTTACTAACTTAATCTTACTCACAGTGTAGGTCCGCGTTAATGTTTGAGCAGAAATACTCTTCAGTTACAGCTAAACATAAGCGTACTTTAAAATTTATGTGAGCTTGGTATAACAGGTCTACAATTTCAATACTGTAATATAGGAGGTACTAACGATCTTTTGAATGCAATTGATTGAAAGCAAATTGCCTTTCATGCTTCATTTAATTTATAATTTTACAACCTGGTTGGAATTTGACAAACTTGGTTCATTATAATGAAGTTGTGACAAGGCGAGGGTTTATAAATGATGACGGTAGCGAGAATTAGATTAAGATAAGTTTACTCCTTATTCCATGACACAAATATTTTGTTCTTCAGATTACGTACTTTTAGTACTAATAAAGTAAATTGAATTTGACGTCAATCCTTACACAGAAGTGGTATATTATAAATAATTTTATTTTTGCATTTGATGTTGAAAAATTTACTGTCTTCAGAAATTTAGTTTTAACATGATTTTATTTCAAGAAAATTTAATACCGATTGGAATGAATACTCGTAGACTTCAATACTTCGTCTAATGGATTGAGGAGTGTCAGGCATAGCAATGCGTGAATGATTATGAATATAAAAACGAAAATTTCTTTTAAAAAATTAATGCTATCAAAACCGTACTTCTAACTTTGCGCGTTTCTTTAAAAAACAATTTTTACTTGCTACAAATCTTTGGTAACTTGTTGCTTTGCTTGATGTGGTATTTACTATATAAATATTTGTGGTAACAAATATAATTGATGCGTTATCAAATTTGAAGTTTTAATTGTTCTAAGTTTAAAGTCAAATGGCTTAGTATAGGTTTACTCGTTTTTATTCATGTATTAAACGGCTGGCTCAGCGACACATTACTATTCCGTATAGAAATTTATTTAATAAGTAAAGTAACAATTATATGCCTTCATATTCATATTCTTCTTTTCAGTAAATATTTTATACCCTAATTAACGCGTTTTTACTGATAACCTCATGAATAGCTAATTTGCCAATTGCTTACCTTTAAAAATATCAGTAGTGTCAATGTGCATGAAAACGTTTATGACAACAACGCTTTTCCAGTTACATATTGCATGTAATCTTTCTCGCTTTATGTGTATTACTCAAACTTAAGTACATCTTTGGGACCAAATGTAGAAATTAGCAAAAAAAATGTTTGATTCAATGTTATTTTCTCAAAAAGTGGCATTTTCGATTACTTATGTGATATAAATCCAGGGTAAGATGTACTTGTTTAATAGGATCACTTTTGTATGCCATCATACGGTCACTTTCTATTACAGAGGTGTGCGATTGAGTGTAATTATTCCATTGGTAAATTCTACATGTTTCGGATTTTAATAAAACCAAGAAACTTATTGCGAATGCGATACTTTTTTGTTTTTCTATAGAATTTAACCCTAAATTGGTCTTGATAATATAAATAAGGTTGACATCTGTACCAGAATCTTTCGGTTATGAACAAAACCACACAAATAATCCATAGCCAAAAAGCAAACTTAAAGAAAACCATTAATGATGCTACCGTAGTGGGATTAATCTCATTAGTTGATTTTAACCCAAAATCAGAGAGCTGGTTTTGGTTTTGAACGAAACTGAAAACATTAATGGAACTATTTGGTTGAACATGAACTAATTCCACTTGCAGTTTTTCAATTTGCTTTTTATTTTGAAAGTGTAACCGTAACAGGCTTGGTATACCTGCGGCCTCTGCACGTGCAACTACTTGTGTCATGTAATCCAAAATCATATTGGGGGAATATGAGTGGTACCCATAATGTGTAACCATGATATCGTTGTCATGGTTTTCAAATCTTTGCCTTTCTCCAAACATTTGCACTCCCAAACTGTCTGCTGAACCTCTTCGATATATTAAAGCGAAACTTGTCAATTTCTTGTTTGTGTTTACATAGGCTTTTCTGAAGGAACTTTGATATACATTACAAAATAGTTTGGTCATGGTTTGTAAATTCTTATAGAGTGCCAAGTAAGAATATTTTGCGCGGGTTTTGTTTCCTATCCTACATCCCATGGTTGTAGCATTACGTTTTCGTAAAACGGAATACTTTTCGGTGAAATTTCTTGATATTTTTCTAAAAAAACTTGTTTCCGATGGTCGTATAAGATACACATTATGCTCTGACAGCAATACGTCGATATTCCAGTCTTTCAATATTATTTCTAACGATTCAGGCACGTAAGGAGTTGGCATTGCGGTCATATACGAATACAGGGACGATGAGTATACATTTCTTAAGAGAAAGCATGTACATATCCACAACATTACAACAAGGCACTGCATTGAATCAGGTTTTCCCAGTCCTTCAATCCCTTGCTCAAACAAAGCTTTCACAAGTGCCATGATCGACGCTTTAAGTCTGAGAAAGTGAAGACTAGCCGAGGTAAACAGAAAGGTTACACCAATAACTATCCACCATGGAATAGGAATGGGTTTCAATAGTGTTTCTAAACTCAAAATAATATTTTTTGGCAAAGGAGCAAAGAATGCATAATTGTAGCCTAAATATCGAACACCGAAACTACACGGCGTTAGTGAAGTATCGTTTATTTGGTTTATGGAGAGCTCCAAAAAATCCAGGTTTTGGTTGAAAAAGTTTTCGCAAAAGATAGTGGTACAATTATGCAACGCTTTAAAAAGGGTTTCTAAGCACTTTTCTGCTGGAAATTTTGAAGACTGTACCCAATAATGCAGGGATGAGGAATAAATAGCTCGCATTTCATCACAATTAGATTTGGGTTTATATTTAACGAACGTCAGGTGATAAGAGAAATCTTTGTTTGTGTCATACCACCTTCTCATCAAACGGAGAATAGATAAATGTGCGGAAATTTTATTTGCCATTACCGATACCATTCCACAATTTTTGCAACTCGGAATGTGTCCTGGAAAACCACTGGCAAGGGTTCTCAGTAGATGTAAATCCGACGAATCCATAACAAGAATTACGAATTTTTTGCTCAACATATATTCTGGCATGTAAATTGATCTTATTTTTGGTTTTTTTGGGGAATTATATGTTCCAGGCAGAAAGGCAATTATGAATATTGGCAACACAGTTCGTTTTACTAGCTCAAAGAATGAATTATATTTCCCGTCGCTCCGGAATCTTTTGTTCAAAGAATACTCTGTTGAATAATCACTGTATTTATAAATTTCTTCGAAAATAAATTGTTTGGGAAACACTGTTAGACATTGCTCAGAGTGCTTTATTGTAAGTATGGAAAGTAATGAGGATGGTTTTTTTCCGTTTGTTTGATTGCATAACGGATATCTATGGATGTAGGTTAAATTGTAAAGTAGAACACAATCGGAACTTCTTTCAGCACATTTTTGCAAGAAAATATCCTCATAAAAGGGGTGGCTAGTTTGAGTGACATTGTTTGACCAAATGAAAATAGTACATGATGTGAAAACACTCAAGGAGAAAAAGTCAAGTGCAGCCATATTCCTGTTGCACCAAAAACTTATTTTGTAATGGGTCCAAATCCGAGCTAAGCTTGCAGTTTAAATCCAGATAGATGGTTGTATTTTCAGTAGAAAATTTTTTGTTTTCGAGATGGCAGTTAAGAACTTAATTTTCTCACAGTGTAGCTTCGGTGTAATTTTAGCACAGAAATACTTTTTGGTAGCACTAGATCTGTAAGTAATAAAAATTTAAGTGATCGTTTTTAATGGTCTCACACTCTCAATGAAATAAGTTACTTCTATGGATAAGTACTGCTATTTTGGGTGCAAATGGTTGAAGTTGCTTGTCGAGAAGATTTATTGCATATATGAAAACCAAATAACGCGCCCATTCTTTATTTACCTAAGCTTATGCTTATGTACATTATACCTACTGACTTTTACTCTTACTCACTTACCAGCACTCTTCTAGTAAAGAACTTAAACCCACACTTGTGTGTACTCATACATTTATTATGCATTATAGCCAAACTGCAGGCTGCATACACTTAGATTTTTATTATTGCAGTGAACAATTGGAAACAAGACGCTGTTTTTCAAGACTCGAAAATACTTATGATTTGAGTATCTAAAATAGTAATTAGAAGCATTGTGCTTTTTGAAAGTGCTCTGCAAGCACTCTACCTTAGGTTTCCTTTTTTGGCGTTACAAACAAGACACAGAAGATTCGCTGCATATATGAAAACCATATAACACGCCCATTTTTTATTTACCAAAACTTCTGCTGATGTTGAAGAGCTCTGAGAGTTATGAAAGAAAATTGGATTCATATATGCAGCGAATCTTCTCTGTCTTGTTTGTAAGGCCAACTAAAGGAAACCTAAGGTAGAGTTGGTAGAGTGCCTGCAGAGCACTTTCAAAAATATAATGCTTCTAATTACTATTTTAGATACTCAAATCATAAGTATTTTCGAGTCTTGAAAAACAGCGTCTTGTTTCCAATTGTTCACTGCAATAATAAAAATTGAAGTGTATGCAGCCTGCAGTTTGGCTATAATGCATAATAAATGTATGAGTACACACAAGTGTGGGTTTTAGCTCTTTACTAGAAGAGTGCTGGTAAGTAAGAGTACAAAGGTAAAAGTCAGTAGGTATATTGTACATGAAAAAGGTAGCTGAATGATAGCTGAAGAGAGTGTGGAAGACATGAGGTCCTGAAGAGCATACGTGTAAAGAGATGGCACATGAATTATATTTCATAAGTTAGGAGTAAATACAAATACACCACAAAAATAGTAAGTAAACACTCTTCTTCTTCAAATCTGAAACTTTCATTGTAATATCGTTTAGTTCTCACAATCCTTGCTTGACTTGAGTCATAAAAAATTCTACAATGAACACCAAAATGTTGCCAATTACGGAAAAAACCGCAATACCCAAACTACTACTAAAGTATCAAAAGCAGTGGCTTCTACGTCACGTTTCTTAACAACCAAAAATTTGAGTTAATTATTTTTTCCGTATGTACAAGAATAAATACATTAATAAACTTTTCATAACGCATTACTATCATTTCTTTTTTCAGTTTATTAATGTTCTGCTTGCAATCATATTCAAACCGTAATTTGTCTAAGATTCCGGATGCACTCAAGAAATCTGTCCTGTAATCCAAAATCATATTGGGAGAATTAATTAAATTAATTACATAAAAAACTTAAATTAATATAGGACTTTAATTCTTTAAACAGTACTGGGGTATTATAAAATATCCTTTTGAATTACGATATAGTAAATATTGTTTGAACAAATTTAATAACTCTAAATTGAATACTTTGGTATAAAAATACCGAAACCTACACAAAATGAAACTTTTATTTATATGTGATGTAGCTGCAAAAAGCTATATTATTAAAAGCAATTTTATTAATGTGAAGTTTCCGATTTCAGCATGCCTTTAGTCAAGCCTAGTATCATGATCTCCTTCCCAAACGGGATACCTTTTTGTATTACAGCTATAAAACCACGGTAAATACACTATTTGATTATATTCTTCGGGCAGAATATTTTTAAACAAGTTTGTAGTTAAATGTACCATTCTTAGCTTCAAATACTTTGGAACCTCGCCCATTTCAAGCTCAAGTCTTCTTACCTTTTCTTCCGTCAAATTCTCCAAACTTGAAATCAGATTTATCACGTTTTTTGCATAAGCTTCACTTGCAGTAAAATACTCAACTATTTGCACAGGAAGATAACCGTATCGAGTCATATGCATGCCACCTAGCAAATAACCCTCACTCTTTCCACGTCGTCTAGAAGGATATGTAAGGAAACTGGTATTTTTCATTGCTTTCTTCAGAGTCCAATACGTAGGATCCCCAAGACTAAATGGATGACCTGGAACAGGCCAGTCACTCCTGAATACTTGATTTATTTTCCCCATCGGCATCCAAATCCCAATGTCTACTGGATCAGATGGCATGTCACAATTTTTCAGATAGAAAACGACATCACGACTAGGAATTTCATCAGCGTCTCCAAATCCTAAAAAAATCAATAGTGAAAATTTAATAGCTATAATATGATACACAAACAAAATAGTAATTAAAATTACCCAAAATATCATCGTCCTCAAAATATCCAGTGATTTTATTCCAATGCATAAACTTCCACCATCGAAGCATTTCCTGCTGATTTTCGATTTCAAATCCATATCCCTTATCCAACTCCCTTTTGTTATTAGTAGCAAATGCTGCTAACGTTTCATCATCGTCAAGAATAAAATGCACAGTTTGGTTTGAAAACGGTTGAAACCTCTCTTGATATTTGAGTCTTTCCCATAAGAGTGGCTTCTCAATTCCAAGAAAATGGGAGCGAGTAGATTCCAAAATGAAAAAGATGTCAACAACGTCTGCCAGCTCTCGAAAGTGAATTTCTAAAATGTCGGATTCAAATCCGAACTGTAGAAGAACACCAACTTTTCTTGTTTTTGACACGAGTCTACATTCATTCAAATAAGATGGAAATTTAGGAGGTGGCCTAGAGCACGAAGGATTCACTTCAATCAAAGGGGGCATTATGAGAAATGGCAACAATGTGGATAAAAACTCTGTTGAATAGTGTAGAAATTCTTGACGATTATTTTCCTTGATGCTTTGCTCATACTCTGTCCATGAAAAAGCGTTGAGGCTGCTGATAAACGATGATGGTGATGATGATTTTGAGAATCTTGATGACTTGTTTGAGCAAGTACTGCAAGCAATATTGCTTTTCCAAATGGATTTTGGTGGAGCGAGTGGAGTCATTCTAGGAGAGATTCTTCTTCCTATTTAAATATGTTAATAAAATAAATGAAGATTTAAATGAATAATTTCCTTGTTTTTAATGTGCTTATAAATGAGTACCAGAAGAGTTCTCGTCAATTATTAGCATGATGTAACTTCCTCCGCAAATTATGAGGAACGCAATGACAAGATGATCTGCATTTTTTTGCATTTTGTATGTTTGTAAGTATCTGAAGTCTCTGCTAATGATCTATGCGTTGGATCTCCAGTACGTTCGTTTTGATTCTAATGCAAAATTAGTATTGTATTCGAAGTAAAAAAAATATTTGTTTGTTTAGACTTCAGAATTGAATGACATCCTTTTTTTGTGTATTCAAGTGTGAAGGCAAGGCAGAAAATGTCTGTGCTGCCTCCTAAATATCGTAGCATTTTTATGTTCACAATAATTTTATATAAAAGCTGAACCAAATCTTTAAACATCTTCCGGGTTCCACAGATTTAAAGCATTTTATTTTTATTATTGCTTTTTAGTATTGTAAGTCACTATGATAATTAAATTAAGGATGTATTAACGCCATGATTGCATGGGCATCCTCTTGTTTAATAAAAAATCATAAAATAAAAAATTTGTTGCAAGGATCAAAGTTCTTGGGAAACACCGGGATGTGTTTTATTCATCACGCATGCTAATTTAAAGTAATGTATCCCATTTGAAATTCCATCCTTGAAACTTGGTAAGATCGCAATAGTCAGGTCATCAATTTTCTCTCTCTATAAATTCAAGAAATAAGTAAAGATTGAAATTTATGTAAATATCTTGCTAGTCTACAGAACAAAGGTTATTGATTTTTTTTCACTAGTGACGAGTTTTAGTAAATATAGTATTCGATACAAATTAAACCTTTAAATAACTGACTTATGCAGTACATTGCCTCATATAATTCATATTTTAATGCATAAGTTGTAGAAGTTTGAAACATTGAAACACATACTATAGGCTCAAATACATCCCAATATATTTGCTTTGTTAATAACTTGACAAATCAAATACCATAAAGCTTACCATTTTTCCTACACACGTTTAGCTAAAGCGTTTACATCATCCCTACAAGCAACATCTCTCTACTGAAATGTATTTGATCGTGAAAAACTCGAATCCCCAACCGGCCTATAAATTTATCCTATTATTGTGGCTCATGCCATATTTTCTTACCATATACTTTCTCAGCTTACAAATTATTGAAAGTGATAATGTACCAGAAATATTTTTACCACCACTTGCTGAAAACTCAACCCACAAACTTCCACTATTTACTATAAATAAAACCGTCCGAATTGGAATTATTTCTTGCGCCTCATCCACAAACCTAAGCAAAGGTGCAGCAAACGGAGCCCATCTCGATGCTGTCGCGCTTCTCAATTCCATCATAGTTTCTACAATTGTTCATCCATTAGACAAATTAGAACTTCACATATTGGTAAACCGCATTGGGTTGAAGCGACTTCTCACCACCCACATTCGAGGCACTTTGAGAAAGCTAAAAAATTACAAAACTTTGATAGCCCTCAAGTTTTACAATGGTTTAACGGCGTTACCAGATCAAATTCGAAGTAGATTTCATGCAGGAGACGCATGCCGTTATTTGAGACTATTTATTCCACAGCTTCTCCCAAATTATGGAGAAATTCTGTATTTAGATACGGATGTGATTGTTACAGGAAGCTTGTGGGAAATTTGGAGGCAGTTTTCTCTTCGGAAAGAAAATAAAATTGTGGCTATGGCTTACAATAATGAAGACATCAACTCTGAAGATAACTACGGTTACCTTGAGAAAAATCTTTATGGTACGCTCCCTCATGTTGATTCTAAGGGAGTAAATTGTGGCATTCAACTCATGAATCTGACAAGAATGCGAGAGTTTAATTATAGTGCAAAGTGTTTAGAAGTATTTACGGAGTATGCTCAGCTTGGTGTTCCATTAAGTGACCAAGGAATAGTTAATCACGTTTTCAGCAAATTTCGACACAAGCTTGGGATACTTCCCTGCGAATACAGTTTCCAACGTACTCATTGCAAAAGTGGATTTGGCTGCAGTAGTTTGTTGGATGACTTCAAGACCAGTTTGAAAATTCATGCGGTTCATGGCGGAGCAGAAAATTTTGGAAATCCGTTTGAACCATTTTTCGCATTGTATTTGCATTACTTAAAGTTCAAGTTTGACAAGCATCATGTTACGCATTTGCTGCAACCAATTAAGAAATTTTATATGAGTATAAATGATTCAATGACATGTTTTGGCAATGTTGGAAAATATTTGTTCAAAACAATTGACACTACTACTGACAATTTAAATCTATAATTTAACAAATTAGTACAACTGAATCATACTTTACAATGTCCTATCATCATTATGTTAGGCTAATTTTTAAATGAATAAAAATGATTTATTACAATGCTCAGGTGCATAACATGCCCGCCCAATTCCGTTGTCTCCCGCTTTGTTTGATGAGTGAGGAAATTACCTATATAATGCTGCGTAGACACATTAAGTGATAATAAATACTACTTGCAACATCAAAAAAAATTATTGGGGTGGTCTTTCCAAAAAGGAACAGTTAGTATCTGTTAAAATTGTTTTGCATTGTGTAAACCGAGTCCTTTCATTCTATTTGACGAGATCATATTAGCTGGGTTTTTCGATACATCCATAGTATTAATAAATGCATATGTAACTATCATAATTACAAAAAACTTTTGCATTACCTTGCCATGCATTAAATTTTATAGTATTTGCCTGAGCTGATATATCAGCAAAACTACCATTAAACCCTTGCCAATTTGGGGTTTATTTGGCAAAGTAAAACATTGGTCATAATGTCATAGCTTTTTAATGAGTAAATCAATTATCTAAATAACGCTTCGTAAACATATAAACGCAATACAACAATTTTTAATTCACAAAAAAAATGTGTTAAAAAGGGTTAGACGTGCTTTGTTTTCATAAGGATAGTACTCCCACTACATTAACTTCGCATTATGTAAACCGAATGCGAGGCTCAAAATGGAGCATAATTCTGCATCTGCATCATCATGTATATATTATATCAATAAGTCTATTTCTACCAATCGTTAAACAAATATTATGCTTATATTCACAGGCTGTCAACTGTCAAGCACACCAACTAAACGCAACTGTGCAAATAAAATCTTTGCTGACAACGACAAAATTCCTCACTTCCTGATACTTTTTACTGCAAAGTCAACGTGCCATATAGTGCACATAAATGTAAGAGGCCGTAATGATGAAATGCTTATTCATCATGATCAACATCATGCTCATGCCATGCACATTATGCTTCTTTTAGCAGAAGCTGTGTAATCAATATAGAAATCTTGTTTCATAGTATATGCGTTTAGGAACAATATTAGAAAGCCAACTTTGTTATTAATTATATTTTTAAAAATGTAACTTGGCATTTTACAAGACATTCACACTGTATTCATCACTTAAATGTAGGTTATTACAATTTTCCTTTAAATTTACACATAACTCAGTTATTTTCCACCAAAAAGCTTGAGATTGATTTGCATTCCATTTCAGCTCATGGAAATTCTTTGCAAATTCGAATAATAAATTCGTACTTTTCGCCGACGTTGATGGCATTTGAAATCTCATTGAGTTTTCTTCCAAGATTGTGTAACAAAATTTGGATGCTTGCTTTTCTTCACATAAAATTAAGATCATCATGAAAATACAATTAATGGCGGTCAACATAGTTTTGCTTATCAGTTTTCTAGAATTTAATACTAATGGTTAAAATGATGGAATTAATGAATGTTTATAAAGGAATAATCATAAACCTCCGGATCATCTGCGTCAGCTTCGAAATGAAATGCTTCAATCCCCCTTTCGTTGAAATTTTTTAACAGTTCAGACAAATCATTTTGATGATGTGGTTTCCAAACATAGACTTGTATTAAAAGCTGGTCAAATGGGAATGAATGTTCAATATTAAAATCTCGAGTAAGTTTTCGGATTGCTGAATACTCGTTTCCATGCACATCAACTTTTAAAATGTCAATTTTCTTATGGCCATTTATATGCATTATAGATTTCAAGCTCCCCAATTTTGCTCTTTTTATAAAACTTATTCTTGAAGTTCCATTATCCACAACTACTGTTACCGTCGGATCAAAAATGTTAATTGAAAAGTTTGTCTTCTCAAGCAATTCCTCCTCAAACAAATAATCCCTGAAGACCCCAAAAGAATAAATGACACATGGTTCCCGAATTTTTTGTTGTTGAAATCGTTCCAAACCACAAACCCACTTTCCACCTTTTCCACTACTGTTAATTCCAACACGTGTTAAATTATATTGACAAATGTTGGTTGGTTTTAAAAAAATCTGTGCATTTATTACGTGAGCTATAACTAATACTACAAAATATCCAATTCGTAATATTCTCGCCATTTTATCTAACAAGAAGGGATTATGAATACAATTTTAAATTAAACATGTCAAGAACCAAACTCAATAATGAAACTTAAATAGGTTATATCTCTTAATTTTATTATCATTTCATTTACATTAAATAAAGGTAACATTAGTAGAAATTTACTAAATTTAGTTAGCAATTTGGCTCTGCAAATACTTCTATTTACATACAATCGTACAAAGTACATAAAATAAATGACGCACTACTGCATACATATATCCATGCATTCTGCAAACCACCATAAAAATAAATGATACCACTAACAATTAACATAGCGGTTTTTAATAATAGAGACTAGTTTTATTTAGTAACTTGGAATTCCATTTCATAACACAACTTTAATCCTCACGCAAAATAACTTCCAACAAATTTTGAATTTAAAAACGAAAATTCATAACATTTTTTGTCGTACGGATTAGGTTCATTGTAAAATGCTCTCATTCCCTTCCCCTCCATCCCTGTAAATAGTTTAATAAAATTAACAGGATAGTGTGGCTGCCACGTATGCAATTCAATGAGAAGCTGTCCAAAAGGTAGAGATTGGAAGTCATCCATGACCCGAAATAAACTGGGATATTCATAGCCTTCCACATCAATCTTCAAAATGTCAATCCACTCATGGCCATTTGATTGCATGAGAGATTTTAACGTTCTCAGATTGCCCTGGGCAGTGTCCATAAAGCCAATCCCGTATTGTTGAAATTTCACTCGTGGATTATTTGGAGTTAGTGGCCATCCAATCTTTTTAACTGTTGGATCATACGCGTAAATCACGCAGTTTGTTCTTAATAACAAATCAGCTTCAAAAGTGGAATCTCCAGAAACCCCAAATGAGTAAACGACACATGACTTTTTTCCACCAGAATATCTTTCCACTCCACAAACCCATTTTCCTCCGTCTCCATCTTTTCCAACGCGAGATAAAGTGTATGGACAAATGTAGCTTGGTTTAAAAACTTCCCAAATCTTTGAAATGTTTACATTTGCTAGAAGTAACGATGGGTCTTCTTGAAAAACTTGGTTTCGTTTTTGAACGTCTTCTCTCCATTTATTCTCAGATTTCTCCGCCCAATCTGCTAACTGGTTGGAATATTGAGAGCGTAAATTACGGTATAACTCGGATTCTCTGACTCCATTTGATTGAATAAAAATTAAAAATATTGATATCAAAACAATTAAAAATAAAATTCTTGAAAGTTTCCCTCGACTCAAGTAGCTTGCCATGATGATAGCTCGAGTTTGAGTAACAATTTCGTGATATAAAATAGGTGAACGACATGCAAAAAATAATATTTGCACACATGGTAAAATAGTTTGTTGTGCTTTACATTTCTCTCGGAGTAATGCTCCCGTCACGCACTAAATTTGCCATACTTTTATAATTACTTTTTAAAATGCTAAGTAAGCTTTACTTTATTTACCGAACAGATTTTTCACCTGCTTAGCATTATGCAATGCAACACAGCTTGTCAATCATTCGCAAAGTATAAGTCAATATTTGATGATTGCGTTTAAATAATTCACTTCTTCTGCTTTACTTCCTTTAAAACTGTTGAGTCAATACACGCGTGTGGAATAGAAGTGGTACATGGACTATAATCATCATCATCATCATCACCCTCAAGCACACACACACTTCCACCAAGTTTATTTTATACTCACGAGGGAATGGTCAGGCAAGTGACCCTGCGAATTGGCTGAATTTGGAGATATATGTTGCTTTAGATACTACTAGATAACATCTCAAAGGATTTTACTCCATGGCCAACTTTCGCTGAAAAATTGCAAAAAATCGATTTTTCATTTTCCATTTTTGATTTTCTTTATGGCAATTTACATGGAGAAAAGTTACATCACACAGGTGCCTGTTACAAAAAATGGAATTTTGGCAATGGAAATTAGCCTTGCTCAAAATTGCATGCTCGATATATCAAGTGTATCAAGTAGACTGGAAACTGAACTTTTGTTGGAGGGAATGGCTCGGAGGGTACTTTGGAGGGAATGATGGAGGAAACTTTGGAGGGTATGACGGAGTAATAGTTTTTCATTCGATTTTTATGACGGTCAGTACGCTATTAAAATTCATCATTCATGCATTTAAAATTCAAAGCGTACTCCCAAAAGCACCCTCCAACCATAATTCAACAAAGCATTCATCAATCCCTCCAAAGTTTTCTTCATCAATCCCTCCAAGGGTACCTCCAAAGTTTCCTCCATCAATCCCTCCAAAGTACCCTCCAAGCCATTCCCTCCAACAAAAGTTCATTAATTGATACACTTGATATTTCGAGCATGCAAGGCAAGGCTATTCCATTTTTTGTAACAGGCAGGGACCTGTGTGATGTAACTTTTCTCCATGTAAATTGCCATAAAGAAAATCAAAAATGGAAAATGAAAAATCGATTTTTTGCGATTTTTCAGCGAAAGTTGGCCATGGAGTAAAATCTTTTGAGATGTTATCTAGTAGTATCTAAAGCAACATATATCTCCAAATTCAGCCAATTCGCAGGGTCACTTGCCTGACCATTCCCTCGTCAGTTGTTTTACGGAAGTATTCTATTCTATGCAAAGGAATTATAATGAGTGCTAACAAAGTCAACGTTTTTTGGTGCGATATTATAGGGTTGATGTAGCTAAACAACGATATTAATCACGAGTTCAAATATGATTAATAGTAAAAATTCAAGCTATAATTTTGTTGACTTGTAGAGGTAAAAAGCTACTCGGAAACATTCTTATGGTAACTTAATAATAAAGTATAGTAACAATAAATGAAAACGCAAATGGTTGGAAATATTCCGAAAGATGATATAAGCGTATATAAAAACATCAACTTACGACTTTATTTTAAAACAAATATTGCATCTGTATTACTTCTATATTCTAGTTACAAGAAAAGCCTGTTAACTCCCTAGGTGTTAAAAACTACCTCCCCCCCAACTCCACTAACTAATATGGTTTACGGTTTCGCTTCCGCTAGCATACTAATCGCTTTTCAAAGTAGGTAAAATTCGTCTGCCTACCACCATTCATTCACCATTGATCGACGGGTCAACGTGATTAAATTCCTCTTATCCCGACTTCAAAGGCTGTTGAATTTTTGTCATTAACTAACAGTTACCTAACCTGAAGAATATCGAGAAGGGGTCAGTGTCAGGCACATTTGAGGTGGCACAGGTGTGCTTCTTAGAATGTAGAGTTTATTTACGTCAGAGTTTCTTAGGATGCCCATTCTTAAATTAAATTACTTCCTCCAACAATCAATCAAAATTTGATTATCTTCACAACAATCGACATTTAAGTACACATAAAATATGGCACAACAATCAACATAATCGCCCTTCCAACAATTGACACTTCTTTTTCATTAAAAAACATTATATGATTGCCTGTGCACTCCTTTCCAACTCCACTAATCGAAGTCAGCATACTACAAGTTTTGTACCCCGTTTTGAAAGTAAGTGAAATTTCTCCCCCCCACCACTGATGACTACTTACTCGGACTTCAAAGGCTTTTAAATTTGTGGCGAATATCAAAACGCCAATCTATCTAATGCGTAGTCAAATCATCGCTTCTCCAATAATCGATCGAGTTGCAACCTGTATATTACGCCCAACTGATCAATGAGGTTAAAGAAATTATTTTTATGAAACCACTAACTCAGGCCTGCAGTTTAAAAAAGTAGAATTTAACATTTCACTATCCCTCTCCACAACCAACATTTCATTATCCCAACAATGATCAACAGATAATTATCCTCCGCTTCCAGTAAATCAACATTTAATTCCCCTCCACCTTCCATATACGCCTCACAAAAATCAACATTAAATTTTAATGTGGAATGGAAGGAGCTTTTGTTGAAAATACAATTCTTAAAAAAGTAAACAAACTTGCTTGTGAAGAAAACAGGTGACAATGGGTTATCCATAGCCAATGTTAAAAATTTTGACACAAAATTTCACGTCAATTTTTTATGCATAATTAGTGTAGTTATGGTAGCAATAATTACCAAATAATAATTAAAGCATTACTAAAAAGTATGCATTATGTATGAACGTAATGTTGCGTGCCTCTTCACATTTACTTTAACACAGATAGTCATCCTCTCCCATGTTAACTCACTGAGCGTAAATCCGTACACATTTACAACTACGCTACCCAGACTCTATTTATGATATCCTTTACTGGACATAAAATTCAACAAGGTTTCAAAACTTTCAGGCATTACCCAAGTTTCCACAGTAATGATTTTTATCGGAATTTCGTCAAATGGATGAGACTCCAACACTTTAAACTCATGTCCTTCAATATCCAGCACGAAAAGGTCAACTTTCTTTACATTTATAGCTTTGAGTAGAGTCACCAATTTGAAGCATTCAACTTTGCCTTCCGATTTGTGTAGCCAAGGTTCAAATTTTTCGGATGATGCGTTTAACCCTGGTTGTGCAGGATTTATTCTCCCATTGCCCCTCATCCAAGCTTGATTTCGCACTGCTTTCGTGAGATAATCAACATAAATCATGTCAGAAGAGGCCAAACACACGTCAGCTATCCAAGATTTTCGCTTTTTCCTTTCAACTGTGGAATGAGACTTGGTGAAGCTTCAACGAGGAGACCACTCCAACTGTACTCAGCTTCTAATTCCAAAGAATGGCTCAAGTATTCTCCATCAAGTGCACCAGCCTCAACAAAAAATCCACGCTCCTTGATTTGTAATAAACTTAATATTTTAAAGACCTTAAATTATTTGAAGCTTGAAAAAGTGATATTTTACACTAACCACACCATGTTTCCTTAAAACACTTAAATAACTTTGTGGTACTCCTCGTGTGAGTCATAGCCAACCAAAGTTTTGTTGAGATGATACGGCACATGTCTTGGAGATGGTGGCGTTAAGTGGTGACCTTTCACGTAGTCTAATAACTGCTTTTGTTTGAGTGCATTCAATTCTTGACGCTCTATCAAAAGAAAAGAAACGTAATCTTTACAATGGCTCATCATCAGTCAAATTTCATACAAAGCTTTTCAATAAAAAATTCAAACCTGATTGATCCTCTTTATTGATACACATAAGGAAAATGAAAAGAAAGGTGGATAGGAATATCAAAAAGTACAATAATGAGCGGCTGCATGGCGTACGCATTCTCTGTAACTTTCGTGTTTTCATTTTGGAAAAACTGAACAGCAAATTTTTAAGCTAGGTGAGTTACAAGTTACTATTCTGGTAGTACCGCTGATTTTGAACCCAATTGATTTTAAATTGTTGACTTTAAATGTGGTATACTAACTTTGATGGCTAACGGAATATTTGTATAGTTAATGTACGTGAAATATAACGGTAGTATGACAGTGGCAAATACATGCATCCATTTCAAATTTGTTGAGTAAATGTTTAAATGCAATCATTTTTACGAGGTACCTAATAATATCCCATGATTCTTCAAATTTGTACAGTAAGGTTATCCTAAAAATAAACTGCTAGTAAGCAGGCCAGAGACGTAGCTGAGGAGAGCGTTGAGTGAGCACCTCCAAACCCCCTCATCGCATGTCCACCAAATCTCCTCCACCACCTCTCTCTCTCTCTCTCTCTCTAAACCCACCTTCGCGATCCTCTCCCAACGTATAGTGAAAGCATTCATTCCATGGTTTATGTACAACCACCTGATTCCGAATTTATACACAAGAACATCCACACGGATACTATGCAATTCTTACGTATACGTATACATTTCAGCCAAATCGATGAGTTTCTGAACTCATCCGCCTATAACTTTCGAACCATTTGACCGATTTGGCTGAAAAGTATTCCCAGAGGTCCTCTTGAGTAGTGCTACCTGTGTACCAAATTTGAGCCCAATCGGTCAATGTATGTGACCAGGAGAGTGCGCACAGACAGACAGACAGTTTTAGTAAAACCATTACTTCGCTGAATACTCAGCTACGTAATAAGCTTTCGTGGACTCATCCACAATATACGGAGTTGTGTTTATTGTTGAGGATCAACAATTAAATTTCATTTCATTTATGCATAATATGATGATGAAAACCGAAAATTCTACTTTTTAAAACTTTGAAATGTTTGTTGCTGGTATCCTGATCTTAAGCAACTTAATTTTAGTACAATAATCCCTTTATATTTTTATATATTGCTTGGTGGTAGTTTTTAGCAGCGTTGAGTGTTGTGCAAGGTATTGGTCGTCATATATATTCACCGTTATGGGAAAAATGAGACTTTTAGTTGCAATGTAGTACATTTGGTGTTGTCGCGTTTTTTAAAGAAAATAATGTTATGATTTGATTTTGATGAACTATTATTTTGTTAGAATGCTCATGAAATTTCCCGATAATGTAGTACAACTATGTTGTCTGAATGTAATGGCTGGGACGATTGGCCTTTACCGATTGTTGTGTGAACCTCCATGGAAAACGATTAATAGAATGTAGATCCGAATGAATCGTTGCTTGAAATGCACTCAAGAAACTTATCTGTGTATTGTAGCACCTATAGCTTCAACTTTACAAAACATAGGAATAAGTGGCAACAATTCTTTCCCCATGCTGTTTTGTAAAATCAAGTAAGTAAAAAGCGCGGGGTACAAAAAAGAGTTAAAATCTTTTCAATGTGTATTCACATGAAAGAGCTTTGCATGAACATTATGGATTTTTAAACTCACATGCTAATATTGATAAGTTGTAAAGCAGCAATTTAAAAGGTTATGGGTTCTAGTAGCAGCGTTGATCTCGTCAGTTGTCTATATATTTAGGTAAGGTGATAAACTAAAGTTGGTTAGATGGTCTTATTGATCGGATTTATATTGGCAGCTTAATTGCTAACACAGTGCCGAATTTTGAAAATGTTTCGGTTGAACAAACGTACAACATTTGTGCAAAAACAAAGCTGCATCCTTTTTTATTTGATCTTTACAGTACTTATCTACACATTTTATTATTTCACTAACAAATCACTCAAATTTCACTACACCAGATTCCACAAAATAGAATCCAGAATCAATTTGAAGTACGATGAAAACCAGAAACCGTTCATAATTTTATTCTGGACTGATTGGTATGGTGGAGATGCAAAAGGCTTTAACAAACCTGCGTGTGAAAATGAGTTCCGTATCATTTCAAATAGATCTCAATTTGAAAGCGCAGATGTAATTGTTTTTCAATATGTCGATTTAATAAGGTAAAATGCTAAATTTTAAAATCGCGTGATTAATACTACGAGTAGTGAGAAGTTAATTAATTTCGTTTTGAATTTAAACATTTAGTAACAATGACATTGAGTTGCCTAAAACGAGAAAGCCAAACGTACCATGGATTCTGACTTTACAAGAAGCGTCAATCAACCATGCCTTGCTGGATACAAAAAAATACAACGGAGTGTTCAACTTTACTGCAACCTTCAGAACGGATTCAGAAATTCATACGGTTTTTAATGAAACACTCCAACTTTATCGAACTCCTGACAGAAAGTGGGAACACGGAAGTGAATTCTCACACGCGTTTGTACGAAATAAAACAAATTTGGCTGGATGGGTCGTTTCAAACTGTCATATACAACCTAGCAAAAGAAATGAGCTTGTTAGTTCCCTACGCCAACACGGAATTCAAGTGGATATTTACGGCAAATGTGGAAGCAACCAATGTGAACAGGCAGACGACTGTTTCTCCAAACTCGGGAAGAAATACAAGTTTTATCTGGCACTAGAAAATTCTTTGTGTGTTGACTACGTCACTGAAAAAATTACCCATGGGTTATTTCATGGAATGGTGCCAATTGTTTGGGCGCTGGGGAAGCTTGATGACTTTGCTCCTCCGGGGTCTTACATTGATGCGATGGAATTCCCAACTGTAAGGGATCTGGCAGATCGAATTAAATTTCTTGATAAAAATGATGAGGAGTATTTCAAATATTTTGAGTGGAGAAAATTTTACAACTTGAGCAGCATTAATGATTCGAGTTACATTTGCTATGGTTGGCGCAAAATGAAACACGTTACAGAATCGTTTTTGTTGCAAAATCGTACGCATGTTTACGAAAATTTGGAGGAATGGTATCATTATTTCAGAAGTGAAAACACAAAAAGATTGTGTTCCAATTGCTTGGACAAATATGAAGTGAACTTGGAGCAGTTAAAAATGAACAAATTGAGTGTTTACAATGGAACCAATTACCGATGTATTTAATAAAACATTAATTATTACTGTATTTGTAAATAAAGTTTAATTTGGCACTTTTAAAATAAATATAGCATCACTAGCACTTCTATATTCCAAGTTGTAACCATTTTTATTCATCATACTCATCAAAGCTTCAAATCTTTGAGGTAGAGCCCAAGTCATAACAATTTTTGTAGGAAATTCTAGAAGTAAGTATGACTCAAGAATTTCAAAATCGTATCCCCCACTATCCAAAACCAGTATATCTACATATCTAATTTTTAGGACTTCAAATAAAGTTTTCAAACGACAACATTTCAAATTTTTAACAAGGTCACCCGTTTTCAAACACGGGTTGCTTGCAATCTCTGCCTTTTCTCTGATTCTTCTGAATGAAGGAATGTGAATTGGGGTAATTCGAGCGAGAAGACCCTTCCAGCCATGCATCTTTTCCAATTCTAGCGTGTGGCTCAGATATTTACCGTCCTTGTTCATGGAACGTATCTCAATGAAGAATCCGTTGTTAATTATATCACATTTTTCCAAAACTCCCATCACTAGTTTATGGAGATTATCATGGGATTCATTTATTTTAATGTCATTATTAAAATTAAGGGGAATATATCTTGATAATGGTGACTGTAATAAGTATTTTATTCGCCCTAGCGGTGAGAGCAACTCATCTAGATCTGCCAAAAAGGAAATTCAATAAAATTACGATTAAAAATGTAAACCCTCTCATTAGAAACATTACCTTTTGTATCGACCTCCATCGTAAAAACGGAGTAAATGAAAATTATTGCAACAATAATCATGGTGTGTTATAGTTTAAATTTAATGGGTGCGATTTTAGCTCAGCTAAATAATCATTTAAAAATTTCAAGTTTGCAGTGATTTTTTTAAATAACTTCCTAAAACCTTACTAGAAATCTATTTTCTACATGTGAATCAACCACTGTATCATTTACATTAACCTTTCGTAGTTCTGTACTAATTAATAGTAAAAAAAATTTAACCACATACAAAGCATTAGCATAAATTGTTTGTATATAATGTGTGCAAAGTAAACTATGAACGTCAGTTCCGCATGAACAAACCAAGTATTCGATGAAATGAAAATACAAACAATGCTGTTTAAATTTCGCAAATCGTCAAGTTAGGTTGTTTAAAATAATAGGTGATGAAACGATTTTGTTTTAAATTTATTTGAAGTAAGTCTATTTTTATT
The DNA here is from genome assembly GCA_964034955.1 of Orchesella flavescens. NCBI lineage: Eukaryota > Metazoa > Arthropoda > Collembola > Entomobryomorpha > Orchesellidae > Orchesella > Orchesella flavescens. The sequence goes on along the minus strand of OZ035958.1, from coordinate 21,305,053 downwards.
GTATTAATAATTTTTCGTTTGCAGTTTCGTTTGCATAATTTCCTTTTTTTGTAAGGCCCATTACTGGTGATTTATATCTGTATCATAATGTACGTCAAATATTTGTAAAGCAACAAAATAATCCCCTCCTTATATCAACAAAGTAGTAGTGTTGAGTACACAGCGCTTGGTACTGTCACTGAAAGTGTAGTTCCATGTAGCATTTACACCAGGTGGTCTTGTGCAATTTTGTGGATACACAAACCAAACGTTGAGTGTGGGATAAAAGAGACAGTAATAGAAGTCACACATTTTGCAATCAGTCATATCAGCCGCAGTTATGGGCTTGAAAACCCCGTTTTTTCTGCAGGTAATGGCATTCACGGCTGAAAATAGAACTGCAGCCAATGCAACGGTCACAGCCTGAAATAGTTTAAAATTATTTCAAATTGAATCGAAATCTTTTGCTATTTAATGTTTTCAATATATTATGTATTAGAAAAAGAAGAAATCATGTACCAAGATGATAAAGTGCTTTCCCTTCATGTTGTCAGCTTTTAAAAAAAGATTTAAACAAATCTGATTTAGATTTTCTAGAGTTGGTTTTCTTTCACAAGAAATAACTAGAATTTGGTAGATTGATGAAGATTGATGCCATTTGCAAAGGACTAACCGACTTTTATACTCCGTTGCTTGCCTTATTATACCCATGATACCCTAGTTTACAAATTATGTAGGTTTACGATTGAACAAATAACTGGATTTAATGAATTTATAACTGGCCAGGTTGAGCATGAAACATGAAGTTGAAACTTCAGTTAACGATAAGCACCGTTTAATAAAATGGATATAAAATTTTATTACATTTTGCAAAAGGGGAAATTACGTCAGGTCAGTGCATAAAAACGTGTACAACGTATACTCAATGACAATCGAATAAATAAAATAATCACGCAAACTATGTGTAGTTTTGATAGCTGACTGAAACACGTGGAGCATTATCTCCTACACCAGAGCTAGTTGCAACCAATGGTTCACGTTCATCACCTAAATCAGTCTCCACATCATGACTTTCTGCAATCACTTGAATTGTTGGCTTCAACGAGAACACAACAACTCCAAGAATGACAAACAAAAAAGAAATGAAGTAGAGCGCATGAAACTGATACTGGAACAGGAAAATTCCTACAAGAAGTGAGTAAAAATCCGCAGTGAGAATGGAGAGGTTGTATGGCGTCGCTCCCGAAAGTTTCATCATCATAGCAGCCAGCACGTAAAATGAGAGTTGGGCGAGAGCATAGCCTCCCAAAAGAGCTAGTGGTACTAGAGATCCGTTCATAACTGCCAAAGTTACTTGGTCATATTCCAAAACAGCTCTAAATTAAAATTAAAATCATCACTTAAAAATCCTTATATATAATTTACTTTAAACATTTATGATTATATTTTACGTTTGAATTCCAGTAACAAGGCTTCCGAAAAGGCCAATCATCCCCAGAAACTCTACGATATCAAATGTTTTCACGAGAAACTCTTGAGCTACATTGGAAACGCCATAAAGGAAAGCTCCAGAAAGACAAAGGAGATCACCCAGCAATCTTTCACTTCCTTGGCCAAATGGAATACCTTCCTGAATATCCGCCCAGACCAGGCAACATACTCCAAGAAGGCAAATAATCACTCCGAGAATGTGAGATGCTCTATATCTGACTCCAAGCAGGATACATGAAAGTACAAGTACAGTTGGTATTGTAAAACAGTCCAGTAGCTGTATAAAACATTTTTTATTTATGAACTTCTCAAAATTTTAAGAGTTTTGTTTTAAAAACGGATACGTATTATTTCAGTGATTACCTGAACACTTGTTAGCGTTGTGTATTGGTAAGCCTTCACTACAAGATAGTTTGCTTCCGCATCTGCCACAGCCAAAAGGAAGTATTTCCAGCCACGGGATTTCATTACGGAAAATAAATTTGCGTTCTGTGGCCGACATGCCAAGGCAGAGGTGAATATTGCTGAGAGTGAAATGTAGAATACAAAGTTTTGAGCTGAAATTGACAATAATAATGTTGACTTTTTTGGTGTAATGATATTATATATTTCGAAATTTATTTTTGGTATTATTTTTACCATTAGATATGTGTAAATTATACACATTAGTGAGATAAACGCTGGTCACAGCGGAAACGCAAAGTATCAATGATAAAATCTGACCCAAAGCTGCTGCCACCCATCTCGTTCTAAACAAAAAATATTTACATTAGTTCCTTCACGAAACATACAACCATAATTATAAATTATTGATATAATTATGTTTTTCAGGCGTACCTTGTTTTATTTCTAGATGCAAAGGAAACAGGAACCGATTTGAATTCTTGAGTTCCAGAAAAAAGATCACGAAATTGTATTCCTCTCCTTATTTCTCGATTCTCATCCAGTTCCTCCAAGGGAGGTATTTCAGTGTCTGAAATAATGCAGCATGAGCTTGGGTTCCGTATCCTGCTTTTATTGTATCCATAACCCCCCTTCGTCATAACTTTTTCATTCCCTGTTGATTCAGTCTGAGTTGTTCCATTTGAACTAGGAATTTGCAAAGAGGAAGACTTGGAATAATCACTAGTTTCCATTCTTTCAGTTTCAATAAAAAACACAACAATATTTACAGTAATATAATCGTGAAACTTTAATTTCGGATGGGACTACACAGTGTCAATGTACTTGAATAAAATCAATAAAAATACGTTGTTTATGTCATTTATAAAGCTTGCTTTTCTCTCTCAGACAGAGACTGGACGCAGCTGACGTGATACTGATGATGTTGATGGACCTGTGTAATGAAATTTCATGTAAAATGCACAGAGCATCTACATGCCATAATACTCACTTTACAAAACACATGAGGAGAAACTTATATATATAGAATGATGAGTAGCTCACCGCTCAGTCACACTCATCTCTCAAATAAACATAAAGCGTCTGAGTGTGAAGCCGTCGCAACCTCGCAACAGAAAAACTGGTTTCCATGTGGAGATATCCCTATATAAAAATCACAATTGGGATTCAGGTTTGATGCTGGAAGAAAAGAATAACTTGTGTTATGATATGCATATGAACTTGGATAGGTATTTTCTTATAGAATGTGATTTTTTAACATGATGCGATGATGATGAAACGCCAACCCGATGTACCGGTAAATTAATGAAATTACGATTGCATGCATAATGAGACTTTAGTTTCCTTAATGTTTTTTTTAGATTTGTGCTCCTTGGGCTAGTGTAGTGTGTGAAGTGTTATAGGTAACTAAGGTGGTTGCTTAAAATGTTGAAGAAATTAATCACTGCGCAATTTATATTGGGCTGTCAACCATTTTCTGGTTCATTGATGTATGTGTCTGGATAAGTAAAAAATAAAAGTATTTTTTTGCATGACACTTTCTCCGGCTGTTAATAAATAGCGAATATGATATTGACTTTAAATATTTTGCCTGCTATAAAAGTTTGCTGGATATGGAATATTAAATAGGCTTGAAATAATTTGTTAATGAACTTTATAGTTTTTAGCTACATAGATTTCTTTATATTTTTAAAAAAAAAATTTTAAACATTCAAACATGTTTTTCTATGGTTTAATTTATTATGACGACCGAATCAACTGAATTTTATTCATGACTTTCCTGTTTTTGTTATGTTCGTTTTTATAGCTACCTAACCAGAACATTAAATACTTTTGCCGAACATGTTTGATATTTGTTTTTCGTTTGGACTGATATATATATACAAAAGTTTATACTTAAGAAACGATTTCTGAAAATAGGATGAAAACATCGAAATAACCAATTTTTTATTGTTGGCTGATTTTTTTGGCTTCAAAAACTTGAATCAACAATATCTCTGAAAATATACGAAGTTAACTCGATTAATATGTTGATTTGATGAAAGGAAAGCTTGTATCGACTTTTAAAATTATGTTAATCAACAATTGACGAATTATTTCATTCAACGTACTCGAACATAAAAACTGTTTGTAAATAATAATAATAATAATAATTAATATTTAGAAGAAAATCGATTAACAATAACTTTATGAGGACTTTGGAAAAGTCGAAACGTTGAGTTAAATAAAATCTACAATACACAAACACTCGTTGTTTCCCTCAAAATATTCTTTTAAATAAACTTAAGATTACATTAGTTTTATTTTCATTGTGAAAACTGACTTGTTGCTCATGTTATGTTAAAACCCATGCTAATTTCCGGTCACATATAATCAATAAATTGATAGATGTATTGTTGTAGCAGAATTTAAGGTAGATCGGGTATACGTATAAAATTCCTACAAGAGCAACAAAAGCAAGGACATGGAAGCATAAAAATAACAGATTTCGTGTCACGTGTTCACCTAACACCAATCGTGTTTTCACATCGTCGTTTTCTGCCTCAGTCAACAATATGGAATTCATAAACGCGCATCAAAAAAGTATCTAGTGCACAGTAGAAGCTTTGCTTGATTAATTTTTGTTAGGTATTTAAATTAGTTGCTCAATAATATTAGAGAAAAAGAATATTTATAAGCAATGAAGATTCAACTCAATTAACTGTTGAAATTGCTTTCCAACATTTTGCTGTGCCTTTGTGTATGCTTTAAATTCAACATACTTTAATTAGAAAGAATACTTATTGCATGGGGAAAAGTTTTTGTTCAATTCGGTTTAATAAAAGTCCATGTTCAATAGAAGTTTAATTTAATTTTTAAAACGTCGGAAAATTAAATCCATCAATATGATTTGATATTGGTTAAACATGCGAAAAAAACAGTCTGGATGCCGGCATCGTTTTATAATGTTATACTAGAACGAAAGCACAAGTTAGCCAATACCTTCCGACTTCAGTTCAGTTTTTTTAGTTTTTTAAAAAGCTACCCAAGTTACTATTAAAAATGTTAACAGATATTCAAAAAGTTGCGTTTACGATACTCAAAGTATTCACGTTTCATTTGGTACCTTTCCCAGTGAAATGGGACGAAAATTATACCGAGCTTGTGATACGAAAGTCAAAGTACAAACTGATTTCGTACTCATCTAGCGTAGCGTTTGTCTTTGTTGTTACAGCTATCATGTTGTTTTCTTTGTGTTGGTTTGGCTTTATTCGTCCGCGACCAGATTTCAAACGTGTGAATGCAGCCATTCTTTTAATAATCATTGTTGGCATTACCGCCGGGTTCTACGTTGGACATATATGCGCGTTACATTTTCACGATAACTTACATGCATTTAACGAAATGCTAAAATTGAACGACAAAATTTTGTCAGGTAATTTTACTATACATCCCATTTTATCTGCTTAATTCTCGCAAAAGTTTTGAATTTAATTTTTTTGTTTAGACATACGTCCAAGGCCAAATGCAGCATTTTTCAGACAACAAATCAAAAAGGAAACAACACATGGATATTTACTTTGTCTCGCTGTATTTCTAATATGCGGCACTCCCTTCATTATAGTACCATTAGCTTTATATTCAGGTTATGACGTTGGCAACTTTGTGTTAGAAAATGTACTTACAGATCCGATGCATAGATCAGGGGCAGAAATAGTTTTTGGGTTTTTAGTACGCCTTTTCCTTTTGTCAACGTTTTGGTCAGAAGTATTACGAAACGCTGCTTATGCCAGTGCTGTAGGAATAGTTATTGGGGATAACTTTATAAAAATTACTGATACTTTCTTGTATGCTTGTGGAAGTGATGAGCACAGCTTGGATTTTTACAAATACCATACACAATTACATTTACTTTACAAAAAGTGTGAGAAAATTGTTTCTTCTTGTATGTTGGTCTTTGCTGTCTATTTTGGACTGTAGTTAGTACTGTTTGGCTAAGCATCAAAGGCAGCAAAGATATGCCAATGATTGTTAGTCTTGGTATTGGATTTGGAACATTGGCAGCTATTGTAGTTTGTGCCATTCTTCTCCCGAAAGCGGCAAATGCATGTGATAATCAGGCGATGGTCGTTAACCTCCATCGACAAAAGGTAAAGAGACTGTATGCTAGTGGTAAAAATAAAAGGCAAAATTTGTTGGATGTTAAAAAAGCGAAATACATTTTGCATCTGAGAGTGCGATATGGTAGTTTTTATTTTATTGAGAAAGAATTCATTGCTAGTTATTTTCAACTAATGACTTTGCGGTGCTTTGATGCAGTTTATATATTAGGATAGGTTTATAAGTTTTAATGAAATGTTGTTGAAATGCATAAACTTTCTGCTTGTAATAATGTTTGTAGATACCTACTAGACCTACTAATATATTACGATGTTAATGATATGCTATAAATTTTTGAATAATTGTAAATTTAATTTCAAAACGATTTTACTTGAAATCATTATTAACATTTAAATAAATATTAATTTATGATGGCTTGGCAACTCCAATGCTAATATTTTTATGTTAATTATTTACACCGGGTAAGGTAGATATTTATGTATAAGGAAGGCAGTGCTTGATGGTTCCTTAAGAACTTTCGGCATGTTTTTCTTGTCCGGCTGTCTTCATGTACATTCATGTCAATCACCTTTTCCGTTCAAATTTCAGGTAAATCTAGATGTTTTACCTTACCTCCTGACTATGTTAATGAGGATTATTCTCGCCATATGTATGTTAATAAGTCGATCTCTTGATCTCTCTACGATTCAATGTCCTCCTTAAGAGGTCATTTCTGTTTCTTCGCGTCATATTTTACAACTATTCAGACATCATGTCTCCTGTCTAATTAATATTCAATTATTTGTATTATTGACAATGTCCATAAATGAAAAAAATAAAAAGCAGAACTCATTAAACTTTCAGTGACCATTTTGCTGCTAAAAACTCACTATACAACACATTCTCTTTACTACGGGTTTTCATATCATTTGTCTCAATGCACCCACCTTTGCTTATGTGTCGTTATTCTTCACAGCACACAATATAACATTGGAAGTATTTGAGCATTGCAGCTGCTTCTCACTTTTATTCACGCAAGATCATCATCATCAAGTCTAGCTTTTTACAAAGATAATTTTATTTCCTATTTTCTTCGTTCTTTCAAATAATAACCAACGAGGCAGCATTTTTTTCCAAATCAAGTCTATACCACTACCCTTTGAATCATACGTTATTCAATCGAATTCTGCAATATTAGATACAAAGACAATTCGTGTGCTATCCGTAAGTAATCGAGTAATTGCGACGGCATAGAAATTCAAACATGTAAAATTATTCAGAGCATCTACCAATAAGTTTGTTAAAATTCATGTATATTAAAAGGATTATTTTGCAGGTAAATTTTAGGTACATGAAAATGGAAAACAACTTTTTTAAATCACAACGAAATATTAGAAAAATTCTACAAACACAGGTATACAAGAGAATATATACAATTAGGATCGACCTTACCAATAAATTGACATAAGCTGGTTCTACATTATGTCGTCGTAGCCAAATTAAAAACAAGAAAAATAATTTCAATAGGATATTTTATACACGATGAGGAAAAACTCGAAAAGACAAAACATGTATTGTTAGTTTATTCTTAGGTCCTTTTTATTCAGGTCAATCAAAAGTTCTTGTCCGGTTAAACTAAAACTAAATTTTTCTATAAACATTTAAATCGAGAATTTGCAAAGAAAATATATATTAACATCTAGAATGCCGATTACATGTATTAAACTTGGCTCACATTGCTAGACTAAACTCCGCCCACAAAATTCACGTGATCGTTAATAAACAATAGCATCACCTGATTCCTCTTCAATTTGCACAATGACCGGAGTAAAACTTTGCATAGAACTGGATCAACAACAAAGATCTTCGCGCGTCTCAATCAGTTCAAAAAGTCCCCAACAGCTTGCTATTGGATGTTATGCAACCAATATACAGGTCGTGGGGACTTTTATTGGAGCCAAGTACAGAACATGTAATCGGCATTCTAGATGTATATATATTCTTTGGAGAATTTGAAAGAGGTTCACCAAAAATAGCAAGTAAGCAATTAAACCATTACATTTAATTCGTTTCTGCTACATTCTCTTTGTCTTTCGTTTAGCGCTGTTAGAAAAAAAACGAGCACTTGTCTTAATAATATTTGAAAACGTTGACGGAGCTACAAAAAATCGGATTCACAAGCACAAACCAATTTACCTTTTATTCGTTTCTCTACCCTGCGGTATGGGAGAAAGAGTAACGAAAATTTAATCATTGAAATTACTTTCCAACATTTAACTGTGCCAGTGTGTATTATTTAAATTCAACATACCTTAGTAGAAAATTGTACGAATTGTACGACATAAAGTATTTGTTCAATTCGGCAAACAAAACTCCATGTTTAACACAGAATTTTAAAATGAACGCATAAATAATGCAGAGCTACATATAGGTTAGACAATAAAAACCATTTATTTTATTCAATATTATTGGTCACACAAGCCAAAAATTAGTGCTGGGTGTCTGACAGTATCGTTTTAACGTTTTATAAGAACAAAAGCAAAAATTAGTCAATATCTTCCGACTCTTCAAAGACATCAGTTTAGTTTCTTTTAGTTTTTGAAAAGCTTCCCAACTTCCTATCAACAATGTTAACAGATATTCAAAAAGTTGCATTTACGATACTCAAAGTATTCACGTTTCCTTTGGTTCCTTTCCCAGTGAAATGGGACAAAAATTATACTGAACTTTTGATAAGAAAGCCAAAGTACAAACTGATTCCGTACGCCTTTAGTGTAGCATTTGTATTTGTTGTTACAACTGTCATGATGTTCTCTTTGTGTTGGTTTGGCTTTATTCGTCCGCGACCAGATTTCAAACGTGTGAATGCAGCCATTCTTTTAATAATCATTGTTGGCATTTCAGCCGGGTTCTTCATTGGGCATATATGTGCGTTAAACTTTCACGAAAACGTATATGCGTTTAACGAAATGCTAAATTTGAGCGACACAATTTTGTCAGGTAATTTTACCATGCACATATCCCTTTATCTGCTTAATTCTCTCACAACTTTAAAATTTTAATTTCTTTGTATAGATATACGTCCAAGGCCAAATGTAGCATTTTTCAGACAACAAATCAAGAAAGAAACAACACATGGATATTTACTTTGTCTCTCCGTATTTCTGATATGTGGCACTCTCTTCATTGTAGTACCAATAGCATTGTATTCTGGTTACGACGTTGGGAACTTTGTGTTAGAAAGTATACTTACAGATCCAATGCATAGATCAAGGACGGAAATAGTTTTTGGATTTTTGATACGCCTTATTATTTTGTCAACGTTTTGGTCAGAAGTATTACGAAATGCTGCTTATGCCGGTGCTGTGGGAATAGTTATTGGGGATAACTTCGTAAAAATTACTGATACTTTCTTGTATGCTTGTGGGAGTGACCAGCACAACCTAGATTTTTACAAATATCATGCACAATTACATTTACTTTACAAAAAGTGTGAGAAAATGGTTTGCTCTTATCTATATCTGGGCCTTTCCTACCTATTCTGGATTGTGGTTGGTTCTGTTTGGCTAAGCATCAAAGGCAGCAAAGATATGCCAATGATCGTCAATCTTGGTATTAGATTCGGAACATTTGCGGCTGTTGTTGTGTGTGTCATTCTTCTCCCGAAAGCAGCAAATGCATGTGATAATATGACGATGGTCGTTAGCCTCCATCGAAAAAAGGTTAAGAGACTGTATGCTAGTGGTAAAAGAAGAAGGCAAAATTTGTTGGATGTTAAGAAAGCAAAATCCATTTTACCTTTGAGAGTGCGATATGGTAATTTTTATTTTATTGAGAAAGAATTCGTTGCTAGTTATTTTCAACTAATGACTTTGCGGTGTTTTGATGCAGTTTTAATATTAGGATAGTTTTATAAATGTTAGTGAATTTTTAAAAAATACATATATTACCAATATATTACAATATATTATAACACAGTTATAGAAAGAAATTGTTGAATTATTGTAAATTGTAACGGATAACCTATTATGAGGTGATTTTATTTGGGGTTGCCATTAGAATGTTAATAAATATTAGTTTCAGGATGTTTTGGATATTACAATTTTGTGTTTTTTAGATTAATCATTTACACTGGGCAAGGTATATATTTATTTATAAGATAGCAAATTTTCGAAAATCGCGTCTATACTACTACCTTTTGAAGCAAAAACGTTATTCAATTCGATTCTATAGTGTTAGATACAAAAATCCTCTTGGTATTGATGAGTAAACTAGTTTTTTGCGACGCAATAGAAATTCGAACATTAAAAATTATTTAGAGCTGTTTCCAATAGGTTTGTTAAAAGTTATTTATTTTAAAAGGATTTTTGTGGATAAATTGTAGGTACATGCATGGAAATGAAAAACAATTTTGTTAAATCACAACGAAATATTAAGCTAACTCTCCAAATACAGGTAGACATACAAAAGAACATAGTCAAAAGCACAAATTTAGATCGACCTAATCAATAAATTGACTTAAGTTGTTTCGACATTATGTCGTCGTAGCTAAATAAAAATTTAAATACAAGAATAATAATTTCAATATTGAATATAATGTTGTGTTCGTGATGTGGAAAAACCAAAAAGACAAAGCATAATATATATTATATCTTTGTTCAAATATCCTTTTTATTCATTAAAAGCGTCTTCTCCGGTTAAATTAAAAAATTTCTATCAAGATTTAAATAAAAAATTCGAACGAGGTTCATTAAAATTAGCTATTAAGCAGTTAAACAAATACAGTTAACCCGTTTCTGCTAGATTCTCTTTGTCATTCGTTTACCACTGTTAGAAAAAAAGCACTTGTCGTAATAACATTTTCCAAAATGTTGACGGAGCTACAAAAAATCGGATTCACAATCATAAACATTTTTACCTTTTATTTGTTTCCCTTCCCTGCTGTATGGGAAAAAGATTATAGTGGCATTGTTGCACGAAAGCCATTTTACAAAATCATTCCTTACATATGTAGTGTGGGTTTCGTCTTCATTGTTACATGTGGAATGATATTTTGCATGTTTTGGTTAGGGTTAATTCAACCGCGTCCGGATTTCCGACGTGTGAATGCATTAATTCATTTCATCATTGTATTTGGAATTTCCGTCGGATTTTTCGTAGGATTTGCATGTCTCTTGGATTTAACTGCTAACCGAACGGGATTCAACGAGTTGCTTAAATTGAACGACTCCATAGTAGAAGGTATTGAAAATAAATAATTAGGTCATTACATTATATAATGATTTCATTTCATTTTGTTTTATGATAGGTATCAGCCCTAGACCAAGTGCGGCATTCTTTAGACATCAACTTAAAAAGGAAACAGAACATGGATATTTCTTGTGCATTGCCGTATTTCTTATTTGTGGCACTCTCTTCGTCATCGTCCCACTAGCACTTCTTTCTGGTTTTGACGTTGGCTACTTTTTTCTGGAATATTTACTCACTGATCCGATTTATAGATCACGAACAGAAATAATACTTGGGTTTTTAGTACGCTTTATTGTACTATCAATCTTTTGGTCAGAGGTTTTACGTACTGCTGCTTTTGCTGCTGCGATGGGAATAGTTGCTGCAGATAATTGCGTAAAAATTGCAGATACTTGTTTGTATATTTGTGGGAGCAACAACCACAGTATTGATTTTTACAAATACTATACCCAATTACATATAATATTCAAAAAGTGTGCACATCTTATATCTACTTGCGCCTACTTAGGTTTGTCCTGCTTATTCTGGGTTGTAGTTGGTGGTGTGTGGCTGTGTGTCAAAGGAAGCGCTGACATGCCAAAACTGGTTCATCGAGGTATTGAATTTGGGACGGGTATAGCTATCGTAGTTTGCGTTATTCTTCTCCCTAAAGTGGCATCGATATTTGATAATCATGTAATGGTAGTCAACCTTTATCGGCAGAAGGTTAAGAGACTGCATACTAGTAGTAAAAGTAGAAGGCAAAGTTTGTTTGATGTTAAGAGAGCCAAATCTTTGCTACCAGTACGAATACGATATGGTAGATTTTACTACATCGGAAAAGAATTCATTGTTGATTATTTTGAAGTCATGATGCTAAGGTGTTTTGACGCCGTCCTAATACTATAGTAGGTACGTACTATTGTTACCGTAACAAAAATGTAACTTTAGCATTTACCGTTATTCTATATAGTGACGTAAGTTTTCACATAGCTGTTTTGCTACCGACTTATTTCACTTAACCGGAATTGCAGAAACATTGACTTTGTTTAACATACTATGAATTCATTCCATATTTTTCCAATCCTTATTCATGTTACAGAACTTTCTGCTTTCACATATGTGCTTTTTAAATTTGGGAGAATTTCGGTTTGCTTACCGTTGTTTAAAAGTATTGAAGAAACCATGACATGAAAATATAACCATATAAAATACATGCCGAAACGCTTAATACTTCCTTGCTTTGATTATTTCTTAGTATGTTAGATTATTTCAGTCTCATGTAACATATTTCGTGAACAACATCCGCATTTGAAGCTTCAGGTTTACTTCCATGTTTGTTGAAATTGATTACTTTAGTTGGACTACTTATTCCTGTTATGTATAAAATATTTCATTCCTGAATATTTTAAAGGTGCTTAAATATTCGTTGAGCTGAGCTTTGCCCGTCCCAATCCATGTTTCTAAAAATGATAGGATAGTTTTTTATGCAAAATAAAATTTGAAGTCAATAGTCTTTAATACGTCTTTGATTGAAATTCTGAGAATTTGGTAAACTGAAAATTTAATAGGTTTTAAATTTTGAATATTTTAAGACTTGGGTAGGTACTTGAAAATTGAACAAGCTCAAACAGTTTTAATTGAATTGATGTCAGCGTATTTTATGTATCTTGAAGTAGAAAAGAAAATACCATAAGACTTCATTTAAAAAATACAAGAAAACAGGGACACTTTTTAGCGAAAACTCAAATGAAATATGTTTCAATTGTGTGTAAAACTTGAAAGTATGTGAAAAAGTTCCTAGCAAATTCAATAACGTTCAAGTAAAGCAATAAAGTAAAAAAAATTGGGTCATTTTTCTACACCACTATTTTTTGCTACATTAGCCGTCTATATAATATGCGTATTCCATCGATCTAACAAAAATTGTATATCATAACATGTCTACGAATTTCATGATCTTAGTCTAGCATTTGAACTGAGACATACCACACGTATCCATCACGCAAATCTGTTATCAAATTAGCTAAATAACTGGACTCTAAACCGCCACTCATCAAATTGTTTATAATGTTAACGGATATTCAAAAACAAGGATTAAAAATCCTCCAAATTTTTACATTTTACATGTTTCCATTCCCACTGAAATGGAATCAAGAATTTCATCGGATTGAAACCAGAAAATTCTCTTACAAATCCATTCCCTGGATGTGTAATGCAAGTTTTATTTTTCTTGTCGCCATAGGTAAAATGTGTTTGATAGTATGGTGTGGATTTATACAACCCCGACCCAATTTTGGCCTGGTTAATGCAGCTATACTATTCATTATCGTTTACGGAACCCTTGCTGGTGCCTTTGTAGCATACCTCTGGTGGAAAAACCTAACTGAAAATTTATTCGGATTTAATGAGGGCATTTTATTTAATGACAAAATCGTTGCAGGTAGAGATTGTTAGAAGTTTTTATTCCAACTAATAATTATTATGAAATTATTTGATTTTATAATAAATTTTTAGGAACGTATCCACCCCCAGAAGTGTCCTTCATCAAGCTACAAAAACAAAAGGAAAGGACACATGGATTTTTGCTTTGCTTTGCAATGCTTGGAATAAATGGTTCCGTCTTCATTGTAGTTCCTTTTGCCCTCTATTCTGGATTTGACTTTGGTTACTTTGTCCAACAATATGTTTTGAGTGACCCCATGTACAGGTCAATCACAGAAATTGTTGTTGGCTTTCTAGTGCGCACTTTCTTCTGTTTTGCATTTTGGTTGGAGCTTTGTCGCACCGCATCCGATGTAAGTGCTATAGGATTGATGATTATAGGTAATTATGAGATGGTTACTGACACATTTTTGTACTTGTGTGGACGGAACGTAGGCAATGCAAACTTTTACAAATATTACACACAATTAAGAATATTGTACATAAAGTTGGATAGCGTCATATCTTCTGGAACATACCTTGGTTTAGCGGGCATGTTCTGGCTTGTTGTCGGCTGCCTTTGGCTAAGTGTTAGGGGAAGTAAAAAAATGCCACCTTTAATTCATTGCGGTATTGTTTTGGAACTTTTGTAGCTATTATGGTTTGTGTCCTTGTTTTGCCAAGGGTGGCGATGGCCTGTGACAGTCAACTTAAGATTGTTAGCGTGTATCAGCAAACGGTTAAAGCGTCTTTTGTCTCTGGAAAACGATCTAGATCAGGCATCATTGATATTAAGCAAGCTAATTCAATTCTACCTGTTAGGTTGAGGTATGGCTCTTTTTATAAGCTTGGAAAAAAATTCATAGTTGCTTATTTTGAGCTCATACTACTAAGGAGCTTTGATGCTATTATGATATTGCAATAATACTATAACATTTTCTAGCACAACCTGCGTGTCTTGCTGTGTTGGACAATGTATATATTGCCTAATTAACTTTGCACAAATACAATATAAATTGATAAATGAATTATTGAAAAAAATATTGGTCCAATAATTTAACCTTAAAAAGCTAATTTTAACTGACGAGGGAATGGTCAGGCAAGTAACCCTCCGAATTGGCTGAAAGTTGGCGTGGAGAGAGATCTTGATCAAAAACTAAGCCAGCTAAAGTGCCTCGACTCCATGGCCACGTTTTTTCGAGTTACAATAAAAACTATTTTTTTCGTGTCGGATTTCGAAATTTACAGTTTTCTTTATGGAATTTAACATGGAGAAAGTTCGGTTACACGTGGTCCCCCCTTTGCGAATAATTCAAATTCCACAAAATTTGAAAAGTTGACCAAAATCAAATATTTTGATTACAAAAATGATGGAAAGGATTAAATATTTTATTATTAAGAAAATTTGACCCAAACCAGCCCTTTGAAGCACTATGCGAACAACCATCCGTGTATTGAAAACTCGATCTTGGGATTTTGCAAGCGCTGTAACTCAGAGATAGTTTGCCATGGAGACCTCACACTTCGTGTGAGTTAATTTAACAGTATTAGCTACGTTCGTGCAAAATCTCAGCCAATTCCTTGGGGTACTACCCTGACCATTCCCTCGTGAGTTTCTTAATTATAAGTGCCCATTTACACTCTACCTTTGATTACAATTACTCCATTACCTTTATTTCTACATTTATTTTCATAACGTCACTATCAATTATAAAAACGAATTTTACAAAACAAAATGAACAAATAATTAAATACAGTTCTTTTTGTTTTGTTTTTTATTGAATGTTTATTACGGTTTCAATATAAATTTGCCATAATAAAAACCAAATACCATATAAAAAGATGTTGGCATATAAGATTGGGTGGGTTACAACAAACTCAAAGCTTTTTCTATGTATTATACACCAAATCAAGTATCCGTAGATTCCTTCAAATCAAACCCCCTTGAACTTTGCCCACTGCACACATACAAGTAAACTCTACGGCCAAACTGTCTATTGATTTTTTTAAACACGTGAGTGGGTAACTTTGTTTGAACCGAGTATGATACAACGTGACATGGAATATAGAGTAAGTATTTCTTTCCACATTAAAGCAATGAAATGGAGCAACAACTATTTTAATATTAAAATAAGTTGGAATATGAGATTTTGGAAGATTTGAGACATGTCTACCGTATCAAATTGCTCAAAAACCAGAGTTAGAGGTACCTCCAAATTCAAACTTCGTAAAACAATTTAAATACAAAAAAGTGTGTTATCTTGCATTTAAAAATTCATTGGTTTTATAGTTACAAAATTAAATACATGGTCCTACATCCAAAATTTGACTGGTTCTTTATAGTTTCGGGACCACGACACAAAATACCTTTAAAGATTTGGTTTGAGCATTATGTCGGTTTATTTTATATTTTATACGATTTTAAATGTGGACTACAAAACGGTAAGTGGATAATTTTTTTTTCATTCCAATGTAAAAGTAAAAACATAAATATATATATTTTTTATGTATATACAAAAAACAAGCAAGCCAAATATGTTTTAACATGGTAAAAATACATATCTGCGAACGAATGCTTTGCTTTGAATTTCTATTTTAAGTCAATACTTTTTTATTTCTATACGTTTCGGTGAAAAATATGGTTTTTAGTTCATAAATACGCAATATTTGACGACTAAATAACTGTTTGTCTAATGGCAACCGTTGCTCATGTTGTACATTAATGCAAATGCAAAATCGGAATATTTGTTCCAGCTAGCAAGGTGCAAGTGCTACCGAAATCGAAGGATATTATTAATGCAACCCCATTTTCAAATAAAACTTTTTTAAACCTAAAGTTACAATATTGTTTTTAAATTCAAAGAATCGCTTAAAGAAATTCTTATATGATAAAAAATATGTTTCCTCGTAGCCATTTCGGGTACTTTTGTAATGGCCTGTAAGGTAAAATCAAATTTATAGAAAAATGCACAATATTTGACCAATACAAATGCTTTGGTTAAACCAGCTACCAGGATATTTTATCCATAAAGTTTTGTTAGTTAAATTTGATGCTTTTATGCAAGCATGCCAAAGCAACAGTACTTTGCAAATACTGGAAGGATCATCACAGCAGAAAAACTTGCTCTCGTATTTCCGTCACAATTTGTTACCCCAAGCATTAATGAATTGTTTTTCTAATTAAAACCTAATTTTGCTATCCAAGGATTCTCAAAATCCATTAAAATGTTAACAGACCTAGAAAAACTTGCATTTGAGATTCAAAAACTCTTCACTTTTTACATGGCGCCATTCCCGTTAACATGGGATGAAAATTATACTGAGCTTAGTATTAAGAAACCTGCCTACAAATACATCCTCTGGATATGTTGTGAATTTTTTGTATTCCTTGGTGACATCTCAGCGATTTGTTTTGTTTGTTGGTATGGATATAATAGAACACATCCAGAATATGGTATTGACAAAATCGCCATTTATCTTATCTTCACAAATGGAATACTTGCCGGATATTATGTTGCGGGTACTGCTTTTACAGACTTAAATAACAATCTTGCATTATTCAATGGGCTAATTAGTTTAAATGCCGACATAGCTACTGGTAAGTTTATTATTTTAATTACTCATTTACACTCCTAAAAGGACACAACATTTACTAAATTTTGGTTTATAGATCAAACCCTAGCTCGAAACACCACATTCCTGCAGCAGCAAACCAAAATGAAAGCTGGTTATGGGAGGTTTGCTTGTTTTCAAGTGGTGGGGTTGAATATTGTACCATTTGTGATGGGGTTTTTAGCGGTTACCTTTAATTATGACCTTGGATACTTTTTTCAACAAGAATTTATGACCGGCCCAATGTATCGATCAATGGCTGATATCGTAGGTGGATTCCTGTTACGGATTCTATGTTTATTATCATTTTCTCTTGAAGTTTGTCGCAATGCCGCGTATTTGTGCCTTTTGATAACAATGACAGCGTTTAATTTTGTCCAGGTTACGTATTCATTGTTGCTTATGTGTGCGAGAATCGAGCATAAGGCATTTTACAAATATTATACTCAATTAAGGCTACTTCAAAAGAAAGCGAATAGGCTTATTACCACTGTATTTTATGTTGGACTGTGTGGAATGTTCTGGGCAATCGTGGTAGGTGTCTGGTTAAGCCTTACACCAAAAGGTAATATGCCGCCTCTTCTTCAGAATGGCATAAAGCTTTTAACCACCGTTTTTGTTTTGACTTCGGTTATTATATTGCCCAAGTTTGCTCACGCATGCGATAATCAAGTAAAAATTGTTAGACTTCACCAGCAGTATGTTCACAAGCTTTTTGTTACTGGGGGCGTACGAAAAGGGGACTTATTGATGTGAAGAGGTCGAGATCTATTGAACCAATTAAACTTAGCTATGGCAGGTTTTACTACATTGGGAAAGAGTTTATTGTAACCTATTTTGAAGTGTTGCTAATGCGATGTTTGGATGCTGTTTTAATTCTTAATTAGTTGAAATTATGACCCAAAAACTCAGTTGTTAAGCCGAGACAAGAATGGCCGCGGTTGGTAGCACGGCCGTTGGCAAGCACGCGTCTACTTATCGAACAATTTTAATTGTGAGTGTTAAAATAAAATTTAGCGTTCTTGTGTCGTAGGTAATGATTTTATGATACGAAGCATAACAACCAAACTAATGCTAATCAGACGTTCTAAGCACATATCTGATATTTGATATTCAGGATATGTCAATTGAATACTCCAATTAGGCATGCTTTATTGGCTCCATGAGCAAAAAAATTCGCTATGTACAGGATATCTAGTAGACGAAAAACTTCGCGTTTTTTACATCGAGTGGATGCTGGCACAAAACGTTCTATTGATGTAAAGCTGCTTGTTGTGTATAATTTATTTTGAAGCGATTGAAAAAAAAATATTATCATATTTATAAATGTGACTTGATTGTTTGTACTTTTACTTGATACTAATAATTTTCACAAGGTAAAATACGGATTTAATTGTAAGGCAGAAATATATTTCCAAGTCGTTTCTTTAAAGATTCCTTTTACAACACATGATACTTAATCTAATTCTATAATATATTATTAAAACGCAATTCTCGTGCTATTGATGAGTAAACGAATAAACCCGACAGATCGAGATGTAATGATGTACCTTTAAAATTTCCCAATCCCCCCTCCCCTTCTGAGTGATCCCACCTCTAAAATTTATTTTATTTTAGTAAGGTCAAAGGTCACACCGAGGTTACCTAAGAATTCGGAAGCCCCATAACTGAACTGTTCTCTCCAGTAGCTTCATTTTGATGCATCACAACCCATACATTGCTATGTAAAAAATATTTGACCTTATCGAGATCATAGGTCACTCTGGGGTTATCAAAATATTTCGAAACTAGTATCACTGATCTAGTCTCACCAGTACCTTCATTTTGATGCATCACAACATTCACAACCCATACCTTACTATTCAAAAACATTGACCTGACCTTTGACCCAAGAGTTCCCCTGAATCAATTTGACCCGTCTTCGAACTCGATCTCAGTTTTGACCTAAGATTTCGATTAGTGAAAACAGAATTCAAGAAAGTCAAACCGTTTTTGAGTTATCGTGTCCCCAGACGGACGACATCCTGAGTCTTTTCAATATATACCTAAAGGTACATAATAATTACGGCGCCACCGTATTCGAATATTTAAAATTATTTGGAGCGGCTTCTAATACGTTTATTAAAATCGATTTACTTTATAGGAAATTTATATTACACGTGGATAAATTTTTTGTACATATGAAAAACAACTTTTTTAAAGTCATGCTGAAATATTACGAAAATTCCGCAGATATACATAGATTTATACAAGACAACGAGGTACTACAAAAAACATTAGGTTGAAACCTTGCTTGGACGTAGATTTAAAAATGCAATATTATATATTATAGAAGTAAAATTTTGGATCAAACTAATCAATAAATTGACAAAAGTTGGTTGGATTATCTGTCTTCGTTGCTGAATTTAAACACAAAAATAATACATATATAAACTTTGACTCACGAGGAGTAACAATCGAGAAAAAACCCGAAGCATATATTATTTTTTCAGTTTAAAATCCTTTTTATTCAGGCCAAAACTTCTTCCCTGGGTTGAATGAAAATTAATTCTACTTCCATCTATTTCTAGATTCGATTTGTCCTTTGTTTGATTCTGACGGAAAAAGGAACTCTTATTAATATTATTTCCAAAATGTTGACGGAGTTACAAAAAAACGGATTTGAGATCATAAATATCTTTACCTTTTATATGTTTCCCTTCCCTGCAAAATGGGTGAAAGATTATACTGACATTGTTTTGAGAAAGCCATTTTACAAAGTCATTCCTTACATATGTAATGTGGGTTTTGTCTTCATTGTTACATGCGGGATGATGTTTTCTCTGTGCTGGTTTGGCTTTATACAGCCGAGTCCGAATTTCCTACGTGTAAACGCATTAATTCATTTCATCATTGTATTTGGAATTTCCGTCGGTTTTTTGGTAGGATTTGCATGTTTCTTGAATTTAACTACTAACCGAACCGGATTCAACGAGCTGCTTAAATTAAACGACATCATAATAGCAGGTATTGCAAATAAGTAATTAGTTTATTACACTAAAGAATGATTTCATTTCATTTTGTTTTATAATAGGTATCAGCCCTAGACCAAGTGCTGCCTTCTTTAGACAGCAACTTAAAAAGGAAACAGAACATGGATATTTCTTGTGCATTGCCGTATTTCTTATTTGTGGCACTCTCTTCGTCGTCGTCCCACTAGCACTTCTTTCTGATTTTGACGTTGGCTACTATTTTCTGGAATATATACTCACCGATCCGATCAATAGATCACGAATAGAAATAATATTTGGGTTTTTAGCACGTTTTCTTGTGCTATCAATCTTTTGGTCAGAGGTTTTACGTACTGCTGCGTATGCTGCTGCGTTTTTAATAGTTGCTGCGGACAATTTCTTACAAATAACAAATTCTTTTTTATATGCTTGTCTGAGCAACGATTGCAACTTTGATTACTACAAATACCATGCACAATTGCATTTGATTTACAAAAAGTGTGCAAATCTTATATCTACTTGCGTCTATTTGGGCTTGTCTTGCCTATTCTGGGTCATAGTTGGTGGTGTGTGGCTATGCGTCAAAGGAAGCGCGGATATGCCAATACTGGTTCATCGGGGTATTGAATTTGGGACGGGTGCCGCCATCGTAGTAATCATCATTCTACTCCCAAAATTGGCATTGGCATGTGATAATCATGTAATGATCGTCAACCTTCATCAGCAAAAGGTTAAAAGATTGTATGCTAGTAGTAAAATCAGAAAGCAAGGTTTGTTTGATGTTAAGAGGGCCAAATCCATTCTACCAGTACGAATACGGTATGGAAGGTTTTATTATATTGGGAAAGAATTCATTGTTAGTTACTTTGAAGTCATGATGCTAAGGTGTTTTGACGCCGTTCTAATATTAAAATAGGTCCATAACATGTTAAGTTCTTGAAGTGTTATTTAGATGTATTGCACTTTCTTTAATTAAAGAGTTAAAAATTTAAAGAATTAAAAAGTATGTAAACTGCTTGATTATTAACTAGCAGTTTGTGACAGGCCAGAGGTTACTTAATGAAATCCAGGCTGTCATGCGTAATGTTCGGTATGAAAATATTAATATGTTCATAATATTGATTGTAATAACTGTGGGAGAGACAACTTTATATGTAACTATTGTACATGGAAAGTACTTTTTATTAAGGCGTAAATTTCTACATGAATGGGAAGACTGAAAGAGCCCAAAGTAGAGCCGAATAATGTGTATATAAGTAATGTAAGTAATATATAGAGAATAGCTGGAGCTCCTCAGCTATCTCAAGGTGAGCCTCGTTTCACGACTGCTGCCTTCCTTGAGTGATGTGGTTGATTTTATGGTATGGATGTGTAGACGAGATAATGTATACATATGAGGGGCTACAAATCCCCCTGCTAAGCCGACAAAAAGGGGAGGAACGACTTCTGTTGTCGAAAAGAGAAAAAAATTCGCCTGTTCTCAGCCCGCACTATTCGCCAATGGATTAGCCGACTCCGAGAACATCCGCGAATTATACCCTAATTATTTGCGACGCCCCAGATGAAGGTCCCGGTAATTGATGTTGGGGTTACGGGGTCGTAATTGACGTTGTAGATTGGGGTTTGAAGCTAATACGGTTGACCCGGAAGGAGGTAAATCCGTATGAACAGTAGCATCTGCATTAGGTACCACGGGTGCTGTAGCATGAACAGTGGCATCTGGATTGATAACTACGGGTGGTGTAGCGTTAGTGGTGGTGGATGATGCAGGGTCTGCTTCGCGGAGGTGGTAACGTCGTAACTGTCCGGCAAAGATAGGGCCTCGCACCGTGCCATTTTCAAAAGTGATCTCATAGGTGAGGGGTGAGATGACCTTAGTAACAGTTGCATAATTGGCAGCGTACAGGGAATTCAATCATGCGGCAACTCCTTTAGATTTGTCTGAAAGGGTTGTATCACGAACAACCACCAGGTCACCCACACAGAATTTATCGTCCAATCGGGTAGCATCATAAGTCTGTTTATTTCTTTCTTGTGCATCTCGCAAATTGGATTGGACCTTGGTTAATAAATCCTGAAAATCAGAAAAGCGAGACAACAAAACAGAATTAGAGTCAGAATAAGGTAAATTTGTGTCATCATCATGATCATCATCATCATCTGGAAGAATGTGATTGGAAAGGGGTAGGCGAGGTTCATAGTTAAACAAAAGCTTTGCCGGGGAGTAGCCAGTGCTGTCATGATGAGAAGTATTGATGGCTAGTTGAAAGAGATGTATATTTTCTGCCCACTTGTTGTGGGCCTTCCCGTCAAGATAAGAGCGTATCATGGGTTTGATGACTCGATTGACACGTTCAGCCAAATTAGTTTGGGGGTGGTATGGAGAACAGAAGCTGTGTTTGACGCTCCAAACGTTGGCTAAGTGTTTAAAATAATTGGAACGAAACGTTGTAGCATTATCCGACACCATACAGTGGGGAAGTCCATAGCGGCTGAATACAGCCTTTTCCATGATACGGGAGATAGTCGGGCTGGTAGCATCACGTACCGGATGTAGCTCAGTATATTTGCTGAAGCCGTCCACAATCACCATGAGATACGTGTAGCGATGAGGTGACGTTGAAGGAAAGGGACCCATCAAGTCAATATATAGAGTATGCCATGGTCTGGTAATAGGTTTGGATCCCATGAGTCCAATGGGTTTAGTGTTGGGATACTTGTTCCGTTGACAGGCGTCACACGTTTTGACGTACTGGTTTACATACTGCTTCATTCCCTTAAAATACGCGTGATTGCGTAATTTGTGAAGGGTCTTGTCGACTCCAAGATGACCAGCGGATGGGTGGTCATGTAGATTTTTAACAACTGTCTGTCGTAAAGAGTTTGGGATGAAAGGAACAAAGCGGTGTGTTCCAATTTTCTTGTAGATAATTCCTTGGAGATTGCAATACTGGTCTGGAGAACGGAGCATGGCGAGACGTGTAGAGGGGTCCTTCTTCTGCTCAGCTTTTATGACATCCTTGTTGATATCACAGGTCAATGTATGAGCAACATTAATGGACTCAGAGCAATTGGTATCGTCTGGTGGGGAAACGGGGTAACCAGTTAACAGCACCCATGAAGCTACGCACATGTTTACGAGTCTTTGGTGTGGGGAAGTTAATTATGGCTTCGACTTTCTCGGGGTTGCGTTCGATTCCATTGGTGGAGATGATGTGTCCAAGAAATTTTACTTTGTCTTTTCCAAAATGGCATTTGGATGATTGTACAGTCAAATTGGCATCCCGGAGCCTTTGTAGAACGGTCTGGATATGATTGACATGGTCGTCAAAGGAAGTAGAAAAGATCAGGATGTCATCTTGATATACGAAGCAAAAGGCGTCAAGCCCTTGTAGGACCTTATTCATCAAACGTTGAAAGGTTGCTGGACTATTCTTCATGCCTTGTGGCATAACGTTGTAGTGGTATAAGCCACGACGAGTGCGAAATGCGGTATATTGCCTATCAGCATCCCGTAATGGCACCTGCCAAAAGCCTTTCTCCAAATCAATAGTGGTAAGGTGTGTAGCCCGTGAAAGAAGGCGAAGAGCATCTGAAATCTTTCGCATGGGGAAGCTGTCGGGTATTGTATGTTGGTTGATGTACCGGAAGTCCGTGACGAATCGCCAATCTCCATTCGGTTTGGGTGTAATAACAACAGGGGCACTATATGGAGAATTAGATTCAGAAATTAGTTCTTTTTGTAACATTTCACTTACAAGTTTGTCAATGATGGCATGTTTAGCATCGGAGACAGGATACGGACGCTGCTGTTTGGGAGTATGGTTGACTAAATGCACCTCGTGCTCCAAAATATTTGTCCTTCCAAGGTTTTGTGCGTCAACAACCGTGGGAAACTTCTTTAACACCTTACTGATCTGGACGGTTTGCCATTCATCTAAGAGTTGAAGAGCACGTACTTTTGATTGGGATGTGTCCATTATCTCAAAAGCATAGCGTTGATTGGGGGCATCAGAGAACCAGAATTGCATGAGTTTGAGGTCCATTATCATGCCACTATTTCGCAAAAAGTCCATTCCAAGTAACACGGAAAAGTCACACTCTGGCATAATGACAAAAGTGTGATTAAACTTGCGATCTCCAACTTTAAAGTTGATATTTGCACGTCCTTGAGGGATGGCTGTTGATCCATCCACCATTTTAATTGGACCACGAGTCCAGGGCTTGATATGCTGTTGTTTGTACATGGATTTCTCACTGAGGACAGACACAGAGGCACCCGTGTCAATTAGGCATTTGCCTAATTCTACAATTTTGGGATGCATGCCGTCCTTGCGTACCGTGTTCCGAATAGGGATAACTGGTAAAGTGGAAGAAGAAATTTGATTAGTAAGATTACAAAGAGAGAATGAACCCATGAATGTATTATCAGCAGCAGCAGCATCTGCAGTAGTGTCTATTTCAGCATTATTCATATCCACAGGATCAGGTGAAGTGGTGGTGTCTGGTGTATCCTCCAAAGGTTGTGATAAAGTAGCAGATTTGATGTGATGACCTTGGCGGCTGCTATCAGGAGAAGAATGAGATTTTCCTGGTGGACGAGCTGTAGCATGATGGTTACGGGTAGAATTATGAAAATTGGTCTGCTTATGCTGATTATAATTATTTTTTAGGTTTATCACTGTGACTTTGGGATGTGCTGTTGACCTTAGAGTCTTCTTGTCCTTGACTTGATCTTGGAAACAACGGGCGTTGTTCAATTTTTGTCGCATATTGAATGAGCTCATATATGTCTTGAGCTTGACAACCCAAAAGATGGGGGCGTAAATAGGGTAGAGAACGCTCCGCTATAAAATTAATGATGATTTTGGCATCGCTGGTGTCATGATCACGATGAAGTTTCAAATATTGAAGCTCCATTTCCATTGCAAATTGTCGAAATGGCTCATTTTTATTTTGACGACGACACAATAATTTCTCAAGGGCTGAATTCTTATCTTCTGGTGATGCATACATTTTTAAGAAATGTTCCCGGAATTCACTCCACTTTTGCGCTTGTAACTTTGTACGCTGCCACCACAGGTTCATTTCCTTCTCTCTAGCAAACACCTGTGGTAAGTGGCAGAGGCGATCTGCTTCAATCACACCACGGGATTGAAACCATTGGGTGAGCTCCTCCAAAAAGAACTCGGCGGTGTTCAATTTAGGATCAAACCGTGGCATAGGAGTACTAATAAGTTGAGATTGATGCACTGATGAATAGGTAGAACGTGCTGGAGATGTTGGTGGAGTTTGTGAAGCTGGAGGAGGTAGAGAATGAACTTCTACTTGCTTCTTGATGGCTTCTATTAAGGGTCGTGTGAGTTTCTGCCCGGAGATGTAATCATCATAGTCATTAAAAGCAGTATCAATGACATGAAACTCTTTCGTGATGGCTTTGAATTTTTCTTGCATGTATTTTTCTTGAGCTGTGGCGATGTTGTTCTGCTCTGCTATTTCCTGTTCAAGATGAACAAGCTTATCTGTAATCTCTTTCACGGATTGGGAAAGAGTTGTATGAACATGTGTTGCAAATTTTCTTGCATCCTTTTCAGCTTCAAAAACTTGAACTTGAAGGGAGTCAAAGAGGTGTTGAATTTCTCGTTCCATTTCTTCCCTAAACTCGGAAGCAATGGTGATTTGCGTTTTACTTTTACGCTGAATCACTGGAGAACTAATTTTGGGTCGCGGAGAACTAATCGGTCGTGGTGGGACAGAAAAGGGAGATGTTGAATTTATAGTTGGTTTGGGAACTGTGGTAGAACGCTGGGGTGATGTTGATGATGCCATGGACAAAAAGAAAGAACAAATTGACGCCCAGGCTCTTGTGCACATAATATAAATGTAATGGCCAATTGCAAACAGTAACAGCACAAAAATTGCAATTGCCCACAAAGGGACGTCGATATCAGATAAGCGCCGGTAATCCCCCAATATTCGCTCCATTGTTGAGTTGGAAGGACAATGAGGGTGTTCAGCAGAATCCGAATCAACTGGTAAATCCGTGATGAATGACCACGTCATCAATGGGATGAGTACTGGTATCCTTCACTAATTATGAACGTATCCGAGTAGCAAAGTACGCGACAAGTAGTTGAAATGTGACTGCGACTTTAGGTACGAAAAAAAACGCACTAGTAACAATTCACTGAAAAACGTTAACGTTTTCAAAACACTTTCGGCACCATTTTGTGACAGGCCAGAGGTTACTTAATGAAATCCAGGCTGTCATGCGTAATGTTCGGTATGAAAATATTAATATGTTCATAATATTGATTGTAATAACTGTGGGAGAGACAACTTTATATGTAACTATTGTACATGGAAAGTACTTTTTATTAAGGCGTAAATTTCTACATGAATGGGAAGACTGAAAGAGCCCAAAGTAGAGCCGAATAATGTGTATATAAGTAATGTAAGTAATATATAGAGAATAGCTGGAGCTCCTCAGCTATCTCAAGGTGAGCCTCGTTTCACGACTGCTGCCTTCCTTGAGTGATGTGGTTGATTTTATGGTATGGATGTGTAGACGAGATAATGTATACATATGAGGGGCTACAAGTTTATCAACTAATTGTTCGTTGTATATCAAGCTCAGGTAAGGACTGAAGACTAATTTTAAGTCTTTTTTTTTATCACACTAGGAGGTAGGAAGACATGGAACATGTTAAAATTATATTTAGATAAGATATAAGTGTATGTTAAGATTGCGTGATTTAATGTATCATAAAAAAAGTATTACAACTTCTGTAATAATTGTAATATACTAATGATTGTAATGATACTTCTGTAATAATTGTGTATTACAAGTATACGAAGGATTGCTGAAAGCAAGGGGATGGAGCATGTATACACTGACATAAATGTTATTTTAAAGCAAAATTGAAAGCAAAGAAAGTGTACTCCATTCCGCTGTGATTGTTAAAGTTATTCCCCAAATATTCAAATTGAATTAAAATGTTACATATGTTATAAATTAAAATATTGAAAACATTACTTACAGTTAGATATTTGGAATAAAACATATTTAGGCATGGGATTACCTCAATTTTCGTGGTATTGAATTGGTACATGGTATTTCTAAATTTTAATTTCTGATTTGTGCCATATTACAACTAGATAGACGAATTGCCTAAAGTTTAATCATCTAAATGCAATTAGGCCAAATAAACTGTTGTTTTCAGTCCAGTATTTTTCGGAAAAAATATTTGAGCTGCGTCGTTCCTTTTGGCTCAGTCTCAATATTTCCTCTAAACCAAAGGAACACTTTTACACACATTCACCAAAAAGTTTATTAGCAAAAAACTAGTTTTAACACAAATAATTATTTCCACTCTATATAATACAGATATTGTGATCTATATCCACCAAAATAATTCAAAATATGCTGTTGGGTACAAGGTAAAGAAATTAAAGCCTATTTTAAACGGAGAACATGATTTCTGATCGGGCCAAGCGAGTAATCATTCTAAGAACTTCAGCAACGAAGTATATTGGAGCGTGGATAATATGCTGGGACAAAGTACTCCAGCGTTGTACACTCAGTCCAAATTTTCCCTTTTGGTATTGGTGTACCATTTATTACAGCGGATTTCCCATCATTCCGTTCTTCTTATTCATATTATATCAACAAGCATATAATGCGGAATTACCTGAAAATGGAAAAGAAAATGTATCAAATCAAAAAATCGAAAAAATGTACGCGACAATATGGTTAGTAGTCATGTGCACACTCACGGTACTAACCATATTATGCCTAGGACTGGTTTCCATTCTGAAGCAAATGAGAATTGAAGTTTGTGCGTTCATCAATGGCTTTTTCGAATTGGATTCAAAACTGAAAGGTAA
The DNA here is from genome assembly GCA_964034955.1 of Orchesella flavescens. Taxonomy (NCBI): domain Eukaryota; kingdom Metazoa; phylum Arthropoda; class Collembola; order Entomobryomorpha; family Orchesellidae; genus Orchesella; species Orchesella flavescens. The sequence continues at coordinate 21,276,959 of OZ035958.1, read as the reverse complement.
GAATGCTTTATTATTTTAAAAAAATTAGTACCAATATTCATTTCTGTCTGTTCTATTTTCTTCAGAAGCGTTTAAAGAAAAAAGCTCGAGAGTATTATCAGCTGCAGTTAAATCATATTGGCACAATGAATTACTCATCGTCTTCACGTGCGTTGTTTCCTTTACTTTTGCTTTTATGTTTCCGTTCACATTTTTTCTTCATCCTGCTGACCCCTTTCGGAAGATTCTGGTGGAAATTTTTGAAGTGGATATGACGCCATCTGTATGGATATTTCTGCTTGACTATTTCTACTTTGTGTATGCATATGCCATGGCAAACACATTTTTCTTCTTCATCATTATTGTAACTATCGTAGCCACCTCAACAACCTCCTGGCTGGATGCCATGATGCCGACCAATGATGCCACTGGGGATGCAAATTACTTTGAAACACTAAAGTTTGGTGTAGTAAATCGTGGTACAATCATATGGATATATCGATGCAATCAAATTCTTGTTTGCCATCTAAATGAAATCGTTGGGAAGGTTTGGTTTTCGTTTCATATAGCGATCGTACATGTCATATTTGTATTGATATCCTATATTTTAATTAGACAGTTTGAACAACTGAAAGGTGAGGGGGATTTTGAAATGATTGGAATTCTACTCTTTGTGGCTGTGTTAGCAGTAGGCATAACAAAGGTGGAGAGTTCCGTACTCGGTCGTCTTGTGGGCAGGTCGGTCAACGTGAAGGGCAATTTCATGAAGTTATGCTCTAGAAGGAGCCTTGCATACAAGGAAGCACTTTCTTTCCAAAAACTTTTGGTAAAAACTACACACCCGTTCTTTACTATGGATTCGGATACATTTCTTGAGTTTTGTAACAGAAGCGTTGAGCACATTGTAAATTTGCTTTGTTTGTATTGAAGAAATAATGGGAGAGTAGCTTGGATTAGGTAATACGTTAAAATATGTCAAATAAGCAAAATATTTTAGGATTAAAATGATGTAAGTGAATTTTATGGTCTAAAAATTATGCCAGAAATTGGTAATTAATTGTAAATTTAAGTTAACAAGATTCTAAATAAATCTAAGTACATAAATATTACAATACTTCTTCTGCCCAGTAGCTTAACATCTTTCAACATAAAGTAAAAAACTTGGATCAAACAAAGAGTGAGTTTGTAAAGGTTTTTGACTGTTGGCTTTACACGATGAGCAAGTGTCCTTTCCTAAACTTGCACGTGTATGCAGTTGTGGAAATGCACAATTGATGTACATCCAGTAAAATTTTAGATAAAAAATTGGTTGGTTTCATGGGAATCGTGGATGTCATTATGAACTATTATGAATTATGAATGGTATTCTACAAGTAATGCTTTTACTACGTTGGGAGAGGATCTCGGAGGTGGGTTTAGAGGTTTAGAGGTGGAGGGGATTTGATGGACATGAGGGGGTTTAGAGGTGATCACTGATCACTCAAAGCCTGTTTCAGCTACGAATCTGGGCCTGTTTACTAGCAGTTTATTGTTGTCAAAATTATAAAAGTCTTAAATTGAAATCTCAGCATCGGTACGATGCTCATTATTTTGGTTGAGTTAGTCAGATAGATTTTTGGTAAAAGAGATTTAGTATGGACTGCGGCAATTGATCTCGTTGTAATATTTAGAAACGGGATTCAGTAGTATGGAGAGCCTACACTCCGAACTAAAGTTCTGTTTGCTTTTCTTGTGATCATGCTCAAAGAACACAGTGGTCTGAATGATGACTAAGCACAGTGGGGCCAAAAGATTGAAAAAACGGCTATTTTAACGTACAGCATTGATTATGGTGTCATTCGAACCGTAATGGCTTAAGGAATCCATTGCTGGGCGTTGTTTGAAATTTTGACCTGTGACCTTGACCTCAGTTGACCTTATTTGACCTTTTATGTTTCTTAACATCAAATCAAAAAACAAATTTTATAGGAAGAAAGCCCTTAAAAAGTTATATATACTTACACAGTTTCAGCCTGATCGGTCAATAGGGGCCTGAGTACTGGCCCCTTTAATTTTGAAAAACGGCCATTTTCGTCATTTTCGAAATTGATTTACAAAGCCAGTTTAACGAAGCCGCAGTTGGGACAACGCGCATTTGAAACTCCGTCTTCTGTAGTACATTCCCCATGCTTTGGTTTCTGGGGGTCAGGTGGAGATTCTGAGATAACTGATATTCTAAAACTACTTCCGGCAAATATTTCTTAATGGTAATTACAATGCATTTCATGAGGTAATAAGAGTATCAGTAAATGTCAGTTATCTCAGAATATCCACCTGACCTCCAGAAACCAAAGCATGGGGAATGTACTACAGAAGACGGAGTTTCAAATGCGCGTTGTCCCAACTGCGGCTTCGTTAAACTCGCTTTGTAAATCAATTTAGAAAATGACGAAAATGGCCGTTTTTCAAAATTAAAGGGGCCAGTACTCAGGCCCCTATTGACCGATCAGGCTGAAACTGTGTAAGTATACATAACGTTTTAAGAGCTTTCTTCCTATAAAATTTGTTTTTTGATTTGATGTTAAGAAACATAAAATGTCAAATAAGGTCAAGGTCAAGGGTCAAAATTTAAAACCGCGCCCAGTAATTGATTCCTTAAGCCATTACGGTTCGAATGACACCCCAATCAATGCTCTAGCTTAAAATTTTTGTTATAGCCGGTCCTAGCTATAGAGCGGCCCCACGGTGGCTAAGCAATCACAGTTTCATAGACTCACTTTAATGTATGGCGGTGTGTGCGACTGCTTCCTGTTAGCATAATCCAGGCTTGTGTACTCGGCCTAGAACGCAGACCAATGTATTTTCGGATGTGTTTTACATATTACATCAGGATTATATTGCATGGTGTAATAACCAATTCGAATCCTTGCCAAGTTTTTTCTTTGTAATTTATTTTGAAAATATATACTATACATTATATTTGAAGCCATGAATTCCAATCAAAGGCAATATATTATTGAAAACTTAGACGAACTGGTTAGGACCACCGACTGTCACTCATTGTTTTTTGCATTCTTAGAATCAAAGAAAATCCTTGAAGCGTCAGATGTTGGGAGCCTTGTAAGTTTAATTCATCTGTATTTTAATCGTTTAAAACAATTTTTGTTGATTTGTTTTCCATACATTTTACAGCAAGCTTACAAAAATCGTCTCACCAAATCCCGAAAGTTTTACGAGCTTGTCATTACACGGGAGGATTCTTTTGAAATTTTACTCGAAGCACTGCAAAACACACAGCAAACGGGAGCCTTGAACATTTTTGAAGGATACCAGATTGCTACAAAATCCATTCGATATGACGTTCGTCAACCAGTCCACCTTTTTACTGGCAGAGAGGAAGAGTTATCAAAATTGCATCAGCATTTGAAACATGATCATGCGGAAAAACCAGCAACACTAATTACACAAACTGCATCAGTCACAGGATTGGGAGGAATTGGGAAAACTGAACTGTGTCGCCGATACATTCAAAAATATTCGGATGAATATGACGAGAATGTTATTTGGATTGGAGCAGAAAAACCTGAAAATATGGCAACAAGTTTCAAAACTTTGGCTAAGGATTTCTTGCAGATTTCATTGAAGGATGCTGATGGTGACGAAAAGGACATTAAAACCGTTGTGGGTGAAGTTTACAACTATTTTCAATCCAAAAAATGCCTCTTTGTCTTTGACAATGCGATGAGCAGCAGAATTGACGAGCTACAAGTCTTCCTTCCGAACCGAGTTTTAAACAAGCCAAATATGTTGATTTCATCACGGGACAATATCTGGGACATGCCATTTCATGTGCTCATGCTTGAAGAGCTAAAAGAACATGAAGCAATTGAATTTGTCGAAAAAGGTTTGATGCTCAACAACGACGATGACCAACATGACGTCATCATTCAACTGGTTACCAGGTTACAGCGGTTCCCTTTGGCTCTTCAGCAAGCAATATCTTACATAAGGGAGCAAAAACTACGCGGGAATTTTGAAATAAAGGATTATTTGTATTTATTCGAAGAGCAAAATAAACTGCTGCTTGACCATCAAATATCACCATTTCTCTCAAATAAATACACCAAAACGACATTTACAACGTGGAAGGTCACCACCGAAGTCATTGCGGCTGATAAGGAGAATGGAACCTTGGCAATGAATATTCTTAGCATGATAGCATATGTGGAACCAGATAAAATCCCATCAGAATTGCTACTGCGTCATGAAGGTCATAATGAGGACGTCATGCACTTCGCTTTGCAGCTTCTGGTGAAATATTCTATGATGAATTGTCAGCCAACCGAAGGATTATTTAACATTCACAGACTTGTACAGGAGGTCACCAGAATTCAGTTGCGATGCAGTAACAAGGAAGAAGCATCATTAACAAATTGCTTACGCCTCTTTGAATTAAAACACAAAGATGTGAAAAGTATTAAGACGGAAGTTGACCATGGTATATTAGCTTTTGATTTTGCAAGCCAACATCCCAACCTTGTTCGGCAGTTCAGTCAACTTCCATCCAAAATAATTGAAATGCTAAATTTCCAAAGTCGCAAAATCGAAGCTAGAGCCTATGCCAGCAAGCCATTGGATGCACTTCGTAAGCATCTTCCAGCTGAAAACATTGACATTCTTAAAGTAGAAATTCCTATGTCAGGACTCGAAAGTCGTGTTGATAACCGGTATCAGTCTTTGAAAAATGTGTTACAAAAATCCATTAATTTTAAGCGTACTGAAGAGCTTCAAATTTTGGTAGAGAACATTAAAATTGACATGGTCCAAAGTCTCCTTATTTTGGGAAAAGCAGAAGAGGCTTTCAAAATAATATTGGAATTTCTACCAAATAGCACACTTCCGGAAATTAAGAGTATTAAAAACATGGTAGAAATTATAATGGTTGCTATAAATAACCATCTCGAGCAACAATGGGTTGGAAATGATTCTTCAGAAAATTGGACTGCATTTTGGATGATTATTGAATTTGCAAAATACTTGTCGGATATAAAGCAATTTGGTGAATCCTACTATATTTGGATAAAGCTTTATGAAATATGTGGTGATTTTGGAAGCATTGAGTGGGCAATAAGAAGGGCTGCTGTCACTGAAGGATTAGCAATTGTGGTGAAACACCTTTTGGGTGATGATGACATTGTTTTAAAACTTTTACAAGGGATTTGTGGAGATGAGGAAAATTCCGGGCATGTTGCAGTGAATTTGTCAACCTATTCAGCTATAGCTGAACTAATGGAAAGGCAAGATAAAATCCCAGAAGCTATTAAAAATGCTACTATAGTTTATGAATCTTTGGAAAAAGCATACGGGCCAGATAATGCAGAGACCTTGGATAGATTGAGTCAGTTGGCTTGCTATAAACGTGAAGCAGGACTGCATGAAGAAGCTTTGGATATTCATAAAAATGTTTATGAAAAACTTGTAAAACTTCTTGGGGAAGAGGCTAAAAAGACTTCAGATGCAAAATGTGAGCTGGTGCTGTCACTACTAGCTAATGAGGCTTATGGGGAGGCACTGAAAAGATGCTTTGAACTTTATGCAGAAACCATGGACACAAATGCTGTAGTGGGAGGGATGGAATTTGAGGATCTTGATTTGCTTTTATTAACAGCGTCAACTCTCAACACCATTAAAGCCTATGGTGCCAGTTTGGCTTTATGTATGGAACTGGATAAGCAATCCAATTTAAGAATGTCGCAGAATATTCAAAAGTTGCTTAGCTTTAAAAAATCCCTGGTTGAAGAAATAAAGTTCGCGGAGTTCAACCTAAGCTTAGGTACCTGTATTAGCAGGCAAGTCGATAATATGCAATTCTATTTCTCCATTAAATTCCATTGTAAACCAAAATTGATATCCTTTGCATATATGTGATACAGGGACTTTGCGTCATTTAAATGTGAACAAGCAAGAATGAACAGCTTCATGAATACTCCTCCTTGGTCGGTCCCATTTATTAAAGTGGAGGATTTGGCAGAGGCTGGCTTCTTTTATTTGAAGGAGGGTGATCTGGTAATCTACAAAAAAGAAAATATTTTATGTATCGATATACTTATAATGTAACGGTTTTTTAACTATGAACTGGACACTAAAATAGGTCCAGTGTGCGTTTTGTAGAGGCGGTGTACAAAACTGGGAAGAAGGCGATTGCCCGAGAGATGAGCACAAAAAACATTTTTGGTTGTGTCCATTCATCAACAACCTACCTGTCGGAAATGTACCCATCCATGCAGCATTTGCATCGCCAGCCTTGGATGAAAACGGTAACTTTATGACAGCGAGCACTCGATGCTGTTTGTTTAGCAATTAGTGCTAAAAACCTGTATTAAGGGAGTGAATGCATTTTTTAACCTTCTTATTTACGTTTTTGTAATAGTTCCCGTTTTCCCAGCTTTGGATGACTATGGCTTGCGAATGAAAACATTCAAGAATTGGCCCAAGGATGCCAAAATTTCTCCTCAAAATATGGCTGGAGCAGGATTCTTTTATTTAGATAAGAAGGAAGATGTGGCTTGCTTTGATTGTGGTGGTGGCTTTATTAAAATATGGGCATCTGACGATAATCCTTGGATAGAACATGCTACACACTTTCCAAATTGTCCCCTTATGATTCGTTTAAAAGTTGGTTATAATGTGAATAAGGAATTGAATAACAGCAATACAATTTAGCATGTAAGACATTTAATCTTAAACTTTTAAAGTTTTTATTAGTTTGGTTCGACATTTCAAGACTTATACAATATGATAGACTAAAAATAAAGCATTATGTATAGATTATTAACACGTAATTACACTTTATTCTACGTTATCCTACACAGACATTACGTACTTGTGTAATATAATTTACTCCCACATGCTTTGACTGATTGGCATCAAATTTTGTTTGTAGTCTAGTTAATTCCCCATACGGGTATTTAAACGAATTTTAAAATTTCGAATTTTGAGCTCAAGATTTCAAAATCTGAAATATTTTTTCTCAATTATCCATAATCCGCGGTTCTTAATATACACATTTCGTGCATGAATGACCAGAAAATTCAAAAAAGGAACACATAAAATTTTGTCAAACATAATCCAAATTCATCAATGTACTTATGTAGTGAGGAGACAGAACAACAAACAGAAAGACCAACTGAAGCCAAATCTATAACTTTTTGAACTTTCACGTATATAACCAGACGTGGTCAAAACCTTGAGCTTTAATAATAGAATAGAACCCACTGGGCACGGGTAAAAACGGATTTTTTGGGTTCTAAAAAGCTTAAATGGGTTAAAACGGGGAATATTAATTTTCCATGTGTTTATTATTTTAATTAGTGAATTACACGTAATTTCAATGTACTTTGCATTAACTTGAGTGCAATAACAAAGAAGTGTAATTAAGTTTGACTTCCCAGTTTAAAGTTGCAAACTTTATTCAAAATTGTTAGATCATGAAAAAAAACTTGAATTTTGACATTTAGTTCTGATTGAGGACAAATGGTGATCAACAATTAGTGGATAAATTAAATGTAGTTATATAGACAGAGATATCATAATCATACTACATCATATAGAGACTACTATTACTGCTTAAATCTTATTAATATTGAATGAAACGTAACGTATTACGGATTTTAACATAAAGAACAAAAGTATTAATAGTTAAAAGTGCAGATTTTAAATTGATCTCCTTGTTTATTCATTAAAACCCATTTTACCCACCAAATTTTAGTTGGGCTGGGGCTGGGCCCATTAAAACCCGGGTTTAAACATAATAACCCACGTGGCATCCCTGTCTATAACTTTCGAACCATATTACGGATTTGTCTGAAGAATATTCCCAGATTTGCCCTCGAGATGTTGTACATACGTGCCAAACTTGAGGCAAGCCGTTCAATGTATGTGGCCAGGATAGTGCGCGTGGACATATGGTTGACCTTACTTAACCTATTACTTCTCTGAATTTAATTTAACAGAGTAATAAACAAAATTTCCGCTGTAAAAACACAAAGCGTTACAACAAGTAATACAGCGTGAACGTAGAAAACTACGCTGATGTTATCATTCAGAGTCAATGCCACTACATTTGATACCCGGCCCTGAGTTTGTATCGTGAGATTCAAATTTTTCACATAAGTTTCAATAATTCTCCACTGTTTTCCAATTCCCGATTCCACCACTACCTGCATTCTTTCCAAGAACGGGATCCAAGACATCTCAACGTCACGAATAAACCATCCTTTTGGCAATGGCAAAAGGACTTCGCGGCTGGTACTTATGAATTGCTTCTCATAATTTCGATCAGATTCCCCAAGAAGATTTTCAAGGTGCAAAACTCCACGCTCAATTTCATGAGACCATAACATAACTGCTGTGTTATCACATTTGGAAATCTTTTCAATGAAACCTAACGTGCCCTTCTTCATGACGTTGAATACCTCCTTAACAGATAAATTATATACGTTGTTTTGAATTGCCCAATACTTTTTTACTACATCGATTTCGGGATCGGCTGATGTCAGGAAGGCGTTCAGCACATTTGGGAAAGCAAAATTAGAAAATTTCGTAAATGATGAAAATGCAAATAATTCCGCCGTATGTTCCACTATTGAATGAGAATAAATAGTGAAATGTTTGTCAACCAAGTCAGAGAATGTTGCTGGCCTGATAGGGGGAACTGGTGCACTCAAATCCGTAATATTGTTTCCTTTGTATGCATTGCTCAAAACAACCCCAACAAGGATCCAACCAGCTGAAATTATGCAAATGCCAAACATGTTCCTGCTATCAATAATCGAGGTACCCTGCTCTAAAAATACATCTAGTGGCATGAATATACAGTCCAGCACAAAATTTCTCGTTTGTGTCTTGGAATTCAAACTGTTCTTGAAGCAAAATATTACCATAGTAACTACAATTGTGCAAGCCATTAATATTCCAGTCCATAGCCATATCCAACCGTCAAAAGCGGAGGAATACCCAATGAGCGATAAATATCCGCTTTCACATCCACCACAAGTAATGAATTCCAACGCATTTTCTTCAAATATCAAAAGCGATGCGGGGGAAGTATCGAAATACAGCGTTCCTGATCGCATTCCTGAATCCATTGCAATGGAGCAGTTTGGAAATACAATTTTAAATAGTAAAACGTCTGTCAGCATCCACGACTTAAATGATCGAAATCCTGTTTCTATTGTAAAGTCTAATGTTGTCTGACTCATATTGTTCCATATACCTTTAAAAATCCTTAGGGATTGAGAGTTATGCTCTAGTTTCCATTCACAATGCTGTTCTTTATAATATCTGTTGATCGTTTCAACACTTATGTGTTGAATATCTGAAAGGTTTTTGGACCCAGGTGATATGGATAATGGTAGCCAAATTGAACGATCAAGAGTGCGTACTATATAGTCATTGAAACAATAAATTTTGTGATTCATTTGCCATTCTTTCAAAAAATCCAAATCGAGTTTTGTTGTAAAAAATAAAATTTACCTCGGTGATCCTTTATGTAGAATTCAATCAGTTGTTTAGTATCCTGCGAGTACCTAATGCTCAACATAATATAGCTATTTGATAGTATCATGTAGTCACTGAATTTCCGTGTGACAATTGAATAACTGGACCATGACCAGGCGTCTAATACCTTTTTAAGATCGTCGGACACCAGGAGTCTGTAGATTCCGTTTTTGAATATAGAGAACTGAACTTGGGGACTAAATTCTCGACTTTTAAGGTTAGCCGTAATTAATTCGAGATCTATCCCAAAGAATAGCTCTTCTTCATAATGAAGGGGCAAGGAAGTTGTGTCTGAAAGAATGTATATTTGTGTAACACAAGGCTTGTTGTGAATTCTCGGCTTAAAATGAAATCCGGTGTGGAGCCGTGAGGTAGATGTGAAGGTTTTAATAAATACCCCGTTATTTTCGAATTTAGGATCCGAACTTTTAAGTTGAATAGCATGTTTACTTAAAATTGTTGGAAAACGTAAAGGCGCTATATTCTCTGTGAAACGCTTATAAACATAGGGTTTGTGCGATTTCTTTGCTGGTTTCAATATAAACTCGTAGGTTCCAAGCTGAATCAGACAATTTGAAAATGGTTGTAGTAAAGCATTTATATCAAGTATAGGAAGCGAAATTTTTGTGGAAATATCTTGTGCAAATGAATAAGAAATTTGGAAAAGTATGATTGGCAGCAATTTTCTCACCGTCATTTTTAAAACATCGTTGTGTCTATAGGGTCTTGCGTCGTATAAAAAGTTGGATTGTAGTTGCTTGACGAATACTTTCTGGCTGTTCGGAAGCATTTTTATGGCTTCCTGGTTGTCAGAAAGTGTCTTTAGGACTTCCTGATTCCCTCCTGTAAATCCGGAACTAAAGATAAATAAATGTTTTTCGCGTCATCGGCTTCCTCTTTTGTTGCTTGAAATTACGATGCTTGTTTATACACATGCTTCGAATGAGCATTTCGAAATGATTTTACTTTCATTTTTCCTTTCTTTACCCGCGGTCCGAATTTGCATTATGTACGAATTAAGTATGCGACAAAACATTCATTCGCATTAGGAAATAAAATTGTAAGCTGGATGAATCTGGAATGCAGGGAAGACTAACAACACATAATATTAATAAATAGGTTTAAGGACATGTTTTAAGTATGAAATAGCTAACTAAACAGGAATTCAAGGAGGAAGCAAAATGAAATGGGGAAATATGTCAAGCTTCTAATTAACCACAGCGCACTACAAATATACTACTAAACCAAATTTTGGTCTTTTGGTTACAAATTTCCTGCTTGTTTTAATTAGGCATACGTTTGAATCTATATGCTATTATCAATTACTGGCAAAATATGGATGAAAGGCAGGGAGGAAAGCAAATAACACACAATATTAATAAATAGGTTCAATGGGCATGTTTTTAGATTAAACTAGTTTACGGGAATGGAATTACAGAAGGAAACAAAACACAGTGGGAAATTGTTGAGGTTGCAAACTAGCCACAGCCTATTACAGATAAAACCAAACCATTTTCGTCTTTATAGCTAAAACTTTGGTACTTGTTTTTTGCTATGTGTACATTTGCACTTGTATATCAGTTCCAATTTTAAGTATGAAGTGGTGCCATCACTTAGATAATTTGCCCTAAAATCAATTTTTCAACTTGTAGTTAATCTTAAGATTCAACATCATAAAACAAAATGTATTGCAAAATATTAATGTGCCTTATTGCATCTGTATGGATTAATATAAATCTAACTTGTGGCGAACGAAAATATAGTGCTGGCGGTTTAAATGTGTGGGGAACACAGCAATCTCAAAATATAAATGGTTGGACGAATCGTGGCCAACCGTACAGTAGTACACCAGCTAGTACGGTAGGTTCTGGAACATCTCAAAACTCAACCGTACGCAAAAGCTCGAAAGAACTTCTGTTGAGCTTTTGCATGAATAAATTAAGTTTTTTTGCAACAATACTGATATGATAGTTTACATTTTATAGTAATAAATTTTTAACAGAATGTGGGATATACTCGATACAAGACGTTTGGTCGCGGATCAGAGATATTTGACTACCAATGGTAACTGAAGGTGTTGGACCATATATTGTTGAATTGCATTATGTTTAATGCCATTTTGTGCAGCCTCGCTACATAAAATATTTATATGATGAATGTAAACCCTCTCTTGATATTACGCTTGTTTCTACTAATAAATACGCCAAATACATGCCTATAAATTTGTTTATTATTCAAATTTGATTTCAACTAACCCGGCACCAAAATTAACTTATTGGGCAGATTATTAAGCGAGTCTCATTGTCCATTTTCTATTCAATTATCAAACTTTGTGCAAAATGGATTCTCAAAATGATCGTATAAAGTATAAATTCATTTATTCATTACCATTTATCAGCTGAAAAAGCATTGATTCACCTACCAACCATCTATTTCTGGAATTCTTACATGGAAATATTGAAATATTGTTATATTAGAACCCTTCGGTCGAATCGATACATAATTTTATCATGAGGTTTAGAAAATAAATGTCAGCGGTTTGGAAACAACAGGAAAACCACATCGACATAGATTCTTTTACGTGACGACCAATTTTTATTGTTTATGACATGTTTTGTAAAGAGGTCTGCAATGTATTCAAAAGAATATTTTAACATACAACACCAGAAATTGTCCATCAAAGAAGTTACATATTTGAAAATTTGCTTTAGTTTCAAGTGATTTTGGAAATAGAATAGAACCATGAAAACTCCAAATTTGTTGTTTCTCGTCGTCATTGCTATGATTGTTTTTACTTGTGGACAAAACTTTGATGGGAGTATTGGTTTCCGGCATGAACAGTTATTGCTCAATTTGCCTCGAGAGAAAAAGTTACCATGGCAGAGAAAGAGCTCGGGATCTACCACTGTAAGTGCATTAAAAAATTACATCCTTAAATTAGAAACTATAATTGATAAATATTCATACCGTTGTCAAAACAGAATGTGGGCTTTACCCCAAATCGAATTAACCAAGGCCGCGGATCCGAAATATTTGACTACCAATGGTAACTGACCATCGATTTTTTAAACTCATTGTTATTTAGTTACTGGCCTACTGGGATATGTACATGCTATTAAAAACTCCGGTTAATTCCTAATTGGTTAACTTCATATTAAATTCCGTTAAATTATTTATTTCAGTGATAATAAAAACATTTGCAAAATTATATGAATTTGCTTAACAAAATTTTCTTGCAGTCACAACATATGTATTTAATTTGTTATGATTTATTAATACCATAAATTCGAGTGTAAGTAATCTGAGCTTTGTATCATAGTGATTAAAATCTTGCGTAGCAAACTAAATAATATACAGCAATAGAAAGAAGAAACATATTCGGAATCTACGGAAATGAGGGTAAATGTCAGTACAAGGTTATTTGCACAGCAAACAGTGCAAAGTTGAGGCCGTTGAAAGTAAAGCCGATTCCTGTGTGTAGTTCGATGTGTCTATCCAAGTGCTCGATGTGTGTACCGTGTACAAGTGTACATAATAGTTATATGGCGTGGTGTAACCCGTTAAATGTCATACTATTTGCAGTTTTGCACACTCTATTGCTCCCTGAGCCGACTGCAGGAAGGAATAAATTAAAATAAAATGTACATTTACTTTAAAAATTCAATATACAATATAGATATCAAAGTTTGAGTACAATATGCTGCTGCAACATATATTCACAGCCGCAATGTAATCATGAACATGAAGGAAAACCATGTAGCTTTGGCTTTTAATAACATTTATGGCATTGGTGTCAAAGTTATATAAATATGCCTAAAATTGCAATCAGATCCACGATACCATAAGCACGTAATTTATTGTGCAGGTATAAAAGAGATTGTCATACTCCAACCATATTGCTCAGAATGTATGACTAAGCAATCACAGTTCCATAGAATCGGTTTATGGTGACTGCTATAATCCGGTTCCTGTTGTTATAATCCTTATGTACATTAAACCTTGGACTCGTTAACATTCAGTTTTTGTATATATTTGATCAATTTATCATTTTGATTCCCTCTCTCTCGTTTGGTTAAGACTATCTTAAATCCTTTTTGGTTGTTATCTGGGCGTTCATCAATCTTTCAGCATTTTTTGGACGTTATGCATTTCGCTAAGATAAAAAGAGACCACGTACGTATTCCAATGTATTTTATGGATTGCATTAGAAGTAGATTCCATGATATAACATTCATCCATATCCTTGCTTATTCTCCCCCTTGTGAATTAATTTGTGAAATATCCTTATATTAAATTGATAGCAATGAATTTCAATCAAAAACAATATATTATTGACAACTTTGACGAATTAGTTAGGAACACCGATTGTCACTCATTGTTTTTTGCATTCCTAGAATCAAAGAAAGTCCTTGAAGCGTCAGATGTTGGGAGCCTTGTAAGTTTAATTCATCTGTATTTTAATCGTTTAAAACATTTTTTGTTGATTTGTTTTCCATACATTTTACAGCAAGCTTACAAAAATCGTCTCACCAAATCCCGAAAGTTTTACGAGCTTGTCATTACACGGGAGGATTCTTTTGAAATTTTACTCGAAGCACTGCAAAACACACAGCAAACGGGAGCCTTGAACATTTTTGAAGGATACCAGATTGCTACAAAATCCATTCGATATGACGTTCGTCAACCAGTCCACCTTTTTACTGGCAGAGAGGAAGAGTTATCAAAATTGCATCAGCATTTGAAACATGATCATACCGAAAAAACAGCAACACTAATTACACAAACGGCATCAATTACAGGATTGGGAGGAATCGGAAAGACAGAACTGTGTCGCCGATACATTCAAAAATATTCAGATGAGTATGATGGGAATGTTATTTGGATAGGAGCAGAAAAACCTGAAAATATGGCAACAAGTTTCAAATCTTTGGCTAAGGATATCTTGCAAATTTCATTGAAGGATGCTGATGGTGACGAAAAGGACATTAAAACGGTTGTGGATGAAGTTTACAACTATTTTCAATCAAAAAAATGCCTCTTTGTCTTTGACAATGCCATGAGCAGCAGAATTGACGAGCTACAAGTCTTCCTTCCGAACCGAGTTTTGAATAAGCCAAACATATTGATTTCATCACGGGACAATATCTGGGACATACCATTTCATGTGCTCATGCTTGAAGAGCTCAAAGAACATGAAGCAATTGAATTTGTCAAAAAAGGTTTGATGCTCAACAACGACGATGACCAACATGACGTTATCATTCAACTGGTTACAAGGTTGCAAAGGTTCCCTTTGGCTCTTCAGCAAGCAATCTCTTACATAAGAGAGCAGCAACTACGTGGGGGTTTTGAAATAAAGGATTATTTGCAGTCATTCGAAGAACAAAATAACTTGCTGCTTGACCATCAAGTATCCTCATTTCTCTCAAATAAATACACCAAAACGACATTTACAACGTGGAAGGTCACCACCGAAGTCATTGAGGCTGATAAGGAGAATGGAACTTTGGCAATGAACATACTTCACATGATAGCATACGTGGAACCAGATAAAATTCCATCCGAATTGCTCTTACGGCATGAAAATCTTGAAGAAGACATGATACATTCAGCTTTACAGCTTCTGGTGAAATATTCTATGATGAATTGTCAACCAACCGAGGGATTATTTAACATTCACAGACTTGTACAGGAGGTCACCAGAATTCAGTTGAGGTGCAGCAATAAGGAAGAAACATCCCTAAGAAATACCTTACACCTATTTCAACTGAAATATGAAGACTTGAAAAACATTAGTACTGAAGTTGACCATGCTATGTCAGCCTTTGATTTTGCAAGCCAGCATCCAAATCTTGTTCAAAAGTTTGCTATAATACCATCAAAAATTATTGAAATGCTAAATTTTCAAAGTCGCAGAATGGAAGCTAGAGCCTATGCAAACAGACCCTTAAAAATACTTCGTAGGCATCTTCCAGATGAAAGCATTGACATTATAGGCCTAGAAGTTTCTATCGCCGGACTGGAGGATCACGCAGAGAAGCGGTATCTTGCTCGGAAAGCGGGCTTAGAAAAATACGAGACACATGAACAAACCGAGGAACTTCAAGTAATGAGAAAAGACATCAAATCATCTATGTTTAAATGCCTCCTTCTTCTAGGAAAAATAAGCGAGGCATTCAAAATACTATCTGAATTTCTACCAAAAAGCACATTGACGGAGATTATCAAAGACGTTAACAGTACTAAAGAAATGGTGGCAATTATAATGATGACCATAAATGAAAACTTTGAACAATCCTGGCTGGAAAATAAAACTTCCGAAAATTGGACTGAATTTTGGATGATCGTAGAATTTGCAAAATATCTATCGTATAACAATCAATATGAACTTTCTTATCCTATATGGATGAAGCTCTACAATATTTGTGGAGATTTAGAGAGCATTGGCTGGGCAATTCGTCGGGCTCACGTTACCGAAGGATTAGCAAATGTAGTAGAAAATCACATGGGAGATGATGAAACTACCCTAAAACTTTTGAATGGCATTTGTGGAGAAAAAGACAGTTACGACCATGTCGCAGTAAATTTGCCAACATATTCCGCCATAGCAGAAATAATGGCAAAGCAGCAGAATTTTCCAGAAGCTATTGAATGTGCCACCAAAGTTAATGAATACTTGGAAAAGGCATATGGGGAAGATAATGCAGAAACCTTGGATAGCTTAAGTTTTTTGGCGGGTTATAAACGTGAAGCAGGAATGCAAGAAGAAGCTTTAGACATTCATCAAAATGTCCATCACAAACTTAGCAGTCTTCTCGGGGAAGTGTCACCAAATACTATGGCTGTCAAATTTGAGCTATTATTGTCCCTACTGGATAATGAGGCTTATGAGCAAGCACTGAAATTGGGTTTAGAAATTTATAAAATTATCATGGAAACGGATGCCGTTGAGACCAGAATAGAATTTGAAGATTTAGACGTACTTTGGTCTATGGCATATACTCTAAATTGTCTGAAAACTCATGGATCGAGTTTGGCGCTTTGTTACGAGTTGGACAAACAGGCAAATTTAAGAATGGGGAGGAATATTCCAAAGCTAATTTCTTATAAAACAACATTGGTTAAAGACATCAAGTTCGCGCAGTTCATGCTAACTTTTGGCGAGAGTAGAACCTTAGAATTTTCAGAAAGGTTAGTTAGCTTTTCAATATTATGATACTTAGGGATTTAAGTGTAAAGAATTTGACTGTGTGATAACATGTACAACTTTATTTAATTTGTAGCAATTATGCAGTATTTAAATCTGAACGGGAAAGACTTAACAGTTTCATGCAAACCCCTTCTTGGAAAGTACCCTTTATCAGAGCGGAGGATTTAGCAGAGGCTGGATTCTTTTTTCTGAAGGTTGAGGATGAAGTAAGCCAACAAAAACCAATTTAACTTTTGATTAACGGTGAGTCCGAAGGTCATTATTTAACTATGAAATTGCCGTCATGCCAGGTTCAATGCGCATTTTGTAGAGGCAGAGTGCACGCTTGGGAAGAAGGTGATAGTCCTAGAGATGACCACAAAAAACATTTTTGGTTTTGTCCTTTTATTAACAACCTACCAGTTGGAAATGTATCCATTCATGACCCTCCACCAGCCTTGGATCAGAACGGTAACTTAATTTTATGACGGTGGTTACTTGATGAAATTTTGAGCACAAATTATATATTCAAAGTCTACCGTACTGAATACATTTTCCTTTTAATTTTATCATGTTGTGTTGTGATTAAGGTCCCACTTTCCCAACATTGGATGACTTTGACTTGCGATTGACAACATTTACGAATTGGCCAAAGAACGCCAAGCTTTCACCTCAAGATATGGCTGTAGCAGGATTCTTTTACGTGGGTAGTAGGGAAGATGTAGCTTGCTTCTATTGTGGTGGCGGATTCATTAAAATCTGGTCAGCCAACGATGATCCGTGTATAGAACATACCAGCTATTTTCCACATTGCTCGTATATGAATCGTTTAAAGATTGGCTATAATGCTGCACAACTAGCCGAGTAGCAGCCAATTAAAGTATAAAAAATATTTTGTTTTATTTAATGTTGAGTAAACACAACACACTTTCAATTTTGTTTTTATTACATATTATAATAACATAATAATATGTATTTATATAACTTATCAACACAAGTATACATAGAAGATGCCTCTTTTCTGTGTTTTGCAAATATTACGCAGTAATTCTAATGAATAGTCTAATCTTAGAAATGTGAACCAATTTCAAAGTTTATAATTTGTTTTTGTTCTGATGAAGGCGTCAAATAAAGCGCAAAAAAGCTAGACAATAAATATTATCAAAATGACCTCTCAAACCGTTAATTTCCAATATAATCCAGCTCTCATTTATTCATATTCCATCATCACAATCATCAACTCGACTAACAATGATTTTTCCATGTGAATTTAGGCAAACTTGCAGAAGGTCAGATCGTAAAAAGGAGAGACTTCAATATTGTAAATACATGCATGCTTCATAATCGATAACCAACATAACGTGACTGTAATAACGTAATGATTGACAACTTGCATGGTAAATAATTGAATTTTTTTCTGGATGAGGAATTAATGAATGCACATCATCCATCGACTATTTTTCCATCATTTTCATAAGACAGCTGAAGTAAAAACGCTATATTTTCATTAATTAAATATTTCTGAATGCTAGCTATAACGTGGTGAGTTGATGAAAAGAGTAGGACAACCATTTGACTCTTGGCTTTCAGTTGGGAGTCACATTTCCGTTAATGCTAACGACGACTTAGGCCTTGGAAATGGTGAAAAACGCTGGAATAAGCTGATTGGGTTTCAGATAACGCTCCAATATAACGCTAATGGTCATGCCTTCAATACTATATTTATTTCGTGAGTGAAAATTTTCATCAATATTTCCAAGATCTCTTGTGGTCACTTTTCAAAGGTAATCATAAAAAAATCTGGTGCAAACGCGGATAATAGTGAGTCAGCATCAGTACTACTGTGGGCTATGAATTTGTAGACGGGTAGGAGAAACAGATTTTTAAGAATGTTCTACTGAATACTATTGGGTGTTGGAAACATTATAAATCAGATTGGGTGTGGAAACTGGATTTGGGCTTCTGGTTTCTTTCCACAATTATTTGATATTCGGAGTGGTAGGCGGTAAAGGAGGAGGTAGAAGTGACGACGATGACGAGGCTGGCTTTGGATTCTTCATATTGTCACGGCCCCAGTTGAATTTATAAATTAAATGTTAGATATTATCGCCTCCATTTAATCACCATATCATGGTTGAATTGGATAACAGGGGCGAACTCAGATCTTATTCGGATGCTAATATCGAATAGTGCCTTAAGATTTATGTACTAAAGTAAGTGCAAAGCGCGATAATTCGACGCAACGTTCTTCGAATAATTCGACTAAATCCCATAACCTGTTCTATTAAAGAAGCTTGATAAAAATGCGCACTTTTGAATTGATATTAATTACCACTATCAATATTGGAAATTCGTATTATTCAATGTATTTAAAATGGCTAATGGCACTTTCTCTCATTTCAATCCCATGTTTGTAACCAGTGCAGTATATTGAAAATTTGTTCCTATCCTAAGAATTTATTATGATTTATGGTTCCTATTTTTTAGTAAAATGATCCGACGTATTTATTTGTTTTTATTTATTCATTTAGATTTGTATCCTTCAAGTGCTTTGTTCATAAAAAGTAGTGAGGAGGTAAACTAGTAAAACAAATCTTATCAACTCTGTGACAACAACTTTCAATTTAAATTTAAACGTGTGGCCATGGCAGCAACACATACAACACCAATAACGATTATGTAAATCAATATTAAAATTAGTTCTCCTTGTGATTTTTTTGCTTCCAAATACTTTGCTTCCCAATCCTTAGCTTCCCAATTCTTTTCTAAACTCTTCGATTTCCAATACTTTGCTTCCCAGTTCTTTTCTAAACTCTTATCTTTCCAATACTTTACTTCCCAATTCGTTGTTTTCAAGCTCTTCGCTTCTAACGGTTCTGACATAGGATCAAACATTTCTTCGCAAGCCTCAAAGCATGGCTGCAGAATCTTCCAGAGCGCGAGAGCATTGCTCGCAGCACATAGCTCGGAACCATAGTGTTCTGCAGCACATTGCTCGTGTTCTGCAATTTTTTTTTAGAAATTTGGCTTACACAAAAAAAAATTCTGCGAGCCGGCTGTGCCGGCTCGCAGAATTTTTTTTTCATTGCAGCACATGACATTTTCGCTCGCAGAACATATGGAAGATTCGGTATATTACGACGAAAGCGACCCCTCAAGTTCAGCGATGTGTGATATGTCATTCGAAAGGAAATTTTATGGAGCACAAGGGACACCAAAAATTTAGTTGCGGCAACACTTCATTTTTGAGAAATGACCCGATTGGGTACCTAACAACCCTATATGGTTTGGTGTATGACATCGTCGGTAACCCATGTAACCCTTTGTAAAGTACCTTTGTAAAGTCAGGGTTTTGTAACTCAGAGCACTTCTTTATAAAAATAGGTTAGGTTATTTTAGGTTAACACTTTGGAGGCGTGTACAGGGTTTTGGGGGTATTTTAGGTTAACACTTTGAAGGCGTGTACAGGGTTTTGAGGTTACTTTAGGTTAACACAATGGAAGTGTGTACAGAGTTTTTAAGCAAGTGTACAGGTGCCATGTTGCTGTGAAATTCATGCAGTACAAAGGGGTAACTATAGAATTTTCAAAACCCAATAGGGTCATTTCTCGAAAATAAAGTGTTGCCGCAACTAAATTTTTGGTGTCACTTGTGCTCCATAAAATTTCCTTTCGAATGACATATCACACATCGCTGAACTTGAGGGGTCGCTTTCGTCGTAATTTTCCGAAGATTCTGCAGCCATGCCTCAAAGCCTTTGAGCCAATAAGTGAACTTGTCCGGGTGCCTCAACAATTTTCTCACTTCCTTCCGGGGTAAAGTAACAGTAGCCCTGGATTCCTTTTTCTCACAACTTTCTGGCTTGTCTTGCTCCTTTAACCCAACCGTGTCTGCAAATATCTTCATCCCCCCTTCGTTATCTGTGGAGAGAAACAAATTATATTTATGAGTTTTAATTTTATAAAAAGATGACTAAGAACACATTTAGAAATGATGACGGAGGCCGGAAGAGCAACGTAATAAACATGCCTGAAATTTCATTCCTTCTTTCTGAAGCAGCCGCAAAATCCGAGGGAAAGGCCCATAGCAGCAGGAAAAGCACCAATTTCCTTCGGTTGAGTAATCCGAATATCTTCATCGCTCCTTCAGACTTTTTCTTTGCAACTTTTAAGCAGCTTAATTTTCACAGTCAGTCAGTCAACAGTTCACAATAAAAGCGTTTTTAAAACCAAAATTGTTTTACGACGGAAGTAACTACTCTTTCAAATTACATGTCATACTCACATATGACTGTTATTGACATTTTGGGATTTTTATAATACAATAATGTTTATTGTTCTGATCCAATACATCGAATTTCCATAACTGTTTCCATGGGACTTGCTTTCCCCTTGTGCCTTGAGTCTATGTGAAAAATGACATTCAAACTTCTTGCCTAGGTCACTGCTGAGCTGACTGCTCATTCGAATGCGTGGTTATGGTTTGGGTTGGGGGTACACAATATGTAATATAATTGATCATTGAGTAAGCTTCTGTTCGAAGAATTTGGAGCGCGAAATTAATTTTAAACCCACCTTCCTCTGCTTCGTACTTATAATTATTGCGTTAGTAGTTAGTACCATTTTTCTTGCCCATCAGCTGTTGTCAAGTTACGATCGAAAAGTAAAAAAAGCACAAAAGTATTTTTATTCTCAAAACATCTCGGAATTTTATTAATCAACTAACTAACTAAACTGACTGATGAGTAGGGTCGAGAAGTCAAAGGTGTAGGGTGGTTCGTTTGCTAATTACTAAATTGTGAGTCAAACATAAGTGTCATTTAAAATTAAGAGTAATATATTGTGTCATTGTCCATCTTCAACATTCGAGAAATGAAGCCGCTTGGCGGATTGCTGATTCTACTTTGGATGACGCTCCCGTGCCTTCGCGTTAACGGTCATCCCACAGTCCAATGTGCTCATACTGGCTCAGGTTTTCAAAGGGCAGACCAAAGAAGAGGTTGGAAGCTCCGACAAGGACCGTATACAATAGGAGCAGAAAAGTTTGATAGCACTTACGGTGGTGCCATGTACTCTGGTTTTTCTGGAAATTGGTTTAGTAGCCTCAAGTTTTTTACGGTACGGTACCCTTGCAGTCTCTTCACTTTTCAGTATTTTTATGATTGTGTAACAGTGTAACTTTTTAGGAGTACTGTAAGATTACACGGATGTGTAACTAACACGAAATATTTTATATTGGATTCTTTTTTCAAAACAGGATGGTAAAGGAAATGAAAAGCCACATTGTCCCTACGCGTACGTGCCACATAATGATGTATCAACGCGTGGAATATCTGTCGGAGAATTAGAGCTGTGTGATGAGGAAGACAAACGGGCCATACTGAGGGTCAATTCTGTTCAACAAACTGATAGCTCCGGGATCAAGCATACTTTAGCTGGATGGCTTCACCTTGAAGTGGAACTGACGAACAAAACTGATCAGATTCGAATGATCTACGCTCAGATGTATGACGAATACTACAATGCCGTGGGAGAGTTTGTCATGGATCCTACTGAGCAGTGCCCAGCCAGCAAAAACCCGGAAAAGTATTTGACGCCAACATCATATCAATACCTTCCATGTTCTGCCATTGGAGCGCGTGAAGCAAAGGTACGGCACAGAGGATTGAAACTAATATATTCTGTAACAAATCCGCAAGCATGAACAATAGATGACAATAAAGTCATGTTTTTTTAATTCCTTCCACAGCCTTCCCAAGCGGTTTACATGGTGCACAGGGGAGACATTATAAACGAAGCAGTAAAGAAATCGCCAGTTTATCTGCCGTCGCAGGACCTTACATCAGCTCACGGTGTACATTTCACATGGAGAATGAACGAGTATTGGTGTAGCCGTCACTATCGAATAACGCCAATGTATGAGAAACTATCCATTCTCATTATGTCATGACGTGTAAGTTTTTTGAATTATGTAGAAATTTTAATTTGACTGCTTGCCAATAGGGTTTTTGTTCTTACGACCAATGAAATTCAAAAGTGGACGAGTACAACGAACGATGGTACTTTGGACGACGGGGGTGTAGACAGACTAGGGTTGTATAGAATGCTACGCAAGACACCAAGACACTGGCTTCGCCCTGCTTGGTTTGGTGGAGCTGACATCAAACATCCAGGTCGTGGGCCATTGGAATGCAGTAACCCAGTAATCAATGACCAGCTCAATAGTCCAACTGATAAGGATGCATCATGGATACTTAAGAAGATTCCGTTCAATGTGTCTTATGAATATTTACACAATAAGTCTCTTTACCTCGTTGCAGAAGGAAAGATTTGTGAAACGTGCGGATCTCGCACTGTTTTTGGTGCTCAAACCTGTCAGCTCAACCCGTACCCTTTTAAGCAAAAATCCTCTGCATTTGGTGGACGTTGTAAAACGAGAAATTCAAACGACACCAGCAGCACATATCTTCAGACCTGCAACAAGAACGCGACATCTCAAGAATTTCAGGGCCTGAATATCTCGTTTGAAACCTATGGCAATTATGTCACCACATTGCAGAGCAACCGATCGGAGTCATGTGGCAGCAACCCGTGCCGAGCACCACTGGATAAGTCAGATGCAAAGGACATTTCCAATATAACAGTGGAAGTTCCTAAGCGGGTAGATCTTAGTGATACAGGACTAACTCACAATACCAGGAAACAAGACAGCATTGCCAAATTCTGGGTACAATACATAATACTATTTAGTTTATAGCTGAAAGTAACTACGTTTCCATCAATAAAACTATTACATTTTGTATATATTTTGTTTTTTTTATTTAGAGAGGACGAAAGTTTCATGGAGTATTATGCATTCTAGTTTCCATGTTTCTGATGCCGGTGTCCTTGTTCGCTGCTCGCTACTACAAGGAAACGTTCATGAAGCTTCAATGCAAAGGAGGTCATCTATGGTACTGGGTATGTTAATGTTACGCACTTGCCTGCACAACTTGAGGTGAAATTAACAAAAATTATAGACATTATTCTTTGTCTTTAGATTCACATTGGCACTTCACTCATTTCAATAGCTATGCTATTCTCCTCTCAAACTGCATTGTCAGACAGCATTGGGTCGTGGGGGTCGAAGTCAAGATGAGTTTGGTGTTGTCCATGATGCATTTGGATGGATCTCCTATGTTGGTTTTATGGGATTAATTATTACGGGAGGACTACGTGGTACGAAAGTACAAATACGAAAGATTCTGATGACTGCTCATTCTGTCGTAGGATTCCTTCTTTACGCCCTTAACCGTATGCAATATAATTAATTTTTGTTTGAAAACACTTTCATTTCATGATTCGTGTATAATTTTGTATGTGTTGGTTTTTCAGTTAGCTTGATTTGTTTATCAACAATGATACCAGCTTCTCCTTCACTTGATGAATGCGGAGAGGATGGACTACCCACGGGATTCTCTCCAATTGTTGCAATAGTAATTTCATGGGCTGTGGTCGATGTAATTTTCCATATACTTTTGACGGTACGTACTTACTTATACTGTTCCCAACCAATATTTAATGTTTCTTATTCTGCGAAACCTTTCTGATGGATTGATCCTTGTTTTGCTTGCTGGATGCGGGAATAGGTTTTGATGTACCGAATGGACATGAGCTTACAAATTAGACGTGGCTGGTACTGTCCCATCATACCGATTCTTGAGCCCACTTCCCATGAAGACATGAGGGTGAGAGAGAATATGGCATGGCAAACTTTAGAATAGCAATGCCAACATTTGTTTAAATAGTAATTGAGATATAATTAGTCATTAACTCCTTGTTAGGGTTCCCTCTTACGAAAGGCTTTGATCTTCATCTATATTGTTCTAAGTGAAGCATTTACGCTTGGAGCTGTACTCGAACTTACATTGAGCGAGCAGGCGGAAGGATGTATCTTTGGTGAAACGTCTTGCAAAGGGGCTCTCGGGTGTACTGCCGGTGGGATCGCCATGTGCAAGAAGTTGAATTACTCAGTTTGCGAATAAGCATAAGCATATAATAAACACGAAGAAATATTCCATGCCAATTTTTTAAAATCCGTAAACGAAATGAGATTGTACTTACTTTCACTTACTTCTAAATAATCCTTAAGGAGATCACTAATGAATCAAAGTTTTATGTGTACTAACTACTAATTGCCAGTAATTGAAACATACTATATCTGATCGATACTGTAATCGAAGTCTACTACGCACAGCGTATTGTATAAATCCATACTATTGTCAGTATTTTTAATAATAAATGGGAACATATTTCTTGTCCACAATTATTATACGCAATTTCATGTGTCTTTTAGATAACGCTTGGCAATTGCTTTTTGAACTAGATTTTATTTAGAATCAACAGTAGCTTTATGTTAGCGAGGTGTCATGTCATAAAGTTGGAACTTATTAACTAGCAATTTATTATTTAACTAGCTTTGTCCAGTATTAAATTGGAAAGAGGGGCTAAGGCTCCGAAATAGGGGAGCCTGGAGTGGAGCAGTTGGTCCACCATCGGTACGCCACTGACACTGGTTTTAGTGAGTGAACTTACATTGCTGCGTTACCTAGGAGTAGAAGTGCTTTTTGTCAATTTTCAATATCACGAGTAGTAAGTGTGTTTCATTTCATTGTCAAGTATTGAGAATTAAAAGTCAAAACTTCTTCACCCATCTCTTTAGCCAAAAATTCACTCAAATGGTAAGTAGTTAGTAGTGTAAATTGAGAGGATTAATTTAGTAAGTTTTAATCAGATCATTTCAAAATCGAAATGAGGACGTTTCGTCGAGTACTTCTTCTATTTTGGATGTTTTCCCCGTACCTATCCGTTAACAGTCATCCCACAGTCCAATGTACTCACACCGGCGCAGGTTTCGAATCACGTTACAACAGACGAGGATGGAGGAACCTAAACGGACCGTTTACAATTGTAGCAAAGAATTTTGACAGCGTTTATGGAGGTGCCATGTACTCTGGTTTTAATGGGAATTGTTTATCATAAGATAATGACACCCTTTTCAGGGTAAGTGAGCAGTAGACGGGCATTAGTCAAGTTAGTCTGATAGTTGGCTATACACGTGACATGGGAAAAGCCAATATATGTGGTGTGATTCCTAGTGTTTTTGTATTACAATTTAGTTTGCAGTGGTTCCTGCTATTTAGCAAATAAAGCGGTGTCATGTCATGCGATATTAGCCGACTATTAGGCCAATATTAGTAGTGCATACTTGCGTAGAGCTATCTAATTCCGAAATAATAATGGGTTTGATTATTTGATCAGAACAAAAATGGTGTCCAAAAGCCACATTGTCCATACAATTACCAAGAAACACGAAGACGTACGGAAGGTCCGTAGGAGAAATTGAGCTTTGTGATGAGGATGATGAACGGGAATTTTTAAGGGTTCATGCAGTCTAACAAACTGGTAGCACTGATAAAGCCCACTTTGGCTGGGTGGTTTCATCTTAAAGTGGATTTGAGGAACAAAAAGGAAGAGATTCGAATGATCTATGTCCAGATGTATGATGAGACTACATTGCAGTGGGAGAGTTTGTCATGGAACCAAATGATGGAGCCAGTAAAGATCCCGAAAATTATTTAACCCCGACACCATGTGCTGCCATTGGAGCCCGGGCATAGACTAATAATGGAAGCTTTCTTTGTTAAAGCAAAACTGTTCGTCCATGGAGCCCGGGAAGCAAAGGTACTGAAAAATCGCGAGCAACTCCTCGACAGCAAACATTTTTTGTGCTAAGGAGAAATAATTTTTCGGCTAAAGAGCAAGGTGGAAGAGGATTTATTCGTTAACTTGACGAGTATTGGTACAGTCGTCATTACCGAATTATGCCAATGTAAAGCCCACTCATTGGGATTAACGGTTTTCTGAATGTTAATATAAAAAATGCAGTAAATATGTATCATAACGGAAAGATAGCCGCAACGGAATATTACCAGATATTAAGCACAATAGAACAGTTAGTATAAGGGGAGCCAGGTTAAGGTTAGGAGAAGATAGCAGTGGTTGGCTTGCAGTCACAGGGTATAAGTTGGAGGGCATAATGGAATGGATGAAGCTTGGAGGGTTTCACAACAGAGGTGGTCTTGGAGGTTATTCAGAGGGTGTCGTTATATTACATTTATACTCATATTTTCAATTAACCGCATATCAATGCATATGAACGTACTGCGGGGGAAAGGCGATATACCGTGTAGCATATACATCATTCAACAGTCAATCATGACAGAAGATCAAACATACTTATGCGCGCTTATCTCCGATGTTACTTCAGCGTCAAATGTCATCTTAACCTTATATTACTGGTTCGTTACACTCTTCTGTTACCAGGTTTATTTAATATACATGTAAAAAAAATTATGAATAAAATATGGGTGAACATGGACATGTTTTGATATCCGAAAACGTATTAGATATCTGAACTGACGTAAGAGTTAAGAGTAGTGCATGCAGTAGAAGCGGGTTTGTTTATCTAGCATTCTTCGTACTCAATATTCAATTATTCTTTTGAATGTAGAATTCAATGAATTGTATATTCAATTTAAGTTATGAGATTTGATTGATGTTTGTTCCAAATCTCAAGTAAATTAAAAGCAAGCATAAACGATTTGCTAAAATATTTAGTATAAATAACAAAATGGCTCCTAGCTCCTACATCCAACCACGTACTATATAATATTATTATTATTATTATTGAATTTATTTGCAGACATTCGATACACGTTAATAACAGGTAGGAAGTCCATAATCTACTCCACTACACACAAAAAAACCCATTGGGATAAAAAATGTGAAATAAATAAAAAAAATTAAAAATTGACATCCGTCATTAGTCACTAATCACATAGCTTTCAGAGAAATACATAAAATTACAAACAGTGGATTAAGTTAGATTATTAAAAAGTAGACGCTTCCATTCTTTCGTTATTGAGGATTGTAAAAAACAGTCAGAGTTAATTATGGCTATGAGGATTTTATTGTTGTTGTTCGCCAATCGGGATAGGAGGGAATAAGCGGCAGCTCTTCTAACGCCATCAAAATCATGGATCCTATTTTCACAGAGCATCAGCGATGCACTGCTTCGTCTGCTGTAGCCAAAAATGATCCTAAACGCATCATTATATGCAACTCGCATTTTGTCCAAAATCGCTCTTCTGACAGGAACCCAGAGACTACTACAATAAATATTAGAGAAGAAAGTTTTAAATAAATACATTTTAACATCATGACTACATTTATGAAATCGCGTGTGTATAAGATTGGCTTTGGCGTAGGTTTCTCTTCTTCTTCGATTTATCTCCTCGTAATCACGATCATGGCAGTTGATGTCAAAGCCTAGATACCTAACAGTATCTTGCCACTGCAATATCTTGCCACTGCAATATCTTGCCACAAAATCTGATCAGAGGACTCATATCTCTAAATACCGCATCACAGAAACACTGACACACTGATTTTTTTGGGTTAAACACTAAGTCATGCTCATTGGCATAAGTTTCGCAGATATTTAACATGATTTTAAGGGCACTAATGCTTGATGTAAGTAGACAAATGTCATCTGCATAAAAAATGTTGTTGATTAGAGTACTTCCAATATACAAGCCTTTCCATCTACAAAAGTTAATTGCCATTATTGACAAGTAATTTTTTGCTTATTTGTAGCTTTGTCCAGTCGTTCCGGCGGTCCGTTCGGGGGCTCGATAACTCGAGAACGCTTTGACTTTTTTTGAATTCTGTTTTCACCAATCGATAGCTTATGAAAAACTAGGAATCAAAATTCAATTTTGGGCCAAATCGGAGTTACCCCTGGGGGGGGAAGGTATGCCGTGTAGCAGATCATTCGAAAGCTAATCACGAGACAAGATCAACGGTACCATGCACGCTTATCTGCAATGTTATCTTCAGGGTCAAATCTCATGATAACCTTTCCGTTTTCAAGCATCAGCTATCGTATGCATTTCAAGTAGGAAACCTCTTGCTATGCGTTCCACATACGGAATCCTTTTCTATGTATTTCAAATACGTCATCTCAGCTCAATATTAGAGAAGAGAAGACCACAACCATGATATGCGAGCTTAGGGTTGGCGTTTTTCGGTTTCGGTTGCAAACCGTGTACGGTTACGGTTGGTAGAGAAAACCGAACCGGAAACCGTAGACGGTTTCGGTTGGGAGTAAAAAACGAACCGAAAACGGTTTTCCGGTTTCTTTAATTATCCATATACCATCCATACACAGAGGGGTACATAATACATAAAAGCTTGGAATAAGGTTTATTAATTATTCTAGGTAGGTATAAATATCGCTGAATTAGTAGTTTAATTCTGAAAAATATATTTAGCTAATTTTGTTCAGCTAAATTTAATTAAATATTCATTTAATTTTCGGACCATTTGTTCCAGAAAAACTACAGTAAAGTGCTACTACCACATTATTGAAGTAACACAAAAATAAAACACCCTGTTATTAACATTTTCAATGTTTTCAATAGTGGATGTCAATTTAAATCAAATTACACAAACAAAATGCATAATAACATTCTAAAACACCTTCATAGGTCTACTTCAGTTGCACCAAAGTCATTTAAATAAACTTTATTCATGAAAAATCAAAAGAATGAGTTAATTGGAATTCCCATTTAGCAAATTTATGCCAAAAATTACTGTTCTGTAGCTCATTTTTGCTATATTTAAGTCTTATTGTTAAAAACGTAAACCGAACCGAAACCGCGGTTTTCCGTTTTCGGTTAGACCTCCTAACCGAACCGAAACCCGAACCGAAACCGGGAGGAAAACCGTAAAAAACGGTTTGGAAAACGGAAAACCGAAAAAACGGCAACCCTATGCGAGCTTATCTTGGATGTTATCTTAAGTGTTAAATGTCATCAGTTTTCTTTTATAAACTCTAAATTGCTAGTTCGTTACTCTCCTGTGTTACCAGGTTTATTAAAGGGATACACAAACTTAAAAACATTGAGAACTCACCAGAACAAAATAATATATTCCGTTTAATTCTTTGACATATTGAATCAATACTATTCAATTTAGGTCGTGTATTGAATAATAAAATGTTTGCTTTGATCATAATTCTAACCACTGACACTCTGAAAACTGAAGTAGACAAGCGTTCCACTAATAAATGTGTCACTAGTACCAGTTTTAGTTTTACATAAAGTATCATCAGTTTCGACATTTTAAAAAAAAAATGTTGACCAAACCCTTTAAAATATCCTTTTGGCTCCACCATTTTACTTTCTGCTCCATGGTTCCGTTGCCCATAGACTGGAACCGAGAACTGACTCGTTTAGTCACCAGTAATAAAGTTGTCCGCTGGCTTTCCTTCATAATTTTGATGACTTTCGACTTTCTCTTAGCGATCGCATGTGCATATGACATTCTCACTCATTTCCTGATTGCTTCCCGACCCAATTTTGACATTGGCATCATTGGCATGCTCACATCAGCCGGTCTTATGCTCTACGTTGCATTCATATTCATGTCAACTGTAGCTGTGTGGGGGAATCAAAATGCCATAGCAGGAATCAACCATTTTATTGGCTTGAGACATGAACTCTGTGAAAGTAAGGTGCTTAATAATATCAATGTAAAAAATTAAACTTCACAACTTTAAACTTCAAAAATAATTTCTTCCCATTATTTTTAGAATTCCAAGAAGAAAGAGAAATTGAAGCATCGGAAGTCATTTCAATCCTTTTGATGCTATTTGTTTGGACAATCCCTATTACTATTATGAGTTGTTCCCTCTACTTTTGATTTGACCCGTTTTATTTTGTGTTCGAGGACGTGCTTGGACCCCCGGTTGACCAAAATGCAGGGCCAATTTTAGTTACTTTTATTTTGAGGTTCATATTTCTCATTGGGGGGTTTGAGTGTGCAAGAACGTTTTCTTTTATTGCTTTGAACTTATTTGTCATAATAACGCTCATGCACAAATATCTTAAACTGCTGCTGAGCCCACAGGTTGGCCTCTGCCATAAAATAAAGTACTACAAACTTCTGCTTGTAGTGTATCGTCAGATGAAACCGTTGGTGGAACACGTTTTGAGCCTTGCCTTATCAGTCATGTTTTGGACATTGATTGTAATTTTTTGGTTGATTATCAAAGGATACAACAAAATTCCATTTTTTATGCATGCCATGATTGTAACACTTGGAATACCTATTTTCATTGGCGTTATCGTTATTCTCCACCAAATTTCGAAGTTGAGAGGATGTTGTATATTGATAATTGAGAGATGTGTGACAAATGCCAAATTTGAATTTGCAACGCGTAAAGCAGGCGAGTGGAGAGAGAGAAAGGCGAAGACGAAGGAAGCTTGTTCGATGATAAAACTACCCGACACTCACAGCGGATTCGGGCCGAGGTCTACTAATAGTCGGCATGCCGAAAGAATATGATTCGGCATGGAGTACGTTATTGGCCACCAAAAGTGGTTCGGGCCGAAGTTGGCCAGCCGATTCCAAAACGCTTCGTGTTGCCGAATTACAGAATTCGTATCGCATGCATGCCAACTTACAACCGAACGTATGCCGCATGCTTTAAAAACAATATGCAATGATTTTTTGCTAAATAAATTAAGAACAAAAATAGATATTTACAATCAAATTTTTTTATTTTGGAATCTTAACCTATGACTGTCGGTTTATAGAATGAAGCAATGGTATACAAATACATGATCTTTTGTAGGGCAAATGTATAAATTTACACAAAATAGAGCTAATATCAATTTTAAGCTTAAAAGATACTGATAATTTTTTAACATAGTAAATATCCAGCAATGAACTTCTAAAAGGATACTCTTGTACATCATGTCTTATTAAATATTCCGCACATTCGTATTCATTTAAGGAATTATCACCAATTTGTCGTTGAACCAATATGATTCTATTATCGCAAGTCATATAACAATTATTGCCTTTCTTAGAAAATACAGTTTTTGTTACATCATTCGAGACTCTACTAACGTTGATTAAATTCTATTTGTGAGTGAAATGAGTGCGATCGAATCATTTTCTTAATGACCTGCATATAACTCTCAAACTGGAATGTGCTGCAATTATCCAGGTTTCCGTGATTTAAACAGTCATCTGCCAAATGCGTAAGAGAATGCACATTATATACAATAAATTCCCTGCCATATAAATCTCTAGCTTCATTAATAAACTTAGTTAGTAATTTTTTAGCAAGATCATTCCACCAAGGTATGTTGCAAAATGTGGAAAGCAAAATATATACGGCCGAATGAAGTAGAACAAAATGTTTTAGCTTCCTACTGCAAATATGCGACTGCAAGGAAGGAAGGCCGGTGTATAATAGGAAGCACCTAAATTCCGTTCCCTTAAAATGGTCAATCTCAAAAAGCGGTCTAGGCTTTCGTTGGAAGTCATTAGGAAAATACTTTCGAAACATAACTAAGTTATTAGAAATTAGAAGTATATCAGCGTGGCGTAATTTGTGAGGCAAGCCCCCCTTTACCCATTGACGTACTAATTTTCTGGTTACCCCTAAACATACAAGATGTAGATAATCTAAAGGAAACTCTGATACTAATCCAACATTTAACTGTAAAAATAAACTGTCTCCAGTATGATGCACTGTATCCCTTTTTGCCCTAAAAGAATCGTCAGTCCGTGATAAAGCTACCTCATTACTATACACAACTCGACCAAGCCATTCCCCTCTTTGATTACATCTTTCGCAAGCATAGTAGCTGTTATGATTTTTAACAGCCTTCAGAAAACTTCTTGCGGGGGCGTCTGCTAAAACTTTAGATATCTTAGAATCATACTTGCTTCCATTGTAATCTATCCCATTACATTCTAATATCTTACAATCATCAATAAACGATTGCATAAAATCTAAACTATGTGGCTTTTTATCACCATAGTATATACCAATTACAAAAGGTTCTTTAACGACAGCCTGATCTAAAATTCCTAGAATCGGCCAAAACTGTTTGTTACTGCTCCTAGAAATAGGCATACCATCTATACCAACTGATATTGAAAGTAAATGGCCTTTATCTGTTACAGTTATTGCGGATTGACTAAAGGTAATACCCAGCTTAATCCAATCGTACAGAAGTCTAATTAAATTGAAATAAACATATGAACCTCCGCTCAAATTTAAAACATTGACACTTCTGGGAGTGAGCAACAACGTCCTAGGATGCTTTGGTAATTCTAATTTTGGAAATTCTGAATTAACTAAACCTAACAAATCTTTAATGGCGGAGTGAGTAATGTTGTGACATACAGCCCACTGCCTTAACTTATCTTTAAATGAATGACAAATCACTTCGTCTTGAACAGAACTTGCTTCTAAATGGCTAAACTCCTCACTGTTCTCAAAAGTTTGAAAGCATGTAGTGATAACATCATTAAACAAAGGAATTCTACTAATATCAGGGGTGGAAGTACAGCCAATTTGGTCATTGTGTATATTTATAAGGTCACCAGTCACTAATCTACACGTTGTTGGTAGAGATGAACTTGACACTGTTGATTGTACCCCATCTTGAATACTTGAAATTACTCTGGAAACTTCCGTTAAGCGTCTCCTTCGTTGTGTTCGTTCTGAGGATCCCCGTCTTCTGTGCATTTTTTCAAACGCCGCTGTTGACGCCCACCTCCTCTGTCGTCTGATCCTTTAAGCCACCTTTGAATAACTTTGTCTATTTCCTTGTTTGTAGCGGTCTCTCCTCCTTTGGTAAGCCTTACAGTTCCTAAAAAAGGAATAAAGCATAGTATTACTCCGTACCTTACTCCTCACCGTTAGTATTATTATATTTAATGTATGTGAAGTAACAAAGGATTTTGGTCTTTTGAATGTACCGTAAATCAATTTAATACACCCGGTCCCTTCAAGGCCAGCAATGGTCTTCTTTCCCCTACCAGTTAAACTTAACTGGGAAGCCAACGTGTTTGTCAGTAAGGTTTCCAGCTCTGCAACTGTAAGCTCAGTAGTCTAAAAACAGAAGGAAGGATGTTAACATTTCTGTTTCCTTGCAATTAATTTACATTATAAAATACATTATACTAATACATTATAAAATCGTTACTTCAAACATGACTTACGAACGCTTGGTTGTTTAAAGGAGCTGATAACCACTGATTGAAGGAGTTGAAGTCATCTATTGTGTCAATCGGAAGTTGAATGGGAATTTTGCACTTCGTGACAGCTGGTTTATTAGGATCGTCCAAGCGCCGTAGCATTTCCTTTTGGTTATCCAAAATCGTCACAAAATACCCTAGTATAGTTTTCTGAAACGCTAAAATACATTGCATAATTTACGGTAATATTTATTTGAGAATGAACTGTGTATAAAATAATGGTTGATATTCAATTTAGCTCCCCTTGGCCAGAGGTGAAACCGAGAGACTTAGGCTGCCTAAATATTGGTTCTCGAGTTGGCGTTGTTAGGGTAGCTGGTGCCCGGAATCGAGATGAAGTTGAGGGTGTAGGAGTTGGCACTAAATAAGATAAATGAATCTTTTTGTTATTTGCATTTCAGTACTTAAAAGTAACTAAATGTTCACGATTTTAATTAAAAGTTAGTATGCTAAGCTACCTATTACTGGAGAAAATGTTTGTACAGGTGCAGTTGGTGGTGGGTGAGTCACTAGTCCAAGAAAAGGGCGTTTGGGAGAAGCTTGCGGATTAAGTTGTGATGCTTTTGTGAATGCTAGAGTTTGGAGTAAATTCTTTTTTAAACAATAAACCAAAACAATGTCGGATTGTTAAAACAAGAAATAGCATACATTGTGATGAGTCAGGCAAGGGCGATCGTTGTAATAAACTGAGCGTTGGACACCCAGCATCCACTTTTTCACTTTCAAGGTTTGACTCAAAGGATTCAGCAGCTGAGTCACTGTTTATGTCACTGCGACAGTTACCCGAATTTTCTTTTGATGACTGATGCTTCTTCAAAGAGTGACGTCGTTTTCGCTTCCTCAAAGCTGTTGCTGATGGGGTTTCATTGGCGGAACTATCAAGATGTATACTCTGACCGCACACAGCCCCTTCTCGCCCTTTTAAAATCAGCTGTGGAAGGAAGAGTTTTTTAGATATCATAAATGACGCATTAAATTGTTATTCAGTAGAGTTTTATGTCTTACCAAACGTGCTTAAGATTCTGCAGGGATAGATTGGCCAACGGTTTTCTGGTTTTTTATGAGCTTCGGCTAACTTATTGATGTTACAATTAGGACCTGAAGGCCAGCAGCAAAAATTATCGTTGCTTCTCAACCAACTTGATGACACGACGGCTGTTGCTCCTTTTCCTCAGGGAATTCCACGGCAGCATAGAATGACATACTAAAATGTAAACAGTAAACGAGAAGTAATACTGAGGCACTTGAAGAAAAAACACCTGTTAATTGTTCAAAATTTTAACTTGTGTGTTGTGTATTACCTTAACCATAAATGTCAACGTGTCTTGATGTGCTTATCCGACGACTTGACCTCTTGTACCCTGTCCTGTTGACTAAACTATTACACTACACTAATTAACAACAGTCAAAACTAATTAGTCTTAAATTTTAACTAAATTGCAATGCGGCAACTAACCTGAATATATCTTTTAAACAAAAAAATCTGGACACTTCTTCAACCCGGTTTACGGATATAAGATTTTATGTATAAATCACTCACACTACAGAATGCAAATAAAGTGCAAGTAAGCAAGGATATGCACAACACTAAAGTAAAATGTTGGAGGTATGCCCGGCACTTGAACGTCCCGCCAGACCGTGTGAATCTTGGCTTGCGGGCCGAACGCTTGCCGAAATCCTTTGTTTCTTATAAATTAATGTGACTAATGAAAGAGAGATGCCGAATACGGCTGGAATGCGGATATCAATCGGCCAAGCATATTTTAAATGTCCAACTCATTGCCGACTTGGCCGAATGCATACCGAATAAAAATGGAAAGGTTGTGAGCGTCGGGAAGAATCAATTATGAGCCTTTTATTGTGGTGGATGAAGAGTTTGTAATGGCTATTGTTCACAACCTGGTGAATAGGTTGTTTGATGCTTTAATACTTGTGAATTAAATAATAATGTTAGTAGTAGAACGGGATACATAAAGATTTTGGTTTGAGGATTTTGAATAATAATTCTTGTTTCAGACGTTGTTTTTCGGTTGTACAGGTGGTTTTTATTTTAACATTTCTCAAGCTTTGTCCAACTATCTATGCCTGAGCATATTCAACGCCAAATTATAATAAAAATAATAAATAGAAGTAATATTTGAAAAGGTGAAAGAATGTCTAAAAAAAATTATGAAATACGTTTTACGAACTATATTCATATATCCATTTTAGCCATTTATGTAATTCACGTGAATTGTGGTGGACAGGAACCATTAAAAGGCGGTTATTAATGGCCACTAGCATTATTATCCACCTAACAAGGAAGTTATCAGGGATTCTAAACAGTGTCAGGGTCGTTTTGCTTTTTAATATACCATGCACACAATCCAGTTGTAGTAAAAATAGAAGAGCCATGCCGTAGGCTGCAGAATAAGTAAATATTTGCTATTATTTCATTTTTTGCCTTCGAAATTGCAAATGTAAAGAAACAAAGAGCTTACTACCGTCGCGTCGTGAAAACCCAACAAATCAAGCTTCCTTCACGTCACATATATCAAACGTGTTACACATTTTCAACACTTTCTTGGAAACGGGTTAGATTAAACAGCTGGATTTTGCAAGAGACAGGAAATTGAGACGGGAAAATAAATGTTTAAACAAAAACACATATTATGAACATTCAGTTTGTAATTCGAGACTTGACTGTTATTGTTGTTTTTGACGTGCCTTTGTTATACAATTTTTTTACGTCAGTTACACGCACTAACAAACTTAATAAATTTTGTCTGCTATTTAGCTGCTCTGTAACATATTTTCATGGATAAACACAAACATAACGCTACGTGTGTTTTGGAAAGCTCTTTCAAATGTTGTTTGATAAAATTCTTGAAACAACGACGACG
Organism: Orchesella flavescens; assembly: GCA_964034955.1. Classification (NCBI taxonomy): domain Eukaryota; kingdom Metazoa; phylum Arthropoda; class Collembola; order Entomobryomorpha; family Orchesellidae; genus Orchesella; species Orchesella flavescens. Next base: position 21,240,207 of record OZ035958.1, on the reverse strand, counting down.
GGAGTAGATAACGAATAGTTCCCCAGTTTCCAGTTTGTCTTTCACTCCAACTTTCATAAATATCTCATTTCATAATAATCTGAGTGAATATGAAATCTGGACCTTTTCGTTGTAAATCAACCAACTGCGAAATGAGAGGAGACACGATGCGATTCATCACTGTTGAAAAAATTGGAATATTCTTGAAAATCCCATTATTTCCATTGTATTAGGTCGTATTATGGATGTGCGTAGTTTGCTGATGGTAATATTGATAATAGTCGTGACATGATAAAAACTGGGAATTGAAGGAACGATTAAATTGTGCATGAAATGAAGATTTATTACTAAATATTATGTATTGTATTATGTTATTGTAGCGAAACCAATAGAAGAGAGAATTTTCAGAAATCATCCTTGAATACAAAAGATATCATATACATATGGTATCAGTTCATTCCTCATAGTCATAATTCAATGTGACTCGTTCCTTACATCCAAATAAAGCAGACATTGTCGGAGTTATGTAAGCGAGATGAAAGCTCTTGGGAGAAAATTTCACAGCTATAAATTGATCATCAGTAAAGTATGATTATGGCACCAGCCAGCAAAAGAACAATTTAATAAAAAAAAGACAGTGACATTCATATAAAAACTACATGAATAGATCTTTTTGCTGAAATAAAACCCTTTTAAAAAACGTTTTGGTGGAATCAGGAGGTAAAGAATACATAAAATCACAACTTCTTAAATTTCTATCGAAACTTTGTCAACAGACAGAAACTTGTGATTTCTGCTTTCGCTCCACATTTCAAACGGAAAATTAAACTTGAATTTGTTTTTCCCCAAAAAACCCCTGCGTCTCTGAAAGTAGATACTAAGCTAAAAACAAAAGGTTTAGCTTAAATTTATATCATACATACAATCGCTTTTCACTTTCTTAACATGAAACTACAGAGCATTATTCTCAAAGGAATTTTGAATCCGACAAGATCTTGTTTTTCCTTGCTCAAGTCAGCTTTTTTTTTACTTAGGAGTATAAAAGCAAAGAAACACGTCTCTAATCGTAAGCATGTTGAAGACGCGAGAGAAAGAAAACTTGAAAAGAATGCATATCGTCTAATATGTCTTGTCACGCATATTTGAATATGTATCCGTTTTGACAAGCGTGGAATGAAACAAAATTCCGTTCTAAAAATCTGTAAAACATCCACGAAACAATTTTGGGAGGCAAAAAATATGTATGCCAGAATAAAAGTCAAAATTTGAATTTATGATCATGCCTACTTTTATTACGCAGCTGGATTGGATTCAGCGTAGCAATGGCATTACCAAGTTCATCTATCACTCAGGGGGGTGTCGTATTATTATTACATTAAGAGCACATCAATGAACGTGTTTTATAGCATTTAAACGCCTTCAGCTGCGTCTCTAAAATCTGCTCACTAGCAGTTTATTTATTTATTATAAATATAACTACAATTTTCCCTTGTGTAAACTGAAGTTTTGCCAAAAGTAACCTAAACTGTTCCAGAAATAATTAGCAGGATTCTACAAATGAGCACCCAGATTGTTTGTCCTCAAATAAACTGCCCAGTTAAGTGACATGAATGCTATGAATGTTTGCATTTAATGTAATGACTGCAATGTTTTCCCTTGAGCAGGTGACGAAAACGTTCAATTATTTGAATTGAACGTTTGAATTGAACGTAAACCCACTCAGATTTTCAATTTCATGTTCAGATCTCTTGCTTCAAGGGAATGTCCCTGTCAATTATTTGCAAATTATTTTTGTACCGTAGAGATAAAAGGAATGTTTCATTCATGCAAGAAACAAAAATAAATTTGCCAGGTGAAGAGAAAGCAGTACCTATAGTTAACTCGACCCGATAGCTTTATTATAGTGCTCACATCACATCACTGGCAAACTATCAAGTACAACGTTTTCGTCCCTTATATTCCGGTGAATGTAGTTGAAATGCTAGAGGTAATAACGTATAATCTATTTCCATAATGACGACATAATCCTCAAAAGCCGGAAGTAAAATGTAAAGTCTTTTACGTTATAAAAAACCTTGACTAATGAACTACCACAAGAAAGGTGAAAATGCAGTGAGAAGTTCCATTACCCCATCGTGACTGGATGCTTATTTTGACTATCAAATCAGATAAATAGTGAATATTATTAATAGATGACAATAAATCACGTACTTTCACTTTATCAATTTATGTCATATTTGATTATATCAACAAAAAATTAATAAACTCCCCAGAGACTAAAATGAAACAAAGAAAACAAGGAATTACAATAGACTACATCTAGAATACAATAGATACTACTACTACAATAGAATCTACAATTACAAACTTGTTTGACAGACAAAATGATAATGATATATTGGATTGTATGACGTTTTAAAATGTAAAACACAATCCGGAATATCAACCGCATGTGTAACACGTTCATAAACTATAATAATACGACTTGCTAGATGACTCCAGATAACAAAAACGTAATATTTAAATAATGATATTCGAAGTCGGAGGGAAAATAGTTCTTCATCATTCAATTTTCAACTTGGTGATATATTTAATTCGCAGAATTTTTAATTAGCGTTGGGCTGGATACAGGCACAAGCACATATTAATTGTTTATGCATCAACAAAAAAATATAATGAGTAACTAGAAGAAACCAAACCATTGGGCATTATAACCAAACCCTTGGTTAATAGTTTTTACCTCATCTTTCTTTGGTTGGAGTGTTTTTGCCCAGTGAGTTAAGAGATGCATATGTACATTGTGTATGGGTTACTTAACAACACATGCAAAATGTACATGCATCCTACGAACGTAGGATATGGAAACGTCTCACACCTGAAAAGCTTTGATGAGGCATAACTGGTCGAAGACTTCGTCCTACGCATTCGGGTCTTTATAATAATCTGCGACCGAGGTCGCAAGGATGTGTGCTTTAATTTGAAAATCGAAATTGGAGCACTAATTTCGGTGCTAGAGCCATTTTAGTGTCGGGCATAAGGAATGCATGGGAACTAAACTTATATATATTTTGTATATACTTATATGTAATATATCTCTATATGTAATATATATAATATATATAAATAGAGATACATATATATATATATATATATCTATATTAATATATATACTATAGACTTATATATATGTTCTATATCCTTAGCGACAAAAAATGAATTGGTGTCGGTGGCCCTACTGACTTCGTTGTCGAATGGTCACATTGTACATCATTCGAATCACAAAGAGTTAGTGTTTCATAATATTTCATTATCTTAATACTAATACGTTTGATGTTAAATACACAGCCGCATGAAAATGGAAATTTTTGTAAAATAGGCGCACTCCAATCCAAATGATCCTAATGTAACTTTTGAAAGATTAAAATAAAGAAACGGAACACGTTCCATAAATACCCCGTGAGTTAGTGTGGCCTTCAAAGAACTAAATAAACTAAATTGCCCTTTAAAGTTAAAAATAAATAAAGTTGAGTGGTGGCTCCTTCACACTCACTGGGGCGCTGTTAATTAGTGCTGCATGAACGTGTTTTAGAGCATCCGTCTTGCGGTTTTTAAAGATTTAAGATGAAAATTTCATTTGTAATTGTATTTTATGAATAAATATAAGCGCCCCCAGTGAGTGTGAAGGAGCCACCACTCAACTTTATTTATTTTTAACTTTAAAGGGCAATTTAGTTTATTTAGTTCTTTGAAGGCCACACTAACTCACGGGGCATTTATGGAACGTGTTCCGTTTCTTTATTATTGATTCCTTTTGGGAAGCTAATGTTTTGATTCTCATTCATTAGTAATTAATTCACTGCAGAAAAAAGTGTGGCATCAGGCATGTTGTTATTGTTATGTAATTTATTCTTTTGTTGCACCGCTGCATTATTTCCAACGTATATATAAAATATGATCGTATATGGTTTGGTATTAATCACGCGCCAAAACGTTTGGAAATTGTTGTGGTTGAGCTGTCCGTTGTTCAAGGCCAAAGTAGAATTGTTGATCCGAAAATGCCCCCCGAAATCCAAAACTTGGATTCCTGCCTTTAGATTACATTGATGCGTAATAGACTGACTACCTTAAGTTCACTACGTAAATGGATTTAAGGTGGGTTGGGTCAAGGTCAATGTAGTTTTATTTCAGTCAAAAGCTCATTTTTCAAGGCCAAAAAGGGGTATAAATACCGCCTCCCAACAGCATTGGAAATCATTCGTTGTCGGACTCTGACGGACTTCGGTAGTAAAAGAACGACTTCCCTGAACCTAAATCATCGTAAACTTTGGTAAGTTTTTTGGGAATTTACTTGGTTAAAAGGAAATGTTTCTCGGAAACATTTGGAATTTACTTTGTAAAAGGGAAATGTTTCTCGGAAACATTGGGAATTTATAAAAGGGAATATTCCCAGGGAACATTTGGAATTAATTTGGTAAATGTGAATGGGTTTTAATTTAATTTACTAATTTCTTCTGTTTAATTTAGGTGATATAATCAGCAATCAACTAACGTTTACATTTCCATGACGTTGGTGTCATCTGTAAAGAAACTTGGGAAGTCTGTGCGAAAAGCTGTCGGGAAAGTATTTTTCCGGGTAAGAAGTTTTTGTTTTATGTTTCCGAAATTCCTATCATCGTGTAATCAAGTGCAAGAATTGAAACTAATGTTGTATTTCCTTTTTCCAAATTTCTAGGTTTCCAAAATGGCAAGCAGAGGTAAAAGCCGAGGAAGGAAGAACACAGGGCTTTCAGATACGGGGGACATCAGTCGCAGCATGTCTTCATTGAGCTCCGGCAGCCAAGCTGAGGCTCCACAAGCAAGACGGGGTCCAGAAAGCAGACAATCTCCTACTTCATCTCCCAGAACGAAAATTGGACGGGACATTCACCTCATCTCCAATCACTTTGAGCTTCGCTGGGTTGGTACGGACAAGGATGCTGGTGGCAAGCAACCCTTCAGCGTTCATCAATACCACATTTATTTCCAGTCAGAGAATCTACCTCTTCACAGCAGAAAGAAGATCCTGTTCGTGAGCTTGGACAAGTCCTTAGGACCCTTCGTTTACGATGGCGGTGCAGAACTCTTTTCTACGGTGAGATATCCGGAGGACGCAGTCACCTTTCACTCAGCTTCAGAAGGACCACTCCAGTATGCTGTAAAACTGGTCTACACAAAGACAGTGCCATTGGACCATCCGATTTACATGCAGATATACAACTTGGTTGTGAGGAAGTGCTTGTTCGGGATGGGACTGGATGAGATTGGACGCAACTTCTTTGACACAGCTGCCGTTATTGAGTATCCCAACCTAAAAGTCGAACTTTGGCCTGGTAGGCAAAATTATGAATACAAATATTACTATTGTAAAATTTCTCGCTTAATCGTTTTCATATGAACTGATACAATTTCCTTTTCTTCTTTTTCTACAGGATATGCCACATCAGTAAAACAGAGTGAGAGTGGGCTTCTACTTTGTGTGGACATTACTCACAAGGTTCTTCGGGAGGAGTCTCTGCAGGCCTTCATTCAACACATCATGCAGTTAAACCGAAATGCAGATTCATCGAGCCTGGAGGACATCGTGAATGAAAACATCAAAGGGCTGACCATCATGACTCCTTACAACAAGAAGACCTACCGTGTGGACAACATTGTGATGGATCTCAGCCCAACCAGCACCTTCACATTGAAGAATGGCGAGGAAGTTTCATTTGCAGAGTATTTCAAGACACGTTATGACGCAAACATCATGGACCTCACTCAACCCCTGGTTGCAGTTTCCTTGGCGCAGAAGTCTGGACGGGGATCTGTAGATGTTACTCGCATACTGGTTCCTGAAATGTGTGTCATGATTGGATTGACGGAGGGCATGCGATCCAACATGAGCCTGATGCGGACACTCAGCAAACATCTGCACATGGAGCCAAAGGAGCGCGTCGAGTTGCTACATCAGTTTATTGCAAAGCTTTCCGGGACCCCAAAGGCAAGTATTGTTAATAGTTATTTTTTATTGAATTTTATGGGATTTTTATCTACACTTGTGTGAAACTGATTTCATTTTAATCATTTGCTTTTTTATATTCCAGTGCCAGGAAACATTGAATTCGTGGGGATTCGCTTTTGAAATGAAGCTAATGAAGTGCTCCATCGGAAGAGTTCTCCCCCCTGAGACCATCATTTTTGCTAAGAACAAGACTGTTCGAGCAGATAACAACAACGACTTTACACGTGCTTTAAGAAGTAAGTAACCACTTGGCTCTCATTATAATTTTATATTTTCTACTACAGTGGATTTTTAATATGATTTTTTTAAATATTTTTTTCGTTCTAGACATGGAACTTCTAAGCTGTGTCCCAATGGAAAGATGGATTGTTGTTGCCCCGGCCAGGGATATGGATAACACCAAGAGCTTCGTGAAAACGATGCACAAAGTGGCAACGCCACTCGGATTCCAAATTCGTAAACCAATTTCCTAGTAAGTACAGAACATTATAATACTCATGATCATGTAATCTTTTGATAGTACTCTAATATTATATGTATAATATGCTATTTTTATTTTCAGTGAGTCCATTCAAGATATCAGGGTCCAGAACTACTTACGTTCCCTCGAGACTGTCATCACTCAGCAACCCAAGGATTCTATTCAGATCATCTTGTGCGTCCTACCTAACAACAAGTCCGAGCTCTACTTTGCCATTAAAAAACGACTGAGTCAGGACCTTGGAAGTAAGACATTATATGTGGTTTAGATTATTGTTTGTGTAGTAGTTGTAGGTATAATTTATCCTTCACACTTTCTCTTTTGTATATTATTTCAGTTCTTTCTCAATGTCTCCTGGCCAAGAATCTAACATCCAAGGGGGCCATGTCCATTGCTACAAAGTTGGTGATCCAGATGAGCGCAAAGCTGGGTGGGGAACCCTGGACTGTTGAGATTCCTCTTCAACTCCGGGAGAAGTGCATGACGGTGGGATTTGATTATTATCAAAAGAGCCAGACGGCGACAGCTTTGAAGACGGGAGCCTTGGTTTGCAGCATCAACAAGGATCATTCTCGCTACTTTGGCATTACGTTTAACTATCGGTCTGGGGACACTTTGGAACCACAACTGAAGCAAGGAATACAAGGTAAATAGATAAAAAAAATATCTTTCAATTTTGCTGTTTCAAATTCCTTTACTAATAACTTTTTTCTTTCTCTCTTTTTACAGAATGTTTGAAGCAATTCAAACGTCACAACTCCACTGCTCCAAACTTCGTGATTTTCTACCGTGCCAACATCGAGGAAGGCATCATCACCAGCGGAGTTGTTGATCGAGAGGCTCAAAATATTCAGGTAACCTATATCTTTAAATTACTACGTATATCTGCTATGCTATGCCTTAGTCTAAATTGTTACTTCTCATAGAAAAACTTAACGAACATGATTGTTCATTTATTTTTACTCTCTTTAGGAATCACTCTCCCATTGGTTTGAGGATGAAGGAGTCGCGAACAACGGTTTTGTCTACATTGCTGTTACCAAGCAGCACAACACTCGAGTTCTTACCCACAAAGGCGGTTGCAGTGAGGACCTTCCAGTTCAAGCAGCTCAAATGGTGAATCCTCCACCTGGAACTATTTTGGATACAGACATTGTGGCTGCTGACGGGTATGCTATAGCATATATTGTTTTTTCTTTCATTCTGGGTTAAAATAGACCTAACAGCCAACTAATTCTGCTACTTTTGTTTTTATATTTTGTTTTGTTAGGCGATACAAGGAGTTCTTCTTGGTGCCCACCAACGCCAGGCAGGGAACAGTACGGCCTATCTACTACCGAGTTATCTTGGATTCCAACGGATTTTCTGAAGATGTCATCCAAGCCTACACCTACAAAATGTGTCATCTCTACTACAACTGGTCTGGAGCTGTGAACGTCCCATCCACTTGCCAATATGCGGGGAAACTAGCAAAGCAGGCTGCTTACGCTATGCCATCACATCCTAACGCCAGGCTCGCTACTTACCTTCACTATCTATAAAAAGCAGTTTTGTTAAATGTAGGAATTCAAGACGTGAACTTAATTCTCAGAGTTTCTTAACAAAGTTGTAAATACTTAAGTTATTATTTTTACCCACAATGACTGTAATGAAATTTTAAAATAGTCTGGGTTTTTGTTATGTCAAAGTTATAATCTGCTTAAATTAGGAAAACGAAACGATGATAGATGAAATGAAAATCATTGTAATTGTACCTTAGTAATGAATGAACTTAATCAACGTATAAGTAAGCGATGCGATGATATAAAATATTGCGTGCTACCAAGTGAAATGAATTATGGAAACCAAATAAATTACACTGGAATTATAAACTCTCTTTTACGAAATAGATAGCATATTATTTATTGATGGTATTTCGGAAGTCATTGGATATAACAACAAATCATATTTCATCAAACCACAGTTATACATTTCATCGTTTTTACAGAGCATTATCATCATCATTACTCATACTTTTATCGTCTTAAACCATTGTTGCATCAATAGAATGTAGCACTCTTTCCTGCACAAATATGTTTTACAGTAACTTTTATCTTTCTCCAGTTAACAACATTTGCTTCGTTTCATACTTAGGTTATTCTATTGCAATAAAAAAAACTCAATATATTTTATGCACTCACACATGATGTTGACAATAAAAATTCTTCGATTTATGCATAATTTCATGCAATCATGTAAAATAGTTATACTTCTTCTCAAGGACTTCTAATACAAGTTCATCGAGTTTTATTTTTGATCGTCTTTTTTATTTAGTGTTAGTGTCACTGTTGTGTTACAAAATTTTTATTTTGAGTAATATACTTGATCGTACTCTCCTACAATACGTCATATGTTATTGAGTAACCGTTGGAGTCAGTCTACCAAGACACTTGGTAGTTCTGAACTTGCAGTACTACACACATCCTAGCTGTCCGATACTTATATAAACGTAATTTTTTACCTTAACTTTTTTTAACAATAATACGATAACGTATGTTCGGCTCAAGTTTCTTGGAATATTCATGTACTATGAATATGAATTTGTGCATATTTATATATAACTATTTACATGATTGCATGAAATTATGCATAAATCGAAGCATTTTTATTTTAGAAGAAAATGTTTTCGAAGAAAATGTCCTTTAGAAGTGTTTGCTGTTAGAAGAAAATGTATTAGAAGTAAATGTCGTTAGAAGAAAATGATTAGAATTTACGGACCACCGGATACGGACAAGCCAACTCTGAAAGCTGACATTCGTAAACTTTATCTTTTCTCCTTATTACGTAGCTGAAGCGGATCATTCAGCGAAGTAATGGTTTTACTTAAACTCTCTGTCTGTCTGTCTGTCCGTCTGTCCGTGTGCACTCTCCGGGTCACATACATTGACCGATTTGGACCAAATTTGGTACACAGGTAGCACTACTCAAGAGGACCTCTGGGAATACTTTTCAATCAAATCGGTCAAAATCGGTTAGAAAGTTATAGGCGCTAGAGTTCAGGAACTCATCGATTTGGCTGAAAAGTATACGTATACGTAAGAATTGCATAGTATCCGTGAGCATGAGCTTGTGCATACATCCGGAATCATTTGATTGTGCATAAATTCAGAATCCGGAATGGTATTATGCGTTTACTACGTTTGGAGAGGATCGCAGAAGTGGGTTTAGAGGGCGGAGGTGGAGGAGATTTGGTGGACGTGGGGGAGGGGTTTGGAGGTGATCACTCAACACCTTCTTCAGCTACGTCTTTGGCGTGCTTACTAGCAGTTTATTTTATAAAATATTTACAAAGCAGCACAGCAATAATTCCAACTAATTTAACTTTTATTCTTAAAGCAACGTTCAACTTCGTGATCGAAGGATTGTTTAAAACAGAGCTTTAAAATTCTTTTCTTTCTCAAATTCAATCAAACGTTCTCGTTGCTCAAAACACCCTCACTCTCTAAAACCTTTTAACCCTCAAATTCATAAAACGGCCAACATTGAATAAGGCGATAAATTGAAAGTGGTCCAGCTCAAAAATGAAATTATAAATTTCTTGCACAGTTTGTTGTTACAATTAAAGCTTTATAATTCAAGCGGCGTATTGGTTGAACTTAACCTAGAATAAAATAAGCCATTTTACGGGCAATTATGCCATGAAAGAGAGGAGACGTGAAGAAATACGGAAATCCTTCGCATCTCCTGCCCTGCCAGCTGTTATACATAACGGAATAATTAAAGGATTCCTCTACGTTCATTAAAAGTTTTTTCATTTTACTTATTTTCGCTTTTAATGGGCCGGTTTCTAAGAATCCAATGAGATTTGATCGGATGAAGCCGTTAGAATGAGAAAAAATGTGGTAAATTGTGTATTGATTATGCCGTTTCTCCCTGAAGAAAAAACGATGGTACATTTTTTGAATTGATGCGTAACCATCTATACGTGTCAAAAATCTGTTGATTGTGTTTAAGTCAGATCTTCTTGATTCCTAGTCACATTGACGATATGTAAAAATGCCGATTTTTTTGTCTGGGCATTTTTGCATAAAATTGAAAAATACTACAAAAATGCCGATAGGGTTTAACAAATATGCCGATTGGTTTTGACAAATATGCCGATTAGTTTTGAAAAGCATGTCGAGATAAAAAAAAATCTTTATTAAACCAACTTCGAGACGGCGAGTCACAGGATTACAACCTTAACTAACTAAAAAAAAAGAATGCTTTAATGAACAAAAAAAATAAAAATTTACATTCATTAAATAGTAGGATACATGTGAGTAAAATTGTACAGTGCTTTCCTACTAACCTTCCTGTATTTTTTCTTTTGCAAGGGCAGGCTACAAGTTTTTTGTATGGATGCTAATGTGCTCTAAGTTCTACTCTGTTCCTTTCTAACAGTCGATCTTTTTTCAGGATCAACGGATGTTTCACGACCTCTTTATAATGCCTGTATAGTATTAATATCTTAAAGACAATCCAAAAACAACTCGAAATCCAAATTTTTAGCTTTCCATATGAAGCCGCCTTTGGGTGACGCCCAATTAAAACTGTGAAATGGACTCCTTACTCATCTGTCCATATTTCCTATTGTAC